>CM053577.1:36001937-36066391 GCA_028646485.1 Cryptoprocta ferox
AATTTCACATTTCTTTGTAATCTTCTATCTAGTCATTCTATCCATTACTGAAAGTAGCGTATTTAAGTCTCCAACTATTATTGTTGAATTTTCTATTTCTCCTTTCAATTTTGTCAGTTTTTTCTTCATGCATGTTGTATATTTGCTGTTAGGTACATGTATGTTTGTAATTCTCATATATATATATAATATATATATATACACATATAAAATTATGTATACACACACACACACACAGTAAAACCTTGGTTTGTGAGCACAATTCATTCTAGAAACATGCTTGTAATCCAAAGCACTTTTATATCAAAGTGAATTTCTCCATAAGAAATAATGGGACCTGAGATGATTCATTCCACAACCGCAAAAAATTCATATAAAAATGATTACAGTACTGTAATATAATGCAAATAATAAAGAAAATACAAAATATAAAGAAAAATAAACAAATTAACCTTCACTTACCTTTGAAAACCTTCATGGCTGGTGTGAAGGAGACAAAAGAGAGGAGGGTTATTGTGTAGGACAACTTTCATTATCACTAATGGATGTTGACTACAGTATAGTATTAATAAATTCTCATCATATACTGTATTTAATATAACTGGCAATAAAGCAGCAGAGGAAAGGGTCTATATCTGCAGGCCCCTTGACCTAGAATGAAGCAAAACACTCCTAAGTTTACTCTTGTGTGGAAAAGCAAAGGACTATCCATCGGTGCTTTGAAGTGACAAAAATACACTAGTGCCAGTTGTGGGTACCTTCCAACGTTCTGTATATCACTGATTTCTGCCAAATACTGTGGCCTGAGACTGATCATCCAAGCATGGGAGATGATTACCCACAATCCTGTAGTGAGAGAAGGAGATAGGAACCATTGGCTCGGTTGTGATCATGTGACATTTGGCATCATGTAATACTCATATTGCAAAACATCACTCTTTTATGAAGTTAAAATTTATTAGAAATGTTTGCTTGTCCTGCAGAACATTTGCAGAACAAGTTACTCACAATCCAAGGTTTTACTGTGTGTATGTGTGCATATATATATCTATACATATCTATCTTTATATATATAGATATACATATATATATGATTCTTATTGATTGATCCTTTTGTCGTTATAAAATGTTCTCCTTTGTCCCTGATAATTCTTGCTTAAAATCTATTTCACCTGCTGTTGGTATAGTTAGTCACCCCAGCTTTTTTTTGGTTGCTATTTGCATGGTATAGTGGTCCTCCCTTATCCATGTGGGATATGTTCCAAGACATCTAGTGAATACTGAAAACCATGGATAGTAACACCAAACCCCATATATACTATTTTTTTTCCTACACATACATACTTATGATAAAGTTTAATTTAGAAGTGAGACACAGTAAGAGACTAACAACAAAAACTAATAATAAATAGAATAATTATAGCAACAGACTGTAATAAAAGTTATGTGAATGTGGTCTCTCACTCAAAATATCTCACTTAGACTATACTCACTCTTCTTTTTCTCGTAATAATATGAGATGATAAAATGCCTATGTGATAAGATGAAGCAAGGTGAATGATGTAGGCATTGTGAGTTAGGCTACAGTTGACCTGATGATATGTCAGAAAGATCATCTGCTTCTGGAATACAGTTGACAGTTGGTAACTGGAACTGTGAAAAATGAAACTGCAGATTGTTGGGGTGTGGGAAAGTAGGGGGGAGGGTCTACTATGTGTCTTTTTTGCATCCTTTTACTTTCAACTTATTTGTGCCTTTTAATCCAGGGTGAGTCTCCAGTTCACAACATAGAATTAGATAATTTTTTCCCATTTTGCCAATCTCTCTGCCTTTTGATTAAATAGTTTAATCCACTTGCACTAATCTAATCTAATTACTGATAAGGTAAAATTTCCATTTGTCATTTTGCTATTTATTTTTTATGCATATTGTTTTTTTCTTCATTTCTTCCATAACTGCCTACTTTTGTGTTAAGTAGACAAATGTTTTCTAGTATGCTATTTTAATTACCTGTTGCTTTTTTTTTACAATATATTATTGAATATTTTTTAGTGGCTGCCTTGGATGTTACCATGAATTTTAACTTATTATAGTCTTGTTCAGATTAATGCCAATTTAATTTTGAGAGTATTTCAAAAACTTTGCTTCTGTATAGCTGTTTCCCTACATTTTAGTGCTGTATAGTCACACATTTATACTGTGTATTTCTCAATTTAGATTTATAATTATTTCATTTTTCATTTGTTTTTTTAAACCAGAGGCAAAAAAAAGAATTACTAACAAGAAATACATTTATACTATCTCTCATATTTATCTATGTAATTAACTTTACTTGTGCTTTTTATTTCTTCATGTGAAGTGGAAATAACAAATATCATGTGGTCATTATGTATGACTTCATAATGCCAAAAACTCATATTTAATCACATGGGAAAATATTCAGAATATATTAATAACTGAAAAAATTAGTTATAAATCAACATGTGTATCATGATCTTATTTATGTAAAAAGTGGATATATTTTATACACACATAGAAAAATTAAAAACAGATGAGAAATCTGTGTGCCAAATTAACATGACTTATCTCTGTGTAGTGGAATTAATAGTGATTTTTAAATTTTAAGTTGTGATGTTTATTTTTTTGTCTAAAATTTTTTCCATGAATATATAAAATATGTAAAAAGAAAGCACTAGTATTGAGTATTCCTTAATAATTTCTTATTCCTCAATAAGACATTCATAGGGATTTAAGTAAGAAAAATGTTGAAAAGAATTTGCTCTGGCAATTCATAGTAGGATCTTAAACAATCATTTTCTAACCAGAACCCAGCTAGAGTGTAAGCTCTTTAATAGTGCTTCATATAGCCTGAAATCTACAGTGTTAAATAAACATGAACATGACATAAATATTTGTTCAGGGTATAGATCAATGACTCAATAACTCAGTGAATGGATGTATGAATAAACAAATGAAAATGATCATAGTCTATATATATATTCCTTTCTTCTTCTGGAGCTACCTGGGAGAAATTACTTATTAGAACTTTATTTGAGGCTCCTTAGTTGCAATTCTGGAATGAATGATTTATTGTTTATAAAACCATATGAGATACTAGGTGAAAAGTCCTACATAAATGTGATATATTATTTTATTCATTGTGACTTTTAGAATAATCTGAAAGACTCATAACATATCATGATTGCCAAAAGCAGCTGACAAACCTGGTTAGCCTGGTGTATTTGCTTTTAACAAATCAAAGTGAAACTGGGAGGAAAAAAAATCATATTCAAAGTTATTCCATATAAACTGAGACTTACCAGACTTACCAGGCCAAATGAATAATATTTGCTTTCATTTAAAAATTATATAATCCAACCATAGAATGTTTACATAGGAGAATTAAATATAGTTATTATTAATTTATACCATGGGACCATGATTAATGTTTTTTCTGCCCCAAGACTTTATTTTTTTTCTTCCTTTTCTCAAACATGTTTGGCATTTAGAAGTTTTAAAGTAATTTCCCCCTTTGGCTTCACCTGGGGTCTCTGCTGTCCCAGAACCTCCTCCTGACCTCAGTGTTGTGTTTTCATTTAAAATAGGGCATGTCTATAAATGTCAGCAATACAGAGCAATTAGAAGTTTGAAAAGGGCTGTAACATAAACCAGCATTATAGTGAAATGGATATTGCCTTAAGCTGCCTGCAATTCACTTGCTGTTGGAAAGACAATATCCTGCCATTCTCCCATGGTGGCCTTCAATTGAACACATTTGGCTGAGGATTGACCCATTATTAAGATAAGTCTCTGCTTGGCTTGAAACAATGAAGAAAGAGAGAGAGAGAGAGAGAGAGAGAGAGAGAGAGAGAGAGAGAGAGAAGCCAGCAAATTGGGCTAGTAGTCAGCCAGCACCAAGCAGAAATGTGACACTGAATTAGAGCTTAATAGTTGTCTGTGGTGGTATCTGTGAAACCCAATGCTGTTCTGAATCCCCTGAATTGGATGGTAGGTGCATGCTGTTTGGGCTTGCCCAAAGTTTTCAGTTTTTGAAGGAATTGCTGTCTCTGTATTTAGGCATGCATTTGTGTTATTTTCATTTTTAATACTACCATCAGCAACAACAACAAAAGTCCAGCTCTTTTGATTTTAACTTATTTTATTCATTTTCATTTCTTCTGCTACTAAGAGTCCCAATCACAAACTGCTTTTTCAGTTAGAAAATGGGATATGTTTTTAGACAAGGCATATCATATTGTTCCAATTTACCCACTTCCAAAGATGCTCGACCTCTGTGCACTCACAGTGCTTTCTTTTGCTAGCTTGAGGCCTTTTGACACACTGTCAGCTGGGCTCTGGCTTGCCCCATGTGACCTGAGAGCAAATTTTCCAACAAGATAAGGTTGCTGTTGAAAGTCTCTCTTGGGCTTGCAAACTTGGTCCTGCCTGTTCTGGTGTTTAGAGGGATAACAAAGTGCAAAAGAGCACCAAGCAAACATGTATTCCTTTCCAGACTCTACCTACTCTTCGTTAGGACTTTTCTTTTTAAAGACAACCATTAGGATTTGTAAGTTTGGGGAACAACTTACAAAATTGCCTATTCTTTTGCTGTTATGGTGAGTCATTTTAATTAAATGTATCTCTGGTGAGGTGTTTCCATGATCCTGCCTTTTAGTTCCTAACAACATTTCATCTCGTCAAACTCAGCTTTGTGAAACTCATATTCAAAGCTGAACTGAAATGAGGGAATGTAATTGAGTGTAGGAGGGAAACCTATATCACTGGTCTGCTTGTAAAAATCCATGTTTCTATGCTGGCTATGAGCTATAGTTTTGGCTGTCTTAGGAAAGACTTTTAAAAATCCTTGCTGTCAACAGGCTTTTGAGGTTTTCCAGACTTCAGGGAAAGTTAAATAGACCATGAAACATGTAAGAAAGTATGCCCAGGCCATGAGAATTGGGAGAAACTAGAATGGTCCACAAAGGAAGTTGACTGAATCTCTCTTGCTGGAAGTTTAGTAACATTTGAGGGCCTACATCATTTTGCTTGAGATGGCTTAAGGGATATGGATGTTAGAGTGTCTAAAATAACTTAAATGTCAAATGTTACTAGGCAAGTATGTGGATTAAACACCATTCCATAGTCAAGTTCACCACTCTATTCCAGACTCAACATAAGTGCTTCATCTTCACTTTTCTTGGCACGTTTTTCTGTATAACTATGTATGATTGTTTCTGAACAGATCCCTTTTAGAGTGAGTACCGTGTAGAAATACTTCTCACTAAATGAAGAAATTGACTTCAGAGACCACTGGAATGTTATTTATGACAAACTTATAAATGAAGATGGTTACTGCATCACTGAGACCATAGAAATCACTGAAACACTAAGATTGGAGTCATCCAAATTGCATTGTTTTCATTACAAGCCTGGCTCTCAGTATTCTGTTTCTTTTGTACATATGTCTGTCAACTCCCAACTTCCACATAATAGTCATTCCAAAATTTTCTTCAACATTTGCAAACTCCCTAACTCACCTTTGCTTTGCTCCCCTTAATCAATGGCCTCTCACTCTTGTAGACAAAGAAGATAGAATATAATCAGCACTTTCTCAAAATTTTGGTTCCAGAACAATCTATATATATCCATCATTTCTTCTTCTCAAAGGTATATTTCACCTCTGGAAAATCTACAAGTAAAGTTTCACTTGGATATTTGCTTTTATCTGATTCTTAGGTCTTCTTCCTCAATGGCTTCCTCTTTTCCTTACTTGGCTAGAAGTGTTTGTGAATTCTTCTTCACATTCTGACCAAACTGGGCACTTCTGGTCTTTTAAAACTTTAATTAATTTGGTATGTCATGATTATTTCATTGTATTTTCAGTTTGCATTTTCGTGAACATTAGTGATGTTAAACACCTTAGCAATGTCTATTGGTCATTTGGATGTTATCTCTTTAAAGCACCTATTCTTTGCAGTAACCTTCTTTTCTCTGATATTCCAGAACATTATATGTAGTCCTTATCGTTGTGTCCTCTATATTCTTTTGTATCGAACACACCTTGTGTTCTTATTTTGACTACTGTTTTTTAAAATTTTCTTTCAGGTTATTAATTGTCTCTTTAATTATATTAACCTGTTGGCATAGTCACCTATTAAATTCTTAATTTTGTTTATTTTATTTCTGAGTTCTAGAATTTCCTTCTGGTGTTTTTAGTATTTTCTAGTTCTTTCATCAATTTCTATTTTGTCTTTTATATTCTTGGACAGCATTTGCAGTTATTTTAAAATGTCTATCAGTGAATGCCAATTTCTGAAGCCCTTGTGGGTCTTTTTCTATTGTTTGCTTTTTCTATTTTATTACTGTTTTGCTTTCACTCACATTGTCTTCTAATATGTTTCGTTATTTTTTTATTATGTGGAGGATCTCATACTTAAATATTTTGTAGATATAACTTGAAGCGTAGAGTAAGGTTATCATATCACAAAAAGGATTTAAATGTGCATGTATTTTTGCCAGGAGCATATATATTGAGGGATGCCTGGTGATACTAAGGGTAATACACTGTTAATAAATTTCCTTAATCTAATTTAAGAGACAGGTGAATCAAAGATAAACTGCAGTGCTCTGAGAAGGATGGTCAATTTTTGGTTTACTCCTATACCTGGAGGGCAGCTTTGTAGGTCCCAGACTAAAGTGTAAGGGATTCACTAAAGCCATTTGCCTTGGTAGACTCTGGACTCAACTTTAGTTCTCTTAGACCTGTAAGGCTGTCAAAAGAACAGCCCAAACTCTCAGAAGCTTTCTTTGTAATTGTCAAACTCTCCCAGGATAAAGGAACCCTAAATTCTGTGCTTACCTTTCTGGGCCTCTGTCCTTATTTTAGATCCTTTACTATCATGTTGGTTCTCTGATTCATTTAAGAATGTGATTCTTCAGTTTTAAAAATATTTTATGTAGATTTTCCAACTGTTTTCAGTTGGAGACACATGATCTCATCTTCCATTAGTGGGAATAGGTGTTACTTTACTGTTTTTGATGTTGTTGTTTCTTGGTTTTATCATCTTAAAGTTTCATAGAAGGCTCCTCCTCTGCACTGCCTCTGTGCCTGTCTGGAGCTATGTCCCTGACTTTCTTTTTAAAACTCTTTCTGGGTTTTTTCATTTTAATCATAAGCTTTCAATTACAAGACCAACTATATGGAGCCCAAATCTGTATCTTTATCTAGATCTATTATTTTGAGTGAAATATTCTATCTCCAGCAGCCCAATAGACATGTCCACCCAAAATAACTTGAACACAGCTCAGTTTTAATGTTTAAATCAACATTTTTATTAGACTTATTCTTATCCATGTCTAGGTCTTAACCATGCTTTTAAATTACTTAATTTTGGATAAGGTCATCAACAACTGCTATCATCTCTTAGTGTTACCAATTTTCCAAATTTGAATCTTCCTTTATTCCTTCTCTGTCTTTCTGCTCCCAGTTTAATCAATCATTAAAGCATAATGATTTTTCTTCCTAATACTTCTCTGACCATCCACCCTTTTTAAAAACTATAGAGACATAAAGGCAAGTTCCTTTGACAACAGACATTGAAGCTGCCTTGTTTAATGAATGATCTAAGCTAAATTACTTAACAACTTTGTTCTTCTGTTTCCCTATCTGCAAAATAGGCATGGTAATAATAATACCTACCTAAAGTAGACTACATACATTGCTACAACCTTTTACTCCTCAATCTTTCCTTCCCTTTGCACTGTAACTTTGCAGCTCCTAGCAGCAAGAGATGAGGTTGATTTTCCCACCTTGAAATCAGCACTGGATTGTGACCTGCCTTGGTCAATAGAGTGAAGAAGATATCATGTGTACTAGGTCTTAAGTGGCACTGAATGCTTTTGTTATTTCAAAACTTGCCCAAATATTATGTAAAGAAGACTGAGCCAGTCTCCTTGGGGAAAAGACACCATGTGGGACAAAGACAAACCTTCCTGACTGGGGCCATCATAGATCACCAGTCCCCAGCCAACTTGGCAACTGACCAAAGAGTTTGTGCATTGCTAGCTGAGATCAGAACTGCCAACTTAGAGACTTATGTGCTAAATAAATGATTGTTATTTTAAGGCATTATGTCTTGGGTTATTATCTAGAAAAAAGTAATTGATAACACTACTTCATAGGATTCTAGTGAAGATTAAATGAGTTTATATAAAGTGCTTAGAACATTGCTACACAATAAGCATTACTTAAATGCTAGTTATTATTATTCTTTGCCTCTCTATCCCCACTGCTATGACTTTTGATTCTCATCACCTATTACTTATTGATTGTTATTCCTTTTGCTGCTAATCTCTTTCCCCTCAAGTCCATCCTCCACAAATGCCTCTTGAGTGCTACTCTAAAATACAAGTCCAATCATGTCCCTTTCCTCTTTTCCCCTTTAATAGTTATATTTAAGTGCTAATTTCTTTGTTTAGTTATTTAAAGCTGTCCAATTTTATCTTTTTATATGTTACCTTGATTCATCTATGTTTTTATCCATGTCTCTTATGCTATATTGATTACTGATAAAGTAATGAAAAGACAGAAAATATTTTTTACACTGTGAAGATAATAACTTTGTAGTTGAGTCAGTGTGCTGTTTGTGGTCAATTTGGTTAATGCTGAGTGGAAGATCAAGAATGTAACAATAATCCTAATATATATCATGTTAAAATAAAATTTGCTTTATCACACATTTTCCATAAACTAATCCATAATAACATGCTATCTGTAAACTGTTCATGTTAGATTTATTTGCACCATAAATATAACACCTAGTGCATCAGCATGGTCAGGTAATTAAATATTCTACCTCGGGAGTTTCCAGATGTCACTTCCCTCATTGATGCCAGACTGTTGCATAACATAAAAGCTGAGGAGCTTTTTTAAAATATGAATATTCTAGTGCCGCCCCAAACTACTGAATATGAATTTCTCTTGGTACAATTAAGGAATCTGTGATTTCAAAGAACCCTTGATTCATAGACCTCTGTTATGGCCGAGGAAAATTTTTACTTATTTTGAAGTTAATTGAAAACTCTTTAGGGCATAAGAAGTTTAAAGAATAGTGGCGCCTGGGTGACTCATTTGGTTGAGTGTCCAACTTCGGCTCAGGTCATGATCTTGCAGTTTGTGAGTTTGAGCCCCGCATCAGGCTATGTGCTGACAGCTCAGAGCCTGGAGCCTACTTCAGATTCTGTCTCCCTTTCTATCTGCCCAGCCCACACTTGCGCTCTGTCTCTCTTTCTCTCAAAAATAAATAAATAAATAAATAAATAAATAAACGTTTAAAAAAAAGTTTAAAGAATATATGGGACTGGAATTCTCTTTCAAGAATGAAAAATTGTATATTGATTATTTTTGTATTTTACCAACTGTAGATCTGATAATCAGTTAATTAACCATAGTAATATTTGTTAGAAGTATAGTAGAAGCATTATGTTTTCCATAGTGAATTTTATTTTGATTGAGCTAAACAGGATTTTGAATATGGTTCCTGATTTATTTTTTTTAAGTTTAATTCCTTTTAGACACTCATAGTTGATAAAATTAGAAAGTGTTCTCCAACCATCATAAACTTATTTGAAACTTCGAGCCTTATTTTGTTTTATCTTACTATAGGTCAATCTCATTTGATTTGCCTAATGTAGAAGTTAAAAAAATACCTGTGAACCCTGTATAATTGAAATCCTTTTATTCTAAAGCTTTTCCTATATTTTATATGAACATGATTTTTTTTTATTTTGAGGTCAAATGGTAAAGTAATTACAGGCTAACTTCAGATGTGTGGTAAGCCATCAAGCTATACAACATAATGATGATAGATATAGGTTCAAAACTGAACCTAATATATAACTGCCAAATAATAATCTTTTGCTGCAAAGAGCCTCTGCCTGTTAAGATAAGCCACCATGTCCAAAACATGCATAGGTGATTATGGAGGAAACCTCTGGACCTGTATAAGCCAAGATTAACATTTTGACTCTTACTCAGTTCTTCCATATCTTAAATGGAGATATTAAAAGTGCCCAACACAGGGAGACCAAACTGTTGGTGGAGGAAGATCCTGAACACACTTTCCCTCACAGACACCCCAAATCCACAGCTACATATAGATCATTTCCTTCTGAAAAAGATCTGAAAACTAGATGAACTGCCCTCTACAACAAATGCTAAAAGGGCCACATTGTGATGGATAATCCCACCCATGCACCCCCCCCCCTCCATGCAGCAATACACAATGAGAGGGATCTCACAAACAGGTACTGCTCCATGTGGACTGAAAGGTCAGTACTTCACATCAGGCCCCTGGACCCAGGGATTTGCATGAGAAATATGATGCACCAGAATGTCTGGCTTGGAAAGCCAATGGGGCTGATGTCCAGGGGTTCCAAACTGGGATTCTCCTTTTGGAAGGCTTATGTGTAGTCTTGTTCACCCCAAGACTCAGAAAAGAAAAAACCTGGCACTTTGACAAATGCCTGGATTATATGTGAGGGATATTCATTTGCTGATCTGGGGGCATTGACTAAAAGGATGGGGGACAGTTGGAGATGTTCCCTGGAGATAGAGTGACTGATGGATGCCATTGTTGAATTCTCCACATAGTTTGCTAACACACGTGAGTAAGTATGGACACACACCTTCCCACTGCCTTGCTGGGATGGGCAAAAGTGAGCAGTGGTGGCACTTGCTGAGACCAGAGAGTATGGGTGGTTACAGTGTTCCTCTGCTCCCTGGCTTGGGTGGACAAGTGCAAATGGTCATGGAGTTTTCCCACTCCGTAGCTAAGTCTGTGAGCATAGGTGGTTGCACACTCCTTGGGCCCCTGACTGAGGCTGGCAAGTGCATGCAGTCATGGCATTCTTCCATTTCTAGCCTAAAGCTGGCACACACCCACACATAAGGCATTTTCCCACTGAATTGCTAAAGCCCATGTACATACACAGAAAAGATATTTTCCTGATGCCCTTTTTTGAAACTGGTGAGCATGCCCCGGCTGCCTTTCTAAAGCCAGTGGGAGCACACAATCCACACAGGGGACATCCCTTGATTGCTCAGCCATGGTGGCTAAGAGCGCTGGCATTCTAGAGCTTTACAGGGCTAAAAAAGTTGGAAAGACAGCTCTTGGCAGGCTACCACTCCCAGGGCACTGCAAAAACATCAGATTGAAACACAACCCAAGTTTTCCTATGAAAAAGACCTATTTACTTAGCCTGGAGCTTCAGCCTTAAAAATAGGCTTCAGGTTTCCACATATCTAAAAGCTAAGGAGGTGCTCCTAGAAAACAAACAGGGAGACACCATCCTTGTGCATTTCTATGGCTGCAGTACAACTTGATGACACTTACCAGAAAGGAGACTCAATTTTTGCAACTGTTCTCCAGGGGATACTTTCAGATCATCTGGTCTGGAGTCCATCAGGGATTATGATTATGGACGATAGGACTAAATATATTTACATACTTTAAAAGCTGCTGCTCAAGGATATGGCTTCCAATCAGCCTGAAACTAGGTGCTAAATAAGAATCCTCCCTTTGAATCACTGACAGGTCTTTACACTGCCTCAACAATGGGGGCATGTCAAGAATAAATCAGGCAGTTTAGACAATGATAAAGATTTGAGAGGCAAACAAAAGCTAGGCAAAGTGGAACAAGAAGGATTATCACCTACAGAAGACCGCTCTGTCAAGACTAAGAGAGGTAGCTATTTCACTTATGACATAAAAACAAACACAGAGTGTCTAGCAAAATGAAGAAATGGAGAAATATGTACCAAATGAAAGAACAAGACAAAAGTTTAGAAAAAGATTTTAATGATATGGAGATAAGTAATCTACCTGATAAATAATTAAAAACAATGGTCATAAAGATGCTCACCAAACTCAGGAGAAGAATGGATGAATACAGTGAGAATTTCAGCAAAGATTTGGAAACATAAAAAAGCACCAAACAGAAGTCATAAAAATGAAGAATACAATTGTGCTGAAAAATACTGTAGAGGTGTTTAACAGTGGACTGGATAAAAGAGAAGTATGGATCAGTAAGCTGGAATATAAAGCAATAAATTAATCTAGACAGACCTACAAAAAAAAATGAAGATAACTTAAGGAACCTCTACGGCAACATCAACAGGAGTATTATTTGCATTTTAGGGGTCCTAGAGGAGAAGAGAGGGAGAGAAAGGTGCAGAAAATTTATTTGAAGAAATAACAGCTGAAAACTTTCTTAACCTAGGAAGAAAACAGACATTCATATAGAGGAAACCCAGAGAATTTCAAATAAAATGAAGCCGAACAGAGTCACACCAAGACACATTATACTTAAAATGTCAAAAGTTAAAGATAAAGAGAGAATCTAAAAATGACAAGAGAAAAACAAATTGTTAGGTATAAAGGAAACCACATAAAGTTATTAGGTTTCTCAGAAGAAATTACAGGCCAGAAAGGAGTGGCATAACTTATTCGATGTACTGAAAAGAAAAAAAAAATCCAAGCAAGAATACTCTACCTGGCAGGATTATTATTCAGATTTGAAAGTGAGATAACAAGTTTTCCAGTTAAGCAAAAGCTAAATGAGTTCCTCACTACTAAGCTGGTCTTACAAGAAATATTAAAGTGACTTTTTTTTAAACTGAAAACAAATGGCACTAATTAATAAAAAGAAAACATACAAAAGTAAAAAATCTTATTGGAAAAGGTAAATATATAGTAATGGTAGTGGATCAGTCATTTATACAGCTACTAAGAAGTTTAAAAGAAAAAAGTAGTAAAATTAACTAAAACTGTAATAATTAGTTAAAGGATACAAAAAATAAAAAAGATATAAAAATGACATCAGAAATATAAAATCAGGGTGGAAGAGGAGTATATATGTAGAGTTTTGAAATGCATTCAAAGTTAAGTTATCAACTTAAAATGACTGTTATATACATAGGATGGTGTATGTGAACTTCATGGTAAGCATAAAGCAAACACAGTAAATATACAAAAGAAAATGAGAAAGGAATCTAAACACAACACTAAAGGAAGGAATCAAACCAAAAAGAACGTGAGAAAGAGAAAACAGGAACAGAAAACTACCAAAACAGCCAGAAAACAATTCACAGAATGGCAATAAGTATATATATCTATCAGTAATTAATTTAAATGTAAATGTACCAAATAATCCAATCAAAAGACATAGAATGGCTGAATGGATTTGAAATAACAACAAGACACATCTATATGCAGCTTACTGGAGACTCATTTCAGAAGTAAGGACACACATAGACTGAAAGTGAAGGGATGGGAAAGGATACTTCATGCAAATAGAAACAAAAAGAAAGCTGGCATAGTTATACTTACATCAGACGAAATAGATTTTAAAACAAAGATTGTAATAAAAGACAGAGAGGGGCACTACATAATAAAAGTCAATCCAACAAAAACATAGCATTTATAAATACATATGCACCCAACATAAAAACACCAAAATATACAAAGCAAATACTATAAGAACTAGGAGAAATTGACAGCAATATAATAATAATAGGGAATTTTAACACTCCACTTATGTCAATGTGTCATCCAGACAGAAAATTAATGAGGAAATGTCAGCCTTAAATGACATATTAGCCCAGATATTCTTAATAGAGATACACAGAACATCCCATTCAAAAGCAGAATACAAGTGCACATGGACCATTTTCCAGGATAGACCACATATTAGGCCACAAAACAAGTCTCAATAAATTAAAGAAGACTGAAATCACATCAAACATCTTTTCTAATCACAATGGTATGAAACTAGAACTCAATAACAAGTAGAAAACTGGAAAAACTACAAATACATGGAGATTAAGCAACATGTTTCTGAAAAACTACTGAGAGAAAAAATATCACAGGAGAAATTTAAATTTTTTTTTATATAGTTTATTTATTTTTGAGACAGAGAGAGACAGAGCATTAGTGGGGGAGCAGTAGAGAGAGAGAGGGAGACACAGAATCTGAAACAGGCTCCAGGCTCTGAGCTGTCAGCACAGAGCTTGATGAGGGGCTTGAACCCACAAACCGCGAGATCATGACCTGAGCCGAAGTCTGCTGCTTAACCAACTGAGCCACCCAGGCGCCCCTCAAAGCAGAAATTTAAAAAAATACCTAGAGACAAGTGAAAACAGAAATATGACATACCAAAACCTATGGGGTAGAGCAAAAGTGGTTTTAAAAGGGAAAATCATAGCAACATAGATCTACCTCAAGAAACAAAAAAAAAATTCTCAAATAAACAATTTAGATTTACACCTGATGGAACTAAAAAAAGGAAAACAAACAAAGACCAAAGTTAGTGGAAAGAAAGAAAATAATAAACATTGGAGCAAAAATAAATGAAATAGAGAGTAAAAAGATAATAGAGAAGATCAATAAAACTAAGAACTGGTTCTTTGAAAAGATAAGCAAAATTGACCAGCCTTTAGCTAGACTGGCCAAGAAAAAAAAGAGAAGGATCAAATAAATAAAATGAAAAATGAAAGAGTAACGGTTACAACTGATATGAAAAAAATACAAAGGATTGCAAGATACTATTATGAGCAGCTATATGTCACCAAATTGGACAACCTAGGAGAAATGGATAAATTTCTAGATATTTACAATCTTTGAAGACAGTAAATTCTGAATAGACCAATTACTAGTAAGGTGATTGAATTGGTAATTAAAAACCTCACAACAAATAAAAGTCCAGGACCAAACATTATTTGGTAAATTCTACCAAACATTAAAGGAAGATTTAATATCTATCCTTCTCAAACTTTTCCAAAATATTGAGGAAAAGGGAAAACTTCCAAACTTCTTTTACAAGGCCAGAATTAACCTAATACCCAAACCAGGCAGATACTATACACACCGAAAGAGTTATAGGCCAATATCCCTGATGAACATAGTTGCAAAAACCTCCAACAAAATATTTGCAAACCAAATTCAAGGACACATTAAAAGGATCATATACCATGATTATGTGAGGACTCAAGGATGATTCAACATCTGCAAATCAATCAACATGATATACCACATTAACAAACAGAAAGATAAAAATCATATTATCATTTCAATAGATGCAGAAAAAGCACTTGACAAACTTCAACATCCATTTTTGATTAAAAACTCTACACAAAGTGGTATAAAGGAGCATACCTCAGCATAATACAGACCATATCTAACAAGCCCACAGTTAATATCATACTTAATGGTGACAAGATAAAAGCCTTTTCTCTAAGATCAGGAAATCTTAGATTTCTAAATCTTAGGTCTAAGATCAAGGATCACTCTTGCCACTTTTATTCAACATAGTATTGGAAGTCCTTGTCAGAGCAATTAGGCAAGAAAAAGAAATAAAGGCATCTAGATTGGAAAGGAAGAAGTAAAACTGTCACTATTTGCAGATGACATGATAATTTAGATTGAAAACCCTAATGGCTCTATCAAAAACTGTTTGAACCCCATTTACAAATGATAAAGAATAAAATACCTAGAAATAAATTTAACCAGGGAGGTAAAAGACCTATATATTGAAAACTATAAGACATTAATAAAAGAAATTGAAGTAGCCAAATAAATGAAAAGATATTTCATGCTCATGAATTGAATCAGTATTATTAAAAGGCCTAAGCAATCTGCAGATTTAAAGCAATCTCTATCAAAATTCTAGTGGCATTTTTCACAGAACTGAAACAAATAATTCTAAAACTTGTATGGAACTACAAAAGACCCTGAATAGCCAAAACTATCTTGAGAAAGAAGAACAAAGCCAGAGGTATCATGCTCCCTGATTTCAAACAATACTACAAAGCCATAGTAATCAAAACAGTATGGTATTGGCATAAAACCAGATACACAGACCAATGAAACAGAATTTAAAGCCCAGAAATAAATCGTTGCATATATGCTCAATTATTTTATTACAAAGGAAACAAGGATCTACATTGTGAAAGGATAATCTCTTCAATAAATGGTTTTGGGAAATTTATGTAGCCACATGCAAAAGAATGAAACAGGACCATATCTCACACAAAAATAACAAGTATTGGTGAAGATGTAGAGAAAAGGGAGCCTTATACACCTTTGGTGGGAATGTAAATAGCTGTAGCCCCAATGGACAACAGTATGGAGGTACCTCAAAAAGTTAAAAATAGGACTACAATATGATCCAGCAATTCCAATTCTGTATGTTTATCCAAAGAAAATGAAAATTCTCATTTGAAAAGATGTATGTACCCCTGTGTTCATTGTAGCACTATTTATAATAGCCAAGATATGGAAACACTCTAAGTATCTATTGATGGATGAATAGATAAAGATGTGATATATCTATATATCTATAGATATAGGTACTACTGAGCCATAAAAATGAAGGAATTCTTGCCATGTGCTACAACATGGATGGATCTTGAGAGCATTATGTGAAGTGAAAAAAGTCAGATAAAGAAAGACAAACACCACATGATTTCACTTACATGTTGAATCTAAAAAGCAAAACGCAGACTCATAGATGCAGAGAACAGACTAGTGGTTGCCAGAGGGGAGGGGGAATGGGGGTAGAAAAATGGGTGAAGAGGATTAAGAAGTATAAACTTCAAGTTGTAAAATGAATAAGTCATGAGAATGTAATGTACAGCATGAGGAATATAGTCAATAACATTGTATTAATGTCATAAGGTGACAGATGGTAACTCGACTTATTGTGGTGACCAATTTGCAATGTAATATATATAAATGTCAAATCACTATGTTGTACATCTGAAACTAACATAATATTATATGTCAATTATACATGAATAAAACAATTTCTAAAAATAATTGTCTACCAGAAGAATTACTGCAAGGACTTAATGAGATAGTATATGCAAACATTCTTAGCTCTAATTTAATGCCCTGTAAATGTTAGTTATTATAATTCAGAAATCATATGGTCAGCTCTTAATTATTATTCAAGTTAAAATGTAATTCTTAAATAAATATTATTTGTCTTATAAAACAAAAGGAGAGGGGGGCTGCTGGGTTGCTCAGTCAGTTAAGCATCAGACTCTTGATTTTGACTCAGGTCATGATATCACAGTTTGTGAGATCGAGCCCCACCTTGGGCTCTGGGCTAATAGCAGGAGCCTGCTTGGGATTCTCTCTCTCCTCTCTCCTCCTACCCCTACTCCTGCTTTCACACACACAATCTGTCTCTCAAAATAAATAAATAAACTTAAAAAATGTTGTTTGCCTTATGCTAATGTTTATGATTCTATGGTGGAATTGACATTCTACTAGAAATCAAAAAATAAAGGTTGACTCAAAATTGCCATGAAGAAATGTAAATTTAGCAGTCCTTTCAATGTCTTTCAGGTTCAGCCTTCATCTTTCAAATAAGGATGTTTAGTGTTTTATAGAGGTAAAATGCATGAAGTAGGTCAAGATTATTCTGTAAACTCCATGTCCTAAGGATAAAGGATCAATCCTTCTGAATTGATACTATCTCTGTTGACACAAGTTCTCATTACATATGTAAATATCTTAGAGTCTTTATAAAATAGTTAAGTGTATTTTTCATATAAATTGCATCAAATAGTTTTAACAATTCTATGCAATGGTACAATCAGCAGTATTTCACAGAGAAAAATTGAGTTTCTCTAGTTTAAAATGATCTGCCCTTTCAACAATTATTGTATAAATTTCTTTTGTGATTTCACTACATTGTTGGCTGTTACATCTAAGATATATTGCTATATAACTCATCAAATATTTATGCTTGATGTCTCCCAAGTAAATAGAAAGTGACTTGAGGGTGGTGTCCATAATATAGACTTCTTGTCTCCTTCATTTTTCCAGTTTAGTTCTTGGTAAATAAAACCTAATAGGAGAGAGGGTAAATATATTTAAAATTGAAATGCTTGATTATCTCCCTCTTGCACAAAAAGAAAACATGATTGTAAGTAAAATAAAGAATAAGATAAATAGTGTGGAGGCCTAAACTCTTTTGAGCCTAGTGTTTGAGTTTATTAGCCATCTAAGATAAAGGTAGTGGAGTGGGGAGTAGTTTATTGAAGATTATCTTCAATTTTGGTTGAACTTCATTTTTTCTAAAGGAAAATGAATTTTGAAATTATCAGATATACCCATTATTTCCTGTAAGAAAATATATTCCAAGATAGGCTATGTATTATTCTTGGTTTAGGTGCTATTTAAACTGGTTCATGCTCTGGATCACCCTTATTAGGAGCAACAGTTGATTTGCTTTAGCTTGGTTCTCCCTTTTACTGTACGAATTGTGGAATTCTCTTATATACCATTTTTTCAATTGAATAATTTTGGGAAATGCATAGGGAATAATTTACCTCAAGATAAGAAGATCTATTTCCATCCAGCAACTTATATATTATAAAGAATTGAGCTTGAGAAACTTAAAATGAGACAATTATGCACATTTGCTTTCCTATATGAAAGTATCAAGGTATAAAATAAATATGAGAGGAAACAACTTATAATCATTAAGCCTTTCCCTTTTATATAGGTAGCATTTTATTTATTTCATTTAATGTTTGTTTATTTTTGGGAGAGAAAGAGAGCGTGAGCATGCACGAGCAGGCGAGGGGTAGAGAGAGAGAGAGAGAAAAGGAAACAGAGGATCCCAAGCAGGTTCTGCACTGAGAACAGAGAGTCTGGTGCAGGGTTCAAACTCACAAACTGTGAGATCATAACCTGAGCTGAAGTCGGATGCTTAACCAACTGAGCCACCCAGGCACCCCTATAGAGTTGGCATTTTAAAGTTTACAGAACCTGAGATGCTTGGGTGTCTCAGTTGATAAGCGTCTGACTTCAGCTCAGGTCATGATCTGAGGGTTTGTGAGTTCAAGTCCCACAGCAGGTGAGCTTGTGTCCCGTTTCCGGTGAGCCCTACTTCTCTCTCTACCTCTCTCTCTCCTCTCTCTCTCTCTCTCTCTCTCTCTCTCTCTCAAATATAAATAAATAAATAAATAAATAGTAAATAAATAAAGTTTACAAAGTCCTTCTTCTTACATCACCATGATGAACCTAAAAATAATGTACAAATACCATATATGTCAAACTGTGATAGAGAGCTTAATTCTACACTAAGTGCAAGAGAAGTAGATAGTGCTGAATATTGCTTATGATTTCTTGGAGATTTCTGATCCTCACTGGAGAAGACAGTGGTAATTTAAAAAAATCTTGGGTACGGTGGTCTGTGGGAGTAGTAATCTGAGAATTTGTTCTTTGAATATTTTTCTTTCTTTGGATACATAAAGTAGCAGAGCACGATTCCATGTGGGTTGGTTCCACTTTGTGTTTTGCCTTTTGTATTCCAAAATGGAATAGTTTTCCTTGGCAGACTCAGCAGTAGAATAAGTCTAGTGTAGGTGGAGTGCATGTATTTTTTTTTTTTAAAGGAGAGTAGGGATTTGCACAGTGACCCAGGTGTGTGCTCTCTGAACCCCAACTGTCTGTGTTCAAATATGCAATATGAAGTGAACAGGATTTAAAGAGACCCTTTGGATGCCTTGGGGGTATTTCTTGCACAGTGTTTTGGCAGCATGCTCTTCTAGCTGAATTAGATTTATTGCTGAAGTACTAAATCTTCATTATATGTGACAACCTTACTCCCCTGCCGTCCTGGTCCCTTTCTATTCACAGTCCCTTTTTTAAAATTCCAACATCTTGTTTCTTCCCCTTCCCTAGCCCCAAGATCCCAAAATATTCTACATTCCAGTCTATCTTGGAGTTAAAATTGCCTTAAATTTGTGAATGTGTCATTCACAGATGTCAGAAAGCAGAAAGCACGGTAAAGGTTAAAGATGTCTCGTCCAATCCATCAGTATTTAGCCAGAAGTGCACTGGAGCCTTTAAAAGTGATCTATATGGCTGGATGCCTGACATAACTCTATCAGTGAGAAGCAGTTACAAACATTCTGGCTAGTGTAGTTACAGGTGAGTATTGAAAAAGAACACTATCTCAGGTGTGTGGTCCTGAACCTGTCACTCTTCTATCCAGCACTGTAGGCCAGGGTAAGGAGTAAGCACAAATGTTCAATGGACTTAATCTCCTGTTGAACTATTCTGGAATGTTTAATAACCTAAGAAAGATTAGACCAGATGGCCTCTAGAATTAGTGGATACATTTAGAAATATCAAGAAGGCTAATTTTTAAAATCCCACCTGTATAGGAAATCCCACCCAAGGCACAAACTGCTTATCTATTATCTGGCTTATAAGTTGTGATATTGTTATATATTCTTTGTCTGCTTACCACAATAACAGTAGATTTGAGGAATATCAATCATTATGTATAAAGTTAGAAAATATACCTTGACATACCTCATATAGGTATTGTGTGAAAGTCATTTATTTGTTCATTCACTTACTTACTCATTTAATAAATATTAAATCCCTAATATGTGCCAAACACTGTGAGATATATAATTGTGAATAAGACCAACAAAATGTGCCCCTCTCGGTGAGCTTACATTAAGAGGTGAGATTCAGAGAAGCAAGCAGGCAATTGTAGTATAAATGCTGAAGAAGGATAGTATGTGAGGTATAGTAGTACCAAGGGCTTTTAACTGAACATCTTGTTGGGAAGGGAGGAGAGGAGTAAGGAAGAGGGGGATGATGGTTAGACTGAAATCTGAATGGTTAGTAGAGTTAGCCATTTGAAATAGGTTCTTTCTAAGTAAAGGCACATAAAAAGGATTAAAGGTGAGAATGGAAATGACTGATAGGAACCAAAGGCAGTTCTGTTTGTCTGGAGTATTAAGGGTAAAGAGACAAGAGAGTTGAGGCCCCCCAAGGGAAACAGTATGCTTGTAGATGTGAACTTGACCAGGAGCTTCCATTGCTCATCTACTGTTCACAGACCATCTTTGTGGAGCTTCCTGATTCCTCAGAAATAAATGCATTTCACCTGTCCAGTATGCTTTAAATCATTAAAGGCTGCTTTCAGCTGCTATTGTGTTCAGCTTCTAGGAAATAGGGAGAGAAAGAAACCGTAAGTTAATGTTTTCCTATCCCATTGAAAATCTAGACACCTTATTTTGCAGTTGAGAAAGAGGCAATGCCATTGTTACATCAGTGAAAAATTATTTATAAAAACAAGCAGCACATGAGGAACATAAATAACAAAACTAAACAAAAGCAAAGCTACCTTGGAAAAAGTTAAAATGTAGTTTAATCTAAACATAAAGCAGTTACATAATTATTGTTTTTTAAACATGTTTAATAGAAGAAATCTTTCCCTAACAAGAAGTATCTCACAATGCTCTAGACTTCTTTGGACGGTACTGTGGTCCCTGTTATGCGAAGTAATCAAGCAGATGGCGGTACTTTCATTTATCCATGTTATTTCGAAGGGATTCCTACAAATACAGAAGAATATTATTTATTTTTGATGCTGAAACAGGACTTTGCATTTGTCCGTGGGCTAAGTTCACTTTAAATGAATCTAATAGTGGATTTGAGGGCAAGTGCTACTCCAAGTCACTTAAGGTCACTTTCCCTGATGTCAGTAGCAGTTGTGTGTAAGAATTTGGCCCAGTGTCCTAAAGATTACCTGGTTTGTTGGGGTCTTTTTTTCTTAAGTTTATTTTTGAGAGAGAGAGACAGAACACAAGCAGGGGAGGGGCAGAGAGAGAGGGAGACACAGAATCTGAAGCAGGCTCCAGACTCTGAGCTGTCAGCACAGAGCCCACTGCGGGGCTTGAACCCATGAACTGTGAAATCATGAACCACTCACACACCCCTGTTGGGGTCTTTTGAGTCAAATCTTAACCCCAGAACCTCGACACAGCTGAATTTTAAATGGCTGGTGCAATTTTCCAAGATCACATGTCAACAAGCTTCAGGTGTTAAATAGATACACATTGTAATATATACCTCAGAACTTTAATTGGCATACCTTTCTGCTAAATTCTCCTTCGTGGTCGGTGGTTTGTTAAAATATTTTTTGGTGTGTTTATTTATAAATAAGAACAGATTCATTAAATTTGGCTAGGATACAATATGATAGACTATATTTTTTTTTACAGCCTCCAATTTTTCCCCAGGCACGTTTTCAGTGTAGATGTAATGCATCTTACTGGCAATAATTTATCCGCCAAAGACTTAACCTCTTTCACAAAAGACATCAGGTAAAATGGAAGCTGTTTGTCATGTATCTACAAAAAGAAAGTAGCGAGGACATCCAATTTCATACAGTTTATAAGATATGCTTAATGATGTAGTTTTTCTTTAACATTTCTTCCAATTCTTTAAAAACTATTTGAAATGTCATCTTTTCCATGAACTCTCTTCTGAATGCTTTAAGTCATATTGGGTATCAACTTTATTTGAATTTCTTCCTATTATCTTAAACCTCTCCCCGTATTTTGTCTTGTACATACTTGTGAACGGTAATGTGTTTACTTTAGAGGTATTAGTGTTATCGAATCTGCATTATCTGTTTTAAATATCCTACATTGCATAGGTGCGTACCTCTTATATGATACCTTAGAGGAAATAGTGTGGTATACCGGAAAGCAGAAACGATAGGACTTTGGGGTCAGACACACCATGGCTTGATTCCTGTATTTGCAGTTCCCTAGCTAAATGGCTGTAGGAAACATACTTAATCTCTGTCCCTCAGTTTTCTCACTTGTAAAATAAGAACAATAACACATACTGTACAGGATGCAAAAAGAGAGCAGATCTAAATGCCCTGAGAAGGCAGTAAGTAATTGTTACCTTGTTTCTACCCACCCTTGGGTCAAATTTCAATTTTTAATCCAATGAAAGTATCTTGTGTCTCCAAAAGTATAGGTTTTTCTTGTACACATATTAATTTAGAGATAATAGCTTCTTTAGTTATTAAATGCATTAGTTTAATTTACCTCTAAATCTATGATATTATTCTTATCTAAAAGAACAGCCTTGCCTTACATTTAATGTGCAGCGAGGTGTTCTGCGAAAGATACTTACAGCCTTTTTCTTTATGCCTGTGGAGGTCCCCTGTGTCATGAAATGGAGTGTTGTTAGAAACAGTGAGAAGTTAATGAATCAACAATAGCCCAGTGAGCTGTTGTTTACAGTAACATTACAGCGGTGATTTATGCCCATGAGGTACCTAAGTGACAAGGGAACTGAGATTATAAATTAATGTAGATTTAGATTGTTGCACAGGAGGTGCCGGTGGCCTTTGTTTTCTATTTTGAGGCACAACAAAGGACAGAGGGATGACGTACCATCACAGACACCAGCTAAGCTCACATTACATTTCACACTCTGGCCCATCTTCTCATTTCTTCATTGTGTGAGGAACATTTGCTATTTTATTTTCATGTTGTGATACATGTAGCCTCCTCATGCAGCCCCATGACTAATTCTAATGACTGAGGACCTCCCACCCTATTTCTTTCCAGGTCCAAAGCCACCTGCTGCCATTGCATAACAGACACAATAATGTGTTCTCCTCATGGTGATCATCAGGTGCATCTGTCAGTTGTACTTAAAATTCACCAGAAGCATTTATGCAGATTATATGCAGAGTCAGGGTGACTTCTGAATGGGCAAAGGTCAAAATCATTGCAAAGGGTCACTTATCTGATAAAATTCAATGAGGTTACAGAATTTTTGTGTTTCTGAACGTGTGTATGTGAGGTTCCAAATCAGATTCACTTGTAATGTCAAGGTTAAGGTTTTAACTTTTAATTTTGTTGTTTTGGGTGATTATTTGAGACAAAAAAATAGAGTCCGAGCTGGTATTTCTAAAAGCACATTTTGAAATACTTTATCTTTTAAAGAATTTTACTGTAAGAAATATTATCTTAACATTATAGAGATGCTTAATAACATCCTTAAAGTATTCTGGCTAGTACAGTTTAGACCCAGAACTAGAAGCCAGTTCTTTTGAGTCTTATTTGAGTGTTCTTTCTATGGTAGAATTGCCCTTCTGGCCATTTGTGATACCAGCAATGTAAAACTTTTTATCTGATGAAGAAATTTATAAATGGATACATGTACATAAATATGTATATGTTCTGTATGCACATATCTATCTCTGTAAAGATCTATTTTTCTCCACCTTGTGTACCACAATGTATTTTAAGCAGTGTTTAACAACGTACCCAACAAAGTACAAATAAATAAAATACCAGAGCCAAAGAAAATACGTGATCAAAGTGATAAAGCATTGGGAAGTTTAAAATTTACTATAAAACAGAAAACAGAATATAAAGTATGATGAGCCAGCTAAGAATAAACATAAAAGTCATATTAACAAATGCAAACAAACTAGACTCACCTATTAAGGGACAAGCATTCTCAAATTGGATCCAAAACACAACCAACAAAACCAAAAACAAGAGATTTATATAACACAGTGTGACTCAGAAAGATTGAAAATTGAATGACAGAAAAGAATATACTAAACCGAAAATAAAATACAAGGATATATATCATTATATCAGTTGAAACTGGCACACAAACACTAAATGAAATGTAGCAGAGTCCTTGATGATGAGAGTACACCCTACAGTGAAATATGACATCTGTGAATATCTACTTGCCAAAAACATAGCATTGACATTTTTAAAGCAAAAACCAACTCAAACACATATGAAAATACACAGGAAACATTGATAACTTATTTTTATTTATTTCTCTTATCCCTTGATAAATTTATTAGAGAAAGAGTTTTAAGAGTACTGAAGCCCTAAGTAAAACAAAACAAAGGATAAGATGATGCTGACATGACACACTCTGTTACCTTGGAAATAAGTTATATGCCTTTATTACAAGTACACTCACCCTTAACAAGATTTAATTACATAGAGGACTTTGAAAATATCTCAATACATGGGAAAAAGGAGAAATAATACAGAAAACACTCTCTGATCACAATGTAACATGAACAGAAATAATAACCAAGTTGGAAAGTGACAAATGCTTCTACTTACAAATTAAAAACAAACAAAAACCTTTCTTAACCAAGAGTAAATCAAATCCAAAACGAAAAATACCTGGAAATGACATGAAAGCACTTGTATGAGAACCTATGAAATATAGCTACACATTTAGTTCGGAAAATTCCCAGGTTTTATATTAATAAAGAAGAAATAATAAAATATATCATGAGTATTCACCTCAAGGAGGTAGAAAGGAACAACAAATATCAATAATATCTTAATAAAGTGGTATGGTGACAGATGGTAACCACACTTAACCGTGGTGAGCATTGCATAATGTATAGAATTGTCAAATCAATATGGTGTGCACCTAAAACTAATATAGCAATGTATGTCAACTATACTTCAACAATAAAAATTAAGACCAGCATCTGAAACAGCATCAGCCATAATGACAAAAATGGCCAGTTGGTCCCAGGGTGTCCATCAGCTCCTGCAAGCCCAGAAGCAGGCGGCTGAGAAGGTGGCAGATGCCAGAAAGAGGAAGGCCCTGTGTCTGAAGCAGGCAAAGGAGGAGGCATAGATGGGGGTGGAGTTGTACCACAGAGAGAAAAAGAGAGAGAGAGAGAGAGAGAGAGAGAGAGAGCAAGAATTCCAGAGCAAGCGGCAGGCCAGGCTTTATAATCCCTGAAAAGGAAATAAAAGACCTCAGATCTAAAGTGATGCTGTATTCTCTTGTGTGCATAGCCTTCTTTTCTACATCAACACCTTTCCCTGTATAGCAATAAAAAAGTGCCAGTAAAAAACTATGGGCAAACAAACAAACAAATTTTAAAACAACATCATCAACAACAAAAAAATAATCCTAAGGAAAGGAGAAGCAATATAGTAGTAAAAGCAAAAATTTATAAATTAGAAAGTGATAAAAATATACACCTACTGAATAAATCCAAGAGCAAGTTATTAAAAAGTTAGGCAAGTAGATAACCTCATCAAGAAAAATCAAGAGGAAAAGCCCAAATACACAAATAAGAATTGGAAAGGAGAAATAACTGTAGTTTGGGAGAAGTCTAAAAGGACCACATGATGTTACTTAACCTTATTCAGATAACTTTGCACATCTTGATAGAATAGGAAATTTTCTAGGAAAAGATATATTTCCAAGACATCCGCTCCTCAAAAGTAAAAGTTCAACTGTCATTAAAGCTAGGAAATAATTTGTATTGTTTAACTTTCCTCTCCACCCTAAGTCATTTGGTAAAGATTATCTTAGTGTATGGTGCAGAAAACTCTAATGTATTTGAGTGCTCTAGAAGAATAGAAATATAAACTAAGTTTCTGAATTGTTTAATCAACTTAACATATTTTATAACTAAACCTGAGAGCAAGTAGCACTAAAAATGAATTTAAAATTACTGAATAGAAATTAAATAATTTCTATAATAAAAAGGAAAAAAAATCTTAATCCCATGTAGAAATGCTAAAAGGGGAGTTCTCAGAAACATTCCCAGTTACATCGGGACAATACAAATATGCTCTCATAGCTATAATTTAAGATTGTTTTAGAGGAACTAGAACAATAATAGGAATACAATTGTTAAGATAAGAGTAAAGTCATAATTATTATAGAAGATTTGATAGCACAGTATACTTGTAAAACTTGAAATTCAGCTGAAAAACTAGTAGCATTCACCTATCATATAATAAACAAGTAGAATATATAATAGAAAAAAGAGTCATGACCTCACTTAAAATGGCTACAAAAGATAAAATAATTAGGAATAAAATTAACAGGAAACATGGAAGATACGCATATTTAGACAGATGTTTAGGAATATGAAAAAAAAAAACAACAAAAACCAAATGACATGTGATTCTAGAGGTAGGGAATATCTCCAGAATTGTCCTAAAGAACCTTATAAAAGTTGGTAACTCTGGGAAGAGGTGTCAAAATGTTGACATCATTTTTAATGTAATTTATTGTCAAAGTGGTTTCCATACAACACCCAGTGCTCATCCCAACAAATGCCCTCCTCAGTGCCCATCACCCACTGTCCCCTCTCCCCCACCCCCCATCCACCCACAGTTTGCTCTCAGTATTTAAGAGTCTCTTATGGTTTGCCTCCCTCCCTCTCTGTAATTTTTTCCCCTTCCCCTCCCCCATGGTCCTCTGTTAAGTTTCTCCTGTTCCACATATAAGTGAAAACATATGGTATCTGTCTTTCTCTGCCTGACTTATTTCACTTAGCATAATACCTACCAGTTCCATCCACATTGCTACAAATGGCCAGATTTCATTCTTTCTCATTGCCAAGTAGTATTCCATTGTATATACAAACTACATCTTCTTGATCCATTTCTCAGTTGATGGACATTTAGGCTCTTTCCATGATTTGACTATTGTTGAAAGTGCTGCTATAAACATTGGGGTACATGTGCCCCTATGCATCAGCACTAAATGTTGACATCATTTTGTCCTTTTGAGTGCTTTACCGTGTTCATGTATTACCTATACAATAAACACATGAATTTTATTTTTCTTTTATGTAAGTCTTAAGATCCTGCACAGTTATTAAGTTTTAATCATAATTTGATTTAAACTTCCCTTAAGCCAAAGCAAATAGAAAAGTAAGGAAATAGTAATTGAACAAACAACCAACAAAATCATGATCACTTACATGATTTATATCATTCGACAGGAAAAGTGTACCAGTTTATTATGGAAAGAAAAGCTTACTTTGGCTTACATTTGAAAGAAACTTTACACATTTGTATTTCAAAGTCATAGTCAATGTCAGCTCCATACATTCCTGTGGTTAGAATGGATAAACATGCGGCAGAAGGGTGCCTCGGTGGTTCAGTCGGTTGAGGGTCTGACTTTGCCTCAGGTCAGTCCATGAGTTCAAGCCCCACGTGGGGCTCTGTGCTGACAGCTCAGAGCCTGGAGCCTGCTTCAGATTCTGTGTCTCCCTCTCTCTCTGTCCCTCCCCCACTCATGCTCTGTCTCTCTCTGTCTCTCTCTCTCTCTCTCTAAAATAAATAAACATTAAAAAAATTAAAAGTATGGCAGAAAGTGTACACTTGTCCAAATTCTATCCTGCTTTTCCACAATATAGAATCATCACTGGGAAGATGTTGCCTAGCTCGGAACCACATATCCCAGCACTCCTTGCAATGAGGTGTGACCATTCATCTAATTCCTACTAATGGAAAGTGAGCATAAGATTATGAGTGCTGTTTTCTGGGTAAGGCTTTTAACTGGGATCTCCAACATCTTCTACCATTGGATGCACATGATGATGAAGAACTAGGGCATGACAGAGCCATAAAATATTCCCAGATCATCACATGGATGAGAACTGTGCACCCATATTGGACTGTTACTTGAGTGAGAAATAAGCCTCTGATGTGTTTAAGACACTTACAGATGTTTGGGTCTATTTGTTAAAGTAGTTTATCCTACCCTAACCAAATTTTAAAGGTCATTTTGTTTTTTTCTTAAAGCAGCCTTTATTATAAGTCTAGGGTACAACACCAAAGTATAATTCAGTAGGAAAAGGTCTTTAGAGAGCTATGATAATGTATTTTGGTGTTTATGGCTTTCTGGTAGCGAAGGGTGAACTAAGTAAACACGTTAGACTAGAGAATTATTTTTCACTGATATTTCCTTCCATAAATATATTTTCTCTCCATAGAGTTTTTGATATAGAGCAACAAATGGTTGAATCCTTATTCTCTGACATAGGCTTGCAATCCAGGTATTCTGTATTGTTGAACAGTAGAAATGCCCTTTATTTACTGAAGTAAAGTAAATGATAGAGTTGATACATTTATTGTGAAAATTGAGGATGCAAACTAGGACTCTTGTGTAAATAGATAGTTAAGCCTCTGGGCACAGTGGCTGGCCACACTAGTATCAGTAGACAGTTCCAGGTCTGCCTTAAGGTATAGATAGATAGATAGATAGATAGATCGATCAGCCCATCATCCTCTATAGCATATAAATAAATAAACAACAAGTCCTCAAAGGTTGGCAACTTAAAACAGAGCTGAATTGATTTCTACTTGCACATGTTTCAAAACAGAAGCCATGAAATGCCACCCGTGGCTATTTAAAATCTAAAAAATGTACTCATACCACATCTGGTTTGGTTAAATAAGTAGACTGGAGAATTCACCAAAATGAGTTGATTGCTTTCAGTGTCCTAATGAATTGACCTGCTGTATGACAAAATTAGAAGGAGAGAAATCATAGTGTGCTAAACTTGTTTGGATCTATCCACTGGAGTGGAGTCAAACATAGTCATTACATTTGTTTTATTTTATGTATTTTATAGTCCTGATATTTCAGGATTTGGGGAAGATGAAGTATACAATGTCTATTTTTGCTACCGATTATTATTTTTCATAACCACCAGTTCTAGTTTTGCAATCTTACTATAATAGTTTTTTGGAGTTTGCTTTATTTTCTCCTCATTTTATCTATAGTGTATTAACATCCTGAAATTGTAGACATCCTTTCTTAGGGTTATTTAATTCTAATTAGTTTGAAATTTTAGTTTTGATTCTCATCTGGATAAGGTTATTTCTCTCTCCTTCTCCCTCTCTATGCCTGTTACTCTCTCTCTCTTTGCTTATCCCTTTCTTGCTTGTAGTTTACTCCTACTCCCTCCTCCATCCTGGGACTTCTGCTCCAACACCATGTCTTATATTGCTGTAGCTGCTGTTATCAAAGAGTAGCCACCAGTGCCACTGGAGAGAAACCAGAACCAGCCTGGGTGGGGGTAGGGAGAGCTGGAACCATGAGAGGAATGGGTCTGTCAGGAACATGAACCACTAGAGAGACACAGTCACTGCCAGATGCCAGTGAGGCAGAGATAGGAGGCCCAGACAGCCTAGTTTTTCCTTTCTCCTGCTTTCCAATTTCTTGTCATTGCTTCTCATTGGGCCAATGTAGCCAACGCCAGCTGTCAAGGGAGCCTGGGAAATGTGGCTACCTGCAATATAGACAGAAGAAAGGCAGGGAATAGATTTGAGAGCAAACAAATGACCATCATACCTGCCCTACCCCCACCCCCATGTACACACACACACATACCTTGGTGGTTTCTCTTCCACTTCAGGGCCACAGGGATCTTTGTCTGAATTTTCTCTAATTTGGTTCTATTATTTAATTGTTTTCCCTGAAATTGCTTTTTTATAACTGCTGTGTTTGGAGTGGAGTGGGAATGGGGGAATATGACCTCAAAGCACGAAATCACAACATGGGCTTGACCAGAGATATCATATTCTCTCTGTAGCCCTGGTGTTTCACTTTATTATTATTTTTTTAAGCAGGATTGCTGAGTGAAAAGACTATAGGCTTTCAGTACAGTCAGATCTGGATCTGGGTTTCGACTTCACATTAATTGTATGATTATTTTTGGACAGGCTACTTAACAAGTGTACTTATCTATAAGATGGAAAAGATAACATTGGCCTTAAGATTTGTTTGGTAATTAAATAGAAGAGACTATCCAAATTGCCATATTGTGAGCCAGGTATTCAGTGGGTTCTCCATACATGATTATTATTATTGTCATCATAATTATGTTCCACCTCATTCCTAGCAAAGTGAAAATGCTTTTAGACTTGATGTGTGTTTTCTGATATATAACTTTAATCTGGTTTTATCAGGAGGCATTGATTAGCAGGACTTAACAATAGAATGAGCGATAGTCAGTCATGTATCAAACATAATGTGGGTTTTTTTTATGTTTGTTTTCAGTATATGGGATATGTTTTGGAAATTAGCAGGGTGCCTATATTTGCCATGGTTTTATCAACTGAATTGATACATCTTGCTACGTTAGTAATTATAACCCAGAGAAAATTTTAAGAAAAACACAAGGTTCATTTAGAATATGTTTCAATGCAGATGAATTCCCAAAACCAAAGTTTTGAATCTCAGTGCATAACATTTCACAACTATACGGATCCTCATTGTTAAAATAAAATGTTAATATTTTAATCTTTTAAAGGCCTTTTGCAAATGTTTGGCTAATACATTCATGTTTTCCACCCTTTGAGCGCCAAAATTTGGTGAGGAAAATTTTTCTTTACCCTACAAATGGTAACCAGTGCTGACATATACAATCTAAAGGGAAGCGTAGTTTTCATGTACTTCTCCCTTCCATCTCATTTTGAAACCTCATCAAAAAGTTTCAGCCTCTTTTTGTTACTTCTAACAAAGAATGGCTCAGTTGACACTTTGACCTCTATTGCTCAACTGTTCTCCTTCAGAGGGTGTCTTCTTTAATGGATTGGTTTTACATAAAAAGGATTTGACTATATTCAATATTAAAACAAACATCAATTAACATATTTGTTGGGTTTTTATGCTGCCAAATCCTTGGTTAAACTGTTTCCTTTTCCAAGCTTGTTTTGGCATTGTCAAAACTATGTCTGAGCTACCCAGACTCTTTCCTAACTTCAGAACCCAAGTGCTTGGTTCCAATATCAGGAGGCAATGAATCATTAGAGTCCATCAGACTTCATAGGGCCACATAAGTGGTGTGGAAGTTAGAAAGCTGTCTCATTGCCTAATATCTATCCTGTGCTGTTTGATTCACATTTTCAATTTGATCACAATCAACTTATACTATTTTCTACACTGCTAATGAAAATATTCAATACAAAAGCTGAAATGAGACTATGTGGTAACTGTCTTTCTACTGTTTCCAAGATGAGAGGAAATGTTCTGGAGGGCTGAAATATTTACCAATGCAAATATAAATAATTGTCATGGTTGCAAGTGTATTCCTGGGTAATGAGAAATTCAGTCTGTTCTTGTCAAAATAAAACAAAAGAACAAAACATCAGTTGGTTGGAACCTTTGAGTTAGTGGATGGTATTCATCAGAGATTAATTGGAAAGGGAGCTAATTAGAAAATGGTTTAAGTGCATCAGTTTTGCATTGATCTGACTGTAATAAATGTCTTTTTGTATAGCTATAAGAATGGTGGCAGTTGTCTTAAGGTCAAAATATCCACAGGGAGCTCGTTGAAAGTGGTATGAAGGAACATCATAGAGAAGTGAAACAAAAGAAAATGATTGATGATGTGTTGAGGGCTTCATTCTGTGAGAATAATCTAAAAGTTTTACTATCATTTTCAGCACTGTTCTAAAACAATTTTTTATAAAGTAGAATTAAGTATAGCACAGTTTAATTTTATTCGATCCAAATGTATGGGCCACATAATATTTGGTTCGTTGTTTGAAATGACAAGAGTGTTAGTTGCTATGTCAAAACCCACATAAATGCTTATTATCAAGATATATTCTCAGAATACTGAGAAATTGAACCATATGAGAAATGGTGAATGTTAAGACATACCCAACTTCAGAAGAGCCACATTATTTCAAAACAAATTTCATATTAGACTATCAATCACAAAGAAGAGCTGAAAATCTCCTGTGGCTATAGTAACAGCATTGGAGAACTTTAGAATATATTTCATATTTATTATACCAGAAAAACAAATAAAAATCATGAGTATATAAAAAAATCAGAGACTCTATTTGTCTTTAATCTTAAGAAGTATCTTATGTTTAGATATCTTATTAATAACCACAAGGTACTGTGCACATTGAATGTGCCACACACTGTGTTTTCCAAGCTACATTATGCTGTTTATCTCATGTAACCAAATTAGGGAGAAACTGATGGGAATAAAATACAAAGAAAAAATAAAACCCATGGATAAATTGCTTGCTTATAAATGATGAACTACACAGTACGAAATCACATAAGTGATAAAAACAATTATTAGGTATGCCTAGAAAGTAATGAGAATAATTCTGTAGGAGAAATATACACATCAGTCTCTGAAATTAAAGGATCACCTAATTCTTTTAAATTCAATTTAAGAAATAAGAAGAAAGAATGGGAAAAGAAAGTCACACCGTATATCAGTGTTTGCCACACAAGGTTATTGTGGAAATGTGAGGGAAAGGTCTTTTATTATTGTTTTTATTTTGACTGGGCTCAGATTTTTGCCCGCTCTAAAGAGTCAATTGTGAGAACTTGCTCTAAAGTCCCAGCTTGTTGATGGACAGGCATCCTCTCCCAAGGTAATAGGGAAGCTATTTTAGAAACTCTTATATTTTTGGAAAACTCAGTGTTTGTTGTAATTTGATACTAACTGCACCCTATATCTCACCTACATTTATCAACGCCAAGCCACAGAAATGCCTGGAAGGGCCAGAATGCTTGCAGCTCGTACTATGCATTTGTGGTATTTTGGCTGCTTCACTATAAAAATATTATGCCACAGAAAATACGTTCTGATTCCATGTAACAACTCAACCCACAAACATGAAGCTGAATGTTGGTTTTATTAGCCTTAACTAATTTGTATTTCCTTGAGAGTAGAAAGCAATAGTAAATTCATGGATTCATGTAATTGAGCTTTGGGAAAAAAAGCAACTTCGATATCAAGTGTCCACATTTTTTCCCTTTTCTATAATACCAATGCTTTCTTCCTATCATGTCCTAATCATTTAAAATAATTTTAAGCAGTTATATTTTATCTTATCAACTACTTATGGTGTTTCTAAGTAATGGTGGCATCTCTTCTGTGTATTCAATAAAAGAGTAAAAAAATTCCAAAAACTATTCAGAAATGCCCAATAACTTTTACCAGAGAAAGGAGAAAAAATTCTTCTTAGACTTACAAATGTAGGTATTCCTTCATTTATTCATTTATACATTTTTGTGTTTACAAATTTGAGGGCGAACAACTTATTGGAAATTGAGGGATCAAAATAAACAAACCTTGATCCAAGCCATTAGAAAGGTCCATGGAGGGAGACAGACATTGATGCAAATGCAGTTACAATAAAAGGAGATGAGTGCTTTAAAATAATATGTATTTTAAAGTTATGTCTGTCCTTTTAAAGTCAGATATTCTTACATTAAACTATAGATTTTGAGCCATAGAGTTGTCTTTCCACTATACTATCTAGGTTCTTTGGGTATTCTCCCATATCATTTTCACTATCATTATTTCACTATCAATATCTTCAGTAACTATGGGAGAATATCGAATGATGTGTAAAACAAGCATTTTTGAGTAAGAAATCATACCTGTCTCAGTGGTAATTTTATTATTTTGGCAAAAGGCAAAAGAATTCATTCCAACACCTCTTCTCTGCCCTGTGTTGTGAACTGACTCTATTTCCATGATAAAAGGACTGTATTAAATAAAACCTTAGGAACAAGAAGAGTCTCAACTGTGTGTATTTGTTGTTGTTGTTGTTGTTGTTGTTGTTGTTGTTGTTGTTAACCATCATTGAGAAACTTATGGGGCCTCTTTCTCCTCTACTCTATAGGAGAATTACCAAGCCCTCAAAATACTTTGGATCCCTGCCCTCATTTAGGAACTGTTTTAATGTAATATTATAAACATGGCTATCAATATAAATAGGTATAGACATATGTCTGTTCATTCAAATTACCTTTTATGAAGTAATTAAGATAATTACTTAATTATCCTTTATTGTAATAATTCCTTTATTATACAACTTAGCCATGTATTCTATACTTTTCTTTGCATTCCCTGAATGAATATGTTGATGAATCTGATAGTTTGGGGGGTTTCCAATGTTGGCTGTGTTTATGAAATATGTAAGAAATATGCCTGAGGTGTTAGATACTTAAACTTTGCCTCCATGTGTCCAAATTCATCTTGCACCTATCAGTAGGAGATAAATCCTGTGGGGAAGCAGTACAGAAAGGTGCATTTCTGACTCTATTTTCATGGAAGAAACAAGAGTATTAATATTCAGATGTTCAGCAGTATTAATATTCCGATGTATATAGCAGGTGATCAGAGGGTGACCTTGGATGTTTACTAAATTTTCCAATGTACAGGTTTCCTTATCCAAATTTGGGGATTATAAATAACCTGATTTTATGTTCAATAAATCTCTCACTTAAACCTGTGATAAGTGCTATGTAAATATCATTATAATATTTTGTAAGTCCACTGCTCAAATATATGATTATAGAATTTAAATACCTTTGGAATATCCTCTGTGTGCCCAATATTTCTCTACATTTGGCATTAAATACCAACTCAATCCAGTCCTTTTAATGCTTTTTCAATGATTAATAACATTTTTTCTACTATAGCTCTTTCCCTCTCTTTATAAGTTGAACGAAGAACTTAAAAGAAATTCAAATTTGGAAAAAGCTTTTCCTATACACATCCAATCCAGTTTCCAGTCCACAATGTAAGAGGCACAGAAGTTGTCACTCATCTTAACAAGTATAAAGATGAACAAACTAAAGAATCAACAACTCAGATCTATCCAAGAAATGAGATCATAGGGGAAAGTGCTGATGCCAAAACTGAAGAGACAGATGGAGGATACTGAGAATCTCAATTTACCAGAGCAGAAACCTCAGCAGAAACACGTGCTAGGGTAGGAAAACTTGAAATGTAATTGACAATTGCTGGAGGCTCAGTGTGGACAAGTCTGAAATTTAAAAAATCAGGAGGACTCAGTCAACAGAGGGCTCCCACACTTTTGTTAGTTTTACCTCCAGGAGCCTCACCTGGTCCTCACAGTGAATATCAGAGGAAAATCCCCTCATGTTTCCAGCAGGAAAAGGGGGAAAGGAACTCTTTGGTAATATGTATGCTATAGCACTGTGCTCTTAACAAGGCAATCCCTCAGGAAAAAACATTTTACCACAGCCTAACCTGCTGGGGTTTTATAAGAGCCTGATCAATCTGGGGGAAGAGAAATGCCCAATTTTAGTCAGCAACACCTTCTATGTGGGAAAAGGAAAATACCCAATCCAGCTCCGTCCAATTCTTCCATGTTGGGAAAGGGAAATACACAACCCCAGCCCCCTCCAGCTATCCAGTCCCACCTAAGGGGAGAAAAGAAAAACTGAGAAGTGCAGGTGTAATTCAAAGTTATGGAGCACAGGCTCACTGAAAGATTGAGGCCTAATCATAGAATGATAGAACACTTCCTTTCCCCTCACATCTTAACATTTTCACAATAAAAAAAAAACAGTTTAGCATGTTTTGAAGGCACTTACTGGTAAGAAGACCCTTGCACAAAGCATGCAGGACCTGATAGGAGATGAGTTCAGGATGACACAGGAACCAGGTTATAGAGGCTTTTGAGGTCAGGATAAGAATTTGGATTTTATTCTAATTTTATTGGAAGACCTACACAATTTTTAGCAGGGAGATCATTTGATCAGATTTGTCTTTTAAGGAGGATATACTAGCTGGTGTGCAGAGAATAGAATGAGGTGGAATATAAATAGAGCCAAAGAGATCATCTAAGAGTCCGTGGCAATAGCCAAGGATAGCACTATGGACCTGTACAGCAAAAATGGAAGTGGTGAGAAGTTGTCCAATTTAGAAGATATTTAAATTTAAAGACAGTAAGATGTGCTGATGAATTAGATGTGAGAGATGAGGGGAAGAGAGGAATCAGCGATAGCTAGTAATTTTTTGGACAAAGTAACTTTGTGCAAATGTAGTACATTTTACTTAGAAGGAGATTATAGAAGAAGGAGCAGATTTGGGTGATCAATAGTAGACCAAGATTCTATTTGGACCTCTTAAGTTTGAGGTGCTTATTAAGCAATAGGTGGATAAAGAAATTGATGACAATTTCTACACACAAAGCATTTTTAAGTGTTCTTTGTATACTAACATATAATCTTCACAGCAACTTTGCAATAAAAGTACTATTATCATCATCCCCATTTTAAAGTTTAATAGTTACACAAGGTTTACACTTACCTAAGTTGACAATAGTACATGGAAGAGGTCTGGTTTTGGGAGTCTGTGTTCTTAAACACTATCACATTTTAGATGGATATGCCAATCAGTCATTAAGGAAAAGCAAATGCTATTCTTCTTATTAAAAAATAGGCTAATGTGACAATTTTATAGATAGATCCTTTAAAGAATATCAAATTACCAAACGAATGCATTAACAACAAATTGAATTATCTCTAAAATTATTGTCTCAATTCAATTTTCTAAAGACTTTCCTCCAAAACCCGTTATGGAATAAATATTCCTTATATTACATGGACTTGAAAAATAGAAAAGTGAAATATGTTACTATCCCATTCACATTATGAAATATATTTAGCTTTAGTACCTCAAGGTTAAAATTATATAATTCAACTTTCTTTATGAATATTTTAATGAAAACTCTATAATATTTTAAAGCAGAATATATCACATTGAAATAATTATCTTCTGTGACCATGTAGGGTTTATTTGAAGAAGCACATGTGTATAACATGAGGAAAACTATTAGCAGAATCCCGTGCATTAGCAGGAAAAATAATAAACATGTTAGTAGGCAACAATCATTAAAACGTTAAAATGATCACATCTGTATATTATTTTATATAAATAAAGAATTTCCTCAACATTTAAAACCAGGGAGATGGAAGTCTGATTGGGTGGGAAATATAGATGGTACAATCTTAAAATCAGAATTCAGGATGATGGAGTTTCTCATATACTATGCTAAAGAGTTTGGCTTTTGCTCTAGGAGATAAAGGAGAGCCAATGATGGGCCTATTATAAGTGGGAAGGCCTAAGGAAAGAACAAATAGTCTCTACTGAGTAGTCAAATCAAACAGACAGCAACTCACGGACTGGAAGAGACCTGCTTACCTGGGAAGAGGAAGAGTTTTTCTCCCAAAGAATGGTCAGTATCACAAGTTAGTCTAAAGTCAACAATCTTCTACAGATTAAGATCCAAGCAGTTAAAAAATTCCTAAAGTAAGTAAATAACTTTGTATTTTACTTTGAATAAAATAAAAGTCAATCTACTTTAGGTTAGCTAAAAGGAATTAAAGAAAGCGATACCAGAAAGCAGAAGGGGTACTTAAGAAGACACAAAATTCATTGTTCCTGAGACCTTGATATTTTGATATATTAAAAAAAAACACAACTAAATATACATGTTGAATCAGAATGCACACTGGACTGAGAACCAACTATTGATTAGCTAAGCGTATTACCATATTGCTGACAGGATCCTGGAGGCAGGTAGTACACTTATTAATCACCGACCATTAAAGAAGTCCACGTTATTTGGTATTATATAAATGTGAAACATAGACTGGTGTCTTTTGGAATGGAAGTAATTTCTTCCAATACGCAAACTGGATTCCATTTCCTGTTCACCAATCTTATTCTCCTTCAAGAGAGATAGCAGGATAATACAGTGGTTCTTGCCACCCTCTTCTGTCTTCACCAGGCGCGCATGCCCAAGCTCGCGCATGCGCGTGCGTGCGCGCGCGCGCGCGCGCGCGCACACACACACACAGGTCATCACACCAGCAGAAAGTTAATAGAAGTATGAATATTCACACTCTGATTTACTGAAATATTTAGACTTCAGACAAATATTCTCCACATAAAGTAAGACAATTCAGAAATTGTTTTCTTCAAGTGAACATAATTAATTATGTCTAACTCAATGATAAAGATTTCCCAACAAATACCATCTGTTCTAAGAGTAGTATAGTGATCTCTCAACTTTTCCTTCCTCCACTAGTTTATTTCTAATATAAACCACTCTTTCCTCATAAATGGAGATGAATATATGTGTATTAATAAAGGTCATAAATGAATTTGGAAAAATGTAAATAGATTTTTTGTTTCATAAACATTGGTTAAAGCTGCCTAAATTAAAAATGTTACTGGAAGAACCAGCATCCTTCCCTACCTCTCGCTCATTCCTTTACCTAAGGAATCAGATCAGGGAAATAAATTCTATACCAGGAACTCCTGCTTATAGAAACGTAGTGAGACGGGGGATACCTATTAAGTTGACTTTGAATTTCAAATATTTTAATTTCAATTCCAGATGTTTATATAACTAATGAAATACGTGGTTTTGTTATCTGCCATGGAAATCTAATGGAGCTGTTTTCTTTTGCTTCACTATGATTTGGGATAGTTGTCTACAAACAAGAGATGGAAACTGAAACTTTGTACATAATAATACAAAGAAGTATAATTATTGTTCACAGATCTATCTGTGTAAATTGCTATATTGACACAAAAAAGTGCTTCTCTCTTTAAGTGTGGATTCAGACTCCCGTATTTTTAAAATTATTGTTTATCCTTGGGAGGGATAAATGTGTGTGTACATATGTGTTTCTTCTGATCTCCATCAGAGACCTGGTGTCATAGGAAAAATTCAAAAATATATTATTCAAGAACCTTTGGATTATGACAAGACACCAACTCAAAGTGGCTTAAGTTAAAACAAAAATCTTGGAAATTCCAAGAAGTACCAACTTTAATCATGTCTGGAACCAAGAGGCTCAAATGCCATCATTAGAGTCAATCAATCTTTATATCGCAGCCTTGCTTTCTTCTTGATTGGCCTTATTTTTCTGCTTTTATGGTGCCCGATGGAAGCTCAGACTTACTTCATCCTCTCTGCTAGTAGTCTTAGAAAAAACTTCCCAAAACAAAATGTCTTTCCTAGTTGCTCCAGAAAAATTCCTGAGATTACTTCGATTAGAGCAAATAGTGATTAATCAATCACCATGGCCAGACCACAATACCAATTGTCCAGATCTGGGTCATGAGCTCACCTCTGATTCCAGTGGTTAAGCTAGCCCCACCTAAACCACATGGAATGAAAGTGGGTGGAGTTGATCCCCAAGGAAAGTCAAGATACTATTACAAGAATACGGACAGTGATACTAGATATGCAGAAACAACACATGTCCACCCAGCAGCCTGGGCTAGTTTCACTTCACACTGGTTGCAAAGCCAGATGGTAACCAAACTATAGAAGTCATCATACACCATTTTCTGTAGGCCCTCCTCCTAAATGCAACTCCTTCTTACTGTTGTCACGGTCTTACTTTGGACTCAATATCTCAGTCTTTGGAAAATGCCCTGTGGGATGTTCATTGCATCCCGGGAGTGCCCAGATTAAGAGAAGGCCATGGGTAAAACCAATCCACATAGGTATCAGGCAATTTTTTTTTTCTGTGAGAGAACTAGAGACTTTTACTTGAAACAATCCCCAAACCTGCAGCAAAACCTTTAATAGCCATAAACTTTGTGGTTAGGTATTAATGAGAGCAAAGTGAGAGACTAGTGATGGAAAGTGTGGCCTCTGGAATCTGTACCATACCACCAAGGAAGACCCAAGTTCTAGGTGGTAAACAGCAGTGAACAGAGCAGTGACCAAAGGCCATGTAGAAAGCGAGGCTGAGATGACCACATGATATAGACAATAGCTGCCAAGTCAATGACTCAGGAGTTGACATGGGACAAACCCTCTTGTTCTTTTATTTTCCAAATAAACTGGAAGGTGACCCTTAGATTCAGGAGGTTGACATTTCAGTTACACAATCATAAAAACCCAAAAATTAGAAGCAACAGCAAAAGGTACAATGTGTTATTATTTTCAGATGGAAAAATGGGGTGGGATGACTATTTCACAGTGACTATTTTAAGCTGTGAAGACATAGCACAATATTGCAAAGTGATTTGGCATTTTAATAGGCCACAATCAAATGCTGATTAAAAATTGGAAGCTTGGGCTCTCTTGCATGAAAATTTTCTTCATCTGCTCTTCAGATGTAACTTTCTTATCTTCGCCACCTTCATTCAATATTGTACTCATCAGTTTTCTAGATGGCACCAGTCAAAGCCAGAGGGGTATAGGGGGCAATTCAAGAACTTGGTGGAAAGGTATAAAAGATGGGGACTTTTTGACCCCAAACATTAAAAAAAATTATGAATGTAATCATGAAAGAGTCACTTGCATTCGGCAATGCACAATGTTCTTTATGTGCATATGGGCATATGTGGCAGGGGAAGAGCTCGGAAAATCAATTAAACATACTCTTGACTCTCTGGGAGTTTCTAAGACCCTGACACAGTTTTAAATGTAAAAGAACATTTATGCAAATGTGTACTAGTGAGAATAAGTGATGTACCAGAAAGAGAACAAATGTAATGAAATTTTTATGTTGCTCTGCAATCGTCATTTGAATTTTAGGACAATGGCCTCAGTTAAGTGTCTTTTCTTTGTTGAAGCTTAAAGAGCTTATAGGTAATAGGATTATGGCTCTACTTTCATCCTGTGTGAACTCCTTCTGGGGCAAATGAAGAGCCAAAGTCTTCTTTTCACCCTCTGGGCCTCTCCCCCTGGAGTATCTGTACTCATCATAGGCTATCCGCTGAACTTTGGACCTGGTAATGTGAGCAAATAAGGAACGAATCAAACTTCCAGAGAAATTGTCGACAATTTCCAGCCATCATTAATGTTCAGTGCTCCCTTGGATTTTAGCCACGTTCTTACCTTTAATCACTGGACACCCTTAGGATAATGCACCACACCTGGGACTGGGGATAATTTACCACTTGCAGATGGGTTAGCACTGCAGTTCACTTAGACAGAGTTTTGCATTTATTCTGGGTCCCAGAGGCCTTTCTTTTATAGTGCAGTTATATCCACTAAAATTATAACTTCCAAAATTCTGTTCTACTTTATTGCTCTTGCAAAGTATTTATGACCTCTACTGCTTAAGTGGACATTTTTAGAGATTTACTGCCGAAAGCTTTCAGGAGAACTGCACAAAAGTGGTGCTGCTGGTGCTTAACTACTAGACTGAGATTCTGTAAGAACTTTTTATAAGATGCCAACGAAAAGTGTCTTCAGTTTTAGTTTCTAATGCCTTAAGAGCAAATCATATTGAAATATGGAAAGTTTATTTTGTGGCGCATCACCATCTAGTAGACTTAGTAAGGACCTCATACTGTATAGATTAACGTATTGATTTCTTTTTTTCTTATTTTAATGCAATTTCAGATAGCCAGAGATTGAGTTATTTTTTCAAGCCAGTTAGTTAATTGTGCCTTCTTACATTTTTATGCTTCTATTCAAGAGAGACCTCTTTTGGCAACTCTCTGTCCACTTTTCATATCAGTTTCTTTCTCTGCTAAGCTATTCAGTGTTCTCATATAGCCTTGGCAGGCAGAATTTCCAGGAAGTGTTACTGGGGAGAATCCCAGGAAAACATGGGCAAAGAATTCTCTGGGTTGAACTGCCTTTTTCTGCCAGATTGAGGGATTTTGCACAACCTAGACTAGAACACACAAGAGAAAGGAGTATTTGTTTCAACCATACCTGAAGGCTTGGGCTGGGAAGAGGATTGGCTAGAGAGCTGAGCCCTTGCCATACAAGTGTCACCAGAGAAGAAACAACTAGTCACATCTCGTTAGATTCTCAGCATCTCCTGCTCCATCTCCCCCCTCCCCACCATCCTTGTTGTGACACTTCCATGGGCACAAAAAGCCCCTATTATACCCTTGTCCTGAATATAATGACACATGAGTGAATAAGAATATTAAAAGGGTACACTTGTTCTTCAGGACTCCTGGGGACTACAGGCTTAGAAAGCTAACACATGCACATGTATATGAGCACACACACTGAGGCTATCTATACCAATGCAGCATACATGTAATTTTCTACAAAGGAACTACAGAAATTCCATCTGACAATAATTTCTAAGTAATACTTTGTTTTATGATACTATGGGCTGTGACATGATAAAATTTAATAACAGACCCAATCTAGCTGAGTCACTTGCTGACACCACTAGCCACTCAACTGTCCCAGCTTTAAGAATGAAAATGGCCCTTCCAGATGCTCAGGTCACACAGGGCCATTTTTTCTCAAAGTTGCATGGATTCATCGCCTTCCCCAGAACCAGAAACGGAAACTTCCAAGCATCACTTATTTAGTCATACTAGGGAGGCTGAGGGGAGGAGGAGAAGATGAAAGAGACATATTAAACTTATTTGGGCACATGATTTCTCAACTACCCCCACCTCCTCCTCTACATATTCTGCCTCCACCCACACTCCCTCTATTACAGCCACAGTGAACAACTACTTCCTGAACACATTATGCCTCTGCATGCCTCATGCTCTGCAAAATACAATTTATTTCAGGCTGGGGAGTCCCTAGCTGTCCTTAGGGACTTACTCAAGTGTTAAATCCTCTGTGAAAATGTCCCTGACTCCCCAGGCAGACTCATCATTCCTCCTTGTGTGAATCCCTAGTACTTATATTCATTAACTCAGGGCTCTATTGTAATGGTTCTGGGCCTTTATCAGTTTCTTCCACCGGACTACAAATTCTTTGAGGTCAAGAATCATGTCTCTTTTCATCTTTGTAACCAGCTTTCTATTTTCCTGATCCCAATGTCTAATAGAATAAATGCTTAGCCCAGGGAAGGTGTTACAGTGTATTGGATGAACTGATGACTGAAGAACTAAGTAAGGGTAGGATACCACATAATCTCTAGCACCCAGCCATAAACCTGAATCAGCTGAATAGTCTAAGAATGCTTGGAAGGTGGTTGATCAGAAGTATCTAGAAGATGCCAGAGTGGGTAAGCCTCTTTGTTTTTTCTTATTTTTCTTCTCTCTTCTTAACTTTAGCCTTAAGTAATGCTGCCTTAATTTTAAGCCTATTTTTCCTCTATTCTCTGTTCTTTTTTCCCCCCATCTCATATCTCTGGACTCTTCCTTCTGTCTTCTCAGCATGTTTAAATTTGCAGACCATCTATGGAAGGAAATTGATAGACTCAAAGTTTAAGGTTTCTAAGAATCTGCCACCTTGAGCCCTCCCATCCTCAAATGCTTGATCTTGCACTGCAACACTGAGCCCAGAGTACACACTCAGTGAATCTCTTTGGAGAAGACAGGATGAAGAGAAATCAGACAAATGGTACCCAGGGAGAAGAAGTCATGGATTATGGAAATAACCAAAAGAAGTCACTTTTATTTTCAAGTAAGTTCTCAAACCATTGTGCCTTAACCTAATTTTTGTGTAAATTATGTGATTAAATAAAAAAATAAAGAATGAAAAAATAACAAATAAGAAATAAATATATTTCAGTTTCAAGCTAACAGTTTTTTGAGTGTTTACTATGGTGCCTGGGACTATTCTAGGTGCTTTGCGTATATTATATAATTTAGTTCTTACCACAATCCAGCGAGGAGATTTTGCTATTTTTCCATTTTGCCATGAGGGAACTGAGGTGGAGAGAAAGATGGAGTAAGTTTCTTGAGACTTGTGCTAGTTGGTAAGTGGTGGAGAATGGTTTCAGATATCTGCCATCTTAAATCCATGTGGCTTCTCCAAATATTAACAAAAAGCTAAATTGTGATATGGTGTTATAAAAGCAATGTTAACAGATTAATGTATTGTTTATGCATAATTATGTAGCAGCATAACTACCTAGCAACACATTATGTAAGTTTATGTAAGTAATTTATGTAAGTAAATTAAATTTATATTACTTACATTAAAGAAGCTGTTGTGATTTTAATTTTAAAGAATAACAAAATTTAAGTATATATAACCAGTGTTCATAATTTAGATTCATGCTGCTTGTTTCTCAACTTGACCAGTTTCTATGTTTCACATTTTATACATACTGAAATTAAAGAATAAAAATGCTTCATGAATGGGCACACCTTGGTTTTTTAAAAAAAATTTAAAACACCCGAATTTCTGATTACAGATTTCTCTTTCTTCAAAGTCACAAGACCATGTTGCAGGACATTTGCTTTTATGTTATTTGACTTCTGTACAGGTGCTAACATCTTTAATGTACATATTGAACAATTTGTAACTTCAAATAATGAAGCAGAATTATCAAATGATGCCTAAAATCTACTCAGTGTAGACTTAGAGGAGATGACTGAGATGTTCTTACGAATAATAGCTAAACTAATTATTGAGTGCTTTTTATGTACCAGAAACTGTTTTAAGTTTTATTTATGTATTAACTCCTTAAATTCTCCAAAAATTCTAAGAAGTACCTGCAAGTGTTATTCTCATTTTATAATGAGTAAACTAAGGCTAGGATAAGTAACTTGTCCAAAGACACATAGCAAAAAATGGAGAGGTCAGAACCAAGACTGTAATCTTGGCAGCATTTGCTCCAGTCACTGCACATACTGCTTCAGTATGCTAGATTGTCAACTTTTTATAGTTGGAAACTTAGCCAATGTGAAATTTAATTACTAGTTCGACACATTTTGTTAGGTAAATGACCAAAGCTCTATCTCAGAATCTGGGACTTTCCATTGTCTAAGTAACAGTCAGTGTTCCAGTATCACATATTTAAAAAGAGATGTACTACAAGAAAATTATTAAATATAGAACTATGGAGAAGTGAGAAGAGATGGAAATGGGGATAAAAAGTGCAGAAAAGATTAGGGTTTATTTCTCAATAGGCATCTAGGTTTAAAAGTTTATTTCCATGGGTGCAGGAGAGCAGGATGATAGAGAATTGAGTGACATAGAAGACACCCTCTGACAGGAAGATTCATTTTTTTCAGTAGGCCACAGAAGCAGAATTAATGGACTTGCTGCACCTCTGGGACTTTGTCTCTTTTATATCTGTGTGAAAACTAGAAAAAAAGGAATATTGGTAACAACTTCTTTGAACTATATGCTTACTGTGGGTTTGGATAAGTTAAGTGAACTATTTCTAGGGTCTCATACAGAAGACTGGGTGAAAGAATTAGCTGGAAATTTGGCCAAGAACAGTTTATAAAGTTCTGGTATATGATGTGGGATCTATGCTATTCCACTTAATTAGAGTGATATAGAAGGTTACCAAAGAGCTTAGCATTTAAAGACCTGTACTGGTGTCATCTGAAACCTATTGGGGCTTTTACTATTATCTGATGAGTTATAAAATATATTTGGTATATGAGTATAGATCTAAATAAGTTCATCCCTATAAAAGTAAAGAGAGTTGACCCAGAACATTTGCTCAGCCTTCATTGGTTTATGATATTACCTGTCTTAGCACAAAATGGCATAACAAAATATCATATACAGGGTGGCTTAAACAAAAGATATTTATTTTCTCACAGCTCTGGAGGCTGGAAGTCTGAGATCAGGGTATCAGTATGGTGGGGTTCTGATGGGATTCCTCTCCCTGCCTTGGAGACAGCCACCATCTCACTGTGTGTTCACATGGCCTCTCCTTGATGACAGAAAAAGAGAGAGAGGGAGACAGAGAGGGAGAGAGAGAGAGAGAGAGAGAGAGAGAGGGAGCAGAGAATGGAAGGTCTCATATCTTTCCTTATAAGGCTACCTAATCTCCTCACAAAAGCCCCACCCTCATGACCTCAACAACTTAATACCTTCTTAAGGCTCCACTTCCAGATACTATCACATTGAGAGTGAGGGCTTCAACATACAAAAATCTTGGGGGAACACAATTCAGTCTGTAACACTACTCTTTGGAGTGTTACCTCTCTGCCCTATCATGTTTTAGAACTTAGTGAGGCGAGGTGCACTCATTATTCACTATTATATTATCTGGAAATGCAGGACTAAATAGAGATGTCAGGACGATGCTTTCTTTTAATCAATGAATACTCATAGAATAAAAAGTACAGGTTGTGAACTTAAAGAGTGAGTTGTGCCATGTCAGCAGGAGTCTAGATGATATCAATATAATCACTTTGCAATTTCTTTCAAAAAGTTTTTCTTTTATTCTGTACCTAGTGTATTCTGTACCTAGTAGGAATGGTTTATATTGAAATTTGTGTTTTCTTTCATTTTATTTGGAGCTTTGCAATGCAGCATCATTGATAAATATTTGAGGACAGTTTTATGATCATTGATGGAAATATCCTATAAGCCAATAAATCAATAGAGTTCCTATTTTAATGAGTTTGGTTCTATGGACTACATTCTCCTCAATATCTTTACTGACACTTTGCTTAAAGGTTCTAATTTTGTTACTGTACACTACAGCAGTCTTATCCACGGAATTGCCTTTAAAACCTCTTCTTATATTATAGACTTGAGAGCAAACAGAGAACTTACGTGTGATAACATACCATTCTATAGTAGATATTAGATAATCGAGACCTATCAATTAAATTCAATAATTGCTCATTATTCACTGGATGTTGCATTCCACAATCCTAGGTGAGTATATATAATTTCATCTCTGTCTTTATGTATTAAAAACAATGTATATATACATACATGCACATATGCAGATACACATGTGCATATATGTGGCTACATTTGCATGCACACATATGTATGTGAACAATGCATATCACATATATGTGCATATACACATATGTATACTGTATATACCTAGTGATATCTATATACATATTCATGTCTATAATATAAATACATATACACAGACTCATGCATATGTACATGCACACATACCTATACCTATACCTATATGTGCACCTCTCCCTAGTATTTAAAAAAGTCAACATGAAATTATTCATTCTATTGTGTACTGCCAGGCACTGATGATAGCTGAGATAGAAAAGTTAAATATGAATACTTATCTTTTCTCCAGTCTCCTTCCATTAGTACAATTTTAATACTGCAAACTTAGTTTTTCCACCATGTAACACTTTTCCTGGAGGTAATTAAAGAGCCATAAGGCAGCTATGGTGCATACAGTGCTTAGAGACCTGGGCTGGACAGAAACTGAAGGATAAGTTTTGCACATATTGCTTCCGCTGCCTGGAAGACTTTTGTCTATCTTAAATATTCTGTACCTCTTCCCCTTTGGGAACTTTTCTCTTCCTTTTGCTACCTCTTCTGTTCTTTGGAGCTTTTGAAATTGTAAATTATTGAATTTATTTTATGTTTAAGAATATGAATCCCTTGATAATTTCTTTATTATTTATTAAATAAGAACTGTTAATTGTATTGTTTAAAGGTTTTCTATATTTTTTTTATTTTGTGTACTATTGATTTCTTATGGACATGGTCTAAATTGTAATACTAGATTCCTCAATGTTTTCTTATATTAGTACCATTTAAAAAATATATATAGTCCAGGCTATGCTGTCTGATACAGAGAAGTTTATTATTATATATTTTAATAAATTATAAATTTCAAGAATTAAAATATCACTTTGACATGTTAAATACTTTTCAATCTAAAATTTGTTTTATATTAATTTTACCACACTGCTTAACTTTTGTCTTTGCCTTCTATATACATTTTTCTGTCCTATTGCAAAAAGAATATAATTTGATTTTTTTTAATTTTAAGTTTTATTTATTTTGAAATAGAGAGATAAAGAAAACAAGTGGAAGAGGGGCAGAGAGAGGAAATTCCAAGCAGCCTCGTACTGTCAGCACAGAGCCTGACACAAGGGTTGAATCACAAACCATGAGATCATGACCTGAACTGAAGTCAGAGTCTTAACCAATGAAGCCATCCAGGCATCCCTGTAATTTGGTTTCTTAAATCTCCATTAGATCATCTCTGTATTTTAATGGAAGACTTTAGGTTTTTAACATGTTTGTAATTAATCATTAAATTACTGTGCTTTCTCTTTCCCTTTCTTTTATTAAATGGATCAGGAGTTTTTACCACATGATGTATTTTTTTCCTTAATGATTTTGGCAATTTATACAACTAATTTGTATATAATATTAATTATTCATAAAGTCTTATATTGAACTTATTTCTGTTTTTTGTTATTTTTTATTTTTTTATTAAATTTTTTATGTTTATTTTTGAGAGAGAGAGGGAGACAGAGCACGAGTGGGGGAGGGGCAGAGTGAGAGGGAGACACAGAATCTGAAGCAAGCTCCGGGCTCCGAGCTGTTAGCACAGAGCCCAGATGTGGGGCTTGAACCCACAATCTGTGAGATCATGACCTGAGCCAAAGTCAGATGCTTAACCAGCTGAGCCACACAGGTGCCCCATAACTTATTTCTGTTTTTGCTTAGATCTATTATATCATTTTATCATTTACCATAATTATATATATATGTATATAATCATATGTATCTATCCATATCTATTCATTCAGTTGAATTTATATTTTCTGTGAAAAGGTAAGAACCTTTGGATATTATAAATTGACTCCCTCCCCCATGATCATACTCCCAGTCCTATACCACCTTCTTATGTTAAAATCATCTGAAACTTTAGTTCCAAATATTTGATCTTGTTTGATTTTTTACATTATACTTAAACAAATATTTAAACTTAACTAAGATTATTGATTTCTTTGCTCACCACTTTTTCTATAGCCTAATACTGCCCACTTCTTGGGCTCTTCTTCCTGTGTTATATGTAGGAGTGATTTTTCAAAGAACGACTGTGGGTGGTAAACTTTCTGACTCATTGAACACCTGAAAATGTCATTATTTTGTCTCCAATTTGAATATTAATTAAGTGTAGTATTTTAAGCTTAAAACCAGTGTTTTGGTAATAACACTAAAGATAGCTTCATTATGTTCTGGCTTTCAGTATTGTCCAGATGATTCTTGTCCATTTTTGTGAAATGTCTATTATTTTCATTCTAAAATGTTATAGGATTTTCCTTTTTATCTTTGGAATTCTGGAACCTCAACATGGTGAGAAAAACATTTCTATTTTTTAAAAATACATCATTAATCTAGCTCAATATTGCATAAGTTCTTTCAGTTCTATTATATCCAATATTTTCCTCTATAATTTATGTGATGTCTTTGTTGTTTCTCCCATGCCAGCCACTTTGGTCTTTATGGAGCTATTCTTCTTCTTCTTCTTCTTCTTCTTCTTCTTCTTCTTCTTCTTCTTCTCCTTCTTCTTCTTCGTTTTATTTATTTTTGAGAGAAAAGGAGACAGAGCATGAGTGGGAGACAGACAGAGAGACAGAGAGACACAGAATCTGAAGCAGGCTCCAGGCTCTGAGCTGTTAGCACAGAGCCCAATGCTGGGCCGAATCTCACAAATCACAAATCGCAAGATCATTCTCAAGTCAAAGTCAGACGCTTAACTGACTGAGGCACCCAGGCACCTCTGGATAGATGATGGGATTTGTTTTCCTTGTCTATTAACTTTTCTCTTATTCTTTTCATTTCTTTGTTCTTATGTGCTATGTTCTGGGAGATTTCCTTGGCTTCATCCTCAGCTCATGGATTTATTGTCCAGCTGTTCCCATTCTGTATTCAATCATCTATAGTTTTTTTTTTTAATTCAAATTCCTTAGGTTCAAATTCCTTAGCTTTCATTTCTAGAAAGTCTATTTCCTTTTTTTATGGATACAGAATTCTCAGAGAGCAGAGGATACTTTTAAAAGTTTGTTTTATTTATTGTACCTGTCTCTTTTTTGTTGTTCTCTTTTTACAATTATCAGTTGTTTGCTTTCATGAAATTTCTTTGTTTTGGTTTTCCTGAAATTCGATAATTATTTTGTTATCTAAAAGCTTTGTAGTCAAGTATCCCTGTCTACTTGAATATGACTTCTAGTTATGTTTATCATAAGCTTTTCAGTGATTTGGGGTGAAAAAAAATACTTCAAATTAAATATTTATAGATTTCTTTCCTATTTCAAAAATAACTGCAGATTTATTATCTTAAATGTGGATATTTTTAGATAATTGATATTATTTTGTGATATTTTAGACAAAATGGCAGCTGAACATATATATTCCTTCCTCCATATTGATCTAATCTTCTGTTAACCACTTTGCAATTGTTAAAGACTACTATATTCCTCTTCTTACTGTATTCATAGATAGATATAGGAATGGCTATAGTTAGACATATAAATAGATAGGATTTTTCTTTTCTTTTATGGTAACTTAGGCATATAAAGAAGTAGAGATATGTATTCATTCTGCCATATTGATATAATCCTCTCATTATTTAGTTAACTATTAAAATAATGACTACTCAATTTACTCATCTGGATCACAAGTTCTTAGAAGCACATTTTGAATCTTCTTTGTTTTCCATATATGCTTTGCACATGACATCTGTTTGATAAACTTCTGCTGAATTAAAACTAGTTAAATTGAATATTAAAGTCCTGAAGCACCAAAAATTTTGTTTATCACATCTAGACTAAGCATGAATCTTCACAGGGGCAGAGAATTGTAACTTTTCTTAAATAATAGGATGATGAAATCAATCAAATACAGTTCACTGAATCAAGTAACTAATTTCAGTGATTTTTTAAAAATGTATGAATCAACAACTTGATTAGCTGAAATAATGTCATGTTTTAGTTTAAGGGTAGTATCTTCATACATGAATCAGACTGTCCTAATTTCTTTAATTTTCCTCATAAGCCTTTCTCACTAAAAGATAATACAAATCACTGAAGTTATACCTCAGTTTTTAATTATTTGGACTCTTTCCATGGGATCCAGTCAGTAGTAGTCTTTTTCATGGATAAAAAGAGAAAAAATAAAAAATAAGCCTTTCTGTTTTCTCTTATATGTTATGTCTGATTTATGTGTATACCATTCTGAGTGAATTTTAGATAGTAACAGGAAAAGTGGAACTGACTCTTAACATTTATGTGGAAATTTTAACACCCACTCTGTTCAGAACTGTTCCAGTCACTAAGTCTCTCTGTGTATCCTCACTGTATAGGTGAAGCTATTAAAACTTGGAAAAATTTTTTCACATTTATTAAGATGGTTAGTATTTAAAAAAAACCCAACACCAACAAACCAAAGAGGAGGGGCACCTAGGTGGGTAAGTCAGGTAGGCTGCTTACTCTTCATTTCAGTTCAGGTCATGATCTCATGGCTGGTGATTTCAAGCCCTGCTTTGGGCTCCATGCAGAGCCGCTTGGGATTCTCTCTCTCCCTCTCTCTCTGTCCCGCCCTCACATGCTCTCTTTCTCTCTTAAAATAAATAAATAAAGTTAAAAAAAAAGAAAATAAGAAGTGTTGGTAAGGATATAGAGAAATCAGAACTCTTATGCATTGCTAGTGGGAATGTAAAATGGTGCAGCCACTGTGTACAATAGTATAGTGGTTCCTCAAAAAATGAAAAATAGAATTATCATGTGATCCAGCAACTTTACTTTTGAGTGTTTAGCCAAAAGAATTAAAACCAGGGCCTCAAACAGATTGTTTCATACTCATGTTTATAGCAGCATTATTCATAATAGCCAAAAGTAGATGCAACCCAAGTATCTATCAACAGAGGAATGGATAAACAAAATGTGGTATATACATACAATGGAATATCATTCAGCCTTAAAAAGAAAAGAAATTCTGACACAAGCTTCAACATGGGTGAATCTTGAGGACACTATGTTATGTGAAATAAGGCAGTCACAAAAAAGACAAATACAGTTTTATTCCATTTATATGAGTATTTAGACAGTCAAATTCATGGAGACAGAGTAGAAGAATGTTTGCCAGGGGCTGCGAGGTGGAAGGAATGGTTGTTGTTTAACAGGTATGGAGTTCCAGTTGGGAAAGGCAAAAAAGTTTGGGAGATGATGGTAGTGATAGTTGTAGAACAATGTGAATGTGCTTAATACACTGTATGCTTAGAACTGGTTAAACTGTACACTTAAAACTGGTTAAACTGTACGCTTAAAAGTGGTTAACATGGCAAATTTTATGTTATGCATATTTCACCACACACATACTCAGAAAGCTTAAATAACATTCCTAAATTTTGCTATTGGTAAATGGTAAGATGAGAATTCCAATCAACATAAATCTTCATTCCTTCAATCAGCAGACTTTATTGTGTTTCTACTATATGCCAGATGCTATGCTAGTACTGGGATACACTAGAGAGTGGAAGAGAGATCCCTGCCCACTTGGAACTTACATCCAAATTGGAAGAGAGAGACAATAAATCAAAATAATTAAGATATAAATTATGTGGTATGTGAGAAGGTGATGAGAGCTAGTGATAAAAGGAAAATTGGAACAAGGTGAGAGGAATTGGGGCTGCCAGCATAACTAACTTCTAAACTCAGGCTTCATGCACAAACCTATGCTGTCTCTCAAGATATGATATTTCAGAAAAAAAATACAGAAGTTTTCTTTATTTTGGATGCATTTTTGTTTTGTCTGTTTTCCCTTTTCCTGTAAGTACTTTATTAAGAAAGTAAAAATAAGACATGTTTTATTTCTCTTCAGAATCAAAATAGAGCTCTTTAGAACAATGCATTGAAATAATATTTCTCTTTTAAGAAAACCTCAGTGTGTAGGTTTTTGTCCCTCTTACAAACCTAGAAAATAAAAGACATGTAGAGCTTGGAGAAGACTCATGCACTGTAAATGGTAAAAATGTTAGTGAACAATACAAGCATTCTCAAACTTCCAAATATGGATAGCAATACATCTGTACGAAAATCCTGGATCTGGATTTTACTACTTGTGTATTTTACCAATTGTGTGGGCTTGAACAAGCCAGACTTTCTCATAATCAAAATGAATATAGTGGTGCCTGGGTGGCTCAGTTGGTTAAGCATCCCACTTTGGCTCAGGTCGTGATCTCATGGTCCATGAGTTCAAGCCCCACGTCAGGGTTCTGAGAGCTTGGAGCCTAGAGCCTGCTTTAGATTCTGTGTCTCCCTCTCTCTCTCTGCCCCTCCCCCGCTTCCACTCTGTCTCTCTCTGTCTCTCAAAAATATATAAATGTTAAAAAAATTTAAAAATAAATGGATAAAATATTTCAGCTCTATTCATTTTTCAGGGCTATTGTGATAATCAAATAACATAATATTAGAGAAACAGTTTGTTATCTGTCAAGCACTGCATAAAGATGACTTAGGCAATTGTAATAATATTATTATAATATATACTTTATTATTCCCTGAATATGAACAGCTGATTTTGGAAGACCCATAGTTGCTCTAAATGCACACTAAGGCCTAAACACTCACATTACAAAGGAAAGAAAGAAGAATCAACTTCTCCCTAATCAAAGGCCAATGGAAGTGCTGTAGCTCTAACCTCACATGATCTCTTTGGGGTGGAGGGAGGAATTGCTAGGGGAGGCATCTAAATCACAAAAGTCCTTGCCACCAGCCATTTTATACAGTTTTATGAAGTTTTCTTGATTTTAGCTTTTTCTTCTGTTCTAGGGAAATAAGTCTTTCCCTTTCATATTTACAATGTTGTGAGTTCAATAAGCTGTGAGAGTCTGAAGACCCAAAAAAGTAGAAACTGATGAATAATTTATACTCCAGTGTATGCATCTAGTGCCAGTATAACAGAGCTCTAATTTACTCACCAAATGAAAATGCTTAAGTTGAATAAGAATTAGGTCACTCATTTGTGTGTAAGTGTATTTATACATAGGCACTTAGGCACTTTCCCACACCAAAACCAAGTGTGGGTACCCTAGGAGGAGGTGACTGCTGGTGTGCAAGACTAAGAACTCAATTTATGATGTAGCTTTTTAAAAAATATTAATGCTATATATATACATATATATATACACACATATGTATTAGTATATATATATATAATATATATAATAGCATATATAATATAGTTTATAATATATATTGTATCTATTATACCATATTGTAATTACATATATAGTTGTTGGGTAACTCCTTTATACTTGAGAGGTCAAAATACAGAAGTCCTAGTCCTATGTCCTTGATGTTTACTACAATATTTGGCACATGGATGGTGGGGTAGTACAGTCGTTATTTTCTGCAAAATTCAGTGTTGAAAGTCTGAGTGGTTAATGGTTTGTAGGATGACACAGGCAACTTCTTTTTTTAAAATTTTTAATGTTTATTTAGTTTTGACAGAGAGGGAGAGAGAGAAGGGGAGGGGCAGAGTGAGAGGGAGACAGAATCCCAAGCAGGCTCCATGCCATCAGCATAGAGCCTGATGTGGGGCTTGAACCCACGAACCTTGAGATCATGACCTGAGCCAAAAGTAAGAGTTGGATGCTTAACCAACTGAGCCACCCACGTGCCCTGACACAAGCAACTTCTGACGGCAAAGGATATTTTCTCAGGAGAGGATTTGGGAAAGGCTTAGAGAATGCCTGGCCCCAGCCAAGAAGACAAAGGTTCAGGGAATGGCTTAGTCCTCATATGTGTACTAGAGTACTACCTCATATCCATATTGGTTTTTGATCTAGAAAACTCTTAGTTATGTGTACTACAAATCAGAAACCAATGTCAGTGGAAGAAAAGCTCAAACTTAAAGACCTATATATTGAGATGTCACAAATATGACAGGGAAAGGAAAGTGGGAATGAGCTGAAATAGAATGCAGATGGAAAAAAAGCTGGAGATGAAAGAATAAGACAGTGCAAGGAAGGAGAGAAATTTGGACATGAGTGCTAGTCATGCTGGATGCTTGAAAGTCCTCAATGGAGAGTTCTGACAGTCATCCTTAGAGCCTTCCTCTTTGCTTCGGGGTATTCTTCCCATCTCAGCTTCAGATCCTCTTGCCCTCATTTATTTCCCCTTCTTTTTCCGGATTATCCCTTTCTTATTAGCCTCTCATGAGGTTGACTCAGGTGGAAAGTCTGGCTGGATAGGATTTGAGGTTCACCTCAAGACATGGTCTTCTATATTTTCCTTGATACTTCCGAGCCCTATAGCTGCTGGCAAGTGACATCCTTCATCTTCATCGGCTCTAAGCTCCAAGGAACACAAGAGCCCCAGTAGAGTACTTAAGATCCCCCTATTCTAGTTATTTTGGGAAATAAATATCTTAAGAATTTTTAAAAATTACACATGTATGTTTAGCTACTCATGCACTGTGGTAGGTTCTCCTTCATGAGGAGGGGTACTGGGGAGACGACGAGCAGGAAGCAACGACAGGTCCCAAAGGCTGATGGCCAATGGAAACAGGAACGTTCCCAAACACCACAAATGGGAACGTGAACAAGGGACGTTTCTCAAAGGAAATGTGAATGTTACCGGAAAGCAATGGCACCGCTGACGTCCCCGAAAGCAATGGAGATGGACCAAGAGCTGAGGGCTAATGGCAAGCTTTATTAGGAACAGCATCTTATTTTATACCCTCCTTGCAAGCTTGGAGAGCACAGTAAATGTTACAGTGAATGTTTTACTCAGAACAGTAGCTACAGATAAAGGAAGGACAAATCAGGAACATTCTGCAACGGTGCGTGGGTATATCTCTGGTGCCAGTGCCGTAGTTTCTTGACGCACTTGGCTGTTGACCAGGAAGGCTCTGTACTGCATGTCCTCCTGAGACTTCATCAAGTCCCATGTTTCCAGCATTCTGGGAACAGAAGTCCGATAAGGACAATACATATACAAGGACAGTGCTGAGAACAGAGGTACAATAAGGACAGTACATCCTATTTCCCAACAATGCACAATTTAGTTCATGGGATAAACAAATACCTTTGATAAACTCTATTCCAGGTATGATGGGTTTGGTGTAAGCATATGAGACTTCCCTGTAGCAGATCAGTGTATGGGTTTAGAACTCAGATGCAAGTCTGGGCAGAAGAAATCAATTTAGGAGCTATCAGATCTCCAGGTTCTATTTCCTGCTATCCTTCTCATATACTTTCAGTTATCTCTAAAATAAATTTTTTTTTACATTTATTTATTTTTGAAAGACAGAGAAAAAGAGAAAGCGTGAACAGAGAGGGAGGGGCAGAGAGAGAAAGAGACACAGAATCTGAAGCAGGTTCCAGGCTCTGAGCTAGCGGTCAACACAGAGCCCGATGCAGGGCTTGAACCCACGAGCCATGAGATCATGACCTGAGCCGAAGTTGGATGCTCAACGGACTGAGCCTCCCAGGTGCCCTGCTTTCAGTTACCTTTACAATATATAGATATAATCATGTCATTGTCTATAGACAAAAATCTTCAAAGAATCCGCAGAATATGTAAAATGGAGTTTAAATACTTCAACATGGGTATCAAATATCAAAGTTTCGCCTTTTCTAGACTTTCCTATCTAATTTCTCTACCACTGGCTTTCCACAAACTTGCTTGGCAATATCCCACCTTCAGACTTTTGCTTAAGTTGTTTTCTTTCTCAAGATTGCACTTTCTCTTAATGTCCAATTTCTGAAGTCCAGTCTCTTCAAGGCCCTTTGAAATTTTTGTTCTTCTAATAAGAAGGAAATTTCATCTTCACAATGTCTTTAATAATGAAATTTTTACTTATCATGAAGCTGTTTGCCCAATAAATTATTTCTCTATTTTATCAACATATTTATTTATCAATTATGCCTGAACATTTTTATTCAATCTCTTAAGAAATCAGAATAGCAAATTTAAGATAGATTCTGCAAATGTTCAGAAGGAAATTGTCTGGCTCTTCTAAGAAGTATTTTATTCCAGTAAAGTGATTAATCTATATAAAGAAGAGGTTCTGAATGAGAAATTGGAGATGAACATGGAAAGAATGCAGTTCTAAGTTTTATGGTAGTGTATATACCAGAACTAAGCTGAGGGAAAGTAAGTACAACTCATGCTCATAAAGTTATAGGGGACAATTAAATAGTTCATCAACTAATTAATTTAACAGATGACTTCAGGGACCTGGGCTGTCCTTGGGGGCAGAGGAACAGACGCAGCTATGGATGTCTCAGAGATGGAAAGGAAAAAAATATTTTGTAAAAAAAAAAAAAGGACCCAAAAAACAAACCTAGCCTATTCAGTAACAATGGGATTGTGATAGAATGTGCTATGTTTAGAGAATAACCAACATTTCTGTACAGTGGAAGTATCATGGACATAAGACAAGTTAGGTAGAGGTTAAAATTTGAGTGAATTTGTAGACCATACTAAGATGTTTGGATAATTTTGATCAAAAGATTTTGCCTAATACTACACTGTATCATATGCCTACTTCCACTTCATTAAAATGTTTCATAAATGCTATTTTAATGACTATACATTCTGTAAAATATCTATATCATGATTTGTTTAAGGATAACTTGGATGTTGGGTATTTGGGTGTTTTTTGTTTTGTTTTATTTTTCACTATCACAAACATCACAACAGTAAACACTTTTGTAAATCTTTGCTTGTGATAATCCATCTCTGATTATTTCCTAATAAAGGCACTTCTGAGGTAAGACTGGAAACATATTAGGTTCAAAGAAGTCAGACATAAGCATGGCCTTATTCCAGGTTTTCATCTTTTCTTAGATTAGGAAAATGTTGAGTTGTTACAACAGTCTATTAATTAATCTCCCAGCTTCCAGTCTTGCACCCCTCCAATCCAGTCCTACATTAAGCCAAAGTAAACTTTCCAAAATATAAATCTGATCCTGTCCTCCCTACTAAACCTCGTGTAATGGTTCCTTAATGTGTCATGTGTAAACTACTCAAATTCAAGAGCATTTTGAGGCTTTTAATACATACTATCAAACTGTTTGCAGGAAGGTTGCAGTAACTCATACTCCAACAAGCAGTGTAGAAAGTATGGATCTTATCATGCCCTTACTAACATATGGTATTCGCATTTGTCACACAAGGCTGTAACAATATATTATTGTCTGTCTCTCCCATTAATTTATTAATTAGTTACAATCAGGAATGCTGTCCTGTTCATCTTTGGATCACAATGTCCAGTGCAGTGTTAGTGAACAATGAATGAATTAACAGTACCCAACACAAGCATTTCATCTGTATGTATTTAATGTAAAAATTAAGATCCCCTTATTCTTTGCTGAGATTTAGGGAGAGTCAGGGTCAAGGCCAGAAGTTGAGGGTTCAAACAAGGGTTGGAGTATCAGACATATAGCCAAAGTTCAAAGTAAGTAACACACAAGCCATTATTAGTTCAGGACATCTGACAAAAGTCAATCTCTTATGGATTATTCCATTCTTGTTTTAGATACTCTAACAGACATACTGTTTATATATATACAAACAGTAATATATAGATATTTGACTGCAAAAGCCAAGGTGGAGAGATCAGGTGATATAGCCCCATTTCAGTTATATCACTAAGTGATATTAGTTTCATATGCAAGGCAGGCAGTGTTCAAGGGAGGGTCCATCATTCCCATGAGAAGCCTCCTGGGTATGAATCCCTCCTAGAACCATGGGCAATTCAAACTTTAAAATGTAGATAAATCACTAGAGAATCTTGTTGAAATACTAGATTCTGATTCAGAAACCCTGGCAGGGGTCCTAGTATTCTGCATTTTGACCAAGCTTCCAGTTGACGCTGTTGTTGCTGATACATGGACCACACTTTCAGTAGGAAGGCTCTGGCATATTTTCTGCTTCTTCTGCCTAATGAGAATTTTACTTCCTACCTCAAAATAATTCTGTGAGACCTAGATATCAAAAATGTAGGCTATGTAACTTATTATATAAATACTTCATTGATGCTCTTTGTGGGATTATCATTTCACCCTTTCCAGTGGGTCTCAAACTTGGCTAGACATTGAAATCACCTGGGGAGTTTTTAAACATACTGATGCCAGGGACATAATCCAGACCAGTTGAACCAAAATCTCTTGAGATAGAGATAAGGCATGATTATTTTTATAAAGCTTCCCAGGTGACTTTATTGGATAGGCATGGGTAAGCCAATGACACACATGAGTTTATCAATTTCCCAAGTGTTTCCAAAGTTATAAGAAAATTTTAGTTATTTGGGTAGCTAGGTCTTGGGGTGTTATAATCTTCTAATGTAAGGTAACTACATGCTGATAAATTGAAGATGCACCTGAATTCTGATGGGGCTCCAGACTCCGTTTGCATATCAAATGCTTTGAAGAGGTATAGGGAAGCACCTCACGGGGATCTACTGAAGTCTGTGGGCATCTGTAGGGAACTCCAACTTAGCAGAGCAGCAGCAATCAGACTAACCTCTGTGGCTTTCCAGATATATGGATTCCCATGCTCCACCACTGAGTAGGCAAAGCTGTTATTTTAATATTAACTCCTTTAAAAGGTTTCTTAGGGATTCTGATGCCCCACTAATTTTGAAATCACAATATAAATATTGCTCGAGAAACAGAAAGTGAAATTGATCTAATATGTACTATGATAATACTTCTACAAGTGAACAAAGGTCTAGCTGTATCTTTAATATTACAAACACTAGTAATTTCACTGAAAAAAACAACCAAGGGGTCTATTTGGTCTCCAGTTCTCCAAAATTACTATAATTAACAGATTTATCACTATTTACCTAATTTGAAGGGTTCTTCCAGCAGTGCTATGACCACAGTTCAGCCACTAAGAGACACTTAAACTTCCCTTAATTGTGACTTTAGCTTTGCTGTGCCTTGAGCTTTCGAGCTTTTATATGTATTGATAGGCCTCACAGGAAAATGGCTCACAAAAGTGTTTTGTTATGCTTTAACTATCAAGTACACTTTAAAGAACTTTCTCTTTTATGGGAAAATCCAATTGAAGTGTCTTGTGATGACCAAACATAATTATTTACAGAGGAATATATTGCTTCAGAAAGTATAAACCACCAAAGACAGGGTCCTTGACCTGAGAAGCTTAAGCTCTAAGATAGGGGTAAACACATGTAAGATAACAATAAAACAGAATTGGTCTCAAGGTTGTAGAGGGATCAACCTGAGGACTGTGGGAAAGAGAGTGACATTATTCACTCCCAGTGCCTCATTAGGTACACCGACTTCTAGAAAACAGGTAGTAACATTGAGACCCAAGAATAGGGGAGAATTGGAGGTTTTAGTTTCAGGTTTTCACAAGGAAAGTTGAAAACAAAATGATTACTTCAAAGTGTGGTTTGTTTTAGCTTCAGTTGACATACTATAGATGAGATTTATCACTCTCTAGGCCAGGTTGGCTGCTAATTCACTTTTGAAGATCTTATGGGTGGATTGTTTGTGATGCTGACTTTGTTATATGTCCATTTAATGCCCAATGTTTTCTTTGTTAGATTAAGAGGTTTATATTTTATATAATTAATTTTTTACTAATGCAGCCCAGTATAATATATTACATAAATATGATAGAAGTTAATCAAATGCTTATCAGTCTCAATTTCATTTGCAATTAGTCTGAGTATTTTGGCTTTGGCTCCATAATATTAGCATAGGAAGGAAAATATAGTCAAATCCCTAAGTGATATTTGGTCATTAATACTTTAATGTGTGTTTATTTTTTCCTTCCAGATTTTTATTTCAGAAAATAAATCCTGGATTATGTTCTCAAAGGAATTAGAACTATTTGTGTGTATCTATTCCTTAAAACCCTCTAGGCCTTTTCTCCCCCATCCTTGTGGTTCTTATAAAGGTTTAACAACTGGCAGCCCTGGAATCTGATGACCTCTTTCTTTCCTTTGACCAGATAAGGTAGCACAGCTGCTAGTAAGTTTTCCCACAGACTCTGCCAATGGCACTGGTGGGGAGGGGTGTCCCTCTGTGGACAGAGAGGTAATTCGATCTTCACATGGATCAGACCTGAGCCTTGTCAGAGTTGAGACTGTGTGCTATATTAAATTACATTCAGTGTTTTCTGTTCTACTCCTTGAACTACTGTTCACAGGGACCACCCAACCTACAGCACTTCCTTGAGCCCATGGGGAACCCAGTTATAACTGTCCACATGGCCGTTCAGCCAGCAGGCTGTCTGGAACTGGCTTCTTTAGAACCCACTGATGACGTTTCTGGCAAAACAATTTCACATTTCCAGTGAAATCTCAGCACATAAGGAAAGTTAATAATCTTTGGTGAGAAATGACTTGTGCTATGAACCTTCAGAGCAGGAAATTGAGAAGTAGTCAGGCAAAATTTAGAGATGAGCAGTTTGGTTTTGGTGCGTTGCCTTTCCTTAGCCGACCATAACTCTCAGCCATATTCTGTGTCTGTATTTGTAGCTTCTTGTGCCCCCACCCTTATCCTCTAGTTCACTGATTTTACCAGACTCAGATTCCAGGACCTCCCTAGAGATCCTGGAATCCATAGGAAGATTCTGATTCAGAAGTCTGGTGCTACGTGTTTAACAAACACCAGGTGCTTATGACTCACATGATCTGAGGGTTACACTTCCACAAAGGTATTAGTAACTGAATGCTATCAATCAATCCTCTTCCCACATATCAAGAGAAATATATATTCCATAGATTATTTATGCTTTACTATGATTTAGTTTAATGTGTTATCCTACCCTTAGAAATAAAATTTTACTGGGAAATATAGAGAATAAAACTTATTCCAAGATATGTATGCAAAAACAGTAATACAGCTGACCATTGAACAGCCGTGGAAATTAGGAAAGCTGCACCACCCCCACCATCAAAAATCCATGTATAACTTTTTACTCCCCCCAAACTTAATTACTAATAGTCTACTGTTGCCTGAAAGCTTTACTGACAGCATAAAGTCAATTAACACATACTTTGTAGATGCATTACATACTGTATTCTTACAATAAAGCCAGCTAAAGAAAAGAAAATGTTATTAATAAAACCATAAGGAAGAGAAAATAGATTTATAGTACTGTACTATATTCATTAAAAATGTGTATAAATGTGCTGTTCAAACCCCTGCCATTCAAGGGTCAACTGTATAGACTGTAAATACTAGATAAGTTAACAGAAGAGGCCCTTCCTATTATCAGGCGTGATCATGGAAATATTCCTAATGCTTTAATTTTTTCACTTTTGGAAAAGCTACTTTTGGAACAGACAGTTTTAAGTAGAAGGGAACCAGTGGTTTTTTCCTACAATCCCAGCCAATGGTAGAAAGGAGTTTGTTAATGGCTGCATTTATGAAAGCAGAAGACATCAAGCACACATTATGTGAAAGATATTTTTTTGGTCATTGTTCTTGAAGTCTCTTCCTATCTACCCTGGTCAGAAATAAAATCTTTATCATTCTTAAATTTCTATAAAGCAACAGAACATGCTGAGTATATTTGAAGAGAAAAAATCCATTCTCTAAAATTAAGTTCAAGGAAATCACTGGGGCTCTTTAAAAGTTGATTCACTCTTAAAAGTCTAATGAGGAAATTAAAGACATTTTAAGATGGCTCAATTTATTACAACATCCACAACTGTTACTGCTGCTGCTGCTGCTGCTCCTTTGGCTACATATGAGGGGTTTTGTACGTACTGAAATATAGAAATGTACAATGGTACAATTTTGCTGAAGTCAAAATAGAGTAGTAGAAAGATTCAAAGGCCACGAGTCAGGTGACATAGCTTCTACACTCAAGACTGGAATTCACCAGCTGTATGACCTTGAATAAATAATGTTTCTGTGTCCCAGGATTCTGTAAGATGGAGTTAATAATATTTATTCTTTCTACTTAAAGATTTATTAGGAAGGTAAATAAATGTAGTAGTAACAGTCTTTGCATATTAAACAATGTATTTGTTGTAGTTAAGGTATTATTTTTTAAACATGAACATACATGCACATATATATAGTCATATTGTTTTCCTGCAAATCCAAAGTCAGCTAAGCGATGGAACTAAGCCTCTTGGAATGAGGCTTTGTACTCTCTGGTTCCCTTGGGTGCACTTTTCTCCTATCTTTTGTTCTCACCCTTGGAAACGCAAGAAGGTTCACAATCCTAAACCAAATTAGGATAAGCTTAACTGCATTTCTATAAATACTATAATAAAATTAAGGTATGTAATTACAATACAGCAGTGATGATTAATAGGTGACACTGTTGTCAAGGATTTTACTATTTTCTAGTGATTTCTTTTTTTTTTACTTGTTTTTATTTTCTTACACTTTTTTTATAGTTTATTGTCAAGTTGGTTTCCATATAACACCCAGTGCTCTTCCCCACAAGTGCCCTCCACCATGCCCATTACTCCCTTCCCCTTTCCCCCTCCCCCTTCTGTCCTCAGTTTGATTGCAGTATTCAAGAGTCTCTTATGATTTGTCTCCCTCCCTCTTCCTAACTCTTTTTCCTCCTTCCCCTCCCCATGGTTCTCTGTTAGTTTTTTCCTGTTAGACCTATGAGTGAAAACATATGATATCTGTCCTTCTCCATCTGACTTATTTCGCTTAGCATGACACCCTCGAGGTCCATCCACTTTGCTATGAATGGCCAGATTTCATTCTTTCTCATTGCCATGTAGTATTCCATTGAATATATAAACCACATCTTCTTGATCCATTCATCAGTTGATGGACATTTAGGCTCTCCCCATGATTTGGCTATCGTTGAAAATGCCGCTATGAACATTGGAGTACATGTGCCCCTATGCATCAGCACTTCTATATCCCTTGGGTAAATCCCCAGCAGTGCCATTGCTGGGTCATAGGGGAGTTCTACTGATAGTTTTTTGAGAAACCTCCACATTGTTTTCCAGAGCAGCTGTACCAGTTTACATTCCCACCAACAGTGTAGGAGGGTGCCCGTTTCTCCACATCCTCACAAGCATCTATAGTCTCTTGATTTGTTCATTTTAGTCACTCTGACTGGCGTGAGGTGGTATCTCAGTGTGGTTTTGATTTGTGTTTCCCTGAGGACGAGTGATGCTGAGCATCGTTTCATGGCATCAGAATTGGCAAAGATGAAGTAAAACTTTCACTTTTTGCGTATGACATGATACTCTACATGGAAAACCCGACCGACTCCACCAGAAGCCTACTAGAACTGATCCATGAATTCAGCAAAGTCGCAGGGTACAAAATCAACGTACAGATCGGTTGCATTTTTATGCACCAATAATGAAGCAACAGAAAGAGAAATCAAGAAACTGATCCCATTCACAATTG
>CM053577.1:36066891-36117811 GCA_028646485.1 Cryptoprocta ferox
TCAATGTCCATTTCTTTCCCCATATTCGGGAAGTTTTCAGCTATAATTTGATCGAGTACCCCTTCAGGACCTTTTTCTCTTTCCTCATCTTCGGGAATTCCTATGATACGGATATTGTTCCGTTTGATTGTATCACTCAGTTCTCGAATTCTCTTTTCGTGTTCCTGTATCAATTTCTCTCTCTTTTTCTCGGCTTCCTCTTTTGTTATAACTGTGTCTTCTAATTCACTTATTCTCCTCTCTGCCTCTTCAATCCGTGCAGTGGCTGCCTCCATTTTGTTATGCACCTCATTTATAGCCTTTTTTAACTCGTCACAGCTATTTTGAAGGTCCCTAGTCTGTTTATCAATAGCTTCTTTGATGTTTTTTTTCAAGTCCAGCAATTAATTTTATGACAATTGTTCTAAATTCTTGTTCAGTTATGTTGTTTAAGCCTGTTTTGAGCAGTTCTGTGGCTGTGACTTCTTCCTGGAGTTGCTTTAGAGGAGAGTTCTTTTGCTTCGTCATTTTGGCTAGCTCACATATATAATTTTAAATTTTATAATAGCAACATTAAAAAAAGTAAAAAGAAATAGGTGAAATTAAGAACATATTTATTTAAATTGATATACCTGAAATATTATCATTAAGCTTATAGAGCTGAAATATTATCATTCCAACAACTAAGCAATATAAAAATGTATTAGTGAGATATTTTATATTCTTTTTTATTACGAATTCTGTGAAATCTGGTATTATAGCATATTTACAATCAATTTTATATATATATATATATATATATATCTCACATCTCAATTTAAACTAGGCACATTTCAAGTCTTTAAGAACTACAGGTGACCATTTTATTGAACAGCATAGGTCTAAAAGTTAGAGTTGCAGGGTGCCTGGGTGGCTCAATTGGTTAAATATCTGACTTCAGCTCAGGTCATGATTTTGCGGTCTGTGAGTTTGAGCTCCACGTTGGGTTCTGCGCTGAAAGCTCAGAGCCTGGAGTCTGCTTCAGATTCTGTGTGTGTCTCTCTCTTTGCCCCTCACCTGCTCCCTCTCTCTCTCAAAAATAAATAAACATTAAAAAAATAAAAAAAAATTGGAGTGGCAAGCCTGACACATTTGCCCTTTTCTATGAATTATATAATATTCAGGTTGCCAATTATTGTATACCTTTGGCTGGCTCTGCAGATGTCTTGACTCTGTTAAAAAGAATTCTCTACAGCAGAAGAAATAAGGGAAAAACACAAAAGAGAATTAACTTCTCTTAAACATCTTGTGGGTTCCAGGCAAAGGGTTAGACATTTCATATTCATTCCCTCATTAGCAACTTCATCAGTTGTTTGTACTTAGATAGGCATGTGTAAATAAATACATAAACAGACAGACAAATAAGCAAATAAAGAATTGCTTATCACACAATAAGTCCAGTGAACAAGGCCATTGAAATTAAGAGACATTAAATAAATTATCCAAGATTACTGTTATTAAGTGAGAGACCATGAACAACATCTAGATCTGTTTGAGTTTTAAGCTGATGTACTTCCACATATTTTGCTCCCTCCTAAAGCACATCCCTGGTTTGGTTCAATCAAGCTTTCAGTAAACACTGAATCACCATGATTTTACAATGGAGAACAAGCTCTTGGCAACATTTTAGAACAGAAAAAACACCAATGAGAGAATTATTTTATTTTATTTTATTCACTTTATTTATTTTATTTATTATTTTTTTAATGTTTATTTTTGAGAGAGAGAGACAGAGAGAGAACAGGGGAGGGGCAGAGGGAGATGGAGACACAGAATCTGAAGCAGGCTCCAGGCTCTGAGCTGTTAGCACAGAGCCTGATGCAGGGCCTCAAGATCATGACCTGAGCCTAAATCGGATCCTCAACTGACTGAGCCACCGAGGCGCCCAGAGAGAATTATTTTAAAGACATGTTGCTGGATCTGGCTCCTGATACATCCCAAAGTTTAGTGAGGAAGAAACAGTTCCATTGGATTACTCAGAAAAGGCAAATAAGAGTTTTGTGAGAAAATAAAAAGAATGGTTTGGGTCTGAACAAGGAGTAAGGAAATCTCAACCTTAATCCAGATTTTGCATTTAATCCACTAATGCACCTTAAAGTCACTTAGAAGATTTGCTATTCCAAGCATCTGAGGAATGAAAAGAGACAGTTAACATATAGCATTGTGTAAACAATACTGAGTCATTTTTTACTGGGTTTACAAAAACTACCTTCTTTACTCTCTATCCTACCCACACAGCCCTACAACTTTATGGAGAATGTATCACTGGGGACAGATTCTTGCAGAATCTAGCATAGAAGAGTGGTTCTCACACTTTAGCATGCATAAAAATTGCCTAGAAAGCTGGCTAAATACAAATTCCTAGACCTTATCTTCAGGGATTCTTATTTAATAGATCTGAGGAGAAACCTGATAATCTGTATTTCTTATAAACTCTAAGCAGTTGCTGATGCTCCTCGTCCAGGGATGACACTTTTGAGCTGTACTGGGCTAGATGGTAAGAATGGGTAAGGCAGCAGAATTATAAAGTCACTTTGTCATTAGCCACCTGAAAGCTGCTTCTGGATTCCTGATTTTTTCTCGTTTTGATTCATTCCTCCTGAACTCCATAGATCCTAGTAAAGAAGATTTCAATTTGTTCAAGGAAAAAGTAGGCTTAACTTTATAAGACCTTAATTCCTATTTGGATACTAACTTTATGTCAATAGATTACTATATGACAAAGGTAGATTCAGTGCTGATCAAAGTAGGAGAAACTGTAAAGACGTTATCAAAGAGTTCTAGAATCTCTAAAGTACTGCAAATCCCTGGCTCTGGATTATTTATATTCTAGAACACTAAAACAATAAAGTATTACATTGATAAATACAGTGGTTTCTGAAGAATTGCAGTGAGTGAGATAAACTGAAGTAGAAAATTGGCATGTGTTCTGATTCTCCAAAACAACAACAACAACAACAACAACAATAACAACAAAATAAGGGAGAAAGCAGTTTCCATTATTAAGAACACAATAGCAATGTCTTTATTTGGCAGTTATTCATGAGTAATAGTGTGAAATTATTTATTAGTAACATTTCTTTTTTTTTGAAAGAACAGTCTTTTTAATGCTCCAATTATTGTATACCTTTGGCTGGCTCTGCAGATGTCTTGACTGCATGCCCTTTACTGTGATTGATCCTTTACAAAATGTAAATTGTATTTACATTTTGAGAGAGAGAGAGAGAGTAAATAGGGGTGTGGCAGAGACACACACACACACACACACACACACACAGAATGCAAAGCAGGCTCTGCACTGACTATGCAGATGAAACATGAGATCATGCCCTAAGTTGAAATCAAGAATCAGATGCTTAACCAACTTAGCCACACCCAGGCACTCCTATTAGTAACATTTCTTAAGTATCATAAGAAAAATTTGGGATTCATTGAACTCATCACGCTTCTCTAAAAACAACATATGCTGTTTTTTTGTTTGACTGCAATTCTGGACCATGATATAAGGAAGTGCGATAAAAAAATTAAAAGCAAAGACAAATATTAGAGATGCCTGGGTGGCTCAGTTGGTTAAAAGCAAAGACAAATACCATATGATCTCTTATATGTGGAATCTAAAAAAAAGTTAAAAAACAAGCTCATAGATACAGAAAACAGATTGGTGGTTATCAGAAGTAAGGGATAGGGGATGGGAGAAATAAGTGAACTATTTTTTTAGTTTAAATAAGTTGTTTAAATAAAAAAAGTAAAAGCCAATTAAAACAGGGAGTTGACATGTACTTTTATATCTTCTCATGAAAAAATGAAGAAGCTTATCAGATGTAAGGACAATAAGAGGTGAATGGCCAACGTATTAGCTTATAAGATTTCTGCCTCTCTAGAGTAGGTGGTTATTAGAATGTCACACCTTTGATCTTGGCTTTCTTTTCAATTTTTTAATGTTTATTTTTGAGAGAGAGAGAGAGAGAGAGAGAGAGAGCGAGCACAAGTGGGGGAGGGGCAGAGAAAGAGGGAGACAGCACAATGTGGGGTTCGAACTCACAAACAATGAGATCATGACCTGAGCCGAAGTTGGTTGCTTAACCAACTAAGCCACCCAGGTGCCCTTCCTTCCCATTCTTAAGCAAGATGTGGAAAAAACTATCTATGGTATGCTCATCAAATTTATGGATAATAAGTTATGGGGAAAAGTGTGATTATTCTGGTTAACAATATACTTAGGGATGAAAATTTGGAGTGAAAGACTGATTCTAATAAAATGAGTTGAAACAGCAGCTGCACATGTAAAAGATGATAGGAATTCACTAACGTAGTATATGTTATAAAGAATTGAAGTTACAGAAAAAAAATATCATATGAGTCAATGATGGGACCAAAAAAAACAAAAACAAAGACAAAATAAGACTTGGTTATATTAGTTAAAAATACAATAACAAGACAATGATTTGTTCTCTTTTACTTCCACTATTCATATTTGAAATATAATATTGAGCTCAGTTTTGGGAGTCTTTTAAAATAATAGACAAATTAGAACAAGTTCAGAGAAGTATAGAATTGGAAGCCATGTCAAATGAGGAAGTTTGTTTAATATATCCTTTCCTTTGACACCTTTCGATGCCATCTAGTCACTCATACCTGCAATCAGACCTTCAAGAGGTACAGGGCAAGAAATATTCCGGCCAATATATATTCACTATTTTCCTTCAAACCTCTGCTTCCTAATACTAAACCTGGGCTGGATGATATTGAAATTCATGTAGCATGCCCTTTACTGTGATTGATCCTGTATAGCTAAACTAGAGCCACCCTCAACAATCAGTTTTGTCTCCCTTTCCCCTGTCCCAACCCCCTCCCCAACCTCCAGCCTTGCTTCTTCAAAAGCAAAGACCCTTCCATAGGAGGAAGTTTTTCCACTCCTGCTTCTCTAAAAGTGAAAGAAAAAAAAAGAGCAACAGTGGATGAAGGACCCACTTCCATCCAAAGTGGATGACCCACTCCCATGTCATGTGAGATGACAAGATACTGAAATGATATAACTTGAAAACCATATTCTGGATAGTTCTGAGGATAACATTTGTACTCAATATTGGAAGTAGCAGTGAAAGAGACTTTGGCTTAATATAAGAAAGAACTTGAAGAAAAGAACCATTGGCGTGTCTCTTCTTTCAGTGCCTGGTACAGTTTATGGCATACAGTAATTTCAAGAAAAACTTGGGGATGTGTTGAATGAGTAAATGAATAAATGACTCAGAAGAGAAAATAGGCTGTTTGTCACGGGAGATATTCAAGTAAATGATCAGATGTGGTGGAGTAGTTCATGCATTAGATGGGCCTAAATAATTGTTAAAATCCCTTTGACCTGAAAATCTGAGATTCTTCTTTAAATGACTGTCCTTTCTTCTACCAATAACCCACCTCAACCTTTTTGTTGTTGCTGTGACTGTTGTTTCTGTCAAATCTTTATTTGGATGTAGTCTGCAGTCAATTGTAAGTATTCCCAGAACATTGAAACTGAACCCCCTACCTGTGTTCTGTGTTCTGGTGATAAGAGACATATAGGGCAAGATTTCTAAATTAAAAGTTCAAAATATATTTCATCACTATTTTAAGCCCAGAAGCCATTAGGAGACTAGATAATATATCTTTTGTTACCTTATTCTCCCGGGGAGGAAATTGCCTGCTTTCTTCTACTTTCATTCATCTAAGAATACCTAATGTAAAGAGCAAACATTTTTTCATCCAACAAACCTAGATATGAATTTCATCTCTGCCACTTATTAACTATGTGACTCAGGCAAGTCACTTTACTTTGCTTGAAACTTGGTTTCCTCATCCATAAAATTGGATCATAGTATTTACCTTATATATGGATTTTCATGGATATTAATGAGATATTGGACCTTAAGTGTTTATTATAATTCTTGGCATACAGTAGGCTCCAGGAATGGTGAGGGCAAATCTGATGATGCTGATAAGGATAATTAAGTACCTGTTTGTTTCTTCTTCTCTGAAGAATATAAAATTCTAAGTGGTATTATAGATGTGAAAAGAACAATCTCAAGGCATTTACTATTTTTACTGTTTTGTATGAAGTTTTACTTAGTAATTTAAACAAGCAGAAAAATATGTCACTTGCTCATAAACTGCCAAGACATTGAGACAATTGTCTTTGTAGGAAAGCCAGTGTTTATTTCAACTATACTGAAATCTTATACTGAGTAAGTCCATACTGAAAGGACAACCCAGAGTCATGGTAAGGAAAACATAGCTTGGCTCAAATCCACCTAGTTGTAAATAATTCTGAATCTTTCTTGATGTACAGGAGTTAGTTTTCATTATCTTCATGGGGAAGAAAAGATGGAGGCCATAGAAAAGTTAATGCGTAATATTTGCACAGGTCTTTGATACATTAATGCATATATCAAATACAAAATAAGTCCTTTGAAATAAAGCCTACTTGTGCCTTAACTGTTTTCTTTATAAACATATTGTGAGGGAAAACTATAATTGGAAAATCTTTTCTACCATTTGTCACCAATTTGGTTGCCTCATTTGGAGAACTATGCCAGTTTTAAGTGAAGGAAATAAAGAGATCATTACATAGCAATGTTGATCTGCCTGCCTATCTAAAAATAATGAGGGGCACGACAATAAATTTGAGTATGAAGACCAGCATAACCCCTAAAGATAGTTACAATAACTGGGCCTGACTGGGCTCATAAATGTGGGCACTCTGGGTACCAGCAGGTTGGATATTTATGTTGGTCATTATTCAGTGATGCTGAGTTTACATGGAATTAAAAAGCAAAATAATTAGCTCTTTGAGTCTGAAATAAATGCTGTCTAGAGTAGTTGTATGGTTGGCACCAAAAAAACCATTTGAAGTGGGATACTTTCTGACATTCAATGCTGAAAATGTAGTCAAGAGCTCAATAAGACTCCAATAGGAGCTATAAAACTGTGGTTATTTAAAAGTGCAAATCTGGTGTATCTTTCAAGTATTAAAAACAGACATTCTCCTTGGCAGCTGTCAGAAGAAATGTGTCTTAGCAAATTTCCTGACTGAACTAAAGTATTCAGCATTTACTTAAAGATTTTGAAGCTATGGCCCAAATTGTAATTAGCATATTTGTTACTGGCACTGAATTCTTTCTTTCCAGGAAACAGATGTAAGACCAGAGCTGAAAGTGATAAAAATTTCATTCTTCATCAGTATAGAAAACCATTCAATAATACTTTTTTATTCCTACTCTTGTCATTCACAGTACAAATTTACCAATTTTCCTGCTCATGCTCAAAAATAAGCAATGGTTCATGCTCTGAAAAGGCATGCCTCCATGTTGTTAAGATGACAGGCAGTCATTGCTATGCATTTTAATCTATATCTTGAATGTTCTAATATCATAATGCTTTTGGCTGCAGTGAACTCAACTGAAAATTTTAGCTATTGATGGCAGTTAATATTCAGATAAAGCTTGAAAGAGACAGCCAGGCAGAAGGAAGAGTGATAAGATTTGGCATCAGTTAAATTCTAAGCAAAACATATATTTTGTTCTAGTTTCTTTTTAAAAGTATAAACCTTGCAACACAGGAGGTTTGGGACCATCCCAAGGCAGAGTGAAATGAACAAAGACCCATTACTTATCCAGTCACAAGAGCCTGGCCTTCCTTTAACTGTCCTATGAGGGGCTGAGTATTCTTGAGTCTGCCTTGCACTGTTGGGTATATTATTCTACTCAATCAATCAACCATTTCAGCCAAATAGCTCAGTTGGCTAATTTTTTTTGTTTTGGTTTTATTGGACTTGATCAGCTGTTGGAATGAATTTATTAAATCAGCTGGTTGTACCATTGGCTCTGATTTACTATTTAGCTTATTAGAGGCCCTCAATATAGTTAAAAACCACATACAACTCATAGTAGACCAAATAAATGTATGTGGATCTGTATGTACATACAAGGATTTATCACTGCTTCTTACTATTGCTTCCTCTTCGAATTGGGGCAACTTTTAAAACTTGTTCATCTTTTATTGGCAGAAAGTATTTATAATATTCTCATTGATGTGTTCTTTTCCTCTTCTTCCTCCTTCTCATCATTATTCATCTTAAACAGTGGAAAGTCACAGAACAAAACAAGGGAATAGAGAATCTTTATTTTTAATCCTTCACATATTATGTAAAAAATCAGACAATCAGCTTTTTCTTTTCCTAATTGAATGGCACACTTTGAACACATGTTATGTGTTGTTAAACAAAGGAGTGTCTGGTAACTTTCATTGAAAAGTCTGTAGGCTTTTACTGTGGGTGAAATTACAGCCTTGACCAAATTCTTCAGTGAATTTAATGTAGAAAGTTTCTTTTTCTCTCCTCTCTTCTTTTTCTTTTTTCACCTCTCTCCTTCCTACCTTTCATTTTTAAACAAAATCTAAACATAAAAATGCCATTTTCCAAATTATACCCTGGGGTACTCATTTACAGCTTATTTCTAAATTTAGAGTAGATACCCCTAAGAGATGATCAAAGAAATGGGGAATCTTCTCTGTTATGATAGATTTTAAAGTTTCAGATAATAAAATTTTAGTATGGGGTGAAGATGGAGGAAATAATATGTTATTTGATGCTTGAAACTCATAAATGTCTGAGAAGATTCTGTTAGGAAGAAAAATGTCAATTCAGGGAATTAACAAAAACAAAATCTAAATTAAATGGAAAGAGGACTGATTTACATTTGCCTCTTGAAAGTTTTGAGTGTGGGAATAAGCCACCTGATCAAGATATTGTCTGAGCCAGTATTAGAATCACTTGTCTGTTTCACAAGTGACTTAGCATTATGGGTGAGGAGGAGTATGGCATAACAACTGGTTTGGTGTTGGTGAATACTACAATCTGGTGAAGGGAAAGAATTTCCTAGGCTTGTCACTCAGAGATTGAGTCTGGGTGCTTATTAGTAAGGCAACATATAACCTAAGGTCCAAAGTGGGCACTTTTCAGAATGAAAGGGAGAGCTATTACTATTTATGCTGAGACAACATACATTGACCAGGCTAATCCTGGGTAAACTGGATGTATGTCATCCTACTTATAGGTAGAGTGCTATGAAGCAGACCTCTCTGGAAAGATCCTTGGTGTAGACTGTCAGAGTTGCCAAATATTTCCAAAAATTTAGCCTTATATTTGTCACAGTTTTTTTATTGAGGTATAATTTATATGTAACAAAATTCAGAAATTATTAATATTTGCTTCGATTACTTTTGACAGTTACTGCAATGGACTAAATGTGCCCCCCCCCCCCCGCCCTGCCACCAATTCATATGTTGAAGCCCTTAACCCCCAGTGTGATGGTTTTGGAAATAGGGCCTTTAGAAGACAGTTAAGTTTAGATGAGGTCATGAGGGTGGAGTCCTCAGGATGGAATAAATGCCCATATAAGGAAAGGAAGAAATACCAGAGCTCTCTTTTTGCCATTCATGTGAGAATATAACAGGAAGATGGCCATTTGCAAACCAGGAAAAGAACTCTCACCAGAAACCAGAAACTGAGTTAGCTAGTATCTTGTTGTTGGACTTTTAAGCCTCCAGAACTTTGAAAAATAAATATTTTTATTGTTTAAATAAATGCTTTTATTGTTTAAGCCACCCAGTCTATGGTAGTTTTTTATAGCGCCTGAAGCTGATTAAATTGCATGCATCCTGGTATTTACTAACCAAAACAAGATACAGAATAAATAAAATGGCTTTCAGATTCATCCATGTTTCCAGATGTATCATCATTTCCGTCTTTGTATTGACAAGTAGTATTCCATATGTGTATGACATACACACAAACACAATACACTAGCCATATCAGTTACTTTGTAAGTGCTATGTGTGATTTGTGACGTGGATGCCTTCAGGGCCCACATCCTTTCCATTATTCTACTCCTTCCTATTTTGGAGCTTAAGGAGGAATAAACTTAGACTATGATATTGGTGAAATAGTTTAGTTTTCCATACTTCAGTTTGCCCACTGTAGAAAATTAATATTCAATCATTCAGGAAAAAATAAATAAATCACACATATTTAACTTGATCCTTAAAATCTACCTTATTTATCCACAAATTAACCAACTTTGTCTATACCTTGATCTTCTGGGGACATTCAGCTTTTAATTTATATATACTAGATACAAGTTCTGATACCTTGTCAAAACTATACTCTCTGGAATTGATAAGGCTAATAACTTTAAAAAACAGCATCAAAATTTATTTAAAAGGTTCCATAAGAGTATAGTTGCCCTGATTACAGTGGCAGAAGTAATATTAAGATTATATATTCCAGATATAGGAAGATGGAGGCATCATGCTGATATATCAACAAATACAAGACCATACAGATAGATGATTTGTGTTGGGGGGGGGAGTAAGAGTTCAGGAAATACTGTTTCTATATTTGGATAATCAGATAGATTTTGAAAAAATCTCTATACAACTTGTAACTATATTATCCCATTGTCTTACCATTGCAAGGTATAAAAAGATACTATATATATATATGTGTGTGTGTGTGTGTGTGTGTGTCATATGTATATATGATATATAAGTATATGATAGATATTTATGTAATATGATATAAAATATACATAAGATATATATTACATATACAAGATATATGGTATATTATATGAGATACTATATTTGTATCATATATATATGTATATATTTCAAGTCCAGTTTAGGTAAGGATTATAAAGATGTTAATAATTTCCACATCAAAACAGGCACCCTCCTACACTGTTGGTGGGAATGTAAACTGGTGCAGCCTCTCTGGAAAACAGTGTGGAGGTTCCTCAAAAAATTAACAGTAGAACTTCCCTATGACCCAGCAATAGCACTGCTAGGAATTTACCCAAGGTATACAGGAGTGTTGATGCATAGGGGCACATGTACCCCAATGTTCGCAGCAGCACTTTCAACAATAGCCAAATCATGGAAACAGCCTAAATGCCCATTAACTTCTTGATGAATGGGTCAAGAAGATGTGGTTCATCTATACAATGGAATACTACATGGCAATGAGAAAGAATGAAATCTGGCCATATGTGGCAACATGGATGGAACTCGAGGGTGTTATGCTAAGTGAAATAAGTCAGGCAGAGAAGGACAGAGACCATATGGTTTCACTCATATGTGAAACAGGAGAAACTTAACAGAGGACCATGGGGGAAGGGAAGGAGAAAAATAGTTAAGGGGAGGGAGGCAACGTTATAAGAGACTCTTAAATACTGAGAACAAACTGAGGGTTGATAGAGGTGGGGGAGAGAGGAAAATGGGTGGTGGACATGAAGGAGGGCACTTGTTGGGATGAGCACTGGGTGTTATATGGAAACCAACCTCACAATAAACTATAAAAAATAATAATTTCCACATCAAGCTTTGCATACTATTAACGTAATGAGGTGTTCCTGGACATATATCTATTTTTATGTAAAAATCATAACCCGCTAAAATCATAACCATTAACAGAATTGGATTGCAACCTCTTTTTTATTTTGGTGAAGTGACACCTTATGATATGACAAAACATATTCATTAAAGAGACTTGTGTATCATTAACCTTTTCCTAACATCAGTTTACACACCTTTAAACTGGTCTTCTCTTTTGGTTCCTATGTCTCTTTGGGGTACTTGGGACATTTTTAGCTAGAGGAGTTTTACAGCTTATGTAGCATCTTTAATGGCAAGTTGTTTTCAGATTTATGTGTCATACAAAGGAATATCTTATGAGACAAATCTTAAGTACAGACTAAGGAGTTAAATCTTTAATTGTATGATTTCCCTTAGCTGCCATATTCTTGTTCATATCCATACTTTTTGTAGGTATTATTCCAACAAATGGATAACATCCAGATGTTGCAAGAAGACTTGAGTTAGAAGAGGAGTTAGAGATCTCTTCGTAGATGAGGAAATAAGGATCCAAAGGCTTAAGTGAACACTTAATGCAGAGTTGAGATGCATTCTTCTCACTCCTAATATAGGGTTTTGTTTTCTAGTCTATGTCCCACTACCTCTGCCCAGCAAACTATACCAGGCATTTATTCGTTCAATAAAGTTTGCCAGGACTATTCCCAATGTGTAATGTTATCATCAGCACAAGGGTGGGTGGCTACAGACAAATTATAAGTAATCTTGCTCTTCAGATATTGACAGTTAAGTGACAAACAAAAAGCAGCATACAACTGTTGTTGATACCATCAAAATAACTGTTACAGCACGTTGAAGGAGAGAAGCGATAGGGTACTTCTGCCTAGAAGGAGTTAGAAGATGTTGTGCAGGAGTAGAGCTGTCGTTGGAACATAATAATCATGGAGAAATTGGCCCTTCAAAGTAAGAGCACACATGACAGTGGTTACATAAATTTACAGTCACAACAGAGGGATAAATCTTAATGAATCATGCGATCATTTAAAAATATATACTGTCAGGGTATCTGGGTGGCTCAGTTGGTTAAGCGTCTGACTTTAGCTCAGGTCATGATTTCACAGTTTGTGAGTTAGAGCCCCCACCTCGGGCTCTGTGCTGACAGCATGGACACTGGAGCCTGCTTCATATTCTGTGTCTCCCACCCTTTCTCCCTCTCCCCCACTGTTGCTCACACTCTGTCTTTCTCTCTATCAAAAATAAATAAACATTAAATAAATGAATGAATGAATGAATGAATAACATATACTGTCAACCATCTTTCCAAATAAGTTTTTTGAAGTTGGTAATTTGTGACTATAAGAGTTAGAGTATCTATTTGCTTCCCCCAAAATCACAATATTGGTTGTCCAATAGCTTATCCTGCTCTTGGTTTCCATCCCATTCATTAGTAGATTTTCTTATTGTTTTGTGTCTACTTTTTATGGGGATACACAACTATTGCCTCCACCCTACTATTTCCTGGGCACCCTCAATTAATTTAAGTCAACAGCAAATAATTGCTCTTTGTTAAGTTTATCATAGACCTAAGAAAGAGTCAGAAGAATGGGAAAGTTAAGACACTTATCACCCTTTCTGGTACTCAAGATGATTGAAAGTTATGAAATTGTTTAGGTGATGTAAATAATTTACTTCATCCTTTTTTTTCCTATAGACATTAATACAAAAAAATATCAACTGCTATTTCACCTCACATGGTTGAAAGTCTGCGTAATGTCACATGAGATAGAATTGTAGAGTTCTTTCTTCAAATGTCAAAATAGTGCATGTAAAGAAGTGTCATAGATACCTTGTTATTGAGGCTTGCCTTGAGATGCAAGTGACAAAGATGATCCCTGGGTAACTCTTTAACCTTGGAGTAATTTTATGTACTTTCCATATATTGTCCTTGATTTTGTAACATGAAAAAGTCTGACAGAGTTTTGTTAAGAGACTGCTATAATAATGATAAGTATGATTGATAGAAACTACTGAAAATAACGAAAAATTTTGTGTCATTATTTCCTCCACATAATAGAAAATAATTACCTTGACAATATTTTCCTCTGAGCTACCATTGTTAACTATTGAGCACAAGAAAATTCTGTAGCACCTGTGATCTGATAAAAATATATCACGGTTGCCCTTGCAATTAGAATGCTTATGCAGAAAGGTTGTATGCCCTCATTACTTGCTATTTCTCTAGCCAGTAGAAATAGCTGAAAAGTATGGAAATATGGCCTCTGTCTCCCTTTCTCTTCCAGATCTTACACTACTGCATCTAAGGAAGGGAACCTAAATTTGATTCAGAACTGTATGTGCAAGGAGCTCTAGAAAAAGATGTTAGATTGCAGGAATGCACATTGTGGAGAGGTGAGTCAGAATCTGAACACACCAGTCTACACTACCCACCATCGTGACCATCCAGGAGAACAAAGCCAGTTAATCCAGGATTCTTAGATGAAAATGATGTTAAGTTTGGTTAGATTGTTCCAGCCTTTGGAATTACTAGGGGAGATTGTGGCCCAGGCAGGAGAATCAGTACTTACACAATGTAAAAGTGAAAGACGTTATATTCTAGAGACATAAAAGAGTTTGGTATATGTGGAGAGGATGGGAACAACCAGGGCAGGGACTAAAGAAGGAGATGGGGGAGAGATAAGCTGAAGCCAGATGGTTAAAGGGCTGGTAACTGTGAGCTCATTAACAAGTGTTAACTCCTGTTCTGTAGTTATGGAGATGCACCACAGAGTCTGGAAGTTCTCAGTTTCATCCCCTTCTCATTTTAACCAGAATAGGAATTTCCTTTCTTCACTTTTAATTTCTTGTTTTGGAATAGATTTGGACAGATGCTCGTGACACTGGTTCTAGTGGCAGAGAACCCAGGAATATGGCACTGTTCTTCCCTCCAAGCCACTGAGAAAAATGCAAACCCATATATTTTCATACCAAACTCAAGTAAAGACCCTATGCCATCAGACAGCAACTTATGCTCAATTGTACTCCTTTAAGAGTGTATAAACACAAATAATATGCTACCTTTGCAAAATGTGAGGAAGAAGAAGGATATAGGGATGGGATGCTCTTCACATCCCCTAAGGTAGTAATAAAAATATTTGATTTTTTTTTTGCAATATTTCAACTGGTTAAAAGGTTAACAAGATCACTGTACATAGACACACAAAAGAACTTTTTCCTGTAGCAGCTTCTAAGTGCACTCTTCTAAGTGCACTCCTAAACTGGAAAAGCCCTTCAAATATCATCTGGTTACACCCCTTCCCCTCAAGCAGTATGGTATTTGCTGTTAACTGAAGACAAGGATATCAAAACTTACCCTCAGTTCCCTACTCTCAATGCTGGGCCGATCATCCCTATTTGTACCCTAAGTTCATTCTATATAACTCAAACACATCCTGTATTTGGTTGTCATAAACTTGATTATCAGTGAATGTATAGGAGCATTTCATAATCTAGCAGGTATTAACCATTTTAGTTTTATTTTTCCAGAAACTCTCTGAATTGCATATCTTTCCTCTCTTCTTCTCTAACATTTCTTTATAGTTGATTTTACGAGTTCCTTCTGGGATAGATTGATATTAATACAAGTTGCTTTCTGTGGCTCTATCCTCAAAATATGTGGAGAACAATGTACATTTAACAGGACTTTTTAAAAAAAAATTCTGAGTAAAGTGCTTATCCAAGAACAATCCAACAACATTAAGTAAACTGCAGTTTTTCTAGTATTTTATATCAATGAATACACAATACATATAAGAAAATGAATATATCAAGAGGCTAAGTAACTTATCAATTAGTCTCACGTTGACAACTGCCTTATCCAAAAAGTGAATTTAGGTTTCTTTTCTTCCAGCTATGTCTTTCTTCTTCAAACTCTGCTATAACCTGGGGGGAAAACTGTTGATTTTTATCCTTCTGTATTCAATCCTGCAATTAAAATATGAACTTTTAAACCTAAAAATTCCAGTGGTGCATTGGTAAATAGCAGGAGTAACACATATCCAAGGGTATTCACGTTTCTGGCATGTGAAGGCCCACAGAAAAGGGCTTATTTTATATTGGTCTTTTGTATTTTTACATTTGACTGATTGAGTCAATGGAAACCAGCCCTAATTGTTGCTTTATAGGCGGACGATGTTTTCCATCACTGGCACATACTGAACCAAACCTTTGGGGAGTAAAACAGGGCTGGGCTGCTGTTTTCTGTTACCCTGCAAATCAGAAAAAGATTGGTAGTTCTGATTAATCTTTTATTTTGTTTAGTTGCCTACACAACACCCTGCCAAATTACTTTATAATAAATAATAAAAGTCACTGAGAACTATGTGTTTATTCTCACCACCAATTCAAATAAAAGGTTTTCTGTAAATGAGTTATTTCTAATAAAGCACAAAGCTAGAAGAAAAATATTAAAAGCAAATTTGCTGCATGGCTTTATGTTAGTAGAACTGACAAACTTGAGAAGAAGTTCAATTAATGGTATTGTAGTTTTAAAATTTCTAGAAAATCTAAAGGGAGCACAGCAATTCCAAATGTATCTCTTCATTTTGTAAAATGACATTTAATGAATAAACATGATGCAATTCAGACTCTCCACCACAGTGGACTTCAGAAGTGTAACTCATTGGGTATGTTAGAATAACATTTTTTTAAATGTGCTAAAATAAAACAAGCATTAGACTTTAAATGAAAAAAGATTGCATTAAATAGCAAACAGAGTGTAATGTTGTCATACACACTTCCTCAATGGGAAAATGAGTTAATGAGATCATTCTTATGCAAAAACATGGTGAGCATCAAAGTATGATTACTACTAAGCACACATATATTTTTGCAAAGCATAGAAGTGCTTATATTCATTTTTGTTATTAATGTTTTCTTATCACCACTAATCACTACTCCAGTTTTTACAGAGGAGGAAGTCAAGATGTAAGGTGATTAAATTAATTGCTCAGGATAAAAAATGAGTTTGTGGCTATGCCAAGATTCATCTCATCGCCAGAGTGATTATCATGTGGGACCATCACAATTCTGCATCTCTGAGTGTATCTGGAGTGATACAGCCGACCCACTGAAACATGATGACCAAAGAATTATTAGCAAATGTAACATCTGGAAGTTGTTTCAATAGTGCAGGATGTTAAAGCAAGTGTGTGGGGGTAATTAATTGATTTAGCACGTTTAAGGGAAGTTTCTTCTCAATTACAATACTTACTGGGAAATAATGGTGTACTAAAGAAACAGCATATTTTCCATGGATAGGGTTGCCATTATGCCATTTCTTTCTCCCCTAGTGAACGACGTAGGCACTTAAGTTAAGGGCTTGAGCTATAAAATGTGTCTTAAAACACTGGTCAATAGGATATTGGATAACTTTCTGGAAATTTTCAAAAGATCTGCTCCTAATACATTAAATTATATGGCTTCAGATGTATTTAGTTATTTTGCTTAACTGTTACAGTGACTTCCCTCACCTAATAATTCAAACACCTCTTAAACTACTGAACAACCATTAGGATATGCATTGATTCTATAAGCTGTAGGTTACAAGCGTATTTTACACAGTCAAGAATTTTAGAACTCAAAGGCTTCCTCTATTATTTGTTAAATGGCTACTTTGCAGAGAGACAAAAGGGTACCTGGGTTCAGCCCAGTGGCATTAAAAGCCACAAGCCAAACTTTCACAAAATAAAACAAAACAATAATAATCACATCTAGATTCTGTGGCAAAAAGAGTAAGCTAAATATGCTATGGAGCTGATATGTTTACCTGAAGCTGAAAATAACTGGAAGATAAATGAATGAATGCAGTAAAAAGTTTCTGAAACACTTAGCTCTGGATGGAATTAGAATAACTTCCTGACCATATTGTAAAAGTCTTATTTGATAACAAGATCAGTCTTGGTTCCTGTAAAGGTATCCTATTTTGTGTTCAGTCTAATAATTCAAGAGAAATAAGGAAAAAGAATTGGACAAAATACCAGAAGTTGAATTAGTTGATTAAACGAACACTTGTGAGCATGTATTATGTGCCAGGCACAGGAGTTCACAGACAGAGACAAGCAGCTGCAAGAAAATTGAGAAGGGTCAGGAACAGACTGCTGTGAGAGAGCACAAGAGAGGGACGAATCCAGGAACAGAGCGCTGTAAGAGAGCACAAGAGAGGGACGAATCCTGCATTTCACTGACAGGATGACATTTCTGCTGAAAGAGGGCAATGTGTGACTGGGCTCACAGTGAGACAAAAGAGGTGGCACCTGGAAAGGCTATCCCAGTCTCTCGTAACATTTCATCATTATTCTACTGGTAAATTCATCACACGTCAGAGTCTGGACTCAGCCCTTCAGACTTAATAATTCATTCTGGTTAGTATTCTGGACTTAAAGGAATGGAAGGTGCACACTCAAACCATCAAATCCTACAAAAGGTAAAGGACTGAAATGCCAATTTATTCACACACTATGATAAATATAACTCTATTAGAAAAGATCTTGGTGTCATTTTGGACAGAGAAGTTTCTACTCATGTAGAACACTAGAATTACCAAAAATTGCTTAGTGATATTTAGATCGGAACAAAGAAATCAGAATGCATATGAGCTTCACATTTTGATAATGTGATGCATCTGTTTCTGTCTGTATCAGGGATGTCCTGACTCACATTGTTGTAGAACGTGTACAGAAAGGCAGCAGGATTTGAAAAGATACTAAGTTCGTTTGGGGCATGTATTTGACATACCAGATAGATATTCATGTGAAGAGATTCAGGAGAGAGAAAAGGTTAAATCTGGACCTCAGAAGAGAGATATATATTTTGGGTAGAGATTGAGACCCAATATTTAGGTAGTAGTTGAAACCATGGAACTAGATGAGAGAGAGTGTACATTGAGAGCGAGTGTGCAGATTGAGAAGATAAAAGCAGCGTTGTTCCTCTGAAACATGGATCATAATAAAGAATTGGGTGGAAGGAGTCTGCAAAAGAGAATAGGTAAGAAAGCCTAAAGAAGTAAAAGCAGAAGAATATACAGTCATAGAGGTTTAGGTGAGGGAGTGATCTATAAAAGGGATTAATGGAAATGAAAAATTGGGATGGTAAATGGAATCTACTCTTTTTAGAACATAGTCAACGAAAGAAATAATTAAGGCATGGTGCTGACTGGAAAAGCATTCCCAGAAGCCTTTCCAATGAGCTCTAGTAGTACCTGTACATGGTCACATTTTACCATGTTGCCCTGAAATTGCTGATTTAGTTGGCTTCTGCAGATTGAAAGCTCTCTGAGAGCAAGGACTGCATGTAATTTAGTCATGACTTTTGACTGAGTTTGACACTTTGTACTTCCAAAGTAAGTGAAATGTAATGAATGAAGAAGGCTGCAGAACTGAGGAAACGTTTCAAGAGCTGAAAAGAAATAGTTAATAGATAGAGGCAACGTGTAACAAAGTAGTAACTGACAAAGCAAGGATGCTGATTTGCTTCTAGAACAGGATCCAGAACACAATTGGAAGCTTTTATTTTTGGACAAAAGACTTTTTTCCCCCTCTTCTGAAACAGAGGGAAATGAGGTGAGAATGGGTTCATATGTGAATTAAATGTGTAGATGTAGGGCCAGGAAGCCAACAAGTTCACTCTGGATAGCTTTGCTTTCCTTGGTGACATAGGATACATTTATTGAGTGTCTAATAAATGTCAGGCACATATATTTCCTAATATCGATCATCCGAGAATCTATATTCTTAAGAGAGATCTGTCTTTGGTTTTATTTTTTTGGATAATGTTTTTCAGGTTTTGATGTCAGAATGATCCTTTATCCATAAAATAGATTTGATTGCTTTCCATATTTTTTCCCCTATGTTCTGGAACAAATTATACAGAATTGGGTTTACTAGTTCTTTTAAAGTTTCAAATAATTCACTAGTAAAACAATCCCTTGAGAATTTGGAGTAATTTTTGAAATGTTTTTCATTATACCTGTGGTTATTATTCAATTCAGATTTTTCTAATTTTTATAAATTTTTATTGTTAGTTTATATCTTTTATAATAATCATCCATTCCATACCATTTTACATATTTACTGCATACACCGGGTCTTGCATTGTAATCTCATACATTGTATTCTACTTGAGTTTTTTACCCTTTCTCTTTCTAATTTTATTTGTTTTCTCCTTTTTCTTAATTAGATTTTCCAGGAACCTATCTACTCTAATTTTATTGCCAATAATTCATGGTCTCATTAAATTTATTTTTCCTGATTTTAATCCATTAAATTTTGCTTTTAAAATATTTTCTTTTTTCTTTTATTCTTACTTATTTTACTTTATTGTTTTGTTAATTCTTGTCTAATAATGTGTATGTTTAAAGTTGGGAAATTTCTCTGAATGTAGGCTTTTGCCTTTAATTCCTCCAGGACCACTTGCCATTATTTTATTTCTGCCAAATAAGTCTTTGATCATTCTTGTATTTTTATTTTTATTCTATGTCATTTCATCTATTGTAAGCAGAAAAGAGTTGGATTTTTCTACCCTGATCTGAAAAGCTTTAAATATGAGAGTTTAACTGGTTTATTTTGAGGGTCACAGATGATATTTGGCCTTTCTCTCTGCCATTATTTTTCATGCTTTAACATTTGTTTTTTTTTCATTTTGCTACATGAACTATGTCTTATTTGTTTTTTTAAACTTTTTCCATGTATTTAAAAGTTCATTATATTTGAAAGTTTATGAATATTGATTAATTCTAATTGTTTATTCTATCTTAATTCTGATTATTTTTAATTCTAATTGTTTTAATTACCAAAAAGTAAACCAATATTTTCTTTTTATAAAATTAAAAAATAAAATAAAAAGGAAATAAGGAAGGGCAAGAAGGAATTGCCAGAAGTTATTAAAAGTTTACTCAAGAAGAAAGACTACTTTTCCACACAATTTTTTATTTAGCCTGTTTTAACATTAGTCATATATTAATTTCATAATTTTGTTAAAAGGAGAAAAGTGTAAGGTAAGAGAAGGAATAATATAAAGACTTTGTAAAACAAGAAATTTAGTGATTTTAGTATGCCTACCACTAACACTTGCTAACCTTGCACATAAAATCTAGAATGATAGACTTGGGCTGTGTTTGTTATTGAATTATATTTCTGTTTTATATATAACTTTTCAGAAAAGTTTTTCTTTGGATTCAGTAATACTCATTATAAAACAGGTAGACTTAAGTCAATACATTTCATTGGAATAAAATGGTAATGATAGTCTTTTAAAACCTATTTTCCCACACTTAAAATCCCTATTAGTAATTACTCTTTCAGTCACAGAATGATTTTGCGTAAGTTTTCCAGGAGGAAACTTTATAGAATTGATCATATTTACCATTGCCTTTTTATGAAATTCTTAGGTCACATTTTTTTCTCCCATAATATATATTGCTCCATTTTCTTACATTTTGCCTGCGAGAAATCTAATTGTTTCTTTGGACATGTATTGGAATAATTTTTGACATATTTAAGAAGTATATTTTTTCCTAGATTTCCCACAGCTCTCCCACACTTGAATCAAAAATAATTATCATTGTTTATGGCTAGACTAGAATAAAGATGTGATTATTCAGCTTTGAGTCTTAAATTAAAAACCAGTCTATATAGAGTGAGAGTCTAGTGTTCACATGTAGGCTTTGTTAACTTTCATAAATTTCAAAATTCTCCCGTTAGCGTTCAGAGTGAATCTTGCAAGTCTGATCACTGTGTTTTAGTACAAACCAAAATAGAGCAAGGAGCATGGTTTGACATAAAGTAAGTTTTACAAAATAGGAAAGAGGAAGCTTTGACAAAGAACAAAGAATTGCTAAGAGGACTGACTGGAATAAGCTTGAGTTCTAGACCAGGAGGCTGCCTAATGCAGGGACCTCTTGAGCTGAGGCTATCCCAGGATCAGAGACTTCAGCCTCAGGTGTCTGCACAATACCCTGAAAGAAACACTTGAGAACAGCAGCTACTCTGCCCAACAACCAGGTAAAAAAAAAATCACATAACTTACTTTCCAGTGGAGCAAGTGAGGTTTGATGCAGATCAGAGGCTACTCTATGGCCTCTGTCTTGTCATGAGGACATGGATGCTTTTCCCTGGGCCTACATGCCATCTGGGGAAAAAGGAGGGAGAAAGAATCCTTTAAAAGGGAGAAATAGTACCTGAAAGAGAAAAGCTTAACAATTTAACCTAAGGGAACTGTTTATATACAGCAAAACTAAAATTAACTAGCTTCATCAGTCTCCTATCTTTTGATGATACGTGACATGTAGTTTTCATATCAAGATAATGACAACTATGGGAATTTTTAGTGTGTAAATTTACACATTCATTTGTAGCATGCAAATTTCTTGCATTTAGTTACCTACATTTAAAAATTCTTCTTAAGCATGTTTATTGCTCTAGTTTTAAAATAATCCTTGAAATTATCAAATTTGGCCACAGCCCATCTAGTACTGAATTTCTGTTACTTTATGAATTTCAATCCACACACTCAGATGAGGAAATTTGCTTCTATTATGTTCTTCAATATTGTTTCTCACCCTTCAGCAAAGTCCAATATGTATACACCGGATCACCAGGCTCTGCCATCCACATCTACTATATGGTCCTTTGTATGTTTCTATTTGTTCTTTTTCCTCTACAGCCTCAGAGACCTACTTTAACTTGTTCTTTATATTCCATATTGGATGTCAATAATGCTGATTCCTCTCAACGTTTCAATGCTGGATATTGTCTTTGGCAAATATCATCCATTCTACCTTGCCTCTGTTTCCTTCTATCACAAGGCTGGCAGCTGATTTTCCCAGAATCCCTTACTAAAAGGAATCTGGATGTAGTTCAGGATCTCCTGGTAAGGGCCATTCACATAAGATTTGGGAGGTAGAAGTCACTGGGTACTGGTGACATATTCCATCATTGACAAATAAGAATTTTTGCAATGTCTTTCATTTTCTCTCCCCATTCATATTTCTTGGGGGCCATGGAACAACTGTGAAGTCAGAACTGATTTCCTGCAGGTGGAAATTACTTCTCAAAATTAGGATTTCTTGCCAGAGTCTTAATTATTAATTATGTCACTCTGTTGGAAGGTCATCCCACATATATCACCTTACCAGAGTCCATTGTCCTCCCCTCTGCAATCCCAGCTGCAGGAAGCAGAGAAGCCCTTTATTATTACATGTACTTGTCAAAATAAATGTGGGAAGGGGACATCACTTTCCTGCCATAGCAGCATCCTATCACTGCACACTTGTGGTTGGTCCTTGAGCACCTTGTTGAACATCCTCTTAGTAAGGCTTTTCTCCTAACTGCCTACTTTATAACCAGTCTCCTCTTGCTCTGTTCTGTGCCGACTTTTGGATGGCAATGAAATGGGAGGAGAAGCCAGGCCAGGATGTGCTTAAAGACATTTATTAAAATTAAGCAAGGATTGGTGTTCATGAGGAGTCATGGTATACATAGACTTCCAGTGCCTTACAACTGAATCCCTTTCCCTTTCCAATAGGGACCAGGTGAAGTCAGCATTGTGACCTTGAATATGTTAATGATTTTACTGAAAAGAAGGTAGACTGATGCACTTCATCAATATTAAAAGCTTTTGTGCTTCAAAAGATATCATGAAGAAAGTGGAAAACCCACAGACTGGAGCAACTATTTGCAAATCATGATCTAATAAGAGATCAGTATCCAGAATATATGAAGAACTATTACAACTCAATAATAAAAGATAATCCAAATTTTAAATAGATTTTAATAGATTTTCTTCAAAGGATTTTAACAGATTTTCTTCAAAGAAGATATACAAATGGCCAATAAGCAATTGAAAGTTACTCAATTTGATCAGTCATACAAATCAAATACACAATGCAAAACAAAAGCCCAATGAGGTACCACTTTATACCCACAGAAATAGCTATATATATATATATATATATATATATATATATATATACATATATATATATATACACATATATAGAGAGAGAGACATTAACAAATGTTGACAAGAATGCAGAGAAATTGGAAATCCTAATACAATTGGAAATGTAAAATGATACAGCCACTTTGAAAAACAGTTTGGCAGTTGCTCCAAATATTAAACATTAAGTTACCATAAGACCCAGAAATTCCACTCTTAGGGAGCTATCCAAAAGAAATGAAAACATATGTCCACACAAAAACTTGTACACAAATGCTCATATCTACTTTATTCATAATAGACAAAAAATGGAAATCTCCATTAACTGATGAATAGATAAACAAAATATTGTATATCCATACAATAGAATATTATTAGGTAATAAAAAGAAATTAAGTACTGATATATGCCACAACAGAGATGAAAGTGACAGTTGCAAATGACCACATATTGCATGGCTCCATGTATATGGAATGCTCAGAGTAGACAAATATATAAGGAAAGGAAGTAGATTAGTGGTGATGTAGGACTTAAAGTAGAAGGTGGAAATAGGGAGTGACTATAGGGCCAAGATATCTTTTTGGGGTGATAAAAATGTTCTAAAATTAGATCATGGTAATGGTTGCAAAAATCTGCAGGTATATTAAAACTATTGATTGCACTGTATACTTTAACAAAGTGAACATTGTTGTATATAAATTAAATTCAGTAAAAATGTTGTTTAAAATTTTTTTTTAAACATTGCAAGAAAGAGCCACAAATGTACTCTTCCTAGCAAAGACCTCATACTACTTCCAGACCTTCTCAGATATTATCCACTATTGCTTTGGCAGAGGCCTGACACTTTTCGTCAGGCAACTAGCAAAATTACTAGATAATAGATTAAAAAGAATTATTCATCAGGTAGGTGATGAAAAACAACATTTTGTATATGAGAGGTTATTTAGCTGGGTCAATGTAAGATGGGCAAAAATGTGAGTTGTAGCAAAAATCAACGTATGAAAAATTAAAGACATTTGGATAGATGTGTGGGTGAGGAAGAAAGATGAGATGACCATGGGCATCTTGTAAGAGAAAGGTAGCTTCTAGGCCTGCTTGTCAAATGGCAAAGGACTTGAATCTCTGGTATTCCAGAGGCAACAGATGGAAGCTTGACCTTCCTCTCTGGTCTAGCCAGATTGCTCTGTTTCTGAGGTCTAGGTTTGAGTAAGCTAATGCCCTACCTTTGTTTCAGCAATTAGCAATGATAGCATTCAGAAATTTAAAAAATTAACATGTTTAGATTGGAGAGCTTTTGAAACTTGGGACGTGTTATATTTTTCATATATATTTTGTTAGAGTAGTGAATTCAAGACAAACAGGAGGGGGTAGGTAATCACTTTTGCAACTAATTATATTTTAAACTTCTTCCAAAATGCACTTAACTTTCTTCTTTATGTTCTCTCATGGAACTGATTGTGATTTCTCAACTTCTTTTATACAAAAAAAAAGTTAGTGGCTATTCCTTTGCCTAACATATCTGTCCTGCCTTTGCCTAAATCTTCCCTTCTCTCATCAAGGATTTCTCCTCTTCTGATGGACAATTGACTCTTGTACCTAGCTTTTTTACTTTGGCCACCCTCACTAGCCTAACCCTTGATCTCCAGATTCACAGCTTCTGCTTCTCATTAGTAATCTGTTTATCTTCAGGAATTTTGGATTTATACAAGTGTTAAGATTTCAAAAAACCATATTCCTCAAAGTAATTGATTTGAACCTAATCACTGAAAAGTACTTAATTTCTCTTCTGAATGTCTATGACTTCACACTACTGGAGTTGAACAATGCAAATTCTTTAAAATAATGCTTAAAAATATTTTGTGTTTAACCAGATTAGGGTATTCTATTCAAGATAGAAAAATGTAATCCATTATTTCAGAATGCAAGGGAACTTATGTAAATAAGACTTCTGGATCAGACTGTCTTGGCGTTTCTACAGATCCCTATTGCTGTTTTAGGCTGCTGTTAAATACATACTAAAGTTTTTATGATAGTAATGCATAAACCAGAAAAACTGCTCTTGATTTGGAGGACATCTGGGGTCATAGGAAATCTTGGCATTGCAGGGCTAAGGCCCAGACATGCTTCTGCTGGGTCTCAGTCTCATACTGTAAGATCCCACTTGGCAAGATGCCTGTTCCTTCTTCAGGGCCTTGCTGTTTCCCTTAGGCAGCAGCAGAATCACTAAGCAGTAGCTCAAAAATAAAGAGAACACAGTTAAACATAATTGTATCATCTTGGGTTTGTGAAGTCCTCTATAAAAACCACACAGATGGAAGAAATATAGGGTGCAATTATCTATAGTGATTGCCAAGAATGGTCCAATAGCTTGATCTTATATTATTTAACAGCATATGAATTAAATATGTTCATAGAAGAATATATGAATGTATTAATGAGAATTAAAATGATATCACATGAATTTAGTGACTTTTTTTTTGGTTGACAGCCTAATTACAGGAGACTATTTTGGGAGATAAAATCCAAAAATTATATTTGATTACTTACATGTTAGATATTCACATGAGAATTTTTTGTATTACTTTATTTTTTTAATTTTTAACTTTATAAATTTTATTATTGGGTTATAGTTGACATACAACATTATATTAGTTTCAGGTGCACAACATATTGATTCAACAATTCTATACATTATGCAATGCTCACCACAATAAGGATAGCTGCCATCTGTCACCATACAAAGTTATTACAATATTATTGAGTATTTCTCTATGCTGTATTTTTCATCTCTGTGACATTTATTTTATAACTGGAAGTTTGTGCCACTTAATCTCCTTAGTTTGCTGTTTTGCCCATCCTCCCAACCCGTCTCCCTTCTGCCAACAACCAATTTGTTTTCTGTATTTATTGTTCTGTTTCTGTTTTTGTTTGTTTGTTCACTTGTTTTGATTTTTAGATTCCACATAGAAGTGAAATTATATGGTACTTGTCATTCACTATCTGACTTATTTCACTTAGCATAATATCCCTGGGTCCATCCATGTTGTTGCAAATGGCAAGACTTCATTCTTTTTTTATGGCTGAGTATTGCTCCATTGATGAACTTATCCATTCATCTATCCGTGAACACTTCTTGGCTGTTGTAAATAATGCTGCAATGAATATAGGGGTGCCTATGTCTTTTTGAATTAGTGTTTTTAATTTCTTTGGTAAATACCTGGAATTTTAGTAGAAGCCCTACTGTGATAAAGGTTGAAATCAGTATGAACTCAGACTTCTATATCAAGCCATATCCCTGGTAGAGCAGAGTTATCTCAAAGAAGTCCCCAGAGTCAGTTTTTCCCTTTGTAGAACTATAACTTAATTTTAACTATTATTTCTCAACAATTTTCTATAATAGTAATTCTCTGTAAATACCTCTCAGGCTGATATATAGAAGAAACCCATCCTCTGTAAATCAGCTTATGATGATTGGGAGCACAGGTCAGTTCACGAAGCAGAAGATAAGAGAACAACAAGGCAGCAGGCCACGAGAGAATAAGGGATCCAAGCATGACCAGAAGATGGAGGTTTCCTTTAGTCAATCTAGGCTAACAGCATCCCTTGGTCTCTGAGGTGGTCTCATATCACAAGGCGGTTGTGGTGTTTGTTATGGTAACAGTATTAGCAATGCTGGTCATAATTTTTCTGCATAGTTTAGAATTTCTGATATTTTAAGCTTTGGCTGTCAGTATATTTTGAAGCTATTTCTAAATTTAAAAAAAAATTTTTTAAATTTATTTTTGAGAGAGAGAGAGAGAGCGTGAGCAGGGGAGGGGCAGAGAGAGAGAGAGGGAGGGAGACACAGAATTCAAAGCAGGCTCCAGGCTCCAAGCTGTCAGCACAGAGCCCGAAGTGGGGCTCAAAATCACTAACTGTGAGACCATGACCTGAGCCAAAGTTAGACACTTAACTGACTGAGCCACCCAGGTGTCCCTTGATGCTATTTCTTACCTAAAAGCTTTATTCCTTCTATTGACTTTGTGTCAACAAATCATTTCCATTTCTACTAATGATCTAGAATGAAATTCTAATAAATTAACAGGTCTTATTATGTTAAGACTAGGTGCCTGTCTTAGAATGTTAATGTGAGGATTATGGTTGCATTTTTTCCATTACAGGACTCTTTTTTTTTTCATGTAATGAAAGGACAAACAAACAAACAAACAAACAGGGATTGGGAAGAAGTGATCCAGATCCATAATAGTGGCTCTCCACATTAATAGAAGTTATTAAAAGATGAGTTTTAATGAATCTCCAGTTTGAGGAGGAAATCATTTCTCTTACTGTTTAATAAGATCCAAAATTGTGGTTTCAGGGTAATGTGGATCTTCTAAGAAGAAATAATGAATTCTATTGGGAGAAGATGAACTTTTTTTTTAAGGCAAAGAAGAACAGGCAGACAAACAAATATACAAAGAAAAAAAGAGTAAAAACATGTAGCAAACTAAAGCAGAAGCCCACGCTGGAGACTTTCATGGTCTCCTTTGTTCTCCAAGTCCTAGTTGCCTTTTCCAAATACTTGGCAGAAGAAACTGGTGGGAGATAAAAAATACTATGACCCATTGCAGGAAGCTATAGAGATTTATAAGATATCAGAGTAGAAGGGACGCATAATAACTGTTGAAGAGGAGCTACATCCCAGAAAGAGAGATGTAGAAGGTCTGGGCAGTGAGCCCCATGGTCAAGAACAACCATAGTCGGACTGAGTTGGACTAGGGGATGCAGCATTATTCACCCTCAGCCTCGTATCTGAATAGTTTAGATTTGTGTTCAGTCATTGGTAACATGAAGTAAAGAACTCATTGAAACTTCTTCAGGGATGTGTGTCTGTCTTCTGTCAGGACCACCTCTTCAGATATTTATGATGTGAACAACGGAACGGCAAAGAGAGTTACTGCTGAAAACTAGTCAAAGGCAAGAGTGGAGTGAGCCTATGTACCCTCCCCAGAAAGCCACAGACGTTTATAGGGCTAACAATATGAGTCTAGGAATAGTGTGTTTTAAACACCTATCCTAATGTAGGAATACTACAGGTGCATAATAATTAATAACAATGATTATTACCCATTAAAGGTGAAGATAGATTATAACATAGAGAGTTGGTATAGAACAATGGGCTAGCAGATGTAGTTAAATTTCCACGAACAAGCGCCCTTTCCCCCTTCCCTACATCCCAAAACATGAAAACACAGTTGTGTGATTAAATATTTCATATTTGGACATGTCACAAGGGACTTTTATCTACATTCTCTCACCTTGAGATTACCTTGGGTCCTGATGTAATTATCCTAAATTTACTGTCAAAGAATTTCTTTCAAAAAATATTGTAACTTTTCTTTAAAAAATTATGATTTAATATATGTGACTCATAAAACAGGTATAAAGGATTTTTTCCATCAAATTTGTTGTACATGTGTGAGTAAAGAAAAAAACTGATAGATGTGTATTTAGTAACACTTTTTCAAAATAATTTTGAACACCTATGGTTGAAATGTTCAGAAAACATTGATAGCTATGGGATAAATTATTGAATGAAGTATAGAGAAAAGTTCTGATTTTTGTGCAAGGTGTGTATTCTGGACTGAGGATGTTGTGTTTCTGGCACATCTGAAATCAAACGTATGCCCCAAATCCTGAGGATTGATTTTCTTCTGAAGACCATAATCTCTTCTGGCACATCTGAAATCAAACGTATGCCCCATATCCTGAGGATTGATTTTCTTCTGAAGACCATAATCTCTTTTACATGAGGAATTCATATCCCTCCCAGGAAAATTATTTTGATCTTATATTAATCAAACTAATGACCTTGGCTTTGTCATGCTAAGAGAGTTGCCTTAAGCATTTTTAAAGCTTCTATGCATTGACTGTAAACGGATGATGTCTGCCCTACATGATTTCCTAAAGGTGAGGAGATGGGCAACCACTTTTCTAAGTGCTTTACATATAACTTATTTAATCCTCATAACATCTCTGTGAGAACAAGTACTATTCTTAGACCCATTTTACAGATTAAAACCTGAGGCATAGAGAGGTTAAATAATCTGACCAAGTTTACCTAGTAGATAACAGCTGGCACAGACACCCAGCCATTCTGGCTCTACCCTCTTGCAACACTAAGCTAATGAAGGTGGAAATTTGGGTTCAGTCTCACAGAGAAGAGGTAATTAGGGTCAGATTGGAGAGACAACCTGAGGATGAAGAGCAAACAGAAATTGCAAGGGTCAGTTCTTAGGAAAATATGACAAAACCTGGAGAATGGCAGCTTACATGAATTGAAAGCAGTGAGAAAGTCAGTGTTTCCTGTTTGGAAACAGGAATAAAGATGAGACCACTGATTGAAATGGGGTGCAAAAATCTTATGAGGAAGAAAAACATGGCACCAGTTTGATCTTCAAGTATATTTTGAATATATTCAATTTCTCTTTTCATTAGAGGAAATTCAATTTAATAGATTATAGAGGAAGAGAGGGAAAAGGAGAGTGTTTCAAAGAATAAGGTTGAAGTAATCACAGCTTGACAGAATCTGAAAAATCAAAAAGTATGACAGAATTGCAGGTATTTGAGACTTACTGTTAGAAACAATTTTATTTTAAACACATGTGGTTTCTTAATGATCCTGCTAGCTTGGTGGCTGTGCAGCCCGCCTTCAGCAGGAAGTGCTGATTTGCTTAATTCTATTAAGGCTGTGAGAAAGGTAAATCTGTCTCCTGAACTTAAAGGGCCTCCGCTCCAAAGTAAGTTTGACATTGGCCAATAATCACCCTGACATTCCTGTGGCTTTGGCTGCTTTCAAGGCTGCTGAATGGCATCAAGAGAAGAAGCTGAATGAGAAAGCCTACTTACAGCCAAGACCTGTCCTGTTGATGCTGAGAAGGGGTGGTATTCTCAAAACAGCACAAGCACATTGTGCTTTCCCATATTGGGTGCCCTCAGGGGACGGTCTCATAATCAGTGGCAGAGAGGATGATAAGCTTCCCAAAGCATCTCTGAATCAAAGGAGTTAATTGTGAGAATGGTCTTTGAAAACTGCATGCTTTGCAAAATTGAACTCTGCAAACTGGGCGCGCACAGAGAGTGGGGACCATATTTTGATTACCATTTCATCTCCAAAAAATCATAAGGCCTGGCCCTGAGTGAATAGTCCCTAAACAAGCAGTGCCTTTAGAAGGGTGATCATCCCAGTGTGCAAAGGAGACTCTTGATTCACCTTTTTGTCCTAGGGGCCTGTTCAGTTAGCATACGTCCAACTATTTTACTTTTTTCAAGTATTATTGTTAATAGTTGTAGAAAAGTAAGTCAGGATAGCTCTGGTAGACTGCTACTTTATTTCCTGCTCCTGTCATTCTCTTCCTAGCAGTAGGTATGAGACATATGCACTAGAAGATGACCAGCAAAAGCCTCTCTATCCTTTTAATTTTTTTCTTTATCATTTCAAGATTTAAGGAGAATGTTCAGGGACTTCAGGTATGGGCAGCTAACTCCTTTTGTCCTGATGGTGGTTAAGGAAGTCTTACATGTATTCAATGCTGTTCTTCAGCCAGCTATTATTGATGTAATAGTCAGTTGTGGGGCACCTGGTTGGCTCAGTAGACTGAGCATTAGACTTTTGATTTTGGCTCAGGTCTTGTGGTTCGTGGGATCGAGCCCTACTTTGGACTCTACACTGACAGTGAGGAGCCTGCTTAGGATTCTCTCTCCCTCTCTCTCTGCCCCTCCCTGCTCATGCTCTCTGTCTCCCTCTCAAAGTAAATAAATAAACATAAAAAAAAAAAAACTAGCCAGTTGTGTTATAGCCTGTGGGGACTTCAAAATTCATAAAGCCACCAGGATCCCAGAAGCAAGGGTTTTATATATATATATATATATTTAAAACTGAGCAGTTCAGTTTTAAAATGTGTAGCAAGTAGCTTAAATGCTCTTCCTTCAGTGAGGTCACCTACCAACTGTAGATCTATAGCTATGTATCATATTGTTTGGTAATACCCTTTGAATTTAGCAATAAATCAATGTCATCAATGACCTCAAGAAATGCAAGTTCATGTTTAATTTTTAAAAAATACATACTAAATTTTCCACTCATCAAAAGTCCATAGTGATATCACTGAGAAGAAAAGTAAAGGACAAAAAGTGTCTTCTGGGAAGTCAGCAGTATCAACCAAAAATTGCTATTTTAGAAAGACTGTGCCCAAAAGGACAATTTTACATATGCAGCCACAAAAGGTGTGTTTAATGTCACTCTTGGAAGCTGAGTTTTTACTTAGATCAATTGACTGTTGGTTTAAGTTAATGCTGCTCATTTTCAATTCCAAGTTTTTGTGCAGGCACAAAGCTGGAAGTGATAGCAAAAAATGTGGCTCCATTGGTAGCAGAACTTCTTAAGTTTAAAGGATGTCAGTTTTGTATCAGCAGATGCTTCAAATTGAAAATCAGTAATCCCAATAATTGTTCTCTTCTTTCCCATATGTTTGCAGGAATCAAAGTCAAGCTTTGGAATTTATTCTTTCAAAAGTAAAACATCTGATGTCATTATGAATGTTAAAAGTGCAACACTGAGATTATAGCACTTGTTTTTGTGGTGACAGTATGAATAGAAAATTTTATGGAGCAGATCTGCATGGTAACAACAATGCTCTCACTAAATTAAGGGACCTGTGGAGGAGAAATGTATTGGGGATTGGTTGTAGTATATATAAAATTCATAATTTCACCCAAATAAACTGTAATATTCTACTTATTGAAATAGAAGCTACAATTGTCAAGGTCTATGAATATTTTTATATTTTACACAATTGGGATAGCTAATATTGATAAAACTAGTATTAAATAAAAAATTTTTAGCCTGGCAGTATACTTTTCTCTTTTTCCAGCCTCTCCTCAGTAAGATGTTAGTAATGTTTAAGTCTTTACATAACTACTTTTTTTAATTTTATTTATTTTATTTGTGAGAGAGAGGGAAGTTGGGGCAGAGAGAGAGAGGGAGAGACAGAATTCTAAGCAGGTTCCATGCTCAGTGCAGAGCCTGATGTGGGACTCGATCCCATGACCCTGAGATCGTGACCTGAGCTGAAACCAAGAGTCGGACTCTGAACGAACTGAGCCACCCAGACGCTGCAATAAATAACTACTCTATTAATCAGCCCTAATGTCCTACAAAGATATTAATGTTTTTATAAAGGGTTTCTCCAAATTTTGGTTGCATTTCTTCAAAATCAGCTGGAAAATTTTAAGGAGAGTATTCAATAGATGGAGTGGCAAGAAAAGCAACATCTTCAGATTAAAGCTTTTAGCAAATTGTAATTATTGAAGACAGTATCTTGGAGAAGACATTTGCTGCAAAAGTAATGGGCAGCTGAACAAGTTAAAGAATGAAATTATGGACAGTGTAGAAAATGTAGTTTTGAAATTGCGTAACAGCTTTGAAACATCTGATTGGCAGGAAGAATTAGTTGACAGATCTCCTATTTGTAACTGAATAAATTTATACCTGTATTGCAATGCAACAAAATTGAGAAAGCCTACAATTACGCAGCATTTAAATTTGGTAAAAGTTTCAGGGGAATCATAAATAGAGACAACTTATTTCACAAATGTTGTCATAAGAATATTTGTTGAAGAAAACTACTCTAAGTGAAAGTAAAAAGGCAATACCTATGAAAATATTGGGGCTGAAATATTTACCCCAGTATAAAATAAATTGGATTATTTCATTTGACAGAAATTATTTGGAGATTACCAGCTCCCTCAGCACATTTAGAAAGTATACTTTCTTACCCCTTTTGCAAAGAAATTTTTAGGGAAAATGTCAGTGATTTCAAATTTTTTAAAATAGAATTCTAATTCAAAAGTACTACAGACAATTTTATGGAAAAAGTAAAAATAGTAAGGACATATCTTAAAAAAACACATTCCTCTGTTTCTGGACATGGTATTAGAGACAGAATCAGCTAATCAACTGGGTAAAGTTGTGAAAATGTGCCATAAATATTCTTTTACTAATAGTTTGTATAATCAATATAATTTTTTAACCTTCTTTAGTGTATACAGATATATAGTAGTTTTATCTTTAAATACAAACTTCAATTTCGAAAGTAATTTTTGAATAGAATTGTGTTTTTAGTTCCATGAACATAACACAGCAAGATTTCAAACAATAAATATTTTTGAATAGTAAACTTTCCAAAACTTACACAATTTTAATTATTTTTAGTGCTATCTTTCACTCTGAGGTGTCTCCCACAAATTTTGTGGGCATCCTTTAAAGAATTTTTTTTTTAAGTTTACTTACTTATTTTGGGAGAGAGAGAGCATGAGCAGGGGAGGACAGTTAGAGAGGGAGACACAGAATCCAAAGCAGGCTCCAGGCTCTGAGCTGGCTCCAGGCTCTAAGCTGGCAGCAGGGAGCTTGATCGGGGGCTCAAACCCACGAACTGTGAGATCATGACCTGAGCGGAAGTCAGAGACTTAACGGACTGAACCACCCAGGAGCCCCTGGACATCCTTCTGTTGGGCAACCAGATCAGCTTCTAAAGTTGGAGCAATAGCTATAAATTTTTCTCCTTAGAGATTCTGGTACTTAATATAAATCTAACATCCATGTTAATCTATACTGTGACCTTGAAAGAGTTCCTAAAGCTTCCAGGGAGAGGAGGTAATTGTGTTAAGGTAAGGTTTAGTCCGGGAGAGAAATTCCACAGCCTCAACACTGTGATAGAGGCATATTTATCATAGCAAATAGCATATGGTAGAGTAATACCATAGTTGGTCGGCATAAACTCTTGGTGCTGCGAAGTGTGGTAGGTGACATTATGAGTTGGCATTTCTCTACTTCCTGTTCAATTCTTTTTGTTTGTTTGTTTGTTTGTTGGACAGGTCACCAGTGTCCCAGCTGCTACTTTCAGGAACTGCAGGGTAGTTTTGAGTGACAGTGAAATTCTGATGCCACTAGGACAGTAGTGAACACAGTGGTGATGAATCAAAGTCAGATTTTTTTTCTTACTATATCAGTTTACAGATCACTTCCTAGGATTCGTGGGTGGTCTGTGTGGGGTTCCCAGAAGAAGATAATCTTTTCATTTGCACAACTGTTTACAATAATTGAAAGGATAATTTGATCATCATTTCATACTTTAAAATAAGGAGTAGGGCGAGGTGCCTGGATGGCTCAGTTGGTTGAGCCCAGACTCTTCATTTCAGTTCAAGTTATGATCCCAGGATCATGGAATTGAGCCTGGCATCAGCTCTGCATGGAGCATAGAGTCTCCTTAAGATTCTCTTTCTCTCTCCCTCTGCCCTCTCCCCTGCTCACACTCTTTCTCTCTTTCTCTCTCTCTAAAACTAAAAAAAAAAAAAAAAAGAGAGTGTGGTAAGTATTCTAGTATTCTATACAGTAAAAGCAAACACATGTTTTGATATCTGCATTTAGGACTTAAAAGAGAAAACCATAGCCCTTCCCTGTGCCTGGGGGACAACATGGGACATTTGCTAGGTTATCTCCCACCTCCACCTGGCATGTTTCCTTAGTAAACACAATCTCATGTTAAAATCATGGGATCAGTGCCACATCAAAATCTACCACTAGATTTTGGAAAATAGCTCATCCACTGCTTTATTTACAGCTTTACCACTGATCAGTCACAGATATTAGCTGACAAAATTCTCCTACTTCAAGTGTAAGTAATGATTGTAATGTATCATAGGGCCAAAGGCATGCATGTACCCCAGAGTTTCGGCTTCCCCAGATTAGATTCAGCCATAGACCATGAAAGAGTGACACACACACACACCTACCTCAAGGGAAAGCTTTACTGGGCCTGCAAAAGGAATAATATTGGAATTAGAGATATTTTCACTTATTATATAATACAGGTTTCCTCCCCTTCTTTGATTTTCTTTAATTATGTTGCTAATCAAAATACTATAAAATAACAATTTTAGCAATTATATGTGTTACTGCCCTGGATTAAAAGTCTGACAATGATGGCTCCTTAGATTATTAATTAAAATATTAATGATAGTGATAAATAATAATAATAATAGTGACACTGATATATACCAGGTGCATGCTCATCATTTTACATATCATTTAATTTTCACCACTGATTCTTCAAGATTAATACTTAATACTATTATTATTCCCTTTTTACAGATGAGTAAACTAAGGCACACAGAGGTTAGTTTTTGCTCCAGGTCACACCACTAATAAGTGATAAAACAGGGAATTGAATCAAGCTCTTTGCGTCCCAAGATCATGCTCATAACCACAGGCTATAGAGTCTTGTATTAAGTTAGGTTTGCGTCCTTAGAAGAAACCCTACTTTAAGATGGTGAGCCATCTTTTTAATATTTTAATTAAGTTTGCTAGCACTTTATTAACTTTTTCTGTTGCCGAAAAGTGATATTGTTCTTATTTTTATGTGAGTTTTGCTTTTGAGGGTTTGTTCATATATGTGATAGTTTTTCTTTTTTGTTTTCTATTTTTATCCAATTTTACTAGTATTTTACTACTTTCATTACCTAGAAAGTTTTCCATATTTTCCAAGTTTTCCATATTTATCCTGGGACAAATAAAAAAGGATTTAGCCTTCAAAAGATTTAAAAAACTAAGCATAAAACTCTTTGAATCTGGAACTTTTTCTTGGAGTTAATGAGTACACAGCTGTGCAAAGTGTCCTCTTACAATTTTTTAATATCTTCCATATTCATTCAATCTATAAATATTTATGAGAGCCTGCTACACCTATGAAGTGTTAGGTTATGTGCGTGCTAGGTTATAAACAAAATAAAATGAACAAAACAAAGCCCCGAGAATTAAAAAGCTTACTATGAATTCAGTTTTATTATGTCTCCTTTTTGATTTCTAACATTATTTGTGTGGTTTTAAATTTCTTGACTGGAATTTAAATAAAATGTTGTCTGTTTAGTATGTTTTATTTTACTTTCCCCCAAAAATCAGTTCTCAGGCACATTTATTAATTCTATTTTTAATTACTTTTTTTCAATTTTCTAAACTGTTGACTGGGGTTTTTATTTCCTTATTTTCTCCTAAAACAGAAGATTTTTAAAAATTTCAGACTTTTTGACTAAATGCTTAATTGCTGTCTTTTTAAACAACACAATCACTTAAGTCTACACAATTATTTCTGAATATAACTTTGGTTGCACCTTAGATTATCTTGATATTTTATCAAAATTAGATGGTAATTTATTTTTTCCCTTTTTTGTCTCAGTGGTGTAAAAGTATTAAGTACTTAAGGCAATATATGTTTATTTTTATAACTTTGCTTTTAAGTTTGGATATGCCTATATAATGGTCAAATGTTACCTAAAACCTACTATTATTTAGAATTTGTTGAGAATTTCAGTATGTTTCACGACCATGTGTAAGTATATTATATTTTGTAGAGTTCAATGTTTACTTCTTAATCAAGCAATGATTATTTCTTAATCTGTTCTCATTAATCACATTCTTTGCTATTACTTACCACATTTGACCCACACTTATTCCTGCATATGTCAGGAAATTGTCTTTATTGTGAATTCATTTATCAAAATATTATTTATGATCTTTCTTGTCTCTTTAGTTTGTTTTGTCATTAATTTTACTTTTTTGAATTTTTGGAAAGCCATGTCTGACTCAGTTTATATTTGCCTACTAAGTCATTACCAAATATTCAGTCAACTTTTTGTTGGTTTCCTTATATCTCTTGTAAGCGACATATAGTTGAATTTGTTTATTTATTAAACAAGTTGCTTCATCATTATTGAAAGAGGTTAAATAACTTTTATTCATCACTATTGGTGAGGTTAGTTTTTCTGTCATCTTAATATTGAGTACTTTGTGTTTGTTTTGTAAACCCTTTTCTATGCCCCTTGTGGTCTTTATATGATATGATTGATGTTTTCTTTACTATTATCTTCTAATCAAATTCTGTTAGTGTTTATCTTTTCAAAGTTTATCTTCAAAATAAACTCAAACAAATATTTATACAATCAAACCAGAAAAAGAAATATGATTTTTGATTTTATATGATTTGAAATTTGGAATTTTATAACTCTTTCCCCTCTTACACCCAGTTACAAAATTTTGTAAGTTTAATAAAAAATTACAGATGTCCACAAATATTGTGAAATGTTAATGTTTTAAAGTTATTTATGGCATTTGCACTCAAGTTTTTCATATTATAATAATTATTCAGTTTTACTTTCTTTACTTAATGATTACTGTGTTTACTATAAATTTTTTTTTATGCTATGAGTATTTTGTTCCTTAGTGTAATTGGAATATATTCTTAAGAAAGAAATATATTCTTTCTAGAAACTTTTATGGGTGGTTTATTTTATTTGTTCTTATACATCTGAGGATATTTTTCTGTAGCTTCTACATATTAAATGCATATTAAATTATTCAAGTATAAGCTCCATAAAATCATTTCATTTCATTCTATTTAGTGTCATAAGGAATTTTAAGATCACCTCAATTTCTATAAGCTGTAGATAACTTGTTCTTTTATCTGTTTAGATTTTTAAAAATTATTTAATCTTAAAAATTTTTTAAAGTTTGCACTACATTTCTAAGATATGAGTATCTTATTGTTCTTTTTTGTCAGAAGTAAAAACATGTTCTCTTGTCAGAGAACATCTCTTTAGTCATATGTTTGAATATAGTTTTTTGTTTGTTTTATTTGCTTCCAATCTTTCTTAAATTGAATAGGTTGATCTTAAATTTTATATATTCTTTTTTTGGTATCATTTTGTCTCTTTTGCTTACTCTCATTATTTTCATTTAATCCTTATAATTTTTTCTCAAATTTCCTTCTATATTATATTCAACTTTCTGCTTCCCTAATTCTGTTTTTCTACTGCCTTCAATTAACTTCATATTTCTGTTAATGTGCCGACACTTTTTTAATATTCTTTTAAAACTAGTTTAATAGTGTTAAAAATTAATTACTTCCTGACATTTTTTATTAATGTTCTTCTTTCTTGATAGAAACACTATTTTATTAAAAAAACCAAAACCAGATTTTTTTTCCATTTCCACAAATAAATTATCTTAAGAATATGACTTTCCTGAGTTGTCAGGGTAATAATATGACTCTGTGAATATGGGGAGGAGAATTTAGAATCCCATCAATTTTTGACTGTGCATCAAAAACAAAGGGAGAGCTCTTTAAAAATTAGTTTCTATATCTCTATCCATTGATCTCCTGATAGAGTAGGTTTGTGGCTGGGCCCAACCATATTTTTGTTTGTTGTTTTCATTTGTTATTTCTGTTGTTTTTATAGATCCACAGATGATACTTATAATGAGGTAAGTTTGAGAATCATTGGATTCAAGAATATTAAGCTCCTCATATAAGAGATGCACATGGAAAACTATGTCCTATCTCTATATTGTATGTAACCCTTCAAAAAAGGTTTTTTACGTAGAAATATACTTCAGTTCACCCATCACTATCTTTGAAACTAATGACACGAGTTTTTTAATTGACAGGAAATAAATTAGCTGTCATCTCCCACTAGAGTGGACAGCCACTTTCCGCTCCACATTAGCATTTCTTGTGTTTCTGAGACACTGCAGAAATACAAGAGCTACCTATTACTGAGCATTTAATCTTTGTATACATTTTCTCATTAATCATCCAAACAACTCTAAGAAGATATGTAGTGCTATTTTCATTTTAAAGATAAGCTAAAGGAACTTAGAGAAGTTAAGTCATGTATTCAAGATCACACAACTGGTGAAGCCAGAATTAGAAGGAAGAGGAATTTAACATCACAACCTGTCCCCATATTCACTGTACCACATGCTTATATGATGCCCTATAGAAAGACATAAAACTATATGCTACATCACTCAGAGTTTCTTTTTGCTTTGCTGTGGCAAGAACACAATCTACTGGGCAGTGTGGCAAGCATGCACTTTATGGAGAGAAGCCAACATTCAGTGCTGAAGGTAAAGAAGGAATTGGGTGTCTCGCTGCAAAAATGCAGATGGTCTTCAAAAAAGAAATCCATATTTAAGAACAAATGAATATTAAATTGCAAGCAACCTCAAAAGATTTCGGAAAGGAAAGTCATTAGAAATGAATAGGTTATGTTCTTTATCTCTCATGCAAATATTTGGCACTGGGAAATGGGCCAAGTGTAACATCTGTAAACAGTTTGGTAGTGTCCACTGTGCTCTGAATCAACAGTACTGTTTGAAAGTTTGCTCTATTGTCACTCATCTCAATCTCTTAGAAAGATTTTTCTTCAGATACATAAAACTGGTGAGAAATCAGGCCACAGTGGGAATTTTTTTCTCATGAGGCAAATGTTTCACATATCAGATGAAATGTATGATATCTGTAATTAAGGAATTTAAGGGGCATGTTGGTGGCTCAGTCAGTTGAGCAACTGACTCTTGATTTCAGCTCAGGTCATGATTTCATGGTTTGTTGACATCAAGTCCTGTGTCATGTTCTGTGCTGACAGTGTGAAGCCTGCCTGGAATTCACTCTCTCCCTCTCTTTCTTTCTCTCCCTCCCCTGTTCATGCATGTTTTCTCTCTCTCAAAATAAATAAACTAAAAAAAAAAAAAGAAATTTAAAATAGTAATGACAGAATAAAATAAAGATGGACACAAAATACTGCAGAAACAAGTTAAAAATAAAAATTTTAATCAACCATGTTATTTGACATCATGTGCACAATATAGAAATCATTGTCCAAATTTTAAAATATTTCTCTTGATTTCAGTTTACAAAACCACTCAATTGTATGACCTCATCTTTTCTATGAAAAAGAGGACAAAATTAACTTGAGAACTTTTAAGTCACATTAGTATGTTAAACCCATCTTCTGTTTAATCAATACAACGAAAAATGAAGTCGACTAAATTTCTGACATTATATACATTTTTGTCCCCCTTTTATCTAGTTGTTCTGGTGTCTAGTCAAAAAAAGCCATGATATTACAAATTTTTTAAAATTCTTTGATTTCTGTTATTTTCCCTATAATTTTAAGGTTGATGATACCTCCCAGAGTTTAACTATAACATGGTAAAGTCAGAAGTTATGTAAGACCTGTTAATTGGATTCAAAACATCTTTGAGTGTGATTTCTGGAGGAGAGTAAAGGGAAAAAGCTATGGATATTTTGAAAGATGACTCCCCTGTTGGTTCTGATGAGCTTGCAGGCTTGAGAGGCTCTGATCCAGTCAGACATCTTCACTTTACAGTTGAGGAAATGGAAGGACAAACAAACTAAGTAAAACCAAACTGCTTGTTAGTGATGGAGGGAGGTTTCAATGCAGCCAATTTCTAATGCCCATTTCACAGTCAGGTAAAGATCAGCTTCTCTGGCACATTTCTACAGCAGAGCCCAGTTCATTTATGGTCAAGGAGCTCTTTGCCCACAGAGTGCTTTGACAGGAAGTCCCTCTTACCCTCAAAGGTGCCCATGATAAGCCCACCAGATCACTTCTCTAAGGTTAATGGTTTAAAACTATTGTTAAAATGAAAATATGCTAGGCATGCTTAAATTATTTTTATCTTAACTCAAAATAGTCTTTCAGGTTAACTGGATATTACCTTAGAAATTCACCAAAGAACTGAATTTATAAGAGGTCAGCTAGGCAATAAAGTGGTGGCAAAGTGTCAAACAAGTCAGAGTTCAAGGCTCAGTGATGGTTCTGACTAGTATGCAAATTTGTGAAATTTTCCTATCTTCTCCAAATGGGGACAAAATACTTACATCTTAAGGTGTTATAAGAGCTAAATAAGATAAAGGAAGTTTCAGGCACATGATAATTTATTGTGGTTATTACTCTTTTGAGATTCAAGAAAATATCTTAATACTGTTAGGGTCCTATTTAGGCCTCAAAACTCCTCCAAGCCCATCATTAGGGATTAATTCTTTTGTATTAAGCATTATTTTCTCTAGTTATCAACATTTTTTAAAAGAAAGTCTCCTGATGACTCAATACACTAAATTCTAATAAATCACAACTTTTGTGTAAATGTACCTCTTTAAACATTTCCGAGATGAGATGAGCCGGGATAGCATGCACTCTGGAACCTATGATGAGCCCGTGTCTAGACACAAGGGAGACAGTGTGGAGAAAAAGATAGGAACATTGAAGCATGCATTGTTGTGCAGGAGGGCCTCTCTAGCTATTTGCCAATGGATGTTTAAAGGGCTGGTGGGAAATAAGATGGAGGGAAGGACAGAAGAAACAAAATGTTGAAACCCATTTTCCAGAAAAGTTTGAATAAGTGCTCCAACCACTCACTGAAAGGAAATGGTGACATTTTTAGATTCTTGTAGTGTTACGGAATTCTGATCTTCAAGTCACCCTTACCAGGTACCTGGGTAGCCAATACCTACACTCTTTTTAGGATGGAAACAGCAAAACTGTAATGGCTGATGGGCATTAGATATATCTTTAAATATGTGACTGCCTCCTTTGTGAATGCACACCATTTAATCCATGTCTCCAGAGTGAAATCAAGAATCAGTGTTTTCATATTACAAGAGTCTGTAACTACTATAGACATTTCTTCAAAATAATGCTTCACCTCTTCTGTGTGGAGGGTAAGTAGTCAGTACATGTGGGAGTTAAGGCTACAGACTCTGTAGTTAGATTGCCTAGGTTCAAATTCTAGTCCCCACCATTTGTTATCCTTGTGAGTATGAACACATTAATTAGTCCTTTTGTGACTCATTTTACTCATCTGTAAGATAAGAATAATAACAGTATCTACTTCATAGAGTTGCTGTGAGGATTACACAAAATGTTACCTATAAGGTTGTAATGCCAGTATATGTTATTGACTGACCAATTGGGTGAAGTGATCCCAGAACTCCATTTGCAGGAATAATGGAGCTTCCAGTATCAAAGCCCTAGAAATTTCAGGGTAGGAGGCTTTCTTTTTCTTTTTCTTTTTTAATATTTATTTATGTTTTTGAGAGAGAGAGAGAGCAAGCAGAGATGGGGCAAAGAAAGGGAGATAGAGGATCTGAATCAGGCTCTGTGCTGACAACAGAGAGCCTGAAGAGGGGCTTGAACTCATGAGATCATGACCTAAGTCAAAGTCCCACCCTTAACCAACATCCACCCAGGCACCCCAGAGGGGAGGAGGATTTCTGTATAGTGTTGTATCTGTCATTCACACTAATCCCTGAAATCAGATACTTTTGGAGTCAAATCTATCCAGTGAATGGAGATGATGGTGGGCAGTACATTAAAAGCCCTGGAAGGTTCTGGGTTGGGGAGGGATGGAACCAGCCATACAAGCAACAATAGAGTACACCAAAAAAGTGGGACAAACATGGGTACCTGGGCAGTTCAGTCGGTTAAGCATCTGACTTTTGTTTTCAGCTCAGGTCTTGACTTCACAGTTTGTGGGTTCCAGTCCCACATCTGGCCCTGTGCTGACAATACAGAGGCAGCTTGGGATTCTCTCACTCCCGCTCATTCTCTGCCCCTCCCCCCACTCAAAATAAATACATAAACATGTAAAAGAAGTGGGAGAAACAGAATCTTTCTCATTTCCCTACAGATTACTGCACAGCTCAGAAGTTGTTTCAGTGAGTGTGAGCCCCAGGGAACAGGGTGGACAGTGGCAAGTCACCAGTGGGAAACAACCATGCCTAGAAGTGGCAGACTCTATGTGACAGTTTACTGGACTGTTGATTTGATGTGTTGATCAGTACTTCTGAGACATTTTATGGTGTGATCAGAAATACAAGGACTTGGGAGAGACAATTTCTAGAGTCGGGTTCCTATGTGAGCCATGAGACTCTGAAGTATGGATATTGTTTTAAATGGGACTCCATTTGAACCCACAGACTGGTACGCATGGTCTGGAATAACTCAGTTTATGTTAAAGGAGAATTTAGTGTTTACAGAAGTTTCAAAATGGAATGTAGATTCAATAACTGGAGTTGGTCAAGCAGAACTCGAAGAGCCACTCAGTTGATATACATTAAATAGAGGACAATTTAAATTGTAGGAATAAAAGACCCCTTAAGAGCCTTTTTAATCCTGAAAGTCTTGGACTTGCTAAAATTCTTTGGAACTTTAGCAAAAAGTTCTTTCTATTCCTAGACTGTTTTGCAGATATTTTGATCAATGTGTAATCAATTTTGTCTACAAATAGAATTTGTTTGCATTATGATAAAGGCACATTAGGATGTGAGATACCCTCATGATAGGGACCAGACCTCATTCACCTTTTTATACTCAGTAGTGAAGACCATGTCTGGAGCTTGGGGTTATAGAATTGAATGAAAGTGTCTTGGATCTTAGATTCTTTTTCTTTTAAATCCTTATGTTAATGGTTTTGCTAGTTTGCTGTTTAGCAATGCTCCATGTTATTAAGTTCAGAAAATATTTTTATGTAAGTGAAATATAAATACTAAAGAAGTAGACAACTATTACTTGATAGTTAATACATTAAAAAAAAAAAAGCCTTGCCACAAATACTGTTAACTGACACTTGTACATTACTTTGCACACATGGGGCAAGAATCTATACACATTAAAAACTTTTTTTAATGTTTATTTATTTTTGAGAGAGAGAGAGACAAAGTATAAGTTGGGGAGGTTCAGAGAGAGAGGGAGAACAGAATCTGAAACAGGCTGCAGGCTCTGAGCTTTCAGCACAGATCCTGACACAGGGCTCGAACTCACGGACCTTGAGTTCATGACCTGAGCTGAAGTTGGCCGCTTAACTGACTGAGCCACCCAGGCACCCTTATACACATATATTTAATGTAGTCAAATATTTAGGCAACCTTACATTTATAAGTCGCTTATTTTTGATATTATGATGGTTAAATTAATTTATTGCATAAATTGTTCTCTTTTCCCACCTTATCTGTAGCTGCTTTGTGGCATGGTACAATGGACAAAGACTTAAAATGTTAATTGTTCCGGGGACACTTTTGGAGGGAGGAAGGGAGAGGATAAACATTTTAATGTTGATCGAAGTTTTAAGCCAAAGCATGAAGACTGATAATGCAATTTCTGGCATCGTCCTGCAAGTTCAGAGATTCTTGACTCTCAGAACTGGAAGATCTGGACCCCCATGCCTCCTCAGCCCCCTGGGTGAATGAAATGACTTAGGAGTGGGCACTTACTCTTTCTAGGCTTCAGTTGCCACCTTTACAAAGTGAAGATACTGAACTGGAGGTATTAATATACTTTTTTTGTGTAGCATTTTATCCTACTTCAGTTTTACCTTTTTTTCTCTACTTCATTCTTTATTCCTGAAGACATCAATGACAGAATGAAAATTTTTTTTACACATTTATGTTTTTATCTGTGAATAACAATAATGTGGTGGTCCATTGCTTGCAAAAAAGGAAAAAATGTGAGGAAAATGTAGAGAAGCACATGAACAAAGGAGAGACTGAGCAAATGCAGAGGTAGTAATGCTTGTGAGTATGGTATTTTATCCTTTGGGTTTTAAAGAGAAATGAATCATTTTCTCCTGGAATGCTCATTTCAAACACATGTGAATTGTGACCAAATTTTATCTCCTGCCACTGACTCCCCTGGGAAGCTTCTGGCAATAAATCTCCATGTCAGTATACACTGTCGCCCAGAATTGCAAACATGTCGGAATGGAAAAGTCTGGGCATACTAGAACTATGAAGATAGGTCAGGGTCATGCTATATGAAACAGTTTTTATTCCTCTAAAGAGAAATGGTAAGGTTTATGTCTGAAATCAGAGACAGTGTTTTAGAGAATATGATGATAGCCACTTAAAGTCTAAGGAGAGTATGCAGCAATCACATGTGAAAACTTTGTATATTTTCATCATTCTGTTTTTAAATTGACAGGAGAGGCAAGTGGAAACCTTCATGTGAAGTGCTGATATTTTAGAGGAACATTAGAAAGTCACTAGGCACTGAAAGGGCAAAATCTCTTGTTGGGCAAGAGACCTGGGAACCAAGGGATCATTCCTTGACTCTTTTTTTCCAGTCCTGAGCAGAGAAAGTTTTATTTGTTTTAAATGGCTGAATGGTAAGCTACTATTCAGGGCAAAAATGAGGCTTCTTGAAAAGGACTATGTCCTACGATGGCCCTGAGTATGCAAGTTATTTATATCTACTTGGCAAATGTTATTAAATATTAATGATAAACTTCTGACGAGAAAACAAAAGGAGCAATATCTATATGTATGTGGCACAGGGGAGTAAACACACTGGGATTGGTACAAAAAGAGACAATACATACATTTACTCGAGGTCATAGGTGTAACTCGAGAGCTCTATCTCAGAGTCGGGGGAAAATGATTTAGTTGACTTTTTGAATTTACTGTAAAGTATTTGAGTACACTAAAAGCTGTAAAGAGTAATATGATGATCACTCATGGAGCCACACCTATTTCAGAAATGAGATGTTACTAATGCACTTAAAATGGATGTGTAAGCCTTCCCTGCAGCATTCTCCTTCATGCCCTAGTGCAACCAATATCCTACACCTAGTGATAGTTGTTTCCATAAATTTCATGTAAATATCTATGTAAGATATATTGTATATTAGATGTATGATATATACATATATATACATATATCCACGTGTGTCTTCTTAAATAGTTCTTAAGGGCATGTCTTAAACAACATTTAATATTTATTGCAAATTTTAAAACTATACAAAAAATTATCATTCCTTAATATTCTTCTGCAACCTGTTTATTTATTTATTTGTTTGTTTATTTATTTTGGAGAGAGAGAAAAATAAAATGCACAATCGGGAGAGGGGCAGAGAAGGTGAGACAGAATCCTAAGCAGGCTTTGCACCATCAGCACAGAGCCCGATGCTGGGTTAGAACTCACAAACTGTGAGATCATGACCTGAGTCAAGACCACGAGTTGGACACTTAACTGACTGAGCCCCCCAGGCACGCTGGCAGACTGCTTTCTAAAAAACTTTTGCTCAGTATTGCTTGTGAGAATCATACATATCTATTATCCATGTTCCTTCAATTCATTATTTTTTACCTAGTCTATTTCATTGTATGAATATACAGCAAATCATTAATCCATTCTCTCTTATCAGGAGATAGTTGGGTTGTTGTTAACTTTTTCCCTTTGCACATAATGTTTCTAGAACTTATGTTAATATATTTTTAGGTTTTCAAATATATACCTAGGAATGGGATTTCTAGGTCTCAGGGTATATATATATATGTACTTTCTTAGAATTTGCCAAATTGTTTTCCAAAACATCTGCAGCATTTATATTTACTGTCATTACCAACTTATTCCTATTTGCCTATGTTCTGGATTTCTTACAAATATGTTATCACCTCATTTAATGCAAAATGTTGGCTGTGAATTTTTTGTTTTCCTCTTCAATTTTCTTTTTATATTTTTACACGGACTTGGGGACATTTTATAACCAAATTACCATCAAATCTTGATTTGAAGCCATTCTTTTGCTTGAACCAAACTTTTAAAAGGGCAAATTTTTCAAACTTTTGGGTTTTTGAGAAGCTAAAAAAGTAGACAGTGGTTATATTATTACATATATCAAAAGAACATAATATAACACATTTTATAATTTTAGAAAATACACTTATAGAAGAAATTTTGCTATCATCAAAACCAGTTTTATTAGTTAGCTACAGAAGCTGAATTTCCTGACCCAGCTATTGTTCTAAAACTATGAGAAACCCACACAGAAAATTTTCTCTATGAGATTAATATTCTGGTAGACAAAATATAAAAATAAGTAAACGGTTATAATTGGAGGGCCTGCAAATCTCCAGTAACTAGATACTTTATCTGTAGAAATTAAAATTTATACATATATTAAGGCACTAATTATTTTAAAGAGCTAAGTGTTTAAAACTTAAATTTTTTTTAACATTTAGTCATTTTTGAGAGACAAAATGTGAGCTGGGGAGGAGCAGAGAGAGAGGGAGACTCAGAATCTGAAGCTGGCTTCAGGCTCTGAGCTGTTAGCACAGAGCCTGATGCGGGCTCAAACCCACAAACCGTGGGATCATGACCTGAGCCAAAATCAGATGCTTAACTGAATGAGCCACCCAGGTACCCAAACTTTTTTTAATGTTTATTTATTTATGAGAGGGAGAGAGAGTGAGTGCAAGCAGGGGAGGGGCAGAGAAAGAGGGAGACACAATTCCAAGCAAGCTCCAGGCCTTGAGCTGTCAGCACAGAGCCTGAGGCAGGGCTCAAACCCAAGAACTGGGGGGATCCTGCCTTGAGCCAAAGTCGGTCACTTCACTGACTGAGCCATCCAGGCACCCCTAAGGGCTAAGTGTTTATAACTACTTATGCCTGAAAGAAACCAAATATTTGTTAAATTAATGAATAGCTCTTCTTCTAATTCTTTATTTTTCACTATGGTAAATGCAACAACTGCAATTATTTTTAAATGAGAGGTCACAAATCAAACACTTCAGACACTTTTTATTGCCTCCTGATATACTGATATTATTCACTCTTGCCAGATGAAGGACAATACTTTTTATATGATTTCATAATCAAAGGTTGTAGATGTGGAAAAGAGAATCAAATGGAGTAACATAGCTCTCCATTCAGTGAGACTTTTTCTTATAAAAGATATTTCATTAATTCAAACAAGTACAAACACTAAATAATCCTGAATTTGAAAAATCTCATTTTAAAGATAACACAAAATAATTTTAAAAAATTAACATTTACTTCTAATCAATTTATATTTTTTATTGATTACTATTTCCTATTCATGTATTTACCCAATAAAAATGACTACTCGAACCGATGTTTCGTCTATTTTACAATAGATTTTCTTTTCCTTTTTTTGTGGAATTTTGTACAAATCTCAAAATCTCACTTTTGTACAAGTGTTCTGCTAAAAAATAATTCTTTTTCTCTTTCTTGGAGATTCAAAGCACCCTAACATATAGTAAAATTTCCTCAGTAAAGAAACTTGTCTGTTTTTGTTTAATTCATCATATCCTAAATTCATTTGACTGCAGAATTATCTATTTTGGTAATGGTTTGGTAAGCCCTGACACTACTGTATACCACAGAACATAGTTTGGGAAATACTGATCAATTTAGAAGCCCTTTGTGAGTCATGCTTCAGTTCAGACACATGTAAGTTGCAGGGATATTTGGCACCAAAAGACATTATAGGAGGTCTCTTCACAATAAGAAAAAAAAGTGTTTGCTATAATGAATAAAACTATCCTACTGATCTGACTTCCTATTTTCCTTTCTATCTAAAAGAAAGGAAATGTTTTATAACAAGATACCATGATTTTTCAATAATATGAAATATTAACATCAACATCTATGATTATCATTTCCCTAATATGAAGGAAGTATTTTATTCTTTCCCAGGCATAAAATTTGTACTGCCTACTTCAAATACCTTGAGGCATGACAGTATATTTATAGAATGACAGGATGGGAAAGAATGGCTAAAATCTCATGTTACATTTGGCTATAACATCCAGGGATTAGGTCCAACTGATTATCCATCCAGGTTCAATTACATGGGGCAAGCCTTGCCTTTCAAGGGTTATAGCCATGAGTTTTTGGAAAACGATCAGCACCATGGGACTGAAAATAAAGTGGTAGGGTGTTAGCAGGTGAAGAGAGCACTGTGGAGAACTGACTCATTTATTCATTTAGTCCTCAAATATTCGCAGTTCCCGATCTCATGCATCTCAGCATCTCCCACATAAGTAAATAGCTAACCACAATGAGAAGTGATGTAGTCATATTTCATAGGACTATAAGAACATCTAATGCGGATGTGAGTGGAGAAGTAGAGACTACGGTTTAAGGTGAGAGAAGAGCCAACAGGGACTCACCTGTTCTTTATTCACTGCCTCATCCTTACCCTGCTCTGTATCTCAAGAGGGCACACTTCAGTAGGGTGTTTTCTAGCCTCTAGAGTCAGCTGATCTCTTATAGGCTATGGACCATAGTTGGCACTAAACAGAAGGAAGCAAGGAGGCAAGTTATTTTTGTGATTGCAATTCATACTGGGCAAGCTCTGCCAGGATTCCAGCTTCCTCTAACTGATTCCAATAATGCCATCTTCTCCCTTTGTCTCTCAAGCTTAGGGATGGTTTTCTGCTTTCCTTACTTTCAGAGTTGACCCACTCTGCCCTGGTTAGATTTCTAAACTTGTCCTTCATATGCAAAGTCAATTTCCTGTGTTAATTTCCTGTGTTTTAAATACTCACAGGGGTTTGTATGTGTTTTTCTCTTTGGATTCTGATATAGAAGGCTTCTGAAAGCAGGTAAAATCTCAACTGAGTATTTTAAGGTTAGAAGGCATTATCTAAGCAAATAAGAGAAACAGAGCATTTGTTCAAAGTTAATAACAAAAGTCTAAAGTGAAGCATATCAACTTAGCTTCTTAAAACTAGATAGTGTTCAGTATATTATAGTGGACTCATTGTTTTCTCTAAATTCCACTCTGTGGAGAGCCTAAGTAGCCTATTCTAAAGACAATTTTATTTAAAATATTAACAGTAGGAACCTATTTTTAATTTCTTGCTATTCTTTTCAGCAAGATGGCAAATATGATTTTTTTTTGGCATTGAGCTTGAACCAGATTCATCCTATCCTAATTGTACATTTCTGTAGTTGTAGAAAGGGAGAAAGAAGGAACTGACTGGCATCTTTTCTTGCAAGCTAATCTCATTAATGGTAACATCAATTAATTAAAGCCTTTCTAAAGATGTTCAACTTTATTTTATTTTTTTAAAAATTTTTAACGTTTATTCATTTTTGAGAGAGAGAGTGAGAGAGAATGAGGTGAGGGAGGGGCAGAGCAACAGGGAGACACAGAATCTGAAGCAGGCTCCAGGCTCTCAGCTGTCAGCACAGAAACTGATGCAGGGCTTGAACCCACGAACTGTGAGATCATTACCTGAGCCAAAGTTGGACGCTTAACCTTCTGAGCCACCCAGACACCCCTAAAAATATTCAACTTTAAAGGGGAAGGAGTTTTATCAATGAGTTCACCCCTTTTCTCTCAGAAAGTTCTAGAAACTCTTATGAAAATTTGTCTACTTCTTCCCACTTTTGTTCAACTTACCAAGAGATAAAATGTGAAGACATCTGTAGAAATAGCAAAGTTCTGTTATGCATGTTTCCTAAGATAATGGAAAACTTTATCTACAAAATAATAGAGATCACATAAATGTCTCAAGCAGAAAAATAAATTTCCAGAAAAAAAAGATATTCTGACATTTTATTTTATTTTATTTTTTTTTTGAAATTTTACTTGTATTTTATTTTTTTTATCTTATTAGTATTTATTATACTTTTCTGAATCCAAGCTTATTAAATTATTAAAATATTTCATACACTTAAAAGTGAGCAAACTAAAATACAGAAAAATCAGATCAATTTGCATCTTTAATACATGAAAGAGAAAAACTAAAGACAAAGCAAAGAAATAATATACAACAATTAAAAAAATAAGATTGAATGCTAAGTT
>CM053577.1:36118311-36167594 GCA_028646485.1 Cryptoprocta ferox
ACAATAGGAAACCCTCAACCTTACAATGGCATTATGAGAAAAACTACCAGCAAATGTAGCAAGCAGCAAATAAGAGCTAAGTACTACAAGGTGTGGTTAGCTCTTCCTTAGTGGAAAATCCAGGGAAGTGGAAGGATTTGTGCCCCAAGCATTGAGATTTTAAATAGCAGCCTCTTTTTAACAGAGAACATGTACACCCAATTTACTGTGCACCCAGTTATGGTTTGTTAGGACTAAATCACTTCTGGGAATATCCTGTGAAGGTCAGTGCCACTCTGTCAGTGAAACCACCCTTTCCATTGGAGCTCACAGAGAGGCAGAATTGTTATCATGGGAAGATCATAAATTCTGAAGCTGAAAGATATTTCATTTGGAATCATGGCTACTTCATTCACCCAATGTGTGAGCTTAGGCAAGTTTTTCAAACTCTAGAATTGTTTTTCTTTATTTGTGATATGAGAATAATAATGCCTACCTTTTGGAGTTTTGTGAGGATTATATAATGAAATATGGCACATAATTGGTAACTAATAAATACTAGTATCTTTAATTCTCCTACTACATCTGCAAGTAAAATTTGTCAATATACTAAAAATGTTAGCAAGGCCAACTCTGTCAGATGAGGGAATCATCTGTTCATTGATCAATTTATAGATTTATTCATTTATGTATTCATTAATATTTATTAATTATCTACTATATATCTGTGTCTATTATTATGCTTGGTCTTAGGTTTTAAAAAATAAAGTAGACATCGTCTTCAAAGAATGCATGATTCTGAGGAAGAAGAGAAACAAAGAAGCCTTCACAGGGGGATGTGCTATGTTAGGAAAATACACTAAATATTGTAATACACTAAATATACTATATACAAATTATATATATATATATATATATATATATATATATATATATAGTGTATTTAGAGGGGTGACTGAGTTTTGGGAGTGCAAAGAAGTCTTTCCAGAGCTGTTATCCAGGCAAAATTAACCATATAAAGACAAGAGAGAAGGGAATTTTATGTAGAGGAATCAGAGTATGCCAAAGTCCAAAGGTGGAGCAATGAGACATCATACTTAATTTTCATGCAAATCTGGGTAAGCGGCTGTAACTGTCTTGACATTTCTGAGAGTAACTTTTCCCAAATCTTTCCAAACATGCTATTTTGAATGACTTCCTGTGTATAGCCTAGTTGCTATAAATTTCTCTGAAATGAGAGGATAAAAATTATATCCAATAACTTAATGAGATGACTAATACTAATTATAATACCATGCTTTAATAACCATTGCAGTGGGAATTCTCCTCATTTAAAAAAAATACTGTATTGTTGGAACATATTCAATTTATATTCAACAGTATCATTTATTCTGTTGTTTGTGCCTACAGTTTGCAAACTTGTAGACAAGAAGCCTGATTTGATTCAAAGCTGTGGTTTTTGGCCTGCACAACTTAAACAAATGGAAATAAGATTTTAAAACCTAGAAATTTCATGTAAAATATGAATTTATAATTTCTTGTGAAAAGTCAAAACTTCTGGCAATACCGGATCCACATTCTTGCATGGCCAGACTGGCAGGCACTGATAAAGCCTGACCTATTCAAGTTGGGCATGAGCTACTTTGCCACAATCAGTAGCATTTAGACGCTGCAAATCCTAGACCTTATGTCCTGGAGGCTTTGCTCCCTTGCAAAAATATCTTCCTGGTTGCATAAACCATTTTATTTTATAACCTCAGCCTAACTTTCTCTAGTTTGATCTGGATTTTTTTCATCCTCTTTCATTCTTGAATTTACTACCTTGCATGTATCTCTGAAGATTTATCCTGTTTCTGTTAAGCTCTTTCCAGTAAAATGAAGTTATATTTGCTTTTAATACTTTAACTTAACCATAGAGTAAATAATAAATAGCTTTCATGTTTTAAATATATTTGTTTTAATGGGTATTTTGCCTGTATTAAAAATGCAAAATGGGGCTGGGATTACATGTCAGGTAGTGTATGGGCACAAATGGACTTTTTACACAGTGTGAGCCTTTTCAGAAGTATCATGTTGCATGAATCCTAATTTCTTTCAAGATATATTACTGCTTGCCACACACAGTGAAAGCCAAGGGTTTGGTTTGGGTAAGCAATATTAACGCAAAAATATCTATATTTTAAGTTAAAATGATCTTAGTTTAGGTTCAACTGGTTGATGGAATATTTCACTGCATGACTCTCCCAACTGTATATTTAAACAACATTCCTGATATTTAACAACTTGGGAATTTTAAGATTTAGAAAACAAATTCAATCCAACTGAAACATCAAGTGAAATAAAAATTTTAAAAATATAAGGGAGGTGAGTAAAGGAATGGGTTAAATGGGTGATGGGATTAAGGAGTGCACTTGTGATGGGCACTGGGTATTGTATGAAAGTGATGAATCAATATATTGTACAACTGAAACTAATATTACACTCTATTTTAAATGACCAGAATTTAAATAAAAACTCTAAAAAATAAGAGGAAAAGATACAAGGTAAAAAAAGATACAAACCTAATTTCTAATCTAATCTGTTAGTATAGTCATATATAAATAACTTATAAGGGCCTGTGTGATTGCACTGTTTTATTTGATCTTAACAGTCATAGTTGGTTGGATGAATATTATGATCTCTTGTTAACAGGTAAGAAAACTGAAGCTCACTTAAGGTCAACAATATACCAAAATTCAAATAGATAATAAGTAGATCCATAACTGAAACCCAGGTTTCTGAATTTGAATTAACCTATTTGTACAATTAATCTTTATTGAGTATATGCTTTATGCAGTCTTTCTGCTAAATTCTAGGGCTACAGGAATGAATAAAGCAGTTACTGCCCTCAAGGAACTCACAGAGGCACAAATAAAGATAAAGCATGATTGGTAAAATAATACAAATATTTAAAGTACATAATAAAATAATCATGAGAAAACTTTAGATTGCCTTGGGGTGGGGAAACCTGGTCAGGAGCGTGTCTTCAAGAAGGTGGCATCTATAGGAAGACTTAAGGGTGAAAAGCAGTCAGAGTCAGAGGAGGCTTTCAAAGGACGAGTAGAAGTTCTTTGGATAAAATGGGAATGAGAAATGGAGAGGAAAGCAAAAGAGGCAAAATGAGTGAAGATGAGGGTTGGGGGATAAGCAGGAAATTACAAACAGTTGCCACTCCTGGGACAGAGGGTTGAAGGTAAGGAAAAGTGAGACAGGAGGCTGGCAAAATGCACAGGGACAGAAGAAGCATGGGGCACCACTCTAAGAATCTGGCCTTTATCTGGCAGCTCAGGGTTGAAATAAAATAAAAGAATATTTTGTATCCTATGTTCATTAAACATAGGATACAAAATATCAGGCTGCATCACATTTATTAAGTTATTTTTTTAAACTTTTTTTTAGTTACATTTTTGTATTATACTGGAGCCTGATGTAATGTGTTTTTCTAAAGTATAGGTTCTTAATGTGAATAAAAAATGTGTAGCAAAAAAATGTTAGAAAGTACAATTCTATTCCTGTGTGTAGCCCTAGCAAAAATGTATATTTAATATTAGGCATATACAGGAATATTCATAGTAACATTAATCATAATAGTCAAACCCTGAGAACTACCCAAATGTCCATGGATAAAGTAGAAACAATTTTTGATACATCCATACAATTGAATTTTGTGTCACAGTGAGAATGAATGATCTATAAACACACACATATCATTACTAATTCTCACATTTTATTTTTTATTTGTGTATAGTTCAAAATGTGACAAAACTAAGATACATAGTTGGAAGTAAGGATGCTGGTAACAATGGATGCAGGTTGGGAGAGGGGTGGTTCATGGGTAGAATTTAGGGGCAGGGAAGGGACATGAGAAGAGCTCTGGGATGCTAGGTTTTATTTACTTCTTTTTTGTTCTGGGTGCTGGTTACCTGACTGTTTATTTTTCTCTGGGGAATTTCCATTGTGTGAGTCTAGATGGGAAGTAAGTCTTCCAAATTCGACTCGGCCTTTCCTTTCTGCATAGGAGCATGACTGATTCTGAGGCACCTTCTCAGGACTTTGAATCTGGTGTGCAAGATTGTAGAACTCTGAGAAAGCCCTCACCACAGTGGCCCAGTGGCCCTGCACTTAACGGCAGCTAATGTCACCTAAAGTGGAACCAGCAGACAAGCTTCCTGTGTGGTGCCCTTGGCCACATCTCTATTGCCAATTTTTTTTTTTATTTCTTCTGGTATCCTAAGCCTGCTTCAGAATTCTTCCTAGCAATTTCATGAGCCATCAAATGTAATTCTGTAACTTAACTTTCTGCGGAGTTAGTCTAAAAAAAATACAGGTACTCTATGGGGTAAAGTGGAGGGATGCTTGTGTAGAGTGAGTAAAGTAGGGGACTATAGTAGGTGTCCTGGGAAAGGTTAACATTAAACCAGTGGGCAAAAGAGAATGAATTTGGAAGGGAAGCAGACAATGAATCTTTACAGAACTAAGAAAATAAGGAAAGTGTGGCATATGGGAAGTGAAAAGAGTAGAAACTTTTAAGGAGATAGATGATCAGTAGTGCCAAATATGGAGGGGGCTTCAATAAAATATTTTTGGGAAAATATCCCCTGGATTTGGCAATTAGAAGGCAGAAGATGACTTCACAAGAACTGTGTCAGTAGATTACAGAGAGTATTGAAGTGTTAATGGGAAGTGAGGTACTAGAGGGAGTGAGTATGTGGAACCCGACTGGTGCTCTCTCCCTATCACTTTAGTATAGTTGAAAAATGTAGGGCTTACTTGAAATTTCAGTGCATCCCACACATTTTGACAAGTTGAGTTTTTATTTTCATTTTGTTCAAAATACTTTTGATATTTTAATCACTTATTTATATATTTTTCATAAAAATTATATATATTTATATAAGGTATATACCATGAACATTTGATATACATGAAATGTATATAGTTAAATGATTACTATAGTCAAGATAGGTAACATATCTCATCACACGGTTACCTCATGTGTGTCTAATGAATGCACCTGAAATCTACCCTTTTCACATTATTTCCAGTGTTTGAAAAATTTAAAAATTTCCTTTGATGTTACATAGTTGACTCATGTGTTATTTAGATATGCGTTGTTTACTCTCCATGATTTTGAAATTTTCTAGTTATCTTCCTGTTATTGATTTCTAATTTAGTTCCATTTTGATCTGAAACCAAATATTGTATGCTTTTTATTATTTTAAATTTGTTAAGATGTGTTTTATGGCCTAGATTGCGGTATAACTTGGTGAGTGTTCCATGTGAGCTTGAGAAGAATGCGTATTTTGTTTTCGGATGAAATAGTCTATAGATGTCAATTATATTCAGTTGATTGATGGTGTTGTTGAGTTCAGCTCTGTCTTTACTGATTTTCTGTCTGGCAGATCTGTCCATTTCTGAGAGAGGAATGTTGATGTCAACTATGGTAGTGGATTCACATAGTTCTCCTTGCAGTTCTATCAGTTTTTACCTTATGTAATTTGATGCTCTATTGTTAGGTACATACATGTTAATTATTATGTCTTATTGGAGAACTGACCTCTTTATCATTATGTAATGCCCTTCTTTATCCTTGATAAATTTCGTTACTTTGAAATCTGTTCTGTCTTAAATTAATATAGCTACTCATGCTTTCTTTTGATTAGTGTTAGCATGATATATTTTTCTGTTTGCATAGACTTTTAATCTATATTGTCTTTATATTGAAATTTATTTATTTAGAGAGAGACAGAGACAGCACAAGTGGGAGAAAGGCAGAGAGAGAGGGAATGTAAGAATCCCAAGCAGGCTCTGCACTAAGCAATGCAGAGCCCGATGTGGAGCTCGAACTCATGAAACAGTGAGATCATGACATTAGCTGAAACTAAGAGTCAGATGCTTAGCCTATTAATCCACCCAGACACCTGTAATAGGTACTTTTAAGCCATTGATATTCAGAGGGATTATTGATAGATTTGAATTTATATCCACTGTATTTCTTACTGTTTTCTATTCATTGCTCTTGTTCTTTGTTTCTTTTTATGTCTTCCACCCTTTTTCTGCCTTTTGTGGCTTTAACTAAGCATTTTATGTGATTTCATTTTCTCTTTTTTCTTGGCATATCAGTTATACCTTTTAAAAACTGTGTTTTTTTTTTTTTGTGGTTGACTTAGAGTTTGCTGTATCTATTTACAACTGAGCCACATCCACTTCAAAGTAGCTCTCTTCTGAGTGATGGGTAGTGCAATTATTTTATAACAAATAATCCCAGTTCCTTTCTCTTGTTGTTTGCATCATTTCTGTCATTCATTTCACATATTTCATTCATATAAGCATAACACAAGCATACATATACATATACATACACTTAAAATATATACATAAGCATACATAATCAAATACATTGTTGGTATTATTATTTTGAACAAGCTGTTACCTGTTAGATCAATTAAGAATAAGCAAAGTAAAGTTAAAAAAATTTTTTTAATTTTTATTTATTTTTGAGACAGAGAGACAAAGCATGTGTGTGGGGGCGGGGTGGGCAGAGACAGAGGGAGACACGGAATCCGAAGCAGGCTCCAGGCTATGAGCTGTCAGCACAGAGCCCAATACAGTGCTTGAACTCATGAACTGCAAGATCATGACCTGGGCTGAAGTCAGACACTTAACCAACCAAGACACTCAGGCACCCCAAGTTTTGTTTTTCTTTTTAAGTAGGCTTCATGCCCAATGTGGGGCTTGAACTCAGGACCCTGAAATTAAGACCTGAGCTGAGATCAAGAGTCAGGTCTGATGCTTAACCAACTGAGCCACCCAAAAATAAAGTTCTTATTTTATCTTCACTTATTCCTTCTTTGATGCTTTTACTTTCTTTACATGGATCTGAGTTTCTGATCTATATATTTTTTTCTCCTTAAATAACTTGTTTTAGACACTTCTTATCAAACAGGTCTAATCCTTCAATTCCCTCAATTTTTGTTTGTCTCAGAAAGTCTTCGTCTCCTCTTTACCTTTTAAAGGTAGCTTTACAGAATGCAGCATACTTTGTAGGTAGATTTTTCTCTCAACATTATAAATACTTTCTTCCACTCTCTTCCTGCTTACATGGTTTGGGAAGAAGTGGATATAGTATCTTTTTTGTTTCTCCTCAGCTCAAGGGCTATTCACAGGCAAATATTTGTAGCAGAGTTGAATTAACAACTTAGAAGATAATGAGTTAATCTTAAGCAAGGAGACTCAAGTGAAAAATGGTTAGGAAGATAATCTAGTATCAATTCATGGTTTGGAAACCCTTTCTTTACCTACAGACCTTGTGTTGCTATCCTGTGCTTTTATTTTGGGAGGTAGAGATAAGACAGCAGGAAAGGTAGACTCAGGCAGTGAAACCCTCTTACAACTGAGCTGCTTTGGAAATCTTATATTTATTAGTAACAAGTTATTACATGGAACTATTTATGTGAAAGGTAAATGAGGAGTTTAAAATTATATCATATGGAATGCATGTGACAAAGGAAAAACAAAGATATTTAATGAATATAGTCTTAAGTGGAAAACTTGGTGTTTTTTTGAAAACAGGAGATGGCAACCATTAAAGTCAACCACTGATGGTAATTAAGCATCTCTGCTTTATCATGACTTGTTCTCTAAGTAGAATTAAGTTACAAGCTATCAATTTGTGATGTTTCTAGAGCAGTGAGCTTAACTGTGGTTGCCAAGAACTGTTTGTTCTTTCAGAATTGTTCAAATTTATACTGTGGAATGGTAGAGAGGAAACCTTCTCTTTGCTATGAACTTCCATCTCATGTTTTTTGTAATAATTCATTAAACTCTGAACATTAATTAAATAAAAATTTGTTAATTGCAGTCTATTAAAGAAGAAATGCTGATTAATAAATGACTTTCTCAGTTTTGTAAATACTGATTTATTCATATTTTTCAATTATAATGCTTTTACATAATTGTAATGCTCCTTTGAAATACACAGTATAATAATTTTCTTTTCAATCTAAAATAAATTACTATTGTAGATGTTTCCAGGAAGACATTATTCAGAGAGAAAGAAGCATGAGATGCCAAAAAATTTTGATAAATAAGAACTCAACTTTTAATCTAGTACATGACCAGACCTTTTAAAAAACAAATCACTGAGTTTTGAGAGAAGTAAAAAGAAAGAACTGATAAAAAGGAAAGAGAAAATAAGGATTTATTTAATTTGATGTCACCCTAACTATATTTTTTAAAATGTGGTTTAAGTCAACTATGGTTAAAGCTAATATGAACAGTGTGTATAACTAATTGTTTTTTATTTAATAGGGAGTGGAAGAGATGTATTTTTATAATTTTGTTATGATTTTGTATATATATGATTTTGATATGTATGTATATATATGGAAAAATAAGAAAAGAAGAAAGAAAAATAATGATATAACATATTTTTAATTAAGTTTACAGCATCTTTAGAAACTAGATATTATAAATATCTTGCTTTAGATATGTGTAAACTGTCTCTCTAAAATGTTAAATAACTCCTCTGAGTTCACATAGAGAGGAGCATGTTGAAGTCAAGTGTATATAACTGCAGAGTCAGACTAAATCAGTATGCTGTTGGAACAAGTATCTGGAATGGTAGAGAGGAATGCTTATTTAAACTACCTAAAAACTCCACACCTCATTACAGTGGCTAAAATTAAAAGACTAACCAATTGTTAATGAGAATGCAGAGTAACTGGAACACTCATATACTGTTGGCAGAGATGTAAAATAGTGCTTTTGCTTTGGAAACCATTTTGCAGTTTCTTAAAAACTGTATGTAAACCCCTGCATGACTTATCTACCCCACTTCTTTTTTATTATAAGCATATATTCAAAGATGTTTACACAAATGTTCATAGCAGCTTTATAATTCCAAGCAGGGAACAACTCAAATGTCCATAACCTGGTGAATAAATAAATTATAGCATTCATATAATAGAATAGAATTCATATAATAGAATACTACTCAGCAGTGAATAAGTATGAACCAGTTATATATGCAACATTATGGATAAATCTCAAAATAATTTTGCTAAGTGATTGTATTACTCAAAATAACTTTGCTAAGTGATATTATTACTGTATCTAATTAGCAGTGACAGAAATCAAATAAGTTGTTGCATGAGGAGAGACAAAGGGAGATATGGATTATAGGGAGACACAAAGAAATTTTGGGAGTAGTGGAAAAGGTCATTATTTGATCATGGTGTTGGTTTCATTTATTTCATTTTTTTAATGTTTATGTATTTTTGAGAGAGAAAGAGAGAGTGAGCGAGAGCACAAGTGGGGGAAGGGCAGAGAGAGAGAGAGACAGACACAGAATGTGAAGCAGGGTCCAGCCTCTGAGCTGTCAGCACAGAGCCCAATGAGGGGCTTGAACTCATGAACTGTGAGATCATGACCTGAGCTGAAGTCAGACACTTAGCTGACTGAGCCACCCAGGCTCCCCTATCATGGTGTTGGTTCCAAAGTTTACATATATGTTAAGACTCATCAAATATCCACTTTACTATATGTCACTTATAACTCAATAATGTTATGAAATATAAACATGAAAATTAAAACCGTACAGATATTTCCAGTCTTTGAGCAAGAATGACAAGAAATTACTATTATATCTCAAAAATACATTTCCATAGGAATTATGCTACAATGATCATAAATATCTCTAGTTCAGTTAGTAATTTGTTTCTAATAATGCCTTCACTAGACCAACCAGGCAGTTGGCTTTGGTTGTTTGTTCAGGCCCCAAATATTTATTCATCACTGCAAAATGCTAGCATAATTCTGAGTCCAGTTGGACAGTTGGAAATGAATAAAATTAAAAGTTAGTTTAGGCTTAAGGAGTTTATAGTTTTTAGATAAAAATAAATTATGGTCATTGAAATCAATTTAGTTGATTCCTTATAGCATTTATTAAAAGAAATAAAGTAGAACATGATGAAAAGAATAGATCAGGATGTATTATGTGAAGCAGGGTAAATTATATTTAGTAAAATTCTCAGTTCTACATAGGTATGCATGTCTATACTGGCTTACTGTATTAACTGTAGTTCTTATATAGATAATAGTCTAAATATAATAACACTAGGCCAGTAGGGGAGACATAAATATAAAAAATAATACAGAAAGCATTAAAAGATGCCAAATAATAGAAGCATACAGAGAAAAAGAAGATGTAATGGTAATGACTGAGTGAAGGGATCAGGAAGACAATATTCCAATTTTTTTTATCCCAAAGTGGAAAATTGAAGAAGTTAGTAAAGAAAGAGAGGTAAGTAAGGGAAATGCAAATCAAAACTACAATGAGATATTACCTCATACCTGTCAGAATATCTAAAACCAAAAACATAAAAAATAAGTGTTGACGAGGATGTGTAGTAGATACCCTCTTGCACTGTTAGTGGGAATGCAAACTGGTACAGTCACTGTGGAAAACAGTATGCCAGTTCCTCAAAACGTTAAAAATAGAACTACCCTATGATCTAGTAATTGAACTACTGGGTATTTATCCAAAAAATACAAAAACACTAATCCAGAAGGATACGTGCACCCTTATGTTTAGCAATGTTATCTACAATAGCCAAATTATGACAGCAGCCCAAGTGTCCACTGGTAGATGAATGGATAAAGAAGATATGATATATATTGTGTTTATGTATCTATCTATCTATAGATATATAATGGAATATTATTAAGCCATAAAAAAGAATGAAATCTTGCCATTTGCAAAGACATGGATGGAGCTAGAGAGTATAATGTTAATCAAAATAAATCAGTCAAAGAAAGACAATTATCATATGATTTCACTCATATGTGGAATTTAAGAAACAAAAACAAATGAGCAAAGAGAGAGTGAGCAAGAAATAGATTCTTAACTAAAGAGAACAAACTGATGGTTACCTGAAGGGAGATGGGTGGGGAGATGGATGGAATAGGTGATGGGGATTAAGGAGTGCACTTATAATGAGCACTGGGTAATGTATTGGATTGCTAAACCACTATATTATACACCTACAACTAATGTAACACTGTATGTTAACTATATTGGAATTAAAATAAAAAAGGAGAGAATTGTAAACAGCTGAAGACACTTCTTTTGAATATGATGGAGTAGTTTATATCCAATCAATGTTCTTAATGAAAATACAAAGATGAATAAATAATCTTTTGAAGGCTCTTTAAAGTCATGGAGAACAATCAAGGAAGACTTGTTTTGAAGGCCAAGGTTCTAGAGAGGAGAACAAATTGAGATGAGTCCAGCATTTGCCATCATGTTTTCCACATCAGGCATTTGTGGTTCAATGAGCAGTGATCCAAGAGCCCAAGTCTAAAGGATAGTTCAAATCTTTCAGCTGTCTCAGAGTTTCAAAGACATAATTGGAGTTTAGGGCTACCAAGGCAGCCAGAACTTCAGATGCCAAATCCCAGAGACAAGAAAACACAGAATAATGAGTCTGACATTCTATATTCCTATTCTTTTGAGGAATTTGCCTATTTTAAAGGCCATCTCGACCATGATGGCTGAATTAAAAGGTACAGGTATAAGGCTAAACATCACACCTGAGATTTTCATTCTTAACAGGCAGGAAACACAAAAAGGAGTGACCCTGGTAAACACTCCAGTCTTTCTCATTAATATGTGACTAAGAAGCCAGAACAGTCATTACCTTTGAGAGAGTAATGATTGGGAAGGTCAATCAGGAGGATTTTTGTCATGATAATTTCTTCATCTGGTAGTACTTACATTACCATGTTTATTTTATAGAAATTCATAAATACACTTGTGATATGCGCCCTCTTCTGTGTGTATGTTAACTTGAGAAGAAATGGAAAATCAGCATCTCTTGCCTTAAAAAAAGATGAAGTATTGCTAAAGTAGTAACAAAGAGGGATATTTCATAACATTCTTTGTTTATACAAATAAAAAAAGCATATTTGGGCTGACTTGTCATCTGGACATGGAAAGGAGTTTGAAAAAAGATGAAAATTATAGATAAAATTGATTATTGTTATGTTTCTCCCTACTATAGTAATTGCACTGTGCTTATTTGTTACATTCAGCCAGTATCCCAGGTTGGGGAACTAGCTGGGGGAAAAAAACAAGAGAAGGCACTAAACTATCCACTTTTAGTATATATTTATGTAAAATACATGAACACCATTTAAAATAACTGTGGGAGCTAAGCTTGGAGAAAGGTCAGGAGATTAACATACTCACAGAAGGAAAAGCCAAAGTTTGAAATGGGCCAGATTCTTGAGTGGGCCAGATCTGTGTGAGAATGCTGTATAATCCAGGAAAATTTTTCATTGCAACATATATCTTATTAGAATCCTAATTGTTTTCAGTCTCCAGCAGAGCAGTAATGGCATGACAATGTTTTTATATTTCTTTAAGAAGTCTTTTCTAGATTTCTCTTGGAGAGCTGTTTTTAACATTTGGTTTACTTTTGTAGTGGCAATATTTTTTCCATTGTTTTGCATGCTAAGACAGCAATTGATTAGTATAGAATCCTTGGGCCAAGTTCTGCCCTAGGATATGTATGTGACCCCCACTAACTTCAAATAAAGTTTCATGCACACATCCTCAAGTGGAATTTGGCTTTCTTCCACGGTAGTCAATGAAAGCCATTGAAGTCAATGGGAGCCATGCATGGATAACTGACGGCAGAATTTGGCCCTTAGGAATTGAAAATCATTGGAGCATTTTCTTTGGAAAACAATATCAAAGCTTAAGATTTATAATAAAACATAATTCCTGGAATTGAGTATTTTTATCAACCATTTAAAATCTTACAGTATGGATCTATTAAAGCACTGGAAGTGAGAGGATTGTGATTTGCTTCTCATATAATCCTTTGTTAATAAAAGAATAATTGAAACCAAAAAATAGACACTTATTTTCAGGTGATTTCATTAAAAGTACATTAATTGTGGTAAGACAAAATGTTACTTTTTAAAATCCTTTTAGAGAACATCTTTATATGTAGAAATGGTTCTTTATTAGACTCCCAAAAGTTTATGATTGCAAAAAAAGAATAATTATATTGGAGTAAATTTTAAAAACTTGGCTCAGAAATTAATAAAAGAAGAGTTAAAATCCCTTCTCATTCTCCTGCTCTAATATCACTTGAAGGAAAGCTAGAGCTGTCTCTGTAGAGTACATGGTAGTTGCAGTATATATTTATTTTCATTCTGAAAAGAATACTATGAGAAATTGACTTGATCTTGATTTGAGCTTATTTCACTAATGTACTATCTCTTGTAGACAAGGAAAATAACTTTCTGCAGGTAGTAGCTATTCTTCTAGCCTAGATTTACAAGAATTTTTTCTCACATTCTCATTATCAAAATTCAAACATTCAAAACTATGAATGAGTATACAGTAGACTCCTATATACTCCATCTTATTATACAATATCATATATTTTTTCCCTTTCTCTTCCTTCCTTCTTGTCCTACCCTTCCTTCCTTCCTTTCTTCTTTTTTCTTTTATTCCTGTTAACTCTCTGATTAGCCATTTGAAAGTAAGATGCAGACATATTGCGATATCACTCCTAAAAAACGTCAGCATTTTGCCTAAGAATAAGAAGGTTCCCTTACATAACCACATTGCTATTTTTACATTTACAAAGGTTAACATTAATTTACCAATAACATCCTTAACCAACTGCCACCAAAATGTCTGATTGGCTATTTTTAGAAACAGAGTTCAATCAATATACATATATTGCATTTTATTATTATGTCTCTTTCACATGGAGTTTTCTTCCTTTTTTTTCCTATGATATTGACTTTTTGAAGAGACCAGGTCAGTTCTCTCATAAGACCTCTAACTTTCTGAATTTGTCTAAATATGTCCTTGTGGTAAAATTAACTTTCTTCTGCATCCTGTATTTTCTGTAAACTGGAAGTTAGAATTCACAGCATGATTAAGTTTAGGACAACAATCATGGCAAGAATTTTTCAAAGGTAATATATACCTTTTCAAAAGTATATATCCGTATACATATTTTTTCTTTACATATATATTTTTTGTTTAAATTTTGTTAGTTAACATACAGTGCAATATTGGTTTCAGGAGTGGAATTCAGTTATTAATCACCTACATGCAACACCCAGTGCTCATCACAACACTTAATACCCATCACTCATCTAGTCCATCCTGCACCCACCTCCCTCCATCAACCCTCAGTTTGTTCTCTATTGTTAAGAGTGTCTCATGATTTGTTTTCTTTCTCCTCTTTCCCCCCTTCTCATATATTCATCTGTTTTGTTTCTTAAATTCCACATATGAGTGAAATCATATGGTATTTGTCTTTCTCTGACTTGCTCCACTTAGCATAATACATTCTAGAATGCACCACCCATCTTTTTGCAAATGGCAAGATCTCATTCATTTTGATGGCTGTGTAATATTCTGGTGTGTGTGTGTGTATGTGTACCACCTCTTCTTTATCCATTCATCAGTTGATGGACATTTAGGCCCTCTCCATAGTTTGCCTGTTTTTGATAATGCTGCTATAAACATTGGGTATAGGTACCTTTTCAAATCTGTATTTTTGTATCCTTTGGGTAAATACCTAATAGTGCAATTGCTGGGTCATAGAATAGTTCTATTTTTAGGTTTTTGAAGAATCTCCATATTGTTTTCCAGAGTTGCTGCACCAGTTTGCATTCCCACCAACAGTGCAAGAGGGTTCTCTTTCCTCCACATCCTTACCTACAACTGATGTTTCTTGTGTCATTAATTTTAGCCATTTTGACGAGTGTGAGGTGGTATCTCATCATGATTTTGATTTGTATTCCCTGATGATGAGTGATGTTGAGCATCTTTCCATGTGTGTGTTAGCTGTCTGGATGTCTTCTTTGGAAAAGTGTCTATTCATATCATCCACCCATTTCTTAACTGGGTTATTTGTTTTTTGGGTGTTGAGTTTGATACGTTCTTTATACATCTTAGATACTAAGCTTTATCAGATATGCCAGTTACAATATCTTCTCCCATTCCATAGGCTGCCTTTTAGTTTTGTTGATTGTTTTCTTCCCTGTGCAGAAGATTTTTATGTTGATGAAGTCCCAATAGTTCATGTTTGCTTTTGTTTCCCTTGCCTTCAGAGACGTGTCACATAAGAAGTTGCTCTGGCCAATGTCAAATAGGTTGCTGCCTACGTTCTTCTATAGGATTTTGATGACTTCCTGTCTCACATTGAGGCCTTTCAACCATTTTTAATTTATTTTTGTGTATAGTGTGAGAAAGTGGTCCAGTTTTATTCTTCTGCATATCGGCATCCAGTTTTCCAAGCACCATTTGTTGGAGAGACTTGTTTTTTCCCATCGGATATTTTTTTAAACTTTTTTAAACACTTTTTCATTTTTTGAGAGAGAGATAGAGTGCGAGTGGGGGAGGGGCAGAGAAAGAGGGAGACACAGAATCTGAAGCAGGCTCCAGGCTTTGAGCTGTAAGCACAGAGCCTAACGCAGGGCTCGAACCCACCAGCAGTGAGATCATGACCTGAGCCGAAGTCGGACGCTTAAGGGACTGAGCCACCCAGGCGCCCCTCCATCAGATATTCTTTCCTGCTTTGTCAAAGATTACTTGACCATGTAGTTGTGGGTTCATTTCTGGGTTTTCTATTCTCTTCCATTGATCTATACATCTGTTTTTGTGCCAGTATCATACTGTCTTGATGACTACAGCTTTGTAATATTGCTTGAAATCTGAATTGTGATGTGTCCAGTTTTTTTATTTTTTTTATTTTTCAGGATTGCTTTGGCTATTTGGGGTATTTTGTGATTCCATACAAATTTTAGGATTGTTTGTTCTAGCTCTGTGAAAAATGCTGGTGGTATTTTGTAGGGATTGCATTCAATATAGATTGCTTCAGATAGTATAGACATTTTAACAATGTTTGTTCTTCCAATCCATGACCATGGAATGTCTTTCCATTTCTTTCTGTCCTCTTCTATTTCTTTCATAAGCATTTTATAGTTTTCAGAGTACAGATCTTTTACCTCCTTAGTTAGGTTTATTCCTAAGTATCTTATTATTTTTGGTACATGTGCAAATGGGATTGATTCCTTGAATTCTTTTTATGTATAAAAATGCAACAGATTTCTGCACGTTGACTTTATATCCTGTGACATATATATATATATATATATATATATATATATATATATATATAATTCATTTAACGAGTAATATATTAGATGGTACCTGGGCATGGCCAGACTATCCTTTCCTTCAGTGCACTTTCAAACAATTATTTTAGCATCCTTTGGTGATCTTGCCTGTAACTTGTATTTCTTTGGGTTTTTTTTATAAGAATTTCTTTAAAAAAATTTTTAATGTATATTTATTTTTAACCAAGAGAGACATAGCATGAGCAAAAGTGCAAAAAAGAGGGAAAAACAGAATTCAAAGCAGTCTCCAGGCTCTGAGCTGTCAGCACAGAGCCTGATGCATGGCTCTAACCCACAGAATGAGAGATATGACCTGAAACAAAGTCGGCCACTTAACTGACTTAGACACCCAGGTGCCCTAGAAGTTTTTTTAAAAGGAAAAGAAAAATAATGTTTAATTTCTTTACATATAAAACAAATTTTAAGTTAGCTTTTAAAGGCAAAGATAAATAACAGTTCTCAAATAAATGTATATGGTTTTCATTCAATAAATATATTTGTCATGCAGAATATAAGTATGCTATGTGTCAGAACTATTTAGCACTAGCACTTTATCACTATAAGAAATATTTAAGAAATATAGACAGATAAATGTTAACTTTAAGCTTTATGACTATGGCATTAAGCCTCAGTCAAGGTAAAAATTTTCTCGGTATTGATAAAATAATTGTTTTATTTGTGCAATACATGCAGACATGGTAAAAAGTAGTTTAGGTGAAGACAGACTGCAGTAGACATATTGTAAGAAAAACATCATCACTTTTTAAAAAATCTTCCTGCAATAGTTGGATAAGTGATTATATAAGGAATTAATTTAGAATAACATTCAAATAAATGTTCCTTGTGCCAGATTGTTTCTTATTCCATCCAAAAAATCTTCAAAAAATTGATAGTATTCCCAATTGCCATATGGATCTTAAATACATAGAGCCAGACAATATTCCCCAAGAAATTTTTAAAAAACATTGATTCAGTGGGAAATAATACACTTATACTCTTCTTAGATTTCTTCTCAAATAACTACTTAACCTTTAACAAGTTACTCATCCTTCCTAAATCTGTGGTTTCCTTAACAACAGCAACAAAAAAGGCAAATTAGAATTGATATAGAATGAATCTGCCAGCTCTAATATTGTGATTTCTTCTCCAGATACCTACTATAGTTCTTACTGTCACTGCCTTTAACATGCATTTTATATTCCAGGACCAATATACATTCTATTTGGAAAAAAATAGCATATATTCATGATATTAGCAATTGGATTGGTATAGACTGAAAAAAAAAAAGAAATAAACAAAGATGACAAAGATGAAGGCTATTTAACAGAATTGTTGTAGTAGTGTTAAAAGGAATATATCTTGTGGCACTTTTTCATCAATATAGTCTGTTATTTCTATTGGTGACTGTCAGAAAAATAGATGGAGAGCATTTAAAGTACAATATGAACATTGAACTGTATCATATTCTAGTCTTCCTCTACATATTAAATCTAAACCATAGACAAATCCTATAACTTTTCTGATTTTCACACATAAAATAGGGATAACAGCACTGCCTGGAAGCAGATATTGAAATAAATTCTCACTTTATGATCCTAATAAATGCCAGGTACATAATTATACAATGTAAATGAATTACTGCTCTAATCTGTGGCCTGTAAGAGTAAGATCATTTGTAATATACAGCAGTAACCATTTTCCACGTAATGTCACAGTCTTAGAATTCAAGCTCTGCTTCTCATTGCTTTTTTTCAGTTGTATATCAACCTGGCATTGATGGCATTCTTGTGGAATGGCCTGTATGGGGTAAGACCATGTGTATTAGTGGTATCTGCCTGAAATCCCATCCTACTCTTCTAATGATAGTAATGCCTTTCCTCTGGGGAGCTTTCTTCCCCACCATGTTTCTGATAGATCAGCCAATCAGAGAAATCCATCCTAACACCATCCTTAAGCCATAGGGATGAACCCATGATTCAAGTTAGACCAACAATTTTCTTTCCAGAGACAGGAGGATACAGTAAACATTTTAGACATTGAGGGTCACACTGTCTCTGTTACAACTATTCAACTCTGCTCTTATAGTGCAAAAGCAGCCATAAACAATACTTAAATAAATGTGTATGACTACATTCCAATAAAACTTTATTTACAAAAATAGGAAGAGATCTCGTAGTTGGCCCACAGGCAGTAGTTTGCTGTTTTAGAGAGACAATCCGTGAACTGCTCCTGAGTTTGAAATTTTCCCAGATCATTAAGAATCAGCTGTGCAATTTTCATCTCTACTTATTTTTTTCAATCTCAGCTTTACTAAGGTATAATTGACATATAAAATTATAAACTACTCAAACTGTACATCCTGGTGATATATGTACCCATTGTGTAAAAATTGTCCTCATCTAGTTAATTAACATATCCATCATCTCACTTATTTATCTTTTTTTGACAAAAACATTTAAGTACTAGTCTCTTAGTAAACCTCAAGTATACAATACAGTGTTATAAACTATAGTCACCATGTTTTACATTAGATACTCAGATCTTATTTATTTTATTGCTGATTTTTTTTTTTTGCCTTTTTACTAGCTTCTCCCCATTTCCCCCAATTCCCAGCCCTTGGCAATCAGTTTTCTATTTTGTGTATGTACATTTGACATGTATTTTGTTCTTTAAGATTCCACACATAACTGATGATACCCTTCGGTATTTGTTTTTCTCTATCTAGCTTATTTCACTTAGCACAATGCCCTCAAGGCCCTTCCATATTGTTGCCATAGGATTTCCTTATTTCTCATGATTGAATAATATTGCATTTTATATATATATATATATATATATATATATATATATACTACATCTTTATCCATTCATCTGCTGACAGGTTGTTTCCATATCTTGGCTATTATGAATAATGCTGCAGTAAACATTGGAGTACTTTTATCTATTTGATATCTTGTTTTCATTTCTTTTGGATATATATCTAGAAGTGGGATTGCTGGATCGTTTGGTAATTCTATTTTTAATTATTTGATGAATTCTATACTGTTTCCCATAATGGCTACACCAATTTACATTCCCACCAAAAGTGCACCAAGTTTCCCTTTTCTCCATATCTTTGTCAACACTTGTTATCTCTTGTCATTTGACGACAGCCATTCTCACAATTCTCACAATTGTGAAGTGATCTTGTTGTGCTTTTGATTTGTATTTCTCTGAGCACCTTTTCATGTACCTGTTGATGTTTTGTATGTTTTCTTTAGAAAAGTGTCTAATATCCAGTTCTCTTCCCTTTTTTAAATCTGATTATTTGCTGCTTTGCTATTGAATTGTAGACGTTCCTTATATATTTTGAATATTATTCCCTTATCTGATATATGGTTTGCAAATATTTTCTCTCATTCTGTATGCTGTCTTTTCATTTTGTTGATGATTTCCTTTGCTGTGCAGAAGATTTTAAGTTTGATGTAATCCCACTTATTTGTTTTTCCTTTTGTTGCCTTTGTTTTTGGAGTCAAACCCAAAAAATCATTGCCAAGACCTATGTAAAGGAGTTAGTCCTCAATGTTTCTACTAGGAATTTTATCATTTCAGGTCTTACATTAAAGTTTTTAATCCATTTTGAGTTCATTTTTGTGCATGGTGTAAGATAGGGTCCAGTTTCATTCTTTTATGTGTGGTTGTCCAGTTTCTCCAACACCATTTATTGAAGAGACTAATTATCCATTCCCAACTGTATATTCTTGGCTCTTTTGGTGTAAATCAATTGACCATATATTCATGTGTTTATTTCTTGGCTGCCTATTCTGTTTTACTGCTCTATGCATCTGTTTTTATGCCAATACTGTACGGTTTTAATTATTATAGATTTGCAGTGTAGTTTAAAATCAGGAAGTTTAATGCCTCCAGCTTTGTTATTTGGCTATTCAGGGTCTATGTGGTTTCATACAAAATTTAGGATAGTTTTTTCTATTTCTATGAAAACTGTCATTGGAATTTTGATAGGAATCACATTCAATCTATAGATTGCTTTGGGTAATATGAATATTTTAACAATATTGATTCTTCCAATCCATGAGTATAGAATATCTTTTTATTTATTTATGTTTTTGAAATTTCTTTCATCAATTTATAGATTTCAGGGTAGAGATCTTTTACCTCATTTGTTAAAATTTATTCCTATTATTATATTCTCTTTGATGCAGTTGTAAATGGATAGTTTTCTAATTTTCTTTTTCTAATAGTGTGTTATTAGTATATGGGAACAAGCTAATTTTTGTATATTGGTTTTGTATTCTACAAATTTACTGAATTGTTTATTAGTTTGAAGAGTTTTCTTGTGGAGTCATTAGGGTTGTCTCTATATAAAATCATGTTATCTGCAACTAAAGATAATTTTAATTCTTCCATTTTAGAAAACTTTTTATTCTCTTCCAATTCCCCTACCTAGTGCTTTTAGTATTATGTCAAAAAAAAAAGTGGTAAGAGTGGGCATACTTGTCTTGCTTCTAATCTTACAAGAAGAGATTTCAGCTTTTCACCATTGAGTGTGATGTTAGGTGTGGGCTTGCCATATATGGCCTTTATTATGTTGCGGTATTTTCCCTCTATGTCCAGTTCATTGAGAGTTTTTACCATGAGTGGATGCTGAATTTTGTCAAATGCCTTTTTTGCATCTATTGAGATGATCATAAAATCTTTACCCTTCATTTTATTAATGTGTATAACATTCAGTGATCTGGAGATGTTGAACCATCCTTGAATCCTTGGAATAAATCTTCCGTGATCATGGTGTATGATCTTTTAATATACTGTTGAATTTCATTTGCTAATATTTTGTTGAATATATTTGAATATATGTTCATCAGGAATATTGGCCTATAATTTTATTTTCCTGTATTATCTTTGTCTGGCTTTGTTATCAGGGTTATGTTGCCTTGTAAAATAAGTTTGGAAGTGTTCCTTCATTTTTGGAAGAGTTTAAAAAGATTGTTATGAATTCTTCTTAAGTGGTTGTTAGAATTCACCAGTGAAGCCATTTGGTCTTGGACTTTACTTTGTTGGTTGGTTTATGATTACTGACTTGATCTTTGTACTAGCAGTTGTTCTGTTCAGATATTCTATTTTATCATGATTCAGCCTTTGTATGTTGTATATTTCTAGAAATTGATCCACTTCTAAATTGTTCAATTTGGGGCATATAATTGTTCTTAGTGGTCTCTTGTAATCCTTGTATTTCTGATGTATCAGCTGCAATGTCTCATCTTTCACTTCTAATTTTATTTACCTGAGTCTTCTCTCTTTTTTTGTGGTAAGTCAAGTTAAAAGTTTGTCCTCAAAATATAAAATCTTAGTTTCTTTGATACATTCTATTGTCTTTTTAGGCTCTATTTTACTTCTGTCTCTCTGAAAGGCATTAAAAACACTTAAAGATTTTGATGTTTGTAAAATATGAGGACGTTTATGTTCTTCAATATTTTTATAATTGTTCTATTGAATAGAAGGGGATGAGCAGAAAACAGCAAGGAAAGAGTCAGGGCTTTAGAGTAAATATAAGCTATTTAAGGAGACGCAGCCAAGGTAATGGTTTTATTGATTGGGATTGAAAAGAAAGAGGGGCACCTGGGTGGCTCAGTCGGTTAAGCGGCCAACTTCAGCTCAGGTCATGATCTTAAGGTTCGTGGGTTCGAGCCCCGTGTCGGGCTCTGTGCTGACAGCTTGGAGCCTGGAGCCTGCTTGTGATTCTGTGTCTCCCTCTCTCTCTGATCCTCCCCCGCTCACACTCTGTGTCTCTCCCTCTCTCTCAAAAAATAAAATAAACGCTAAAAAAAAAATTAAAAAAAAAAGAAAGAAAGAGAGTGTGGTATGTAGTACGAACCCTATTCAAAGAACATTTTGGAAGTAACACAGGAGAAGAAAGATACCAAAAAGTGGGCTATTATATTCTCATAATAATTTGACTCAAAACTACTATATTTGTAGTTTTCATCATGATTTCTTCTTTGACCCATGCTTTATAAGTGTCTTAATTTTCAAACATTTGAGGATTTTTGTTTATCTTTTTATTGTTGATTTCTAGTTTAATTTCACTGTGGTTAGAGAATATATGGTATATGATTTTGTTTAGCCCATCTGTTTTGGGAACTATTCCATGCAAACTTTTAAAGAATGTGTATTCTGTAGTTAATCCAGTTTTCTGAAAAAGCCTAGTGGGTCAATTTGTTAATCACATTGCTTAAATCTTCCATATGTCTTCTGAGATAGATGATGGATGGATGGATGGATGGATAGATAGACAGTAGAGATGATATATACAGGTATAGATATAGATATATTTGTTTACTTAGAGAGTCTTGCAAATATAATAGTATTATAGAGGCTTTATTCTCTTTTTAGTGTTGTCAATTTTTTGCTTTATAAATTTTGAAATGCTGTGAGTTGTATATAATTTTTAAATTATTATATTTTCCTGGTGAATTGACATCGTTTTTAGCCTTGAACATCGTTTGCATCTTTAGTAATTCTTTTTGCCTTGTAATTTACTTTCTCTCGTATTAGTATAGCCACTAAAGTCTCTTTTGATTTGTGCTTGTGTATGTGTTTTTCTATCTTTTTACTTTCAACTTCTTACATTTGAAGTGTTTTGTGTTAGTATTATTTATTGTCATTGTTATTTAACACAACAATATTTATTTTTCAAATGGAGTATTTACTCCATTTATAAGTAATAAAATAACTTATATATTGAGTTTGAAATTTACTCCATCTTCCTACTATTTATTTTCTCCAGTTTTATTTATTACCTTCCCTTGGATTAATAAAGTGTCTTCTATTATTATAGTTTATTCTTATGTTAGTTTATTTGATTTTATGATTTTTTAATAGTTACACTAGAAATTAAAAAATTAAAAATCTACCTTTAATTAGTACTTTTGTCATTTTCCAGGCAATGTAGACTTCCCTCCATTTTCTCATCTCTCATCTTTTGTGCTACATGTGTTTTCCATCTCACACAGTAGTGATATTATTATAATTACTTACATGGTGGTGGTTGTTGTTTTAAACAGTCAATATACTTTTTTTTTTTAATGTTTCATTTATTTGTCAGAGAGATACAGGGAGCTGGAACTCAGGAACCATGAAATCATGACCTGAGCCGAAGTCAGACACTCAACTGATTGAGCCATCCAGGTTCCCCAGTATACATTTTGATTTATTCCTATTATTCACTCTTCCTATACTTTTAATTTTCCCTATTTATAATGCTTTCATTTTCAATAATATTTATTTAGACTGAAAAACTACCTTTAATGTTTCCCTTAGTGATTGTAAGCTGGTGACCAACTCTCTCAGTGTTTGTTTTTCTGATAGATCTGTATTTCACCTTCATTTTTTTATCTTAAATTTTTTAAAGTTTTAACTGGATATACAATTTGAGGCTTGAAGTTATTTTCTTTCAACATTTTAAGATGTAATTATGTTGGCGTCTAGCTTCTTTTTTTCTGTTATAAAATTAGCTATTAGTCTTTTTGTTATTCCTATTTTTGCCTGCTTTTAAGATACTCTCTGGTCTTTGTTTTTTACTGTATTACTAAGACATTGTGAGATGTGGTTATTATTATAGGTATCTCTTTGCAAATTTTTGAACCTATGCTTGATTCAGTCTTTAGTTTTGGCAAATTTTCAGCCAGTATTTGCTTAGATAATTCTCCTTTACTGCTTTCTACCCTCCCTTTGTGATTCCAGTTACATGAAACCATTTACAATGTCTCATGTGTCTCTTGTGTTCTGTCATGTTTTCCCACATCTTATTTTCTCTGTGTTTTAATCTGGTAATGTTCTACTAAGTTATATTTTAGTTTATTCATCTTCTTCCCTGCTCTAAGTCGCTATTAAACACATTATTAAATTCTTAATGTCTGTTATTGCATTTTGCCTTGGGGTGATATTTTTGTGGCTCCCTTTCCTTGAGATACCGGCCCCTCATTTCTGGCCAATGGGGCAACTCTGAACTCCAATTTCTCTTTTTATTGGCAGAAAGAGTCTAGTTTAAGCTCCATGCAGTCACATGTAGCTCTGTGCCCTAAACTCTGAATCAGCAAGTGCTCAAGAGGAAAATCAATGGCTTGCCTGTAAAATTCATTTCAATGCACCCCATTAGTTACCATAGATTTTCTAAAACGTCTTCAAACTGCTGGAGGGCAGGGCAGGGAAGCAGTTGAGAGTGTATTTTGTCTGGTGGTCTTTATAATTATTCTTGGGAGAAAAAATATCATCAGATAATTTCTCATAAGAAATAATATTTTGAAGATAAAATTTATATTTTAAAAATGGAAACATTTAATTCAAATGAATCCATAGCACATAGAATTTGGGGAGTATAGAGGAAAATCTTTCTTGTCCAAGAAGTTTTCTAACATTTTAGTATATTCTTTCTCCAACCCTTTCTCCAACCCTTAAACATCCTGTTTCCTTTCACATAGTCTGGAATGGAGTGAAACTGATGGACTCAACATTGTTTAGTAGCGTCTACCCTCATATCCCATCCTTATTTTTCAAGTGGTTCTGTGTTTTCCCCATGATAAGAAAAAAGAAAGAAAAAAGGAAGGTAGCAGGCCACATAAGATAAGCAGAATTATTGTTAATATAATGTACTTTATATATTCAAAGATTGGATCATATTCATAGTTTTGATGAGTCTCCTTTCTAAGACTTTTAATTCTGGCTATGGTCATACCACCCTGAGTGCACCCGATCTAGTCTAAGACTTTTAATTCAGGTTTCCTCAATTTTGATGCTAAGCAAGAAGCCTTTATTCTTGATTCATAGATCAAAAAATAAATACGTAACTCCTATTTATCATAGTATTATTTTCATCCAACACCCCAGCCAAAGAAACTTTATTTAGTTACAAAAGATTATTTTCCAAGTTATAAATAGATGTTTTGAAAATTCATCCCTGTCCAGGCCTTTGTTGCTTAAACACATAAATGACTGTTGCAGACAGTGCTATAAAAGGATTAGAGCCAGGGGCTGGCACTTACAATATAAGGCAATCTTGTTAGTTTTTCTTAGTGCCTCGAGAATTATTTCAACTTATATTTGCAGCTATTAAGAGTGGTTAAATGTATAGAAAAAGATCTCTTGTAACTCAAAGGATTTGGGTTCTTTAAGTTTTGTATTTGATTACATTTGAATGCAATTATGGAGGCTTGTAATGTAATATTTTCTTTCTACTGGATGAAAATTACAGATATGTAATATGGGTTTGCTTACCTGATTGCACATTAACTCTAATACTTTTAGATAGCCTGAGGCATGAGCAAAAATAAAAAAAGCTGTGTTGTTTGGCTTGGAACGAAGTCAGGTATATCATTGGTTAAACATTCTGCCCATTTCCTACAAAGATGCAGCTTTAATGTAGAAATCATGCTATATTTTGTTTGCTTTAAGAAGAAAAGATATAGAAGGCCCATCCTAATATCCAGAACAAGTTAAAAATAATCCATTATAAATTTTCAGGTCTCAAATGTTCTTAGGAAAATTTCAATTTGTGAAGATATTTCTTTACCAAAGCCCAAATATTATATGATTAGATAATATGAAAAGTCGGGCTTATGACCGTTTCAGCTAAATCTTATAAGCTTGGAGATTTCCCACAGAATGGAAAACCCTCAAATGTTTATGGAAAATGAAAATCCAGTAACTGAGTAGTTCTAAAATTATCTCCAGGACCAAACTTTAGAAATCTTAGATTTTAAAAACCTTAAGAAGTTCTCCTGATGGCAAAGCAAACTATATTAAATAAAACACAAGATAAAATAATAGAGGAACTATTAGGTGTAGGAAGCATTTAAATGCATTTATGTGACAAAGGGAAAAAAAGGTATTGCATTGGCATTTACTGTGTACAAAGAACTGGGTTACATTTTCTAGGGGATTAATAATGTTTGAAAGGAAAATTTGACTCCTCTTCTTCCAAATTCCCACCATCTAGGGAGATGAGATAATATATCCACAAATAATGTCCACAGAGGAACTTGTGATGAACAACAAAAAGACCATCAACAATGGGAACATGTATTCCAATTCTGTTCCTGTTTTAATATATTTCGAGATTACAAAATAGCACACTTTCACATCTCATTTCTCACGTCATTACCCAGCATCTGATTGGCACATTCCTGTTTTTACTAAGTATCTCTGAGCTGAATTTTAATCGAGAACTGATTTATATGAGCAATAGGAAGATTACTTACTGGACTTCACAGAAGTAAATTTATTTCTTTGCTCACAATTGGTTTTTTGTTTGTTTGTTTGTTTGTTTGACATTTATAGCTATTTATCTTTATCATTTACTTATGTAACAAGTACTTGACCTATTTCTACCTGGTTTAGAACCTAGGCAGAAATGTGAGTTCTGCAGAGGAACACAATGACATACTGAATAATTGCTTAGAAATCTTTCTAAGAAGGGCACCACCAAACGTGAACCTCTGGCAGAAAAGAGGTTCCAGCCGCTCAGTTTTCCTTATTATCACTTACCTTCATGTTCAATTTTGTATCTGCATTTTTGTAATAATATTATCTGTTCTACCTCACAGGAAAACAATATTAAGCACACATCTCTATCAGTTCAGCTGAAGACCAAACATAACTACATAAATATAATTTCATTAGTGAACACGATGTTTAGCACTTTTGTTTTATAGGAGATCTCTAGCATTCTTCTCCACAAAGAAACAAAATTAAGAGCAATGATGAAAAACACATATAGATATATCCAGAGTATCTATATTCTTGGCTTGGATGTAACAATTATATTTATTTACAAAAATTAGTCATTTAAAAACAATCCTAATATGGTATCTCTTACTTTTGAATAATGAATTCAATAAACTAACATTTGAGAAAATCTGTAAATTAACCTTGAATTTAAGAAGATTCGAGCTTAAATATTTTTTATCTAACTGATGCCAATCATTTATAAGTGGTTTGCCAATACTGGAACTATTGAATTCATAATTGGAGGTTTAAAGAAAAAAAATTGTCCTTTTGTGCTACCATGATTGTTCTTATATCAGTGTTTAGCAGACCATATATTTTACCAAGAAAAAAAACTTATGAGACACTAAGATATCTTCCATTATCAGCTTAAAAAATCTAAGAACTCTAGAGAAGAAAGAAAAGAACTGAAAATGTTTTCCCTTTCCTTAAGTATTTACCTTGATAATTTATATCATCATTGACATTGCAGCTAAGTTTTTGGTGCTATTTCTTGAGGTATTTGATAAAGAGGTGCTAAAGCAAATCCAGTTTTATTTCTTGTTGACCTATTCACTAAAAGGTGTTTATAGTAATGGGAGGGAACATAGTTCCAATGTTTAGAGTCCATTCATTGGTGAGATGACAAGAGGGCAAGGTCACGGAGCAGGCATATGGCTTTCAACTGGGGAATCCTCTGACGTTACATCTCAACTTCAGTATTGTGAGTTTGAGGGCAACTGATAATTGAAGTAACTTAATGGCTCTTGTCACCACCTCAAGCAAAAATTAACTTTGTGCATGATAAGATCAAAGGGCATTTAGTCTCTATTTTCAACCAAAAGAACTAAATTAGATATATTTTCCTATTTGCTCCCAACATTTAATTTTATTTAAGGTTATTTATTTTGAGAGAAAGAGAGCATGAGTGAGAGCAGGGGAGGGGCAGAGAGAGAGGGAGAGAGAGAATCCCAATCAGGCTCCTTGCTGTCAGCATGGGGCCTGAGTCAGGCTCAAACATATGGATTGTGTGTGAGATCATGACCTGAAACAAAACCCAGTCAGACACTTAACCAACTGAGCCACTCAGACGCCCCTCAAGTTTTAATTTTCTAAAACTTAAAATGCATATGGTACCTGGATGTGTTTAGCTGCAAGTAATAGAATATTTTAGGGAAGAAAAAAAATAATTCTGACAATTCCAGAGCCAGTATAGTGACTTAGACTTTTTCTATTCTTTCCTTTTATTTTTCTCAGCATTTTGGCTTTTATCCTTCTAAATTTTCAATTCATAATAAAATCACTGCAACTGGGTGCCTGGATGGTTCAGTTGGTTAAGCATCTGATTTGGGCTCAGGTCATGATCTCACGATTAGTGAGTTTAAGCCCCTCTTTGGGCTCTCTGCTGTCAGATTAGAGCCTGCTTTGGATCTTCTGTCCCCCCCCTTTCTGTCCCTTCCCTACTCTCTCTCTTTCTTTTTCAAAAATAAATAAACATTTAAAAAAATTACTGCAGTAGTTTCAAGCATTATGGTTTCACGCAATCAGAAAGAAATAAAACAGGCAGATAAAAGGGCCAATTTCCAAATATTCTTTAATTTATCAGCAAGTGTATCTTCTCACTTTTACTGCTAGGGCTCTTTTCACGTTTTATGTCTCATTTTCAAAACTGGAAATTATGACCACACCTACGTCATTGATTATAATATAGGTATTTTTCATGATTGGTTGAGACCAAACATAATTTACCTCTTTGAAATAGGGGAAAGGCATACCTTGTCTGAACACATTGCTGCTGGATCAATATCTGAACAAAAGAGAGTTCTGTGACCAAGATAAGCACATATGTGTAGGGAGAGGTTGGAATGGCTTAATTTGATCACTCGCAGTATCTACCATAGTTACCACTGAGAGAATAGAATTCTACGGGATATTCAGATAGGGAATCATCATTAAATTAAAATGAAGTATGCATTATTTTCTCCCTGGGGTGTAGTTTTTTCTGTCCCCAAATCTTACTGCATCAATGCTTGTTTTTTACTCTTGCAAATATTGGCATAATTCATTTGGTAAGAATCTATGATGATATCAAAAACTTCATGAGAAATTAAAATGCAAATGGAAAAGAAAAAAATCAAGGTCATTTTCTAGTCTCAGACAGATGATGAGAAAATGTGGAGAGAAGTTTTAGACAAATATTTATCTTTTTGTAAATAGCAGTTCCCCAATCATCTTTTGGCATAATATGGACTCTCACAAGTGGCCTCTAGACTCTAGCAACAAAGTAAAAATTCTCCCACTTCAGTTGGATTAAAAAAACACAATTACCCCATTTTCATCTATGAAAAATAAGATGCAGCAACAAGCTATAAGTGATAATTTAAGCAATACAAAATATGTGTGCATCCTTGTTTTTAGAAGGTCATTTAGTTATTATAAGGATTTGATTCATCATTAGTTTAACATATAACTAATATTAAATATTCTATAATTATTGAATCACATATTTGGTAATTGGTGGATTTATTATTTCAGAATGTCATGCACAGAGAGGGTATGTAAGCTTTTAAGTTCATTTTTTAAAAACCAGAATATTTGTTGAGTTGTTCAGAATTCCTTCCTTCCATTTTATTAAAGAGACTTTGTCAGGGCTTAGAAAAGACCAATTTAGTCTTGATTTTATGGGTGTATATTGTGCTATTTTGTCTTAAGATAGTAATCAAAGCCAAAGTTCAAGTGTAATCTCACTTGTATAATAAGAGATACAGTGTACTAAGGTGAGAGATTTAAGCAATCCCAGGTTATCAATTCTTTATTTCTCCATTTTGAGTCTAGATTTCAAAAATGCAGTGCATAATCTTAGGAGAATGATAATAATAATAATAATAAACAATTATATTAATTATATTAATAATTACATTATTATCATTATTATTATTTGAGAGAAAGAGAAAGCATGAATGAGAGAGGACAGAGTGAAAAGAGGACAAAGGATAGGAAGTGGTCTCCACCCTGATAGCAGAGAGTCCAATAGGACTCTGAGTCATTGAACTCACTAACAGGCAGCGGGATCATGAGCTGAAGTGGGCTACTCAATCAACTGAGCAACCCTGGTGCCTCTGACAATTATAATTATATCTGATGTATTTTGCATGTATTTCAGTTTGGAGTGGGATGGGATATTTCTAATAAAATTTCTAATAAAATAATATTTCTAATAAAATGAATGTATCTCTATAAAACAATCATTTAAAATTGTATTCAAAGTTAAAATTAATGTTTTAAATTTTTTAATAAAAGTCCCCATTGCACCTAAGTTAGGAGATTTTGATTCTGCTTATGATAAATACTTTTATCAGGCTGCAAAGTTTCAAACAACTAAACCATACGAAAAATGGTTGAGTACACAGAGGGAAAATCCTAATCAGAGAATTTTACTGTTTTTATAACACTAAATACTGTTAGTTTTGTTGTCAATTTTCAAACTTCTATATAGAGAGCAAAGATTTGTATTTGACTGAAAAATATGATTCCATTCTTGCCTTTGGTTGGCTATTAAATTGCATTCTTACCTTCTTTGGTAATTCTGGTGTTGAATCTAAAACAAGTAAAAGTATGTTTTCCAGGCATGCATAGTCGATGTTCATGTATTCACTGAACAAACACCATGTTCTTATCACTTTCAAATGTGTAGTATTGCATCCACTTTGTACAAACGTGCAATATTACATACAACACTTTGTACAAAGACAAAACATGGTCCCTGTTCTTAATTGCTTATAGTCTAATTTGGATCATCAGATAATTAGAATATAATAATAAATATACTAAATTAATAATCATAAAATAATATACAATAGCCAATATAGTAATTAAATTAGAATATAATAAATACAATTTAAATAAAAGTATAATGAGTTCTGTGATAGAGGTTAGACACACATTCCTATAGAAGGCTGACAAAGTAGTTGTATGAGTCCAAAGCCCTCATTTATATGCAGGATAGCACTTTTGAAAAGGTATTAACTATTAGACACAGGAATAGTTTAAATTGTTGACATACAGGATGACATTTATCAAGTACTATGAAACTGTCGAGTTCTACTGAGGACAAAGGTGAGAGGTGTGAGTTTCAGGGGTCATCTCCAAAGAGGCACATTGACAGAGGATTAGATATAGCATTTTCCAGAGGGGTAGCCATATGTGATTTCTATCTATAGGTATAATCTAAGTCAAAACACCTATGGGAATTTCAGCACAGACTCATAGACTACGTGAGTGTTTCAACGCAAGTTGATTCAATATGGTATACAGCTGGCAAAGCAGAGGGCTTTTGTGCAGGGGAGAGAGAGGGGAGATTAATAACAAAATGGAAACTGACTTTAAGCAGATTGGAACATAGTTTTGATCTTGACATACATGGAGATGGCTGGTTTTTGAAATTTTAAAGATGTGACCTGTTCCTGCCAGTAAGAAGTGAATGCATATCTTTTATTATCAAAGCAAGTTAACTCTTTCAACCCACTAAATTCTCACGTTCTGTTAGAAGAGATTATACTGGAGCACTGCTGCTGTTCTCAAATATTACTCACATCTATTAGAAACTTGAAAATTTAATTGACGGTGTGCTCACATATTATTTTTTACAGAAGAATGAAGTTTTTCATAGTTGTAAAATCAAAACTTACTTTTTCATAAGATTTGTCTTTTGAAACATTCTGTAGTTTTCTCCCCTGCAATGGTTAGAATTTTGACATAGATTCCATTTCCCACTCTCACTCCAACCTTGTGGTTATTCTTCCCATTCTCATTCTCCCTTGGTGTTTGAGTGCTATTGTTATCCCGAGTATTGTGGCATCACATTTCCTTCCTGCCCTGGGACTCTACCTTCCACCAGTGATGACTTTTATGTGAGAATGGTGGTAGGGGGCTAAAGACCAAACTGAGAGATGTGAGTATCGCTTTTGAAGTGTGGCATCCTATCTGCACAAAATGAGGAAATGGGAAATGCAATCATAATTACTATCAGTGATGAAAAGCAATCATTATTATAATTTTTGAATATGCTTTCTCAAGGAAGAATAACAATGGAGTCATTGAGTGCTGTTGGTCTCTAAACTAGCGCTTGGGAAACTACACTAAATGGTACCTAATGACCTTAGGGAGTTAACAGTCCCCAGAATGTAGGTAATTTATTTTCTTCTCAGAGCTCATTGTTTCAAAGAATTTGAGAATCAAATAAATTTTTCATTTATTTATCCTTAATTCTGTGTGATCTCCTTTGCCCTCTTGTAACACTCAGTGATTTGGCAATAAGCAGGATAAAATAAAGTGACCTACTGTGGTTACCAGTAAGCAAAGAAACAAAAGACAACATAATAGAGCTGATGCCAGTTAACCAGTTAGCCAAGGGACAGGGAATGAGTGAGGAATATTGCAGAAGTGTTGGGCAAAGGTGCAGAGAGGATAGTAAACTTAAGCATTGAGGACAATTGCAGTTGAAGGACACGCTTGTTTAGGGGGACAGCCTTGTTTAGGTAAGTTCCCATGTCACACACTCCTAGACTATGTCAAAAGTGTGAAGAAGCTTCTTCTCACAAGCAGATGGATAAAATCTATCTGTGTGGCCATTCTGAATCTAAGAGACTTTGTTCCAACTGTAGAGATTATGCTGGTGGCTTTGGCCTCTAGTTGAATGCAGTGGAATATTCTTGAGTAGCTATCTATTTATTTTATCACTTGCCACACAGTGTGTATTGCCATTGTATGAGAAAATCCTTTCTGGTTAAAGTGAATGCTTACAAAGCAGCATTTTATATCTTTTCCCATCTGTGAGGAATTTGTCACATCTTCATATAAAATCCCTTGTTGCCTTAGAGTTTTTAAGACCAAACACATTATAGTTCTAAGGGTATGTTTGTCGTTGTCCATCATCTTTTTTTCACTTTTAAAACCATGTTTATTTATTTTTGTATCAGAATATGTATGACTTTGTTCTGACTTCCTTTTTCCTTCTCCCAAGATAGTCTGAAGAATCAAATACTGGATCTCAAGAGGTTTCCTCAAACTATTTTAGGAATGCAAGAATTCAATGTTTAGCTAGCTCTCTTTTGTTGATTTGCCCCAGCAAGTGGGGTTGATAATAATTGCACCTTACAGTTACAACTGGAAGTAGGTCTTCAGGATTATGGAGACTTGCATGAGCAAATGCATTCTACACCAAGGATCACGAATCTTCTATAAATTGGGGTTTGATGATTCCATATAATTGTTTCTTATCTTTTCCTCATTTTTAACTTCTCCTCTCTGTTTTATCTGCTGTATTCAGTAAAATTTCAGAATGTTATCAAAACCATTTTCTCAAGGTGATATAGTCATTCAGTACTGTGGCAATAAAAAGTCTCATATTTTATTTCTAGAATGTGATTCCCTAAGAAATTGCAACTTTGACCATTTCTTTCCATTTTGTTCATGGAGACTGATGAGAACAGAGAGAGGCAAAAGTGTTGGCAAAATCTCCCATAGTTAAAATGTGGTATTCTTCTACATATGGACTCATTCATTATATCCAGTCCTTAAGCAACTTATTGAATATTATTAAATTGAAAAGTTCTAAACAACAAGTTTAAAAATAAGTGTTCAGGAATATTTAAAATGTATTTAAAAGTCATAAAATTGTTATTATGTTGGGAACAAGCTCATCCTCTCACATAGATCAGAAGCCCCTTATATAGAGAGCAGATGAAACATATGTGTGGAAGACCTATGGTCTATAAAGGCATCTCACTCAAGTTGGATGAAAGCTATTTATATGAAAGCCTCTGCAGAAGGAACCAGAAGCTGTTTCCTTATAGTTTTACTTGTTGGTTCTGTTCTGGCCTTTTAAAATCATATAAAGAAAAGTTGTATGCTATCCTTGCCATCCTTCCCCATAAGATGTCCAGGATAAAAACACTTAAGTCTTTAAATCAATTTTATGGCTTGTAGATACCTCACCATTTTAGTTCTCAGGTTGTACTTTGATGAACAATATTCTTCATAAAATAGAATGCTTATAATAAAATATTTGGTGGAGGTTTCTGGGTGTTTGTAACAATCTAATATGTGATGTTCCACTTGAGAAAGCTAATTATTTCACATACTAAGTAGTAGGGTAATAGCATATCAGAGCTCTATTGGTATAGAATGCCCATAGTTATGATGTCCATTTTTTCTAAAACCACACTCATTTCAAATATACACTCTCTATAACCAATCAGTTCCACTTCCAGGAATGTAACCAAGGAAATAATCTGAAATATCAAATTAAAATACTATTCACAAAGAGTATAATTTTAATATAAAATATCACAAAAATATATGGAGGTAAGCTAATTGTCCACTGGTAGAAATTATTTCAATAAATCCATTTATGGAATTGGAAATTCATTCTATGGATATTATGCAGCTATTAAAATCATTATGTAGCATGAAAATTATAATGGTAGGATAATAATAAGAAAACAGAAAAATATGTATGATGAATATATACATATATATACATATGATGGATACATATACACTATTCATTCCAAAGATGATGCAAATGAAACACCAAAATTATAGTTCTCTTTTTTGGTATACTATTTCATTTCTCTTCCTTACATTTTTTCCCAATTTCTATAATTACCAAATATTTACTTCAGTGAAAATGAAAGATCTCAGGAAATTTGCATTTTTAACTATTAGGCTTTCATATATGAAACAAAAATTCTTTCAAATGACTTGATAAACAAAATCCCATTCTCCCTGTGTCACTGTAAGAAAGTTTTTGGTTTCACTGCCTTATTTTTAAGGTTCACATCCTACAGGACAGGACAGCCATACTACTTGTCCTAGTACCCATAGATTCTTATCACGATGGAAAATTGATCTGTTGGGCTTGCAAGGTATCTCTTAAAACTCATGTGTTCTGCCACTTTATTTCTTTATGGAGAAAAGGGGAGATGAGAGAGTGATTGATTGAGAGAGCGAGATTGGATGGAGAAAGGCAAGGGGCAGAGTGCGTGGTAAAAGGGACAAAGAGAAAGCTAATTCCAACAGCTGTTTTGCTTATCTGAAAGTTTTAACTTGACTCTTGCTCACATCCCAGGTGACCAGCTAATAAAAATAATTTAAGCTTTAACAAAACAAGGGTAATTTATAATGTGAAAACTGTAGTCTGGCACTTGTATCAGCACCAGAAACAAGGTTTCTGAAAGTTCCTTAGGGGAATGAAACTACCAGGGACACACAATTTAATAACAACCTTCTTTCCACTCAACCACCCCATCCCAGCCCCCTACCCCCTGCTGCCTATTCAACATCAACATCAAAACCTCAAAGCAAACTTATAAAATTCTGTTTCACTATTGGATCCTTTATATTGTTTTTAAAGCAACCTTAAAATTAAGTCATATTTTTCATTACATGGAAATATTTTTAAAATTCAGGAGTTCATATTAATTGTTTTCAGCAACGTTATTGCTACCACAAATCTATAATTACTCAAGAGACTCAGTTTAAACAGAAGTAATTCCATTTTTGAACTAGAATGTCTATTGTATACTTCAAAATTATACTTTTCTTGGAAACAGGGCCTCTTGAAATGGAAATGCCTCACAGAAAGGGCAGATTTTAATATTTTTCATCCCCATTGAATTAGAGCAGAAACTAATTTGCTAAATGGAAAGCTACTGTCATATAACATATTGCATAAAATGAATATACACATGGAGATTAATCAAAAAAAGCACATCAGCTTCATAGCAGTGTCATGCTTAAAATGAACTTACATTTTTATTCTGCCTTGAGGATACACAGATTGTTTTGTTTTAATGGCTTCCAGCCATCTCTATTATATAGCATAAAGGCTCAAAGGAGAAAACAGATTTTAGTCCTCAGAACAACATCTACAAGGAAGGAGTTTGAAAATGCTGATTAAGCAAATGTTGGGTTAGTCCGTCGACTTCACATTTGTGTTTAAGTCATTGTGGAACAAATATTTAACTATTGGTGTCCTTGTCTGGACATAATCAAAAGCCTGCATGAATCCTGGGCACCTGTGAGACTGTGAGGAAAAGCTTGTTTAAAAGAACTTGCAAAGGGAGAAGTTAACTGGTATTGGAGGGCAATAGGTTTAACCAATCATTAAAAACTCAGAATCAGGTAAGTTCTTGGAGGCACATGGGCTTTGACTGTGACAGCTAAATGTCGAGTGAGAGGCAAAGTCATTTAACTTTCTGAACTTCTGATTCCTCATTAATGAAATGGAAGTGATAATAATTGTCTTGTCTAATTCTTGTAGCTGTTCTTAATATCAAATGGGATAATGAACGTAAAATCACCTCACAGGTTCAAACAATAGGGGGATATTCATGCACTATGTTAATGGTGAATTCATGTGCATTTGTACAGTATTTTTTTCTGTATATCTGATAAAGAATAAGAAGGCTGGAATTCTGATTTGGAGTTGGGACATCTCGGTTTATGTCCAAGCATTGACAATAACTAGTTCTATTACAAGAAGCAGGTTAGTGAGTTTAAACCTCCATTTTTAAAATATCTATCATGAAGTTAATCATACTTATCTATTAGATTACCTAAAAATCAAAACAATCATATTAACAAAAATATTGTCTAACATTACCGTCATATTTTTATTATCTTTCAAAAATTCCCTTTTGATGATCAAAGATTAATGTAATTTCCATCCAATGGACCTCTCTTCTTTATTGCAATTATTTTTCCCTGCAAATTAATTCCCTTTAGAAGCTATAAGTTTTCTACCTGGAACTTTGTGTTTTAGTCATATGTGGTAGCAGAATAATTTTTAGATGGTTTTACCAAATTCCCAAGGAAGTTTTAAGAAAACACAGTAACTGACAAAATTACACTAACAGACTAAAGATCAAATTAGCAGAGCAGAAGAATCTGTGGAAACAGTGTTCAGGGGTGCCATCCCCAAAATAGCTTGATGTGAGAGCCATGGGGATGAGGGCAAGGGTTTCTAGCTTGGATTTGACACCAGTTCATGAGGACTTCTTTTTTCCCTTTTTGTAAAATGTGGGAAGTAGAGTAAATAGTACAAGGGACCTTTCCTGCTTTGATGTTTTATTTAATTATTAAAGTTTAAAGCAGTTTGTGGATACTTAGGGGTGAAACGACTCTGAGTTTACTTTTCAAAACTGCTTGAAAGTGACAGCTTTCGGTCAGAAAAGACTGGTAAGAAAAAGCTCATGTGAGTTCCAAAGAAGTCTTACTTGTTCTAGAAAGTAACTTAAGTTCTGGCAGCATATGGTTCAATAAGGCATGAATTTGTGAAGATAAAATAGGAGTCTTCAACATTAACTAAATTTTTTTTGGAATGGGCAAGATTTATTTTATGGTCATTTTATTTCATTTCATTTATTTTATTTATTTTAGTTCAAATCTTTGAGAGCAAAATATATACGTGCAAACGTATATAAGTTAGGAATTACTTTAAAATGCAGTTGCAGAGATACAAGGGTTAAACCTAGCAAAGACTTTCTATTTCCTCTTGATATTATAAAACGGGTAGAATGCTGGGTTTCTTGAGTCACATAAATCTGTCAGAAACATTTTAAAATAAAATTCTGTAAAATAAACCAGCATTTCTCTATTTTACAATTTTTAAATGCCTTCAAAAATAGTTTATTTTAAGAATTTAAACTTTAACTCAATATCTTTTATCTTATTTGATTTATCACAAAAAGCTAAAGCTCAATTAGAGATAATGATTTTTGGAGATAATGTTATGAGTGGAACCGTAATTTTCTAAATATTAGAAAACATATTACTCTAGTGTTTTAATTCATAATATGAAATAGTTGCTTATTATATATTGAGTGTCTTGGTAGTTCAATATTCAACATTCAAACTCTCAGATCCTTTACTTAAAGTTGGATCATTTACTATGCAACAAAAGGCTATTATTTGTTTCTGCATAATTTATAGGAAAAGACAATAATGTCCTTAGCTGCATAACTTAGGTAAACCTTTCAAATTTCAGACCTACATATTGGCTATAAAACTATAAAAGAGAAATAATTTTTTAAAAAGGTGAATTTTCTGAGTTAAAACTTATATATTCTATTTCAAATCCTTGTCTTTTGGGAAAATGTGTGTCATAATATGTTTATTGGTCAAGTATTATGGTGAGGGAATATACAAGAAATTATACTCTTCCCTCTAGTACTTTTATCTTCTCATTAGGTATGGTATCTAAGATAAAACTATATTTGAGGCATGATTTACAACATAAACATAAATCACCCTGTAAAGTTATCTTACCTATAGGTAATATCTTTTAGCGTCTAAACATGTTTTACTTTAAAAAATAATCTGATGATCTTTTATTTTAATAGGATAACTGGAAAAAAATATTTGTCAGTGCTAAAGTTATTTTGTTCTACTCAGAATATTTCTAGAATTGCTCACAGTTACCATGTAAAAAGAAAAGAAATTCTAGCAACTTAAATGCTCTCTTAGTGTTCCATTCTACTCATTTCTAATTTCCTTCAGGCTTACTATCCAGGAAAAACATGAGACACACAGCTAGGAAAAAGTCCCCAAAGAACTTTGAAGTGAGTCTTCCCTACCCAATAGCAAACCTCTAAACATTACAATAATAATAACAATAATAACAACAGCAATCCATCAACCACTGTTCAATGAAGTATGTGGGAAATAACATCTCAGAAAAGATTGCCTTATGTTGGATCCCTTATAAATACTGAAAAAATGGTACTGAAATATAATGAATTTAAGTAGTTGTTTTTGTTCAGTGTCTTCTTGAAATAATTCTCTCTCCTCTTTCTCTCTCTTTACACACACTTACACACACACAAGTATACAGATTTCTAGGCAAATACTTTGACAATTCATATAGAAAATTAAAGGATAAAGTATTCAGTTCAGAATGTGTGGACATTGGTTCCATGTTTACTGAGACATAAAAATGGTATTACTGTCCAAAATGTAAAGGTTGCATTCTTTTTAGTTCATGATAAGAAAAATTCTTGGCTGCACACAGGACCATTCAAAATCTAGGCACAGATCTTCTTCCGACAGTTTTTTTGACAAAAGAAAAAGAGAACTGTTTTTGGTAAATGACCCTCATATCCCCACAGCCGTCTATGTAGAAGGGCAAATAGAAAGAGGATCTTAACATCAATGCTTTACATAATCCATTTAAGTCAAAACCACATATTAAATTCAAATTTTTGCCTTTTTAGAAGTCTTATGCTGTTCCATGGTATAGAAAACTCTTACTCAGGTAACATGGGGATTGAATATGCAATAAACTATGTACTGTTTCTTCTGATACTCTCAACTTCTTGGTAATTAAGGAAACACATATCTTGAACATGATCATTGGAAATCAAATTCTTAATTCTTTTTTAAAAACTGATGAGTCATTATGTTGAATTGTCTCAGTGGAATTGGGACATTTTATCATGATCTTTTTTGGATTACTTAATCATACCATGTCTTAATAGAACACTGCTAGTTTTAAGAAGTTTGGGGGCGCCTGGGTGGCTCAGTCGGTTAAGCATCCGACCTCGGCTCAGGTCCTGATCTCACAGTTTGTGGGTTCGAGCCCTGCATCGGGCTCTGTGCTGACAGCTCAGAGCCCGGAGCCTGCTTCACATTCTGTGTCTCCTTCGCTGTCTTTCCGTCTCCCACTCATGTTCTCTCTCTCTCTCTCTCTCTCAAAAATAAACAAACACTAAAAAAAAAATTTAAAGAAGTTTGTACTGAGCTTAATAATGCAGTACAAGGATTAATCAGATAAACTTTGTAAGATATTATTGAAAATCATTGTGTGTAAGATTAAATTCATTTGAGTTGCAAATAGTCTCTTTTAATTCTAATTGAATAAGAGTTGTATATTAATTATAACTCATTTAATTTCATTTCACTAGCTTATTACATGCTTTAATTCCATTATAGTCCATTCTATTTGCATTTGTATTTGATTCTTTACTGTATATTCATTTCAGCATTGGACCTAACAGTGGTCTTGTTTTATTTTGCCTCAATGATTGGCATGCCAACTGATGGTTACCTAATATTCCTTTCCTCTGGCCTTGGATTGGATCTTGAATGGGAAAGTCTGACTGGGCTAATATTACTGGAAGAGAACTCACTCAGATCTCATTTGAAAGAGAGCCAGCATCTTTTCTCTATTCTCTCTTTCTCTCCCCTTCACTCTTTATCCTCCTTGCTAAATGTGAATAAAAAGACATTCCCCAGTGCCCGTGGGCAGCCATATTATTAGGCCAAAGAAAGTAAAATTTACAATTAGAAAGTAATTTGTAATATTGTTGGTGGCAGTAAAAGATATATAAAAATGATTAACAGAATGTTATAAGAAATAAATGAAGAGAAATATGAGCATGTTTGTTAGTTATGTAAGTGTTACATGAGATCTTGAACTTCTTCCTAAAACATACATGTAATCTGAATAATGGATAAAAAGAAAGCTAAACCAATCCTAGGAAAATGGGGGGAGGGGTGAAAATGGGATTCAGACTACAGAACAGAATGAGGGTGGTGAAGAAACTGGCTTAGTTCTTTGTGTTGAAAAGCTTAGATTGACAGAGAGAGAGAGAGAGAGTGAAAATAATACCAGCCTTCTGAATTCCTTACTTTATACTTAGTGAATATTAAGTCACCTGCTAGTGCCCCTGTTGTTGGCCACTGGTGTTGGTGAGTGGAGGGTGGAAGGATGTCAATTATGCTTCTGCATCACTTCTTTGGAGAAATCAACTCCCTTCCAGCCCACAGAGTACTGGTAGGTTTGTGACCATTGAAATCTTCCAATAGCCATAGGAATGAGCATATCACTGAGGCTGAATCAGTTATTGCTCTGAATTATTTTGGACATAGTACAGTTCCACTGATAGCATGGATCTCAATCAGAGAACGGCCAAGTATTTTTCAGGGACTAATATGTAGACCCTGGAAGAAAGAACTACTCTTCCCAGAAAAACAAAGTTCTGGTTCTGTTGGGGTCCATTTTGCTTATCAGATGGTGAGAGCCAGCCTGTAGAGTGAAGCCAAGCAAAGTCGGAAAGCAGGAAGGTGGAGATAATGAGAAAGTCTTCGTGCTCACTTTTGAACTCCTACATTCAACAGTGCCAACAGACAGCAAATTTTACTTTGACTTCCCAGTTATGTGCAGCAATATATTCCTTTTCAGTTTAATTTGCCTTGGGAATACAGCACTTAACAACCTACAGAATCTTGATTGGTACTATTATTCAATAACCAGGGAGAGGACTAAAATAAGAACAGAAGCACTAACACTAATCATCACCACACAGTACTTTTATTGTTATTCATATATTTTTAATATTACACAAATAAGAATATAATTTCAAGAAGATTTGGTTCACATCAACCGGCTTGAGGTCCTCAATTTCATGTCATTCTGAATGCCTTTGATATAATGGGGTAAAATTAAGGAACAAAACTCCTGTAACGTAGGAGCCCCCCATTTTGCTATTTAATTTAATAAATAAATACAACACAAAGTGGCCTATTTACATAACTGTCTTTAGTCTTACATTTTTACTTGAGAGACTATATTCTTAATAAACCTGTAAGTTTAGGAAATGAAAATATGACCTCTTAAAAATAAAGACATGCCAGAAATACAGAAATGAGCCATGCCAGAAACACAGAAATGAACTTGTTATATAAAATCAAGTTCCACCTCTTTACCTCTTGGCTTGCATATACACACTGTAAACACACCAGATGATTTCAACAAGTCCACTGGGTGGATGGAAAACATCAGCCAGTTTGGATACTTGGTATCAAATAAACAAAATGACTATGGATGGCACAAACTTTTCTGTTTTGAGTAAGTAGTTTTGTCATTAACCTAATAGCTAAATAAAAGATTGGGCAATTTCCAATGACAAAAAAATATAAAATTCCACATTGGAAGGTTGGATCTCTTATGGACAGAGTTTTGACTCCAAGAGTGTGTTGTGTATAACATGTATATGTTTATAAGAACAAATTTCAAACTCTATACTTCTTGCTGATGTGCAAACATGTACTCAAAAGCTGAAGAAACATTTAAATCCAAGCTGGAAAAAGTCCTCTTCATCGTAATGTACATTTAAACTACCCAGTCCCCGTGTTGTTGTAATCACAATGCAATTTGATACCAAGTGTGGAAAGATGTACTTTGGGGGATGGGGGTTTGAGAGCTGTCAGGGGACTTGCTCCTTTGGCAGTGATTAACAGTTTGGTAATGAGGGTCTGTTGTGTGGGGGTGAGAATCCAAACACTGTGTCAAATGGTTAGCTGCTCTTTTAGTGACCCCAAAGTACACAGCAGTCCTGGAACTGAGGGAGAGGGAAAGATAGAAAGAGAGGAGCTAGAAAAGCCTGACAAAGATCCCCAAATCCTTTTTTTTTTTTTACAAAGACAGAAGACTCTTCTCTATTGTGATTAGCCCACTCAGCCCCATACCCTCCTCTTCCAAAAAGAAACTCTGGTAGCATTAGCTAATGGTAATAACAAAATAATCCAAAGAAACAAAACTGAAGAAATTTAGGACTACAGGTTTAGAAGTTGTTGAGTCTTATATTAACAAAATGTTTTTTTTACCTGAAAAAATATATTTTTAGCTTATTTAAATGTGGTTTTTAAAATAGCTTCACAATAAATTCAACCAGCGCATAAATTTTATCATTTACTAGTTAGTTGGTTTTATGCCTTAAAAAGTGATCTTCTAACTCAGCTTTGTATAAAATAAATAAAGTAAAAAAGAAACTAACTCCTCAGGGAAATCTGAAGAGGAAAAAAAAATGAACTGCAAGCTTCAGTGTCCTTATATTTATTGGCTTGAGGTCAATCTGTTATGAGATGTCTTGGATACTGTGTCTGTAATGGCTGTGTTTTTTTCTTAGCTACACATCCAAATCTGTGTTATTCATAGAAGACAGAACTACTTGGGCATAAATTCCATACCTGTCAATTAGTGTGACCTGGGGAAGTTACTTAATCTTGGTTTCCAGTAATAATATTATAATAATACCTTCCTCTTACCATTATTATAAAGATCCAGCGAGATAACATAATGTCTGATACATAAGAAATCATGAATACATATCAGAACCATTTCTTTCTCCACTTTTGTCCTATTAAACTTAACATAGCTCTATGATTATTATGAGTTGGGTTAATTTTGAGGTGAAATGTATGTTTTTCAAGATATATTATCTTTTAGTATGATGTTGCACAGTTTACTTACAACAGTATTTTGGTGTATTTCAAAGTTTAAGTAAACAGTGAATGCACTAGTGGATTTCAGCTTCAGCAACAACAACAAAAACAAAAAAAATAATTTGAGGGCTAAACATCTCATTCATCACATTTCTCATGTTAAAACATTTGTCTATAAACAAAGTTTAGTGTAAATTTTAACTCAACATAAAATGTTAATGAATAAAGTACAAGACTCACATGGATATGTAAACTCCAGAATATGTCCAAAGTGGATTTTGGCTAAAATCATCTGGACAGTTGCCTCTGTAATACAAAGCCAAAGCAAAGAGACGGTGGGCCAAAGGAAGCCTAAGTACATAAACATGAAACTACTGAACTCTGAGGAAATTAGCAAATGAGTTAAATACTGATCTGGGAGCTCTGTCCATTTTTATCAGGGGGATATTCTACTGCTGTAAGCAGGCATCTGGTTTTTATGTTTTTCAGAAAAGTCTAAAGCTGGTGGGGGATGTTAATAATGAGGGAGGTGAGACACGTGTGGAGGCAGAGAATATATGGGACATTTCTGTACTTTTTCCTCAATTTTGTCATGAACCTAAAACTGTTCTAAAAGATAAAAGTCTTAATTTTTGAAAAAAAAAAGTCTTAAAGTATGAAGAATGTATGACAAGCATGTGCATATTTAAATGCTGGTCCCCTTTCCCCCTTATACAGTGTTCTTCTAAGAATTAATTAAACCTTATTAGATTTTATGTAAATTAGAATTTTCCTAAGGTAAATAAACCTCATCTTGAAAAGGAAGTTTAAATTTCTTTTTGTAGTAAGTAGATATTTTTGTTTGCTCCCTAACCCGAGGTTTTAAATATCAGATCCACAGATACGTTGGTCTGCACATAGAATCAAGAGTACATGCAGTAAGCCCATAAATTTGCATCTGTTTCAATTCATGAAATATGTGTAAACTTGGTGGATGTATTGGGTTGGTAAAAAAAGGGAGTTTCTCTGTCCCTTCTCCAACATATTCTAATCTAACCATTTATCAACTCATTCAGATTGCCCTCTATATAGCAATATATTTCAATAACAAACCAAAGATCACGAGGCTAGCACTTATTTCTTCATTGAAGGCTCTTTTAACATCTCGAATACTCTTACCATAGGGTTTGCTCTTAGACTAATGATACTAGTTTCTCTAGGCATACCTGCAAATTGAATCTGTTCCTTTAAAACTCTTCTTTCCCATGTAGTACACTCCAGCCTGCCAATCAACATTTGGAAAAAAAGATTGCAAAAATTTAAGCAATTATATCAAACCTCAGTTATCTTCATTCTATATAAGAGATGATGATAAAGAGAAACTTTGGGGGCGCCTGGGTGGCTCAGACGGTTGAGCATCCGACTTCGGCTCAGGTCATGATCTCACAGTTCATGGGTTCGAGCCCCGCATTGGGCTCTGTGCTGACAGCTCAGAGCCTGGAGCCTGCTTCTGATTCTGTGTGTCCCTCTCTCTCTGCCCCTCCCCTGTTCATGATCTGTCTCTCTCTGTCTCTCAAAAATAAATAAATGTTAAAAAAAATTTAAAAGAGAAACTTTGTCTTAGGCCAACTTTGTCAGGTGGATAAAAGTGCATGAAGGAGATTATCCCAGTGAAAATAAATACTGAAGAAAGCGTTATCCCTTAAAATTAAAAAAAAAAATACACTGTCACACTGAAGAAAAACCACCGCCCAATTCTTCAAAACTACTGAGTTAAATGTGTTATGACTTTAATCACAAAAATAGTATTTTAGCTGATAGTGCTGATAAATTAACTTTTGTAGTGCTGATAAATATATTTTCAAATACAACCACTAACTAATTATGAACTCAAATACCCACTAATTGCCCTATGGCAATTTAGAAATTTAGCAGTGGAAAGAAACATCATTTTCATTAATGAATTCTTGATAGTGCTTCCATTCGAGTTGGGAGGGTTGATTGCTGTGGAATGAAGAGAACTGACTGAGAACCTAACGACTGGTTTCATTTCCAAATTAGTGGCAAATCACTGAAACACTCATCTGTAATGAGGAGATTGGTTCTATCAACCTGTTAAAACCCCAAAATTCTATTACTTCTGTGACATTCAAAGAGAGGTACCCAAAAATCTTTGTTAGGAATCGCCCTTCCCATGAAGTACAGTAAAACCTTGGATTGTAAGTAACTTGTTCTGTGAGGGTTTTGCAAGACGAACAAACATTTCTAATAAATTTTAACTTGATAAATTGAGCAATGTCTTGCAATATGAGTAGTATGTGACACTGAATGTCACATGATCACAACTGAGCTAATGTTTCTTAAAATTTGCTTTGATATATGAGTGCTTTAGATTACAAGCATGTTTCCGGAAAAAGTTATGCTCACAAATGAAGGCTTCACTGTATTTTGATTTAAAAAAATCAAAAGCAACTAATATAGAAATTTATTTTTCAAACTTGTATGGGATACTCAATCTTACTCAATGTTATATAACTTTCCTTATATTTTGGGGTAAAATATTTTCCCTCAAAAGGAAGTTTTTCCTTCAGGAAGGGCTGACAGGAAGAGTGGTAAAACTAATGCTGTTGCTGGTCCTTCTCTGGAGACCAGTTTAACCACACTTTTTTCTTTTTTTTTTTAAGGTTAATTTATTTTGAGAGAGAGAGTGCGAACATATGCACATAATAGTGGGGGAAAAGCAGAGAAAAAGGGAGAGAGAGAATCCCAAGCAGGCTCTGCACTGTCAGCACAGAGCTCAGCTCGGGGTCTTGATGTCACGGAACCCATGAGACCATGACCTGCATGGAAATTAAGAGTCAGAGGCTTAACTGACTGAACCACCAGGACCCCCATAACCACATTATTTTCCTCTGGGGACCTTTCAGATTGGATAGAAGCATTTTCATTTTCTCCATTAAATGGGGAGAAGAAAGCATTGTGGGAAACATAGCTGGATTTGTGTTTCTAATTCGACCCAAATAATTCTATCACTTAGTGTAAACAATTTTTACTATTTTTTCTGAGTCAGCTCTTTAGAAAAGTAATAAGTATTATCAGTTGATTAATTTTGGGATATAAGCTAGAATAAAAAAGAAATTAAAAACCAATAGTCATCTGAATGAATTGATAACATTGAATTACTGTGATGCAGCCTTTTAGATATGACTTGTCTGAGTTCCTAACCACGAGAATACTGAGTGCCACAAATTCTATATATCAAAGACATTTCATAGATTTTTGTTTCTGTTCATCATATTATTGAGGAAATTATATCTACAAAGACAATAAGCCAAAAAAATTAGTAAATTAGTTATGATGAGGACTTTTCATAAGAAATAGTGTGCTGGACTGCATTTTCAAATGCATCCTTCTGTTATGTGGGAACTCTGATGTTTTGAAAAAAAATCAAGTATCATCCTGCAATTAGAGTGTCATGAAGTATAGGTTTAATAACCTGCTGATGCTATAAATAACACAGCAGCTCATTCATTCATTCATTTCATTCAGTCATGGGAGCTTATCATGGACTTTAGGTACTGGGATAGAGAGATGAACAACATAGACAAAATCTCTGCCCTCCCAGACCTTACATTGTAGCAAGAAATGACAGGCACAAATTAATAAATATTTATTATAATGACAGGTAATGATAAGTGCAATGAAAAAAGCAAAGCACCATAGGAGGAGATTGAGCATGTACACAAATGACTGGAGGAAATGAACAAATGGTGGAGGAGGGAACATTTGAGTAGAGAGATGAACAAAAGCAGAGAGATGAGGGAGGGACCCATGGGGAAATCAGGGAGTGAGAGAAGAGGAATTCCAGAAACAAACATGAAAGCATGCAAAGTTCCTGAGGCCTGTTCAAAGAAAGGTCAATGTGTCTAGAGAAAGAGCAGGCAGAGCAAATGGAGTGGGGTGGGAGATAGGCCTGAGAAAGGGAACGGACAGGCCATGTAAAGTCTTTAGGCCCTCTTGAGGTATTTGGCTTTATTCTAAATGTGACAGGAAACTAAAAGAGGGTTTTGAAGAATGCACTAACATTTTAGCATTCATGTTTTATTTTACTTTTTGAATTTTATTTTAATTCCAGTATAGTTAACATACAGTGTTATATTAGTTTCAGGTGTACAATATAGTGATTCAACAGTTCCATACATCACCCAGGGCTCATCAGGACAAGTGCACTCCTTCATTCCCATGATGTATTTCACCCCCCCCCAACTCCCCTCTGATAACCAGAAGTTTGTTCTCTATTAGTTAAAGGTCTGTTTCTTGGTTTAATCCTCTTTTTCACTATCTCTCTTTTTCTCTTCCTTTGCTCACTTGTTTTCTTTCTTAATTTCCACATATGAGTGAAATTGTATGGTATTTGTCTTTCTCTGACTGACTTAATTTGATTAGCATTGTACTCTAGCTCCATCCATGACTTTGCAAATGGAAAAATTTCATTCTTTTTATGGGTTAGTAATATTCCTCTGTGTGTGTGTGTGTGTGTGTGTGTGTGTGTGTGTGTGTTTATCACACCTTCTTTTTCCATTCATCTATTGATGGACACTTGGGCTGCTTCCATATTTGGCTATTCTAAATAATGCTGCTATGAACAGAGGGTTGTACATATCCCTTTGAATTAGTGTTTTGTTGTTGTTGCTGTTGTTGTTTTAAGTTTACTCATTTAGTCTGAAAGAGAGAGAGAGAACCAGCAGGAGAGGGGCAGAGAGAGAGGTAAAGATAGAGAATGCCAAGCCTCATACAAGGCTTGAACCCACAAACCATGAGATCATGATCTGAGCAGAAGTCAAGAGTCAGACACTTAACTGACTAAGCCACCCAGGTGCCCCTGAATTAGTGATTTTGTATTTTTTGGGTAAATACCCAATAGTGCAATTACTGGATGATAGGTTAGTTCTATTTTTAACATTTTGAATAAACACCATACTGTTTTTCACAGTGACTGCACCAGTTTGTATCCCACCAACAGTGCACAAGGGTTCCTTTTGCTCCGCAACCTCATTAACACCTGTCTCTTGTATCTTTCGCTTTAACCATTCTGACAGGTGTGAGGTGATACCTCACTGTAGTTCTGATTTGCATTTCCCTGATGATGAGTGATGTTGAGCACCTTTTCATGTGTCTGTTGGCCATCTGGAGGTCTTCTTTGGGGAAGTGTCTGTTCATGTCTTCTGCCCATTTTTTAATTGGGTTATTTAGTTTTTGGGTTATGAGTTGTATAAGTTCTTTGTATATTTTGGATATTAACCCTTTATCAAATATGTCACTTGCAAATATCTTCTCCTATTTCATAGGTTGCTTTTTGTTGATTGTTTCCTTCACTGTATAGAAGCTTTTAATTTTTGTGTAGTCCCAATAGTTTTATTTTTTCTTTTATTTCCCTTGCTTCTAGAAACATATCTAGAAAAATGTTCCTATGGCCAATGTCAGAGGCATTACTGTCAGTGCTCTCTTATAAGATTTTTATGGTTTCATGCCTCTAATCTAGGGCTTTAATCCATTTTGAGTTTATTTTTATGCATGGAATAAGAAAATTATCCAGTTTAGTTCTTTTGCATGTAGCTGACCAGTTTTCCCAACACCATTTGTTGAAGAGACTGTCTTTTTCCTTTACGATATTCTTTTCAGTTTTGTTGATTAATTGACCATATAATTGTGTGTTTATTTCTGGGGTTTTTTTCTGTTCTCTTGATCTATGTGTCTGTTTTCGTGCCAGTTCCATAGCATTCATGTTTTTGAAAGAACACTCCAAATGCTGGGTTTGAAATATAGCCCCCTACGAACCCCAATGTTCGTAGCGGCACTTTCAACAATAGCCAAATCATGGAAAGAGCCTAAATGTCCATCAACTGATGAATGGATTAGGAAGATGTGGTTCATCTATACAATGGAATACTACATGGCAATGAGAAAGAATGAAATCTGGCCATTCGTAGCAAAGTGGATGGACCTCGAGGGTGTCATGCTAA
>CM053577.1:36168094-36194179 GCA_028646485.1 Cryptoprocta ferox
AGAAGTATTTATTACTTCATTGGTATCATTCATTAAAATATTTCATAATTATTAAAAGGATGTATGGTACACCAATTGATTGAGACCTTGGTAACACTTTACTTTCATCATTCAACTCTCATCTGTTTTGTTTACCTTTTTTAAGGTCTGGTTTCATTACATAGTGATAGAGTGTATTTCCCCTCTATGATACAAATGGTAGCAAAGTATTGGTTGTAATTACCAGCATTATGACTTAGTTGAAAAATAGCCTTATAATTATTATTAAAATTCCAAAGTTTGCCCTTTTTTGAGTATAGTTGACATATGATGCTATATTAGTTTCAGGTATATAGCATGATTCAACAACTCTATATGTTATGCTATGCTCACCACAAATATAGCTATCATCTGTCACTGCAGAATGCTAATATCATTGACTATATCCCATATGCTGTAACTTTTGTTCCTGTAATGTATTCATTCCATAACTGTAAGTCTGTATTTCCCTCTTCCTTTCACCCATTTTTCCCATCCCCCCCCCCTTACTCCTCCCCTCTGGGAACCATCAATTTGTTCTCTATATTTATAGGTCTGATTCTCCATTTGGTTTATTTATTTGTTTTGATTTTTATATTCTGCATATAAGTGAAATTATATGGTATTTGTCTTTCTCTGATTGACTCATTTAGCTTAGCACAATACCATCTAGTCCATTCATGTGGTCACAAATGGCAAGATCTCACCCTTTTTATGGCCAAGTAATATTACATCATATACATACCACATCTTCATTATCCATTCATCTATTGATGGATACTTGGGCTGCTTCCAAATCTTGGCTATTGTACATAATGCTTTAATAAACATAGGGGTGCATATATCTTTTCAAATTAGTATTTCTGTTTCCTTGGGGTAAATATGCAAGAGTGGAATTATTGGGTTATATGATGTTTCTATTTTTAATTTTTTGAGGAACCTCCATATTGTTTTCGACAGTGGCTATACCAATTTACGTTCCCACCAACAGTAAACCAGTGTTCCTTTTTCTCCACATCCTCACCAACATTTGTTATATCTTGTCTTTTTGAGTCTATCCATTCTCACAGACACAGATGATATCTCATTGAGGATTTGATTTGCATTTCCGTGATGATTAGTGATGCTGACTCAAAATTTGCTGAGCTTTAATAGTTTTGAAAATGTCATTATATAAAATGTAGAAATGAATAAAGTCGAGATATCGAACAGTAAAAAGGATCTCCATTTTATTAACTTACCAAATCTCTTCTGACTACCTAGAAAGTTTAAATTGATTAAGATATTGTTCTTTGTTTGGGGGCACCTGGGTGGCTCTGGGACACTCTGTTGAGTGTCCAACTCTTGGTTTCAGTTCAGGTCGTGATCTCAGGGTTTGTGAGTTTGAGCCCCTCATCAGGCTCTGTGCTGACAGTGTGGAGTCTTCTTGGGATTCTCTCTCTCTGTCTCTGTCTGCCCTCCTCTGCTCCCATGCTCTCTCTCTTTCAAAATAAATAAACATTAAACAATATTTTTTAAAAAGATATTATTTAAGATACTTATGATCTATAAACACAATTGAATTTCAGCCTGAAAGAATAGGATAAGTAAAGTTTCATTAAAATGTTCAGAACAGGGGCTCCTGAGTGGCTCAATTTTGGCTCAGATCATGATCCGAGAATCATAGGATTCTCATAGGATTCTCATAGGTCTGAGCTAAGCATGGAGCCTGCTTAAGATTCTTTCTCTCTCTCTCTGTCTCTCTCTCTCTCTTTCTGCCCTTCCCCCAGCTCATGCGTGCTCTCTCTCTCTAAAGAACATGATAAAATAAAATAAAATAAAATAAAATAAAATGTGCAAAACAATAAAGTTACCTTTCTAGTCCTGTCTTCCGTAATTCAAATCATTTTACCTACTAGAACAGATGAGAGAGAAATTCCATTGGCCATGCAGCAGAAAGCGTTGTTGAGGAGAGGTAGCAAAAGGATGTCAAAAATGCGTCAGAGAAGCTCTCAGATTTCAGTGCATGAGGACACATAACTTAGATCCTCCATGAGGCAGTATGATGTTATGGAAACACAATTTTCAAAACAAGACACACTCTTCTATGAAGCACTTGAATTTGGACAGATGTGAAGTTTTTGACCTTTGTGGAAAGTGACAATAACAATAAATTTCTTGCCAGGCTGTTATGAGGTATAAATAAGTTAATGTAGTTCAAGTGCCTAACACTGTACTTTCCATATAGTTGGTTAGCTCCATCTCCAGATGAATGGTTAACAGTAAGCTTCATTCTGTGGCACTAAACTTGTTTAATAGTGGACAGTTCCATAGCTAGTCTCATGCTCACAAAATTGCAATGAATGCTAGACCTTGGTTATATAATTTACGTACTCCATACGGTGTTGGGAGGATTAATTAATTAATGCTTGCAAGGCACTTTATGATTCATAGGTCAAAGGCTCTAGTGAATGCAAAGTTCCTTTATTAAATTTTACCACCTGCAGACTCTACGGCTTTCCCTCAGAAACACTGTGTGAGAGAAGAAATGCATTTCAGGAAAGCAAATTTTCTCATGGTTTCCTTCTGCCACCACTGGAAGAAAAATGCAGTATTTCAATGAGAAATATTACCACATTGCTTGTTCTTGAGGGATTTCCAGAAGAAATACCACAAAAATGCTTTTCTTTGAGGGTATTTGGACAAATTCCTATAAATTGAATATACAGCAACACAGCTATATATGGGTAGTATATAGTCTGGGGTTTTGGGTTGTTATTATTGCTCTAGAAAGAGTGCCATGTAGAAATGGGAGGAATTCCTTTATTTGGTGGAGGATAGAGGGTGATGGGTCAGCCAACATGAAAAGAAAATTCCTCTAAAATGTCCCCTGATCTCTAGTTTCCTAGTGTGAAAAACAGGGAAAACCATTCCCCTTCCATTTGTTGGGAGGATTAGTAAAAAGTGAATTTTTAAAAGAAACTTCTAAACTGATAGTGATGCTGCTGCTTCTTAATATGAAATAATATGGTAATTCAGGAGTTTATAATTTATGTAGTATAACAGAACAACCCCAAAGCAGATTTAAAAAGAGACTGTATAAGTGAACATACTGAAAAGTTTTCAATTAATTCATGGCCATGATCATAGATTCAAAATTTTGTGATTAGTGATAAAGTTTTACAATTAATTAAGTTTTACAGAACCAAATTTTCAACATGTGCACTTCCAGCACTTTTTTGATGTCGATAGGCAATATCTATTAACTGTATTATAAAATCTGGGTTGATTGGTTGGACTTTTATTTTGTTATCTTCATTATCATTTCAGTAATCTAATCTCTTACTTACTGAAGAGTAATGATAATTTATGAAATTATGTTCATTCTCCTCAAAAATGGAGACTGAAATTCTAAATCTAGCTACTAAATTCACCAAGACTAATTTTTGAATATTCATTGAACTAATAGTTCTGGGTTAAATTTCCGTTTTATGCTTACCAATGAGAAGTGATCCTTCAGGCAGACCAGGCCTTGCTCATTCTCCCACATGAAGAGAACATGAGACATTCCAGGTCTTTTTAGTGCAGTTGATGATGCCAACATACCCAACTTTGATCTGTTTTCTTTAAATGATATGGCTGTGCCTGCACGCATGTGTGTGTGTTTTCATTTGAGTAACTGATTGGTTACTTGAAGGACTTTCAGCATCTACAGCCAATTTAAAGGGCAAAACACAAGCTTTTATTTCTCTCTGTATTCTTGTTCCTAAAAATTTGTCTTCAGAATCTGGAGCTCAAACCTTTTTTTTCTATAACCCAGCCTTGTTAGTGCTGCCACCTATAGGAGGATATGGTGGCAAAACAAGAGGTATTCGTGTGAAACCCTATGACTAAACCTATCTCCTTCGGTTGGTCCCTACACTAACCTCTTAGCCACTCCTATCAAACCCCCAAAACACGTGCACGCATATACATGCATGCACATATAACACACCCTCTCCCCAAAGTTTTTGCACCCAGGCATTTATGTCCAGATTGCATTCAGTGATTTAACTCTAGTAAAAGGCAGCATCCTAGATTGTAATTGTCTGCTCTCTCCTTTAATCTAGTTATTATATGTTTGAAAGTAAAAATTGATGGTCTCTTGTCTGTCATATCAGATTTGGGTTATTATGTCCACTTTTACTCACACTGAAATGTCAAGCTGGACACTTACATTGTAATTATATAACATGGGAGAAAAAGTTGAGTGACATGGTAAATAAACTATTGACTATTTGCCAGACAAATGTAGGTTTCAATCTGACCTGCAGCTCTTTGCTGAATGAACAGTCTTGGTCCTGTCCCTATGGGAGAGTGGACTGTGTCAGAAAAACTTCTGGTTATAATTCAACACAGTAGGCAGTCCTGTTAAGTTGAGAGCTGGGACTATATTTGCAAAAAGGATTAAATACTTTCCTAGTGAGAGAGAGAGTGTGAAGGAGAGGGAGAGGGAGAGAAACTTCTCGATAAGGGCTGAATTCATTGGAAAGATTCACATCCAAATTGTTTGTCAGTCACAGAGAAGCAATGATGCTCATTTTCAAAGCCAAGTTACAAATATCTATATTCATGTTGTTTTCCCTTCATGCAAGTGGTCTGGCTATACTTTTGGTAATGAACTAGAGCAATTTTCCCAAAACCCTTAGGCAAATATCACCATTAAGAACATTTAATTTCTCCAGCTATGCCAAGGGATGGGACAAGGTGGTGAATGTATCAACTCAAATTCAGCCAAATTGGTGGTAACTTCCTGGAGAGTTCTGCTGAGAAGTCTGAGGTAAAGCCAGAGCTTAGCAGGAAATTGTGCCATGATTAAAATACTGGCTGCCAGAGGTGGTCATGCGTATATTACCTATTTTGCCATCTTTGGACTAGGTGCTATAAAAATAGTTTAGAAAGGGTTAGCCCAAAAAATAATTCCCCCACTAGAGAAAAGTCTACAGGAAATATAGAAATATTGAAAATGGTGATATAAACTTAAATTTATAACATGTTTCCATCATATATAGACAAGAAAGCAACTGTAATTGGCAGGGTGTTGAGTGAAAACAGGATTGTGGGTTTTATCCATTTAGATGGGTTGGGGAGAGCTGGAAGTGGGGGGAGTACAGAGCAAGGACACATAGCCATGTTTCTGTTTAAGCCCTGCTAACAGATTTGCCAGCACTCTAATGTGGCTCATTTTTTCTCACTGGCAGACCCTTGTAAGACTACAGCCTGAGGGGCGCCTGGGTGGCTCAGTCTGTTAAGTTATCTGACTTGATTTTTGCTCAGGTCATCATCTCATGGTTTGTGAGTTTAAGCTCCATGTCTGGCTCTGTGCTGACAGTGCCGAGACTGCTTGGGATTCTCTCTCTCTGTCTCTCTGTCTCTCTCTCTGCCCCTCACCTACTCTGTCTCTCTCTCTCTCTCTCTCTGTCTCTCTCTCTCTCTCTCTCTCTCACACACACACACACACACACACACACGCAAACAATTAAAAAAAAAAAGACTACAGTCTGAGACTGGACCATACTCTGCAAGATTTCCTACCTGAGTAGCAATTATTTGAGTCTCTGTGCCACTTTGGCACTGACATCTTGTGGCTACTGACTTGACTTGCCTTATCTAGGTCACTGATACCTGTATGTCTTCTAGTCACTAGGTTTTTTTATCCTTTCTTGGTCTGGACAATATACTCAAGTTTTGAGTATCTTTCCAGTGGTCCAGATGGTGCCCATACTTGATTCCTATCTCAGAATCTTTATCTGATACTTTGCATGGCCCTGGTCCCCTGTACGGGGTCAGTGCAACATGTGATAACATGAGAAGAAACAGTGTGTCCCATAGATGAAGGAGTTCAGGACAGAAGTAGAGGCAAAAGTATGAAGAGGTAGATGGTAAATAAGATGAGGAGGTTAGCTGGGAGAACATGGAGAGGACAAACTGAAAAATCTCAGGGGAAATGATCTGTGTGGTCCCATAAAAAGTACGAGCAGACAATTAAAGAATGCTTTGGTGAGATCCATTGTGGGAAATAGAGAATATTAAAAAAAAAACGTTTTCTCAAGGAACTTGGAAACCTTGTGCCTTAATGAACTGTCAAAGGAAATTCTGAAGAAAATAGTGATATAGTGTCAGGGGACAGTGAGAGAAGGGAAAGGAAGACATGATTGGGGAGCAAGGAGGGAAACCCACAGTCACATTTGGTAATGTGCCATGTTAATTCTAGGCTGCAATTCTCTGGGGGTCTGCTGACCCTTAATACCACCCACTCCTGAGTCTCTAGATGATTATATTTTAGTGGCAATTAAATCAGGGTTGAATGTGTGCATGTGTGTGTGTGTGTGTGTGTGTGTGTGTGTTTTAATAAAGTAGGCTTACGTGAAATTGTTTCAGAGGAAAAAAATCCCTGGAGCAACATGGATTTCATTCCCAGGGCCCTTCTTTTCTCCCCCTAAAAAAATAAAATAAAAGACCCTGACTGTAAGATCTAGTTTGAGAGTGTCTGGTATAAGCCCTGCTGTTAGAACCTCACACTTTAAGAAACTAATTGGAGTAATCAACATGCCAGGAAGCACGAGAACAAAACTCCAATGGCTTTAGTTAAGTCATACATGGGATGGTGCTTCTTAAATTCACTGCTTTTTGCTCACTACATATAAACATAAAAGTACCGGCATCTTACCCATTTCTCTAACCATAAATTTCTGAAGGGTCAGAAAGAATGAGATATTCTCTTAAAACATACAAACAGGATGAAGCACCCAGTAAACAAGAGACACTCCTTAAAATAGTTCTAAAGAAGTCAATTTATGTTCTTTTAAAAATAATTTCTTAATAGAAATCAAGCTAGAAAGGTGCCTAGCAGTTTAAATATTTCATAAATGAAGGATATATTATAGATGGTTTTTCCATTAATTCAACTTGCAAGAAATAATCTATTATTATAGTTATTATAGTTCATTTTTGGTTTGAAACTTGTTCTTAAATGATATGGAAAAAGTTATGTACGAGATTTCCCCCTAACAACTGGCAGATCTCAAGAGACTTGGTATCTTCAACCAATGTAACAGAGAGTGCAAAAAATTACACTAATTACAGAAAAAAATCTTCAAAGTTGTTTACACATATTTTCAACTAATCTAAAACTTCCTAGAATGAGATACAGAAAAAATGCTTGGAATAAAATCTGAGGCCATCCACAATTTGACTGAGAAGAGAGTCCCATAATTTGTGTATTATCATTCATCAAAGTCTGGTGTCCCCACATCAAATACAGAGCAATAGCCCAAAGGCTGGAAGTCACAAGGCCCAACAGAGACTTGAAGACTCACTTGATGCTTGCAAAATAAAAAAACAAAAAAAGCAGTGTGTTATCAGTAATGTCCCATTCTTACATAGAGGGAATGAATGGGCAGAGAGGAAAAAGTCCCACAAGTACTCATTAAGAGGAAAGAGAAAGAACTCATAAAGATAATTTTAGGAAAAGCAGAGTTGAACAGTTTTGCACTGATTCATATAGTTTACAAATGTCACCATACGTAACAAGCTAGACACTTATGGCATTTTGGAAACCACAGAAAGGTAAAATCTTTATAAAACCCAAAGAGATTATTACTGTGATGAATAAGGTAATAATTGCAGTGGGCAGCTGTTCAGAACTTTAATTGCAGCTAAATAGGAACAGCTTGGGAGAGAGGAGATGCCTCTAAATCAGAGTAACTCTCCTATCTTTATTGCTAAGGCAAAAGTAGAGTAAAGCCAAAACAAATTTCAGGATTTCAAAATCAAATTTTCTCCTCTCTCTTCCCTCAGAAAAGAGACTGTGTTTGGAACTGTCATTTGACCAATAGAAACTGATAGCATTGGGGCATCTGGGTGGCTCAGTTGGTTAAGCATCCAACTTTGACTCAGGTCATGGTCTCAGGATTGGTGGGTTTAAGCCCCTCATACGGCTCTGTGCTGACAGCTCAGAGCCTGGAACCTGCTTCAGATTCTGTGTCTCCCTTTCTCTCTCTGCCCCTCCCTGCTTGCACTCTGTCTCTCTCTCTCTCTCTTGAAAATAAATCAACATTAAAAAAAAAGAAAGAAAGAAACTGATAGCATTGTTACTTCCATTGGGAACAGTGGAGCTTCCTTTTATACTAATGGTGACTTGTACTGTGAGGATCATCAGATATTTGGGTCATCCCTATGCTCAGAGAAGTCCAGGTTGGTCTCAAGTGCCATTAAGTACCTGAGCAATTGTTCTAAACCTCTGTTGTCTTCTATTGTGATTGCTTGGCCCAGAAGCAGGAGAGGAAAGGCACTGTGTCTACTCTACTGTTTACAGGGGATCATAGCACCACTCCGCCTCACCCACTAGAGCAGGCATTGGGATCTTTACAATTTCTCTGATTCTAACCAGTTCCGTGATGAAAATTTCATGTTTCATATTTTACCACCAGCTTTTTGACTTTTGCCATCTACATATCTCTCCATCTACTCATTTCTATGAGCCCTGCTTTTCTGTGCTGACTTTCTATTAAGTTGATTTCTGCCTTGGTTTTGCCATTCCTACCTTCTGGCCAAGTAACCTCAATGTATCTGGTGGGAGGAATTATCCCAGCTTTCATAATACTTGGCACAATAAAATTATCTATGAAAGCAAAACTGCTAGAAGAATTACCCCTCCAATTTCATACCTCTAAATTTCAGGAGTGGACATTGAAATCACTAAATTGACTAGTATTTAGAGAAATTCACCTTTCAAAGCAATTATGTAAGTTGTTTTTTTTTCCCCTCTAGTAATTCACACTTTTCTAACTTAGGCATATTGTAGAACATGAAGAAATCATCTTAGCACAGCCAGTTTATTTACTCATTATCAGTACTCATAAAGATGGCCCAAACTAAAAAACAACAACCATCACCACCAGAGTTAAAAAACATTCTTGGTCACAGAGAGTGCGAAAAAAATGTGCAATAAGTTTGCCTCTTAGATTTCTAATAAATACACAAATTATGATAGAAACTCGCAAAAATAACTTAAATAGTGCCTCAATATAATTGAAGATTGTTTAATCTAAAAAAGTTATCTAAAAAGAGAAAAGTGTAGATAAATTTTTCTACATATTAATGGTAAACCCAAGGTTAAAAGTTAAAGTATAGTACATATGTTTATTATATAATTAATGTGTATGTTTATCCTTTCATGCAATATTTGCAGTGATCTTGTCATGAAATTATTCTAAGTAGAAATTGTAGTATACATGGTAGAAGAGAGAGTTGTTGAAAAAGATCTGTTGTCTGTAGGGGCGCCTGGGTGTCTCAGTCAGTTAAGTGTAGGATATTGGCTCAGGTCATATTTTGGCTCAGGTCATGATTTCATGGTTTGTGAATTTAAGCCCTGTGTAGGGCTCTCTGCTGTCAGCAAGTAGCCCACTTCAGATCCTCTGTCCTCCTCTCTCTCTGCCCCTCCCTCAATTGTACATGCTCACGCTGTCTCCCTTTCTCAAAAATAAATAAACATTAAAAAAAAAGATATGTTGTCTATGTGTTGCTGAAATGTGGCTTCATTATGAAGCCAACAGAGTTTGCAGTTGATATGATTATTCTATCTCCTTCCAATGAGTGGTTAATCACACTGCTTCTCACTTCAGTTTCAGAGGGCTCCCTCGCAAATATAAACCTCCTTCCCTTTCAAAACAGTAAAAGATAAAAGACAACCCTTTGTACTTGTTTACAAACAGAATATTAGAATTCAATTAAATTCAATTAGAATTTCAATTCTTCCCTAAATGTTTTGACAGTATCATCTTTTCATGTTATGACCGCCATCACCTACATCTGACATTTGGGACACATTCCAATATATCCCATTTTATCTTTACCTCTAGAAGTAATATATATTATTACCAAAAAAAATCTTTTTAAAAATTTATTGGCATGACTTCCAGTGGGTTTTCAGATAAAATATAAATCCTTAACACAATCTAAAAGACTACACAATCTGCCTTATCAAATCTATTGTCTCATGTTGGGCCTTTTTGCCCTTGATCTCTTCATACTAACTTCTTATGACTTTTTTCTTTTCCTTGGATGCTGAGGGGTTTTTAGCCTCCAGACTATTGTCTGTGTTATTCTGTTTAATCATTCTTTTTTGTAGCCCTTCATGGCATCCTTTCCCATTCCTGATCACTTCCTATTCATTCTGAGTCAGGTTCTTCTGATACATTAGCTCTTTTCTTTAGACAATATAAATATCTAAAGTAAAAAATATTTGAAAAATATCTACCTCTTCTTCATAATGTAAGTTCCATAAAGACAGAGACCATGTTGGTCCTACACAATCCTCTGTATTCAACATAGTGCCTCATAAGGAGTAATGATTCAAGCGATGTTTGTTTAATATGGAAATTATTAAATAAAGGAAAGAATGAACACAAGAATTGAAATTATCTTCCTCCTATAAATAGAAGAATTGAAATTATCATCTTCCTATTAATAGAAATTTGCTTTTTCTTAGTGTTTCTACCTTCTTGTGTCAAAGTGAAGGAGGGGCTGGCTGCAAGACAAGGTAGTCTATGTAAAGTCAGGTGGCAATAAATGCTTATTAGAATAGAAATAGATAAGCACAAGCATGTGGATCTAGTTGTCTTTCCCCATTTTGTCCTTAAGGGAAATATGAGTGTAGAGGATAAGGCCAAACAAGGGTTTGACCCCAGACTTTGGTGAGAACATTCAAAAGCCAGGCTATCAACAAGGGAACTCCTTTTATTTAGGCTAAAATTAAAGCAGACCAAAGGCTATGATTTCCCTTCCCCTACCAATTCCTTTGGATCTTGGATTTTATTGTTCCAGTGCCAGAAAAGATGAATCAAGAGCACTCAAGCATAAGAAGCAAATGGAAGAGTCTGAGAGCATTTGGCAGAGAGTCTAGATGAAGAGAAGAGCCTGGAAGAGAACGTTCTGGCTGGTAACTAAATCTTGAGAATCCATTACACTAGTCCTCTGGTAACTTTAGAGAATAGAGATCTAATTAATATTCATTTTCATGGGACTCTCCAAAAGTGTATGTGGCTTTTCTTAACCACTCATAATATATGAAAGAATAAGAACATTCCTAATACTTTTAAATTCTATACTACTATATATTTTCTTTTTTTATATTATGAGAATTCAGCATTCCTTTATTAAATAAATATATACTGAATTCCTCTTTTTATCTTAAACTTTGCTTTGGATACTGGCCATACCAGCTGTATCTAAGACAGTGACCAGCTTTTATGACTGAATACAGCTTACCTTTCAGGGATAGAGACAGCAGTAAATAAAAGTAGAAAATAAAAGTATGTTAAAAAGGGTAAAACATAACTAGAGGCAACTGTGAGTATGATTCAAATCAAAATATTCGGGAAAGATCTCATCTGAGAAGATGATGTTTGAGCAGAGATCTGAATGAAATGAGGAAGCAATCTGGGTGAGAACTTGAAGCTATAGCATTTCAGAGAGTGGAAACAGGAAATACAAGTCTACAGGTCCCTGGTTCAAGAACAAGCCTGATGTATTCAAGGAATGGCAAGGAGACCAGCATAGTTGAAGTGTAGTAAGCAGTCGTATATAGGAGATGACATTGAGATGCTAACCAGAGACAGGAGCATACACAACACTATAGGCTTACAGATTTTATCTAAAGGTGCTGGGAAATCATTGGATGGTTTATAGAAGGGAAGTAACATTAATTGAATGATATTTTTTGAGACTTGTTCTGGCTCCAGAGAGAATGTACTGACAGAGAGTAAAAGCAGGGGGAGAGCTCAGTTATAAGGCTATTGCAGAGGAATCAAGAATATCCCCTTGGTTTATGGGCCTAACACCTGGTGAATGCTATTGCTTTGTACAAAGTTAGAAACATTGACATTGGTCTGGGTAGGAATTCAAGGACTCTATTTTGAATGTGTTAACTTTGAAGCACCTATTAGATAGCCATGAGGACATGCCTAGTCAGTAGTTGATTATATGAGATAAGGGTTCAGGGAGAAATCAGAAAAGAAGATATAAATTTAGGAATTATTAGCATATAGATATTTAAAACCATAAATCTGGATAACATCCTATAGGGAATGACTATAAAGAAAACTTAATTTTTTAAGGAGCAAGCTATGGGTACTCCAATACCAAATCTGCAATGTGTACAGTCCCAGAGGCTAAGAAAAAGTAACATATCAGAAAGCACAGATCAACCATGTAAATTCACTATGTCAAATGTTATCAAGAAGTCAAGGAAGAAAAGATTAAAATTTTACTATTGGATTTGATAAATTGGAAGCTGATGAACTTAACAAGATTGATTTCAGTGTAGTGCTAGGAATGAAAACCAGACTGGAGGTGTGTTAAAGAGAAAATGAGAAATGAGAGTTTGAACTAAAATAGATTTTTAAAAGATTTTTGCCATGAAGAGCTGCAGAAAAATGGTCTACTAGTTTAATGGATGTATGAAAAAAGGGGAGATTGTTTTACCATCAAAACTGGAAATAGTATAGCATGTTTGTATTCTGATGGAAATGATCTGGTTGAGAAGAACAAATTAATGATGCAGGAGAAGGAAAAAGAGCACAAGAACAAAGATCTTTAGTAGGTGAGAGGCGAGGGTATTTAGAACACAAATGGTCTCATTGGCTTAGAAGAAGAGCATAGATAACTCATCCTCTGAAACAGGAATAAAGGCAGAGCATAGGTGTCCTGATGCATATAAGATCCTAGATTTGGTGGTGGAAAGATGAAGAATGGGTCGTCTGATTAGTTGTTTTCTAAGTAAAAGTAAAAGACAAGGTCACTGTTGGAGCATAAGAGTAGAATATAGGGGTAGAAGATATTACGTGTGGATCTGAGAAGAGAAAAAAGGTAGCAGTTAGAGCTGACAGGTGAATGAATAGACAACATAGCCCAACTAGGCAATGCTGACACCTGCTCTTTGGAACGTCTCTTGTGCCACACTTCACATCCACTGGGTGAACTTTTCTACACCAGACATTGCTGAGAATCCAAAGGCACAAAGGTGTGTTCAGACAGCATCTGCCTTAGCAGCACCATCTATATCTCATTCTCTATCCCACAGCTCCTCTGGAGCCCCTGTGTGGATTACCTACTGAATCCCATCAGCCCCCAGAGTGCATGTGAAACTGGAAGTGCAAGGGAGTTCAACAATCCCTCCTCGTAATGCAAACCCGGATTTGGCGAATAAAAGTGGTGCAAATATGTCCCTCTTTTGATCCTCAGGCAATTTGAGGTGCTTTCTACAAGGCTCTTCAGAGGAGTTCCAACAAGATAGTATCAGAGGTGATTAGCTAATTAACAAGCCATAGATTCCCTTTGCCTCCTGCCCTGTTTTATTTTTACCAGTTTCCCTCTCTTGTTCCTTGTGGTCATTTGCCAAAATAAGCTACCTACACAAAAGCCCTTGTCTCAGACTCTGCTTTCCAAGGAAACCACATTAAATCACTGTGATATTGTGATTTATAATAAATATATATTTTGGTCTTTATCCAAGGTTTTTGATTCCAAGCTCCTCAAACCCTTCAAATTTCCTAAATGGTAAGAACAATGGGGACACCTTTTGTTATAATATTTGGTCTTTTGTCTTCAGTTCCTGAAATCCTGAAATGGATCCAGAACCATAAAGGTCAAATGGGTAACTTATTATTCATAACAAGCCCTTTTCAATCACACTTGAGTTTATGTTGATAAGGTGACTTGTGGAAAGCCGTTAGGTAACCTAAGGATGGATGGATGGTTGTCGAGAGAACTAGCTATACATGTTATTAGAGGGTTAAAACTTTTGGCCCCACCCCCTGACTTCTGGGACAGGGAGAAGAGCAAAAGATTGAATTCAATCTCCAATGGTCAATTATTTAACCAACGGTTCCTATATAATGAAGTGTTCATTAAAATTTCTGAACTACACAGTTCAGAGACCTTCCAGGTTGGTGAACCAGAACACATCCACATGCCAGGAAGGTGACACACCACAAACTCCACAGGGAAAGACACTCCTGTGTTCAAGACCCCTTCAGATCTTGCCTTATATATCTCCTTGTCTGGTTGTTCATTCATATCCTTTAATATCTTTTGTAATAAACTGGAAACTTAGTAAGTAAACTGGTTTCCTGAGTTCTGTGAGACACTCTAGCAAATTAATTAAATGTGAGGAGGGAATCATGGGAAACTCTGATATATAATGAACCAGAAGCACAGGTAAAAACCTGGACTTGCAATTGTCATCTGAAATGGAGGGCAGTCTTGTAGGACTGAGCCCTTAACCTGTGGGTATGATGTTATCCCCTGGTATACAGTGCCAGAATTGGATAAGATTTGTAGATCACCCAGTCAGTATTCACCTAGAAGTGGAGAATACCTTGTCAGTGTTGGAAAAACACGTCAGAGTCACTTACCATCAGAAAGATACATTGACTTGTTTCTTCCAGGATAGGCAATGTCTTATGCTAAACCTTTTACCATCTTTTTTTTTTTTTTTTTTTTGGTTACTCTTCTGACCAACTACAAGGCATCCGAGAATGTTGGCCAAGTTTGGGGACACAGACTCCAGCCATATAAATACAGAGATCTTCTCTGGGGTATGTGGACAGGTCCTTCTAGAGAAAAAGTTATTTATCGTTTTTACTTAGTTAGGCACATGCTTAACCAAGCAAGCCAATCAAGCCAGGAAAGATCGAAAAATTAAAATTACAAAATGAGTTAGCACATCCAATTCCACCAGAATGATAGATAACTATGCAAACACTAAGAAAGAATAGAAATTTGTTGTAGATGCCTGAATCCTCTTTTAGTTCCCCTCCCTGGAGCCTAACTTTCCCTCTCCCTGGGACAGCCTTTTGCTGTTCTTGGCCTTCCCCTCTCAACCAGCTCCAGAGAGCAGTTCACCAGAGAGTAGGAGAAGTGCTTCTTGGCTAACAACCTTTTCAGGTGGTTGGCCTCCAACCTGGACTATTGGGAAGGGCTCCTAGAAATGATCCTTCTGATTATTTTCCCAAGCAGCTGGTCTCTTCCCATTACCCATCTGGGGGGAGTTGAGAGGAAAGAGTCAGAACAAAGAGGAACACCACAGAACACTGTCAGGTGGAAGATCGGCAGATCCCACTGTCAAGTGAGTATAATCCCTCTCTAGGGCTTGGGAGACTCCTTCCATCCCCTTGGATCTGCCCACTGAGGGCCAAACTGTCTCCTTGGCCAGCCAGCATGCTTCATGATTCTTGGAAATGCATCTGTATCTTTCATAAAACATTACAGGGAACATCCAGAACATTCATAACATGTTCATAAATATAAATCTTTAAATAAAATGATTTTTCCCTTGGATGAAATGAACTTGTTAAAAAAAAAAAGAAGCGTTTGGCATTCCTCAAACAGCTTTGGATCATGTGCTGTTTAAGTAACTGTCAGTTCACTGCTGGGTTCATTGACACTTGGTTCTTTAATGGTGCTTATAGTGAATAATGCTGTCTGCACAGAAAGGGTAAAGAAAACAGTCATACGAAATTCAAACCGTTGTCTGGTGGATGGTGAGAATAAATATTACCGATACGCTTATTAAAATCAAAGCCTGAATTCTCTTCACATGCAATCAAAAAGAAGTCGAAATAATTATTTTACCCAAATGCTGTGTGTACATGTTCAGTCTATTTTCATAAAAGAAAAAAAAATTCAACAGATGGCTAGAAAGAGTAGTTTAAGACATCAAAAACAGCTGAATAAACGTTCCATAGTCTGGGATAGCAGAGAGAGAGGGATGGAGAGAGAGAGATGGACAGGGAAGGAGTGAGTGAAAGAGAGAGAGAGAGAGAGAACAGAGAAATAAGCTTACATTTTAAGATTCTAGCCCATTATATATTTATGTGCATTGGGGGTTTATTGAGTGATGTTAAAAAATACATTTTAACATGTATTCACTGATTTTTAAATGAGAAAATATAATTCAAAGGCATGATATAAATCATAATTAAGATCATATGTATAATACTTAATATATAATCACATATACAAAATAAGTATAATTATAATAACCACTATTTTATTTTTTATAATTACTTTCTTTTGTAATAACAAATTAACCACATTTTAAACAAATAATGTTGCTTTATTAGCTTTATCATAGAGAAGAGCAAACAATATCCAGGGAAGGGTAGTTCTGTATTAAAAATTATAGAAGAAGAAGGAGGAAGAGGTGAAGGAGATGGAGAAGGAGTTCTATATTGAATTATAACAGCAATCTGGATTTGTTAAAAATTGTATAGAGAATCTAACAAGAATGAGATTTTCCTGGAAATTATGACCTTGAAACAGATAAAACAGTACAAATGTGCTATATAGCACATAGGTGTGGGTTTCAATAGGCCTGACTCTCATCCCTGTTCAAAAATCAACTTATTTCAGTGACTCTGGACAAAATTGCTTAACTTTTACAGGTCTTGGTTTCATTAACTTTAAAATGAATACATTTTAACCACAAAATTTCTCAGTTTCCTTCAGTTCTAACATTTAATGATTCTAACAGAAAGAGTCAGCCTTATCCATATCGTATGCTGCAGTGTAAGGGGAACAAAAACGTCCTCTCCCCGACCCTTTTCTGCCCATTCCTTTTGCTCAGTCCCAAAATGTCTTCCTCATCACATGATTGTTATAAGACACAATACTGGAAAGGGACTCGTTATACGGTCTTAACCCTTTATCTAAAATTAGTTTGAAATTCCAGCTGCATGGCGAAAACACAAACAGTGAGAGGCATGTGTCCCCAGCAAGCTCCAATCCATGAATTGCTTGCTACCTGATGTCAGAACCATGAGAAGGGTCAAAGTATGACCCTGGAACACTGGAACATCTAGTGCCAACAAGGAGATGAGGAAACTGAATGGATACATCACCATTTTATTGTTTGTGGCAACCACCATGACCAATTATTAGATTTCTCAGCTGAAATGAACATATTTCAAAGGGAGCACCCTTCAATACCCATGGCCTCTTTTACTCCCTGTTACCAAATATTTTGTCATTGTTAATTAGAAAAATAAAAATATCTTAGAGTTAAGATCTTCCTTGAATCCTTTATCATTCACAGGAAGCTCTAGTACCTCCTATGGGAGTAGTCTGGTTATAATAGCTATGGTATTAAAAATATATCACTTAATTCATATAACCTACAATGCATTAATATTTGTATTTGTCAATATTTTTATTTGGAAAAAATAATTTTAAAGCATTGCAATTGCTTATTTCACACCATTAATATACAAATACTTCTGCCTCCTAATTATGATATCATTGAAGTGCATTGGTTTAATCTGACATTAATCATCCTTTCAACTGGATGTTTATTATCCAATGTCTTGTTCTAGTCTAAGAGTCCACAAATGAATTTTGTTGATGTGTTATAGAGACCATCCAGGTATCCAAATTCTTGTATGCTTTTACTCAAAGATAATGTTACCTTATGGTTTTAAGCATTGTTTTATGCCTAAATTCTTAAATGCTATTTTTTTTTGCTATGACACCAACGTATTTTCTTGCTTATGAGACAACAATGTCTATACTTTACACTCATGTAAAATTTGGCTTCTTCTTAATAAATCCAATACACAAAAAAATAGATTTACACACAAAAAAAGAAATCAGGAAGTATTTAAGCATGTCACAAAAGGGGTATATAGTTTAAAACAGAATTTCCTAAAATTAGCTTTCAAATAGCAATCTGTTACTCAATTTACAGTAAGCTGGTTTAATACTTTTCTAAAATCCATTTATTGTACAAAATAAGATGATCTTCTTATATTTTGAGATACCATTATTTCTAAGTTTAAGTACCATTAACAAAAAATAAAATAGTTTTAGCCACATAATAGTAAAAAATTATAGGTAATCCTTGTTATTGAATAATATGGCCAGTGGGGGGTCCCGGAATCACAGGATTGTCCAAATTACAGGAATAAAGAAGTGTACTAATTCCCTTCTAATTTAGCATATTTATTCCACCAAATCTGTTTAATTAGCACATCTCTTGGCAGTTTGCTATCTTGTATGAACATTTGTTAATTTTTACTGGATTCCATATGTAAAATACCAAGTGATAGATTAAATGTGCTAATTGTATGAAAATGTATCTGCTAAATCTAGCTTTCTCTTTACTTTCTCTACTTCTCACTTTTCTTTAGAAATATGTTAGAAAAAAAAGGATTTCTACAAATTATTTTTGAAACAGAATTCATCACGCTGCATGTGACTTTGTGGAAGGACCTCATCCGGTAACATTTGTCTTCTCGTTCACGCCATTATACTTTGAGTAAACAAGAAACAGTAAGTTGGGGGCTACATATGAACATGGATTCAGATTCCCCATGAAAGTGACAAGAAAGAGACAATTCTCACATATCTTAAATATGCCTAAAACTTGAAAACGGGTTTGTCTTATTATTTTCCTCCATATACTGCACAGTCTATAGCCTTCTACTCTGGCTATTGGGAGGCTTATGTGAGGCCACATGTAGCTCAAAAAATTCTCCCTAGTCCTCAGTGACGCCCCTTCCCCTTCCCAGCTCTCTCTAAAGCCTTCCTGAGACCTAGGGCGTGCGTCCCTGTTGACCCAGTGGCACAGCCAGCTCTGGCCACGTGCAAATGAAAAATTTGCCAATTTAAAAGATAACTCTTTATTCTGGATCTTCACGCCGGCACCTCTCGTTTCCTGTTTTTCCAGACAAACCGGGAAAATATATACAATATGACCAAGCCAAACCATTATGGCAGTTGCAAAGTTTTATTTCCTGTGAAGAACTAAGGTTTAATTAGCTAAAAAGGAAGTGAACAGAAGAATGATAAGTAAATGTTGGTCTCTGTCTCTCTAGTGAGATTATCCTCAGTACCTCTGAACTTTATTATCCAAACAATGAGGGGATGGCGTGACTTGGAGCCTTAGATAATCTTATACCCGTTATTGCTCATGTAAAGCTGTGAAGAGGCTGTCAAGCTATTGCAGTGTCTTTGGACTAAGGAGGAGTAAACCTCAAAAGGTTTGTGATTTGGAGGAAGTTCAGATATGCTTCCAGAATTTGGCTGCTCGTCCAAAGCTTATCCTAACTATCTGAACCTTTTAAGTCTTCAGAATTGGCCTGGATATTCCTGGCTCTTTCTCACTGGGCCTGGCTTAGAACTACATAAGGGTGGTCTTTTAATGAAGATTTTTGGCACCTCTGGTTCTGATGCTGCTTGCGAATGGCAAATAAGAAATGAACAAAGAAAAAAATACGTGTTAATTGTTTTAGAACATTAGTAAGCATGTGGGTTTTTGTAAAAACTTTTTTTAAATACTAACCTGCTTTACTGGACCTTTTGAAATAATTGGATGATACAAACTAGAGTAGCCAGTTGTCTCAGTGTGTTAAGGATTTAGAGGTTTCCTTACATGTGGGACTTCTTAGTTCCAAAATAGGGAATGTTCCAGGTAAACTAGAACAAGTTAGTCACTCTAATATGAACATTTCAACAGCAGACCAAATTCTGTTAATTGCCTTTTAATTTATACATTTATCAGTGTTAATTATTATATAATTAAAGTTTTGACTTAGCCGAAGACTCTAAAAGATATCCTTTTATTTTTTTCTTCTGTTTTTGTGGTATGAGATATAACCCCCTTTGATTTAGTAGTGGCTATAACAAAGGCATAATGTTACATACAAATAAATAATAATGCTTGGGAAACTAGAATAAATATAATTTTTGGATTTTTTCTATGCCATGACCATGGACTAAGATTCTGTCTTTATTAATAAAATAAAAAAACAAAAAAAGAATTATGCTTAAATAATTACTCCATGGAATGTGTTAAGATAGTTTTAGGGGCTAAGATATAGTCTAGTAAAGATCCTCAGAATTATAAACTAGATCACTCTACTGAACATTTAGTTTGCTCCAAAGTGATATCAGTTTGATATTTTCTTAGAACATGCAAGTTTCTAGAATCCATGCTTTGTTATTATATTTCTTGGTTCACGGAATTTTTAAAAAAATATTTACAGTGAGGTAGTAGTAGTGCCCTACTTCTCTATCTCCTCATCTATCTCATTTCTTCCAAAAACATGTTGACTTTCTTTCCCCAATCATAAGGGCTCTGGGACTATAGTGATATAATTTATTGTCCTTATCAAGACACTTTTGAAAGTGAAAAAGATGCTATTAATAATTAAAGTCAGATAACAGGTGTAAATCTGAGACTGTCAAGAGCATGCACTACAAATGGTCACACTCTAAATATACAAAATGTATAGATGACAGGTTTAGAGTTTGGTTCTGAATTCCCCATGCATATCTTTATTTAATCACTTAGTGTTATCTTCCTCTTCACACACAGATACAATTTCTCTTTCCTTTTCCTAAGTATTCTAAATTTCTCTTGATACCACAGTTCTCCAGTTAGCCAGTGTTCTCAGAAACTCGGTCTGTTTTGTTTCTGCAATTATCATTGGCCTCTGCTCACATGCCTTCCCTCTTTCTCCCTCTTCCTACCAGCCTCCTTACTTTCTATGTGTTAATTTTTTAAGCTCCAGAATTTTGATATGGTTATGTTACGGTGGAAGAATTGTTTTTCCATAATGATAACATTTTCTCTTTAATAATCTCTGGATTTTCTGTTTTTTTTATTTTTTTTGTTTTAGTGTTTATTTATATTTGAGAGAGAGAGACAGACAGAGCATGAGCGGGGGAGGGGCAGAGCGAAGGGAGACAAAGAATCCAAAGCAGGCTCCAGGCTCTGAGCTGTCAGCAGGAGACCAGCTCTCAAACTCATGAACTGTGAGATCATGACCTGAGCAGAAGTCAGACACTTAACAAACTGAGCCACTCAGGAGCCCCTGGATTTTCTGGTCTTTAAATACTTCACTTCTTTTTTTTAATATCTTGTAAGTAACTTTATTCGCCTTTCAGGTTCCTACTCTTTTTGTGAGGAAATTAGAACGAACTTTACAGTTTTTAAACAGTCTTCCTTTCACATCCTGGTGTGAGAATTATAGTCCTGGAGACTTGTGAGTCCAAAAGTAGACTTGGTTCTTTTCTCCCAGGGGGCCTTGTAACTCCATGTAACCACAACTGTGGTGGGCCACCCAATTTGTAGAGTTCCCTTAGTTGGTACATAAATGAGACCTCTTCCAGGAGCTCCATGATCTAACAAGAAAAAAAAAAAAAAGCCTCAAAATCAGCCTACAATAAAATGAAAAGCAGAAAATCATCAATATAGTCACTCCAATTTTTTTTTCAAGTAATATCTAAACAGTGGGACAGGAATTTCTTTTTAATTTCCATATAATGATTTTAGTTCCACGATGGCTTTTGAGATTTATCATGACTAGAGTTTTATAGTGTTTAATATATTATTAAGAATCAGTATTTTTTTCTCTCCCTTTTCCCTCCTTCTCTCTCTCTCTGTCTCCCCTCCCTCTCACACACGGTACACCTAAATACATAATGAATAAAACATAGTATGATAAGTCAGATTTTGAGGCTCTTGTCCCAGTTTTCCCTTTAAAATATTCATTTGATTTTTTTTCAGCATATGCTTCATCCATGGAGATGACAATCAAGCTATAATCATTTTTTTTCTATCCTTACAACAGTATCCATATAGAGTGGTACCTCATACTAGCCATCCCTCAAGGGTGTAAATCCAGTTGCTTCTCCATTTTTCCCACTGCTGTCTTACAATATCATTTTCTAAAATCTGCCAAATCTGTTACCACTCAGCTATCTGCATTCTAGGCTCCTAAATGTTGTTTCCCCTGTTTCTTCCATTCCTTGTCTTTGTGTACCCTTTCACAGTCTTGGGAGGGGGCTTTCTGGTGCATTCAATCCACCATCTTTAACCCAAAGTTTCAATTTAATCTTTCTGGATCTCAATTTTTTTAATCTCTAAATTAAGAAAATAGGATAGATTTTTCCTTAAGACCACTTCCAAATATTCGGAGGCTATAAATTCTAAATAGCATGCTGCATATTAAAAAAAAAAAGTAAAGCAATGAAATTTACCTCAAAATTAACATTGTATTCACTGGACTGTACATCACACTACCTATAGAAGGAAGCTTCAGTTTATGATTTAAAGCCTGAGTCCATCTCCCTTTGAAAACAATAAGAAAGAAAGAAAGAAAGAAAGAAAGAAAGAAGGAAGGAAGGAAGGAAGGAAGAAACAGGAAGGAAGGGAGGAAGGAAGGGAGGGAGGGAGGAAGGAAATATATTACTTCCAATTTGCTTGTAATGTCAATCTCCATAAGGCAAAGAAGTTTCTTGATCAGTTACCTAATGTCATAACATGGCTGTATCCCTAAAGTCTAGCTTAATTCCTGGTCCTTACACATGTGTTGAATACAAGAATGAATGAGACAGACCGTTGTTCAGGGTCATGGATTTTAGCAGATAGACGATATGATTTCTTTTAAAAAAATACTTTATTTTGAGAGAGAGAAAGGGCACAAGCAGGGGAGGAGCAGAAAGAGAGGAAGAGAATCTCAATCAGGCTCCACAGTCAGCACAAACCCTGATGTGGGGCTCAATCTCACAAACCACAAGATCATGACCTGAGCCAAAATCAGGTCAGATACTTAACCAACTGAGCCACCCAGGCACCCCGAGGATTTGATCTTGAAATGAATAATTACCTCACTGACCTGAAGGAATTAGCACACCTCTCAGAAATTACCTACTTATCAATCCATGCAGTAAGACCTGGAAAAGTATTCTTTAGATAAAAAGCCAATATTATCAGTTTTTATCTCTCCAGACTAGAGGAGAGTGGTGGAGAAGAAAGTGTAAAATACATTTGGTTTAGTCATACCTATTCACTGGTGCCTACATTTCTATAGCCCAACTCCGTTTTGCATTCACACTGAAGACAGGAGATGTAAGCAGGGATGCAGACAATACATATTCCTCTTGAGCCTGTTCCATATTGCTTTTGCTCTGTGCTCCCATGGGACCTGAAAAGAGTTGGGGTTCAGAGGAAAAATGAACTAGATTTGTTATCAGATGGGACATTGTCTGTACCTCACCCTCACAACTCAGTGTCTTCCACTTTGAGCAGGACTTGGCCATGTCCAAATGTTGCATTTTGTGTGGCCTATCCAGAGTGTGAGATGTCCTGGGTATCCTCCTTAGGTTCCATACAACCTGAGGGAGAGATAGTCATGACTAAAGTATGTGATGACTAGCTCATTTTCCATGGCCTGTTATCAAGCAAATTCAGTTAAACCAATTGTTGTAGTTAGAGCCATTTTTTTTTGTTTTTTTTTTTTTTTGCTTAGCTATGTTACACAAACCTTAAACACTCTCAACCATGGAGAAAATCTGCCTTTCTGGCACTGGGTAAAATGGCGGAGTATATCAAGTGAGCTTTCTAACCCTTAATTGATAATGGCAACAAGTTATGCCAATCATTCAGGAACTCCTCATCTCTATCTCAAGTAACCTTGTGGATGAGGACTGGCACAGCCCCTTGCCTTTCAAACATTTCAGATACTGTTTCTTGCTTTTTGGCTCAAACCCTCACAAATTCTGGAAGAAGACCAAGATATATCATGTTGTTGCTTTTTAGATCTTGACTTTGCTTTGCTTTAGACAAAATTCTGCTTGATTTGCGAAGAGTGGAGGGAAAAATCTCCCCCTTCTTCTCATTTTCCCTTCTCACTGGGGGCTCAAGGTGATGTCAGGAATGCTATTAAGTGGCACCTTTTGAGATGGCATGCTGGACACATGGTAGTCAGATCCATTTCACTTGCACCTCAGTTAATGGGCTTTTTATGGTACACTTGTGCACATAGAGTTTATAGCTCATTTCCTAAATTGCCTTTCAGAGGAGGGGAAAATCTCCCAGTGTAGCATGATGTCCTATTGTGTTTAGGTAGGGATATTACTTAGAAAATTTAGCACACCATTCATTTGATACCATTCATTAAGATATCTAAACTGAATCACCATACATTAATCTACAATTTTGCACTGAGTAAAAATTCTCCAAGGGAGCATTAGCATAGGTGGCCCTCCCAGGTGGTTTCTTGTCACCCATATGAAGCTGCTGTCACCCACTATGTCACACTGGAAACCTTAAAACAAACTTAACACAGTCACAGTAACCTCCCTGATGACCCCAAATAGGCAATTGTTTACCTTAGGTGATTTCATTTGCCTTTCTTGGGTATCTGATATGCAATTGATTCTAAGGGCAGATCAAATTGCATTTCTTTCTCTGCATCTGATTCCATTACTTAAGGAAATAAAGACTCCCTACCCTCTTGTACCCTCATTCCTCCAGAAGGATACTTTATTAATAGTACTGAGGCAGATAAAGGAAAGGAGTGACACCTCCACGTCCACCTTTGTAAAATCAGAAATAGCTAAATGCTTTCTAAAGCACAGTATTAGGGCTTATTCTTTGACACCAAATGACAGAATTTAACTCCAGTTTCCCTTTATTTTCCTTACTCACCGCAGGCAGAGGACCCTGTCATTTTACCTTCAATGTTTACCAATAGATTACATTTAGGCAGTACATTATTTTAGGAGTAAACAGATGTGGCAAGTAGGCCTTTCCTAAAAGCATAAAGGGGGGAAATAAAGTGATAAAGATGTGAGTTGAGTAGCGAGATTACCAGAAAAAATAAAAGAATTGGATAATCCCCATAAGTGAGAGAAAATAGTGAGAGAAAGAGAAGAGAACTAGGCTAAGGACTCATGAGCTGTTCATTGTATTTTGAAATGACAGAAGCGATTTGCCTACAAAGTCTGTACTCATTAGGAAATTCAGGTTTGCAACAGAAGGGCTGACCGCCTAATGTTTGGACTCCACAGGCCTTTTTAATCATTATTATTAATAATTAAGTGTTGATTTAAAAGCATTGTACATATTTCTAATGGTTTTCTAATATGTTGGAGTTTAGATAAATAGAACAGAATTTCATATGAAAAATAGTCTTATATAAGTCTATCGGTGCAGCTCTATTACACAAGTATTTACATCAAAAAACAAAAATAAAGGAACCTGAATGGAGGTGGAAATTTCTAAAAAGAAAATTGCTTGAGTACTTGAATTTTGAAAAAAAAAAATAGTACAATCATAGATACCATTGAAAGGTGGGTTGACCAGCTGTTCTCCATCTCCACTGAGGGAGTATAAAGGAAAAATAAGTGAATGCCCTAAGGAGATGATTTAAATTAAATAGGTGGGAGATTTATCTTGCAGCAAGTGCTGTGAAAAGCTAGAATAAGATGATTAGGCAAGCCTTAATTGCCCCTCTGGTGATCTCAGAAATTGAGCCTAACCTTTCTTGGTTTGCATTTGTCTGGGACTGTTAAGGCATGACAGGGGATAATCTATCTAACTTCTTGGGCTTTTTCAGTCAGAAGACTTAGAATTCTGTTTTATATACCAGGAGCCTAATTAGTGGGAATATTTGTTTTTCCCTCTTTTGTATTTACATGTCTATGGCTTAGTCTGAAGGACTAAACCTCCTCATTCTTTTAGGTTGTATCCTTAGCCTTCAATGACTCACCTGGACGGTTTTTGTTTGTTTGTTTATTTTTTATTTTTATTTACTTTAAGAGATAGAGAGCAAGCGGGGGAGGAGCAGAGAGACAGGGAGACAGAATCCCAAGCAGGTTCTGCACCATCAGCACGGAATCTGATGAGGGGCTCAAACTCACCAATGTGAGATCATGACCTGAGCGGAAGTTGAGTTAGAGGCCCACCCAACTGAGCCACCCAGACGTGCCTCAACTGGACAGGTTCTGAAGCAGAATTCTTCAAACGGTGTTCATGGAAATTTCTGAGCTCAGAGGTACATTTCTACTGAATCTTTTCCCCTTTCACTGTGTTTGGCCTCGGAAGCAGGTATGACCTTCAGGCACCCAGATAACAAGAAACCACTCACTACCTCAACACTCCCCCACCCGGAGACCTTCAAGGGAACCATTCATCAAAACTTTCCGCCCTAAACAACGGACACGTCCTCCCTGGAACAAGAAACAGCTACCAACAAATCA
>CM053577.1:36194279-36266173 GCA_028646485.1 Cryptoprocta ferox
CCCCCCCCCCCCCCCCGCCGCCAACGCCATAAAAACGCACTACCCCATTCCCGGGCACGACTTCCCTGGCCCCTTTCTGTATGGACCAGGGAATCTCGCCCAAGAGAGCTCCCAATAAAGGCTTTTTTACTTCCATATCTGACCTCAGTTTCTGCATCGCATTAGCTACATTACACACTGTAACTGCTCTCTCTCTGCCCATCTTCATCTCTCCTGGTGTCTGTGTCTGTTGAGATCAGTAAATGAATAGCATCCCCTGAAATTTTTAGCAGGACTTTCCAGTTTTATAGTATTAGATTCTAATTATTAAAAACTGAAAATGATTACCATCGAGATAATGATATCGATTTTTTCAGGGAGACATAGTGTGAATATTCTGTCTACAACGTGTGCAAATTATAATAACTATTACAATAAGTATTAAATCTAAAGTTCCTGGTTTACCAACTCCCCTAGGCAAAACCCATTATTTTATAGAAGAATAAAAACCATGCTATGTTTTCTGCAAATGCTTGCAAACCTCATTTACTATGCCCTCATCAGATTTTCTCACATTCCTCCCTAACTTCTCTCTGTCCTAACCTCAAATTTTCTAATTTTTTTTTGGTCTCAAGTAGAAAATAAGACTTAAAAACAAATCAACAATCAACACAACTGATAGTCTAAAAATAATATCCAAAGTCTAAAAGAAAAATTTAAAAAGGAAGCCATCAACCAAAATATATGATATAAATTAATATCATTTTAATATTTCTATATAGTGTTTCTACTATAACAAGGAGTTTATTAAAAACACTGATTCCATGGCACCACCACTGGGAGATCTTCATTCCAGAGGTCTGAGAGGGAGCTTCTGACCCTCCAGGTTTGGGAATTACACTTTGTTAAGTCAGGCATATGCTGTAGAATTTAAGATCCTAAAGTCAGTAGTTAGCAACAAGACAGAGAAAATACAATTTAAGATAAACTATTTTAAAAATTTTTCTTAAATTTTTGTTGTCCTCTAGTATACAGTCCTCCTTGACCTTCCTTGTACTTTTGAAAGCATAAATTAGTTGTCCATGAAGTAGGAGAGACCTTCTTTTACTATGGGATTAGCCAGTGGATCAATCAACAATCAATTTACCTGTTTTCCTTCTTTTCCTGTTTGCATTCCAGGCATGTTCATGTGATTAAGTGCAACAACTTACTTCTGGCTGGGAAGTAAGGTGATGACAAGACATGAGGAGAAATAAGTCACCTCAACATAGAGCCTGATATAGAACATAGGAAAGCAGATGTTTACTCTTGTTTGTGCTAAAGGAAAGCATTTACTTCTGATTCCTTCAAGTCTAAATGCAGACTAAATAGTCTTTTATCACCATGTTAATTTGTGTAGTGTTAAAGTTAATATTTCCTTGATTTTCTACTTAAGATTTTCCAGTTTTCTGTATTTCAGGAGATTCTACAGTTGCACTGACTATTAATTATGGGCACTTACATATAAGAGGTACAAAGTCTCCTAAAACAATGGGAAGATGCAAGAGAGAAGAGAGACCTGAGATGTGAAAAGAGTTGTTATCCAATAGGTAGAGTCAGAGAACTCCCCCAGCTACAGAGATTGGCTATGGATGCAGTCTGATAAACTTGGTCAAGAATTACAGATGAGGTGGAGTGATGGGCAACCAAGATCCCATTATTATAGGCCGAAAGACCACAATCGCTGATAAGGGGTTCAGGAATGGGTTTCTAATCCAAAGGCTGATAAGACCCTTGTTGGGTCAATGTCATCATAGGTATAGGACTCTGGATTCTGGGTATGGCTGGCAGACAGAGAACCCAAAGATCAATGCAAAGACCTCAGAATACCAAACTTCAATAGAATAGAGGAAATGTGGTTTGGGAGATTTATTTTATTTCAGGATGTATTGAGAATGAAGGGCAAGATATTCTCTTGGTGGAAAAATTGGTGAGCCAAACTGGGAAAGACAGAGGCTGTGGAATGAGTCAAGAGCTGAAAAGACAAGATGCCAAGTTTTTCAATGCAGTCTATAGAACACTATGCCAATGGTATTTCTATCTCTGTTGGGAACAGAAGTACTTTTAAATGTTAGGAAAAAATATTAAATTCAGTTTGAAATTTTAAGAAGGAAGAACTCAGAGCACACTAAACCAATATTAAAAAATTATCCACGTGTCATCATTCAGAGCTAACATAGCAAATTACATTTCCGCTGATGAATTCATATATAGTCCTACAATCTCTTCTTAACCATAACTATATACACTCCTACCCAAAATAGCCTGCCAAGTTTATATAAGATAAAGTCCAGACTCCTCAGTTGGCATTCAGATATCTAGGTTATGATTCCAACCTCTTTTCTTATTTCATCCTTCTGTGGGTCCTCAGCTCTGGCTACCCAAGTCCATTCTCCATTTCCTGAACAAATTTCACAACTTCACAGCCTTGCTTCAGCTATTCCATTAACCAGCAATATCCCTTTTTCTCCCTGTTTAAACATTTTATACAACTCAAGTAACAATTGCCTTCCATGAGTAACAATCGATGACTGCTTTTTCTTCTGTGTACCTTGATTTGTTCACTTAATTTTGTCTTGGAATTAATTTTGTCTGTCTCTTTTCCTTAGTTCATTTGAGGCTTTGACTGAGCCAACCAGAAACGGAGCTCCTTTTATGAAGAGATTATTTTTTGTTCATTGTTATAATCCCCAGTGTCTAGTACAGAATTTTGCACATGGCAAGGACTCAATAGACATTTTAAATTCAATAACCATCTGTCTAGTATAAATGTAAAATTTGTATTCTAATTTTATTTAGTGTTTAAGGAAAGGCACAGACCTCTATTTGGAATTCAACAAAAATACCTTATTTTCTAATGAATTACTTCCGTGTTTCCTTCTGAAATACCTCCAGTAGATTAATCTTCAATCCATGTTTTCATTATAACACATTAATTTTAAAATATGTTTTAATAATATTGCATTTACTCAAAGAAAAATCTCCCATTTCAAAGGTGCAGTCCATTCTAATTTTTAGAGGTATACTAAGTAAAACCGGTAGACTCCAAATTAAGCTACTGAGAGTCAAAGATTAGAGTAATCCTTTGCCTCTTTTTCCATACAAAAGTTTTATTTTTCCCCTTTATTTCAGTCTAGGTTAGATTAGAAACATAACATTTCTCTCTTCTATGCTTGATATCCATTTTAGATATTTTTGGCATCAATATCTTTGATCTGTTTGGTTAAAGCACTCTGGAGGCAGTAAGGCTAAGCTCTTAGGAGATGGAAAAAAGCATTTTAAGTTTAACCAAAGCTATACCTCTAAGTCAACAGAGGCTCCACATTAATGAGCTCTGAAGGGAACCAGGTCTAGTCCCCACTGGACTGTGCTGTGGGGTCTGGACAGGACAGGGACACCAACTGAATGATAGAGTGTCTTGGTGACAATGGAACTTATTCACCCCAGGGATAAAAAAAAAAAAAAAGCACCATTAAAAGCAAATAGTATCTAATTAGAATCTTCTCTTCATTCAGGTTTCTTCTGAAGATGAATTTTCTTTCATTTCATAATAGATTATAGATCCATCATCTAAATTCAAATTACACTTCCTTTCTGAGATTGAGATGAGACAGAAAACTCAGGTTCCTTATTCATTGGAGTCTGCACAAAAGAGTTATTTACAGAGAATGCGGACAGAGAAATTTAAAAATGTTCACAAAATCATTTCATTTGTGTTATTAAAATATATTCTCTCCAGAGAATTCTGCTCAATGTGGAGGCAACAGCTGTTTCAGAGAGGTCTTTCTTACTCATATCGTCCAGCTGGGTTGAACAATATCTTGGAAAGACAGTTACTCTTCTCAGGTTGGTAGACTTTGCCAGAATGGCTATGTGAAAGAAAGGTAAGAAGAGGTATTCTGATTATTTATCCTAGAGTCAGAACTAAGAGAAAGTAAACAAATGCTTAAAAATTTTTAAGCACTAAATCTATCAGCTATAAGAAGCTGTATATGTCACTAAACAAGTTCACTGTCAAGATAACTTGCATATTGACCCAGTAGAAGGTAATATGCAATACAATTTTTTCAAAGCAAGTCATCTATTTGAAAGATACTAAATTACTTAGAGATTAATATTACACATTCACAATGTGTTAGGCAATTTTTCTATACTTTTAATTTTAATCTTTATGGTAAATTTGAGAAATAGGCATGAGTATCCCCATTTTAAGGAAGAAGGTAGTGAGCCTCAGAGAAGTGAAATAATTTGACTAAAGTCTCACTGCTTAATGTGTGTATGAAACCAAGTTCACACTTAGGTTGCCCTTCTCCAAAGTCTGTGTTCCTTACACTAAACTACACTGTCTCTCTAGGAAAAATAGTCTTCAGAATTATTGAATTATTCCTATTGCCTTCATTATGAGAGTGCAAAATTACATTAGAGCAAATCTTCTCAGACCCAACAATTACGTAGGAAAAAAATTAAATACAAACAGTAATTCTGTAAATACAAAACTATAAATAAAGCTCCATCTTTCCTAGTAGGCAATTTTTAAAACTTTGTAATCATACTTACATACCATAATCTTAATGTTGACTTAGAACTGATTTTTTAGCATCTTGTTTGATTAAAAAAGCAGATGAAAAGGCAAATCCAATTAATTCTTTGTTCCTTAAAATTCTTTCTTCAGCATCTTTTGAGACAGGAAAATCTTCCTTCCTCACTGGCCCTTCCTTCTCCATGCTCTCACTTACTCCTCCTTATCTCTCTGAGATTCTAAAAAGACTGGTCCTCTAACTTCTGTATTTATCCTTAGTCCCTTGACAAGATCCTGGCTCTGAATAGTCCCAAATAATCACTTTCATTCATGAACTTCTCCCCCAGTCTTGATGTTCAATCCAACTGCCTTCCCAAAGTCTCCATTTATATATAGGCATCTCAAACATAAGTTGTCAAAAGACAGATTTCTGATTCTCTACCATCAAGATGTTCCTCTACCAATTTTTTTTTCTAAGTAAAGGACAATGCCATCCTTCCAGTCTTTCAGGTCAAACACGTTACAAGCATCCTAGCTTGCTTTTTTCTCTGACACTTCACAATCGATCTTTGAATAAATCCTCTCATCTTTATCATCAAAAATATGACCAGAATTTGATGATTTTTCCTTTTTTTTCAAGAGCCTCCTAACTGGTCTTCCTGTTTCTTCTACTCTTGCCCCTTCTAGTTAATTCTTACAAAGCTGTCAAAATAGATCTTGTGAGATGCAAAATTTTATTTATTTATTCCTCTGCTCTAATCTGTTCAGTGACTCCTCATGCCACTCATCCAATGCCCTATAAATGGTTCACATGGCCTTTTAAGTTCTGGCTCCCTCTGACCCCTTCTATCTTCTCCCCATCTTTTGCTATTCCTTGACCATGCCAAGCACAGGCTCACCTTAGTTCCTTCAATTTGCTATTGCCTCAGATTTCTGCATAACTTGCTGCTTCCAGTTCTCTGCTGAAATGTCCCTTCATCCCTGAAAACTTCCCTGACCACTGTGTGTACAATAACAATCCTCCCTCACTTCAGCACTCCCTATCCTCCTACCCAGCTTCATTTTACCCGTTATGGTCTTCACACATGATATGTTACACATTTACTTGTACAGTGAATGGGTCTCCCAACTACATGCTAACTGGTCTTCTTCTATTTTCAATACTATTTTCCAAGCTCTTGGAACAGCACTTTCCATGAATAAGCTGCTCAGTAAATATTAATAGAATAAATAAATGAAGGGTAACCAATGAGATGATAAATAGGAAATCAGAATGTCCAGAAGTCTTTATTGAGAGTGGTAAGGATCCTCACATGGCCAGAAAATGTAAACAGTTTAGACTATTTCAGATACAAAAGGAGTAATGTAGCAAAAGAACAATTGAAAAACTAAAATGGGGTATTTTCTATGGCTTCATTTTAGAATGATAGGTTCAAATCTCAGATCTCAGATAGAATCGTAAGTAAAATACAGTTGAGCCTTAACACAGATTTGAACTACATGGGTACACGAATACACAGATTTTTTTTGATAAATACACAACAGTACTATAAATTTATTTTCTCTTCCTTGTGATTTTCTTAATGACATTTTCTTTTCTCTAGCTTACTTCGTTGTATGAATGCAGTGTATAATACATATACAGGATATGTGTTACTTGACTATTTATATTATCAGTAAGGCTTCCAGTCAACAGTAGGCTATTAGTAGTTAAGTTTTGGGGGAGTCAAAAGCTGTGTAGGGACCTTTCTGACTGTGTAGGGAACTGCAACCCCTACCCCCCAAAGGTCAAAGGTCAACTGTAACTTAGTTCATCTACTAATAACCATTGTGCAAAATTAGCAACATGATGAAACTCTCAGTCCATTGGAAGTTATAATTTGATAGAAACCAGTTTCATTTCATAGGTCTGTAAGGATTTAGCTGATGCTCATTTCAGCAGACCCTCAACAGATCACATACAGAGAAACTGAAATTATTTCTCAGTGGAAATGTAACTGAAAGCCTTTTCAGATGAATTTTAAAAATTTTAATAAGCTCTGCCTACCAGATCAAATTTTGTCTTTAATAAGCTTTAGGACTCTGGATGAGGGGTCATGCATCCCCTTGGAGCCATGATTACTGCTTATAAAACAAGGATAGATAGCAATTCCTATATTATATGTCTGTGATGAGGATCAAATAAGATATATTTATTAAAACAGTATGGGATCATGGAGTAAATAATCAAGATCCCAGATTTTAGGCCCTGGTCCCTTTTACTTGTGTGTGGCATTAGAGAAGATGATTGACCTTATGGCTTTCAGCTCCTTTATCTATAAAATCAAGTGGTATAGCTATTTGATCTTCAGGGTCTTCAAATTCTAAGAAGATATGCTACAAAAGCTTTGAAAACTGTAAACATGTGAATATGAGGTACTAATACCAGCAGCTGCTGCAAAAATGATACTGATTTTGTCTCTATGTCTTCAAAAACAGTTTCTTCCATGTTAAGCCAACGCTACCGCACAACCTCTACTCCAAAGTTGTCTGTAACAACCAAGGGTACGCACGTCACCTATATGCCCAGCAACATAAGAACAATAGTTAAACCCAGTTTATGATTATTAAAGTAGTCTGTGGGTGCCTGCATGGCTCTATCAGGTGAAAACCTGACTCTCGATTTTGGCTCAGGTCATGATCCCAAGGTTGTGGGGTCAAGTCCTGTGTAGAGCGTAAAGCCTGCTTAAGATTCTCTTTCTCTCTCTCTCTCTCTCTCTCTCTCTCTCTCTCTCTCTCCATGGCTCATGCACACACTCTCTCTCTTTCAAATAAAATATAGATAAATAAAAAATTGTATGTGTACAGCTCAGCATCTGTAGAAGTGTAGCTCCTTTTGTTTCCTTCACACGACTAGATTTTTATTCAGCAAATTATGTCCATGATAGCAGCTTTTAAAAACAACAGCAACAGCAGCTTTTTAAAAATTAATAATTAAACAGCAATTTTAAATACAAGAGATCCAAGCCTTTTATTTCATTGTGAACAAATCAGCTTCTGACTCAGTTTCCTTATTGAAAAAAAAAAAAACAAGATAATTTGTCATACCTCAGAAAGGTTATAAGGAGACAATCACTTCAAAGTTACCTTTGTGTTTCAAAGAACAATAGTGTAAGTGATCTTTTATTTCACATTCTCGCAGCTATAAATCTCTTTGAAACATCTCTGATAAAGTGATAATTGAAGCTCATTACTCTTCTAGGTTATTGCATGATCCTGAAGAGCACTCTAATAATAAAAATAATAACTTAAAATCAGCAGGGTTGGTGCTTCATGCCTTTTATCCATCTCCAATTGTTAAAAACATGGCTCTCTTATGCAAAACAAAGGACCTTTCAATCTCAAGTTTTCATCTTAAAAACTAGGTTTTCTCGAGTTAAGCCCATCTTGAACCATAGAACAATAAATACTCAGGAGCTAATCTTTATGGTTTGCCAAATATCTTGTTGAAATAATCAGCAAGGATGCTAATTTTGAAAGTACAGGTACAATGAATTTGGCATGATATAGTATAGACTACATTTATTAAGATTGGCAGTGATTACTCTGGTTTCTGGCATTACCTGTCATGAGGTTTTATAAAGGGTGGGGGGAGTAACACATATTTCCTTCTTATCTCACCCACATTTCTGAAAGTTCTTTTATGACTATTAAACAATAGCAAATAATTAGTTATGCAATATCCCTGCAGCCTGTAATAAGCCAAAAAATCTAAGCACATTCCATAACAACAGCCCCTGAAATAGAAGAATATTATTCTGTTTTTCAATGTTTTAAGTCATTTGAGTGATAACAGTTCTTTTTCTCTTTTGTAGTTACAAATTAAACAGGAATCGGGGTGCCTGGGTGGCTCAGTCAATTGGGCATCCGACTTCAGCTCAGGTCATGATCTCATGGTGGTTTGTGAGTTCGGAGCCCAGAGTCTGCTTCTGATTCTGTGTCTCCCTCTCTCTCTCCCCCTCCCCCATTCATGCTTTGTCTTTCTCTCTCTCTCAAAAATAAATAAACGTTAAAAAATTTTAAAAAGGAATATCATTTTTGTTTTGGGACAAATCTCAAATGGGGACAATGACATCACAAACCTTTTAGAAACACTCAGAATGGAATCATTTGGAGTTTGTTTCCTGTTCAATAATTTAAATCTTCTTTTATCAACTGTCATACACATTAAGTGGCATTGTGGTTTGCTTGCCTCCTTAACCAGGCAATCCTTCCCTTCACTTCTCTATCCCCAGCCCACCCTCGCAACTTTCTACAACTTTCCCCCCTGTTAATTTGCAGAACTCACCTGCTCCCCCGTAATTGACTGTCCCTATGTGTGTGGTATTTGGAAGAACAGGGAAAGACTAATGAGAGGAATGTGCCTGACAGCTTCCTTTGACTGATACACAGTCACTGGGGTTAGGTTTCTGCCCTTTCCTTGGAGTGAGTGAAAATACATAAGTAATAACCCTGATCCTGTGTAGCACATTGAATATCATCCAAAGAACCCAAAGTGCTTTATAACTATGATTTCCTTGACACTGAGTGCCACTCATTATTCTCTTTCTGGTGAGGCAAAGCAATTCCCATCTGAGAGCCCTGCCTTTGAGGACATTTGGTGCTAGACCCTTTGACTTGCACATCTGGGAATGTGAACTGAGCAATCGCTACCACTCAAGCTCTGGAAGTATCCTGGATTCAAAAAGTCTGCGTGATTAAGCGGGTGAGCAGCAGACATCACCACCACCACCCTCCCCAGGCATTTCCCCTGATTAGCCTGAAATCCAGCCCATATTCTTAATGTGACTATTTTGGTCTCTGGGTTCATACTAGGTTCACAGATGAAAATAAGCAAAATCAAGATCCCAAATTCCACTTGGAGCTAGGAAGAAGTTGAATTTCAACTTTAGAATAGTGTTCTGTTTTTGTGATTACCAATATGGGTTACCTGAGAATTTAGTTGAAATTAAAATCTCTTAAATAAATATTGCACACAATTCTTAAAATTAAGATCAACGTCTACTGACTAATATGTTGTTTTTAATTTTGTAACTTTGGGGGGAATCTCTCAAAGTAACAATAAAAGTTTATGGCATTTATTTGCTAGCCATTAAGGGAAAGGTCACATCTAAAAATCCCAAACTTGTGTGTGATAACCTTTTTTATTAGAAATGGCTAGTCATATGTACATCAGGTAAATCAGAGACAAATCTTACATACTGGATATTTGTATTTATGTCCAAAATCCAGATTCAGAATTTATATCCTTCACTAATCATCCTTGATATTATTTGATACCCCAGGGATATTTGAATATCATGGGGTTAGAATATATTTTTCAAAAAAAAAAGAAATGCAATAAGCAGTTGTGCATTGATGATGGCTAATATCTTAACTCATTAGAGAAATCTTCATTTTTCTTTGCTCATTTACTTGAAGTGAACCATTAATCTGGATGAAAAGAAAAAAAGAATTATTGAAAAAGTATAGTAATTGCCACTACAGCTACTTTGGTGTGGCAAAGACTTAAGAGTGCAGGAAAATAAAAGAAATTGTTCCTTTAATATATTAGAGATTTATAAAGTCTTGTTGCCTTATTCCACCGTCACTGGAAGTCTTGAAAATGAATGTGGTCATTAACCATCTGGTTTACTATGAAGTTAACTCAAAAAAACTGTTTCTGAAACGCCAAAACTGGCTTAAACTCCTAACGCTCGTTTATTGCTCCACTGGCACTAGCATGCCTACGCTCACGGGAAGGCAGTGCTGCACTGAGCCCAGCACGGCAACACCTGGAATATATTCTCTAGAGTGAAAACAGCAGGGAACTGACCAGAAATAACCTCTCTCATATTATTGCTTCAATTAGACCAAAACAACTTTCCCTTTGAAAACTTAATAATAAACACTGCAGGTCATTCACTTGTTTTGAGCCCCTTTGGGAGAGAGGAGCAGATGTATCCCCTTAGCCAGCCCCCTTGCTGTCATAGAGACAAGAGGCACAAATCAGGACAGATATTGATTGTAATTGGAACCAACAGCACCTACATGCCATATTAATTTTCACATCTTCTTGCAAAAAAACATTATTTAAAGGTTTGGATTTTGTTTCTATCAGGTAGAGTGATATAATTAATGCCTTCAGAGATTGAACAATACTCGAGCAAACTTAGGTGCCTCTAAAACTGTATTGTGTACAAAAAGCATGGAAAAAAAACGTTTTTCATACATAAGATTCTTATTTATAACCAGTGAATTGGGCATTTTTAAAAAATAATTTTCACTGGAGAGATGCCACAGAGACAGAAAAAGCATTGAAAAGAAACATTCATAAACCTAGATTGCATTATTTTTCTCCCTTTGATTAGAATTGTCCAATGAAATTGTTTCCACACAAAAAAAATTGACCTTCAAATGAGACTTCTTTACCCTCAATAGTCCTCATCATCCTCTAATCATGAAGATAATGCCATTGTCTTTATACAAACACATATTTTCCACCCCAGCTCTATCTTTCCTCATGATGGATTAATCCCACACAGGCTGGGAAGTATGGTATGTTCTATACTTATTCTATTAGCTGATATGCAGAATTGAGTTGGTTACTGACCCCACCCGAAAGTATTTCTCAGACTTTCCTTTGCTCCCCAAATTTAGATATTCTATGTGAGCAAGTCTAGGCTGGGGCCCAAGAGTCTTATTTATAATCAGTGTGCCAGGTAATTTTGATTCAAGATAGTCCACGTTTTGGGAAACACTGACCTGGTAGCTTTGACCTAGGTAATAATGACACTTAAAGAGATAAGAACTAAAAGGAGCAAATGTCATAGTGGCAAAAAACAAGCTGGTGACGATCTCATGAGAGAGCATTTGTCTGTGATTCAGCTTCATTTGTTCAGCTATCCAAACAATATTTACTGAGAACTATCGTTTGAGTAGTAATGTCTCAGGTATTGAGGGAGAAAATAGTGAACAAGACAGAGAAGGTTTTTATTATAATTACAGGTTACAGAGATGGGTCTATAATTTATGTGTGTGTGTGTACTCTTATTTGCAAGGTTAATCTGAGAGAAGAGGAAAACAATACCATAAGAATAAAGAGAGTTATGGCAGAAAATAAGCTAAAACTATCAACTCTTTTCCTTTTCTCTGTCATAAAAAAATCCCTATTTTTCCATTTTTCTCAAATACATATTTTTTGTAATATCTACAGGTAAGTGATTGTTTTAATAGAAAGTGACAAATGCATACTATATCATTAAATACTTTTGTGTTTAATGCTAGAAGGATGCTAACTTACAAATTTAAAAACAGATCTCTATGTACTATAATACTTTTTGTGGTAATAAGTATTTATACAACAGAAAAAGGATTCTATTTAGTGAGATTACAGATTATTTTGTACTCTTTTTTTTAATTTTTGCTTGTCCATATTTTCTAAATTTGCTGCCACAATTACATATCACTATTTTTCATATTACTTTAATAATAGGTAAAAACGTATTTTCAAGTTAACTATTACATAACAACTGAGAAATTGTGAAATAGGCACAGTATCAGAAAATAAGAAAAGATGAAGAACATTCTAGAAGAACAACTTCTTGGGCTCTTTTATCTACCTCTTTTCTTCTACACTCCTAGCCTTCATACAGGGAGTTTCAGTCATTTAGAGACAAGACCTGAAATTAAAAGATATGGGAATGGAAGCAAAAGTAATATAAAAACAGAGAGGGAGACAAACCATAAGAGACTCTTAAATACAGAGAACAAACTGAGGGCTGCTGGTAGCGTTGTTGGGTGGGGGGATAGGGTAAATCGGCAATAAGCATTAAGGAGGAGACTTGCTGGGAAGAGCACTGGGTGTTATATGTAAGTGATGAATCACTAAATTCTATTCCTGAGATTATTATTAAACTATATTTTAACTAACTTTGATTTAAATTAAAAAATAAATTTAAAAATAACTATAAAATAAAATAAAATAAAATAAAAAACAAAAGATATGGCTGAGGCCGAGGCAAATCCTAGATACAGATCTGGAATTAGTCCATTTCTACCAAGGCTTCAAGGAAGCATACAAAATCTTATTTAACAACCTTGGGCAAGGTGGCTGATAACTCACTATCCCTGGGGTTGGAAATAACAATACTTGGAAAAGGAAAACACCCACCACTACCTATTATTATATTTGGAAATTGGGAAATTAGTAGTAACTTATAAATGTGTGGAAAATTTTGAAGAAAATAAGAATAGTTCTAATAAATTATCATATTTGGTTTATTTTATTGCTGCCTCTTTAACATTTGAAGTGTTTAACCGTTAAGAAAGTATTGCAGAATTAAGAAAATATGACTAAAACAACAATGGAAAGGAGGAGCGAGATTTAAAAAAACAACAACAAAACAAAGGGAATGATACTAAACCCAAAGGTCTTAATCTTCCATGCCTTGCATAAAGCCAAAGGAAAAAGAAATGATGATGATAACAACAAAACAGCACAATTTGCTTGAGCATCCGCTAAGTGCTGGACACTGTTGAGTAGCTTACGCAAATCATCTCCAATCTTGACACAAGACAGAAAAGCAGATAATAATGACCATATATGCATATGAGGAAATACAATTCAGAAAGAGTAAGTGAATTGCCCAAGGCCATTTTACATCTTACAAGTGGTGGGACCGCTCCACATTATACCATGTTGCTTCTAAAATGTTTAGAACATTACTACACATTTATTCTTTTCTTCAGTCCATCATTGAACAAACCAGTGTTAAACAAAGAGACAGAACTTCCTGATGTCACTGCCTTTCTAAATGGAAGAGACAGTGAAAGAATATAGATAAGTAAGTTATGTATATGTTGGATGGTGGTAAATGCTATAAAAGAGAATTAGGCAGGGCAAAGCCTGGGCAATGGTGATCAGGGGAGGGGCACCTCCCAGTGCCCTTTGTCTTCCTAAAATTTCGGTACTTTTTGAAAAGTTTTCTGAGAGGTATAGACTCTACCTCGATTATTTTCCACATAGGTTATACACAATCTTTCCTGGTGGAGGTGGGGGTTGGGGAAGCTGATTACAAGTATAAAAATAAGCTACATGTGATCTAATAGTTCTCCATATTTTACTCTTAAGAGTAGGGTGTCTTCAAGAGGAATTTATAGTCCCTTTTATCTTTGTGTGTGTGTGTGTGTGTGTGTGTGTGTGTACTCCTTTTTCTCTCACTTCACTGATTTTAAGTCAGTTTAGGGAGCTTGGCATAATTTGTTTTTGCCAAAGCTTCCTTGTTCTCTAGCAGGTTTTCCCAAGCTTGGGTTTAAAAGACCCCCTGGAGAAGTAGTACAAGACAAACACTAATTAGCGTAACAATTTATTAAGGAAGATCTTTGATCTTTTCTCACCTACCCAGTTGCCTAGTCCTGCTTTGTCCCCCACAATTATAAAATGTGTTTACATAACTAATTAACACAACAGATTGAGTTTTACTGGGTACATGATAATAAGTGGTCCAAATGGTTTGATCTCAAGATAAAGGAGGAAGTATTCAGAATTAGCACTTCCTAAGAGATCCAAATGGGAGTAACTATGGTTGAATTCTCATAAAACAAAGTTCTTAATGTTCCCAAATGGGACATTCTATCACAGTAAGCTTTAGTATGTGAGCTTTCTCACTACAGAATGGTTTATAAGAAAAAAATGTAAATAGAGCAAATTCTGTGCTATTTTCAGAGATGAAACAAGCTTTTTAAAATATTGTATTTATTTCCCCCCTATAAATTCTTCTATTTATAACTCAAACTAATTTTAGATAAAGTATTTTGGAGAAAGAAAGTTTGCACTTTTGCTTTGTTAAGCTCACATCTAAGAGATGAAGAGCTGGTAGTTGTAAATAAACCCAAATGTGGAGATTATGAAGTTTAAAGTAAGTTTTTTGTTATAAAACAAAACCTTAATTATTACTCATAGTCATATTTACTTATACTTTTAAAGAATTAGAATCTTCCTGCTCCATTGGCCCTTTCTACTGCATATTTTGAACTCTAAAAATACTTTTCTTGGAGGGAGGAATTACATATTTTCAAGGGCAAGTGAATGTCTACATTAAAAGGTTTGAATCAGGGTCAAAAGTTCAAAAATCATTTCCTCTCCCAAGAGCAGGTAAGATACACACATTTTTGCCCATCCTTGATTTCTGAATTCGAAATTCAGTTCATTCTTCTGAGAGGTTATTTGTGCATACTTGGAAAAACCCAACTTTCTGTGGAGAGAGAAAGATAGAGACTTGTGATTACAAAACAATTTGACAGCTTAAGTGCAAATGAATCAGAAACATGTGGATTAAATTTCCCTTGAAACACACATGATTTTTAAAAATTAAGAGGAAAGGGGCTTGGCAACAAGCATTTTAGTTTTTGCCAAACCCAAAGCATTTGAAAAATAATCCAGATTGTGGTTGGGCTCTTTCCTCCATAGTCCATTCTCAACTTCCGAATGTCGATATCAGAAGTTTCAAATCACAAATTTAATAAATACATAGATACAGAAATAGGTGAGCACACCTATTTTTACTATTTATACTTCCATGCTATTTTAGGATCAATGGAAATCTAAATGATTGTAAACAAATGAAATCAAGGGAGTGGGGAGAGATTCCTCTTTAGGGGATTGGCACAATTCTCCAAAATAAATGGCAGCAAGCTTATTCTAAAGGATACCAGTATGTGAATAACTCTCACCCTGGGAGAAGCAAATATATTCAGGGAAAATGCTAATATGTATTTTAGGATAGTCAAGAAAGTGAAGGTCCTTCAAGCCACTAGAAAATCTGGAAGAGGGCATCCATCATGACTTTTTATGCTATGGTCAACATTACTGAATGAAAAATACCCTCAGGAATTCAAAGTCTTGTCTATATTTACAGGAGATATTGGGCATTTTGTCTTATAATTATAAAGTATTTTTCCCCTTCTGGGATAATTCAGATAACATCAATCATCTCGTTTACAAACAATGAAACTGCATTCTTAAATGTCCTACCTGCATGAGGCTTTTGGATTCCCATATAGAAAAATCTGTTGACTTTAGACATGGGAAAGAAAAGAAGGTATGGAGGGGGGAGGAGAGGCAACCAAAGAGAAGGAAGGAAAGGAAGAAAGACTGAATTCCTAGATTTTCTTCAAAGATAGTTTTTCTAGAGTAGGAACAAAAAAGCCCTAAATATCTCTGGGGCAGTTAAGAACCAAACTGCAGTGTTAGCAAAGCTAACAGCAACAGCAAACCATTACTATCTATGTGTGCTAACTCGGTTCCAGACTCTGCAGTAGGTGCTTGTAATGCATTATCTGCTTTAATGTCAATACGAACTTACAAGAAAAAGAGAATTATAGGTTAATTAACTCACCTAAGGCTACAGGACCAGATTCGGAGTCAAGCCCTTCTCATTCTAGAGCCCAAGCACTTAATCACTTGCCTCCTCCTCTAATGTGTTCAGTAGAATACCTCCTTCAATCTAAGACTCATTTGTTAGTTCAAACCCTTCATTATCAATTAGGAAACCGCTATCTACACCAGTTACTGAGGTCAGCAATGTGTCCTTCCTGAGAGTCCAGTAGGATCCATGAAGCAAATTGTATCACACAAGAGTCAACTGTCCCCAACAATTTAAATATGGGCACATTTTCAAACATAACAAACTTCATTCTAGTTATTTATTCAATATCTATTCTAATTTCACAAATAGACAGTTATCTTTTAGGATAGGCAAACTACCTTTGTAACCTTGTATTCTGTTAGTATGTAAAAGAAACTTGCAGAGAATTTAAGAATTAAAAATAAAATGAATTTCTTTAGAAACCTCAAAAAAGTTTATGATTTTCTTATATTATGAGTGACATATATGTTATTAATTTCTAATTAGAAGATAAAAGAAAATACAAATAAATCTCAGATATTTAGCCTATTTGGTCAGTTCAATAACCTTCAAATATATCTATAAATTAGTAATACCTACCTTCTTTGTAGATTGGTATATTTTAATAATTAATTATTAAGATCAGTTTGTTAGATTCAACTGTGCGCTGTTCTGACTTCCAAGCCTGTTCTAATTTCCACATGACCCAATTTTCAGTAAAAATGTTATTATTTAAGAGAATAAATATATCTTTCTTGAAATAAATAAAATTATAAGTCAAATACTTCAAATTAAATGATCTTTGGATCACATACCTCATCCTTTATGGTCTTATTTTTGTTTTCTTCCCAAGATATTTAGGAGTACCAAATTAATTTATGGAAAGTACTCTCTCTTAGAAATCTCTATGAATGAAAATAATTATTTAAACTCATTGATTCAACATTTATTAAGCATCATTATTTTCATTGTAATGAGTAATAAAATAAATAAGATTATATTCTGCCTTTGAGAAAACTAAAGCAAACCGAACCAGTCTCTCAGTATTATGTATGATAGAAGGATATATTCCCCAGAATAAAAGAAGCATTCCTTTCCCTAAATTCTGTCGTGTCCTCACCAGAGTGTGAAACTTTAGTGCAACACTCAGCCACCTGAACGTATCTACCACTTCTAGTCTCAAATGTTCCACTCACTGCTGCTCCTTACCTAAGTCAAACCTGTTGAACCCAGGTTCAACAAGCAGAAAAAAATAGTTGGGAAAGTGAAAATGGATGTTAGAAAAAGACCCAGAAAATACATCCACTTGGAAGTTAAGGTCATTTTGGAGCATTTCCTTTTTTTTTTTTTTTACTAATTCATGCAATAAATAGGTACTACACACTTCTGCTTTACACACCTGGGTACTTAGAGATACACAAGACCAACAAGTTACTACTCTCAAGGATCTTACATTCCAGAAACACTTCACCTCCCTGCTTCTACCCCATTTACCTTGGACTTTGCCATAGAGGTAGAAAACAGGGTTTGCCCGAAACCCTTTGTAACGTTACTTTCTTATTTTACCAAGTCTAACATTCATGTAATATTATACTCAAAATTAAAAAAACACTGGAAGAAAAATTTAAGATGTTAAATCATCAACTTAGTTTTCTCTGAAGGACCTGCCATGACTAAAGTTGACTTGTGAAGGGCACATTCTTCTTCCTTAAGGCAATGTGAAAGGTAAGCCCCTTCAGAGTTGCCACCTGTGGGGTGTGGGATGACCATCCCCTCAGACCACAAGGCTCATTCTTGCTATAATGAAGAGGCTGATTGATGGAATCACCTTCCCCACTGCTGACACTCTTATCTTTCCCAGCATAGCAGTAACAGACTTGACCTGCTCCCTACCAGCTGGGCCCTGTGTGAGGGGCCCGTCCATCACTTTGTTTCTCCACTCAATCTGTTCTCCCCTCCTCCTCCAAATTTCAGCCCATATGCCTACTGGCAGCAACCAATATGTCTGTCTGTCAGTAGCTCTGTAATGAGACCAATTTATAAGGTCACATAATCCTGACTCTTTAGGAAGAAAAAAAATCCCCTGTCCCAGTAACTGAGAGAAAGTCACCTTGGCCTCTAGTTCCCATGACTGTGGGAGGTCATGTACAAACCGCCAAAAATTAATTTAGAATTAATTTCAAGTTGTCTCTTTTCTACCAAAATCCCTTAAAAAGATACACACACCCCATTTTGCTTTATTTGCCAATGCTTTTAGCCAGAAGTTGCAAAATGAAAATATTGACCTTTAGGGAGCAAAGTAAGGTCTAGAAACAGTGTAGCTTATTCTGTCAAATAACTGAACACTCTAATTCCAGTAGTGTCTGTGGTTAGCAGGACACCCTCCCTTTCCTTTGCATAGGAAGTTTCTGCACAGGATTTCCAAGAACCTGTCAGTAAGAGTTGCATGTTTGTATGGCATAGCAGAATTTTCCCCAGGAACATTTTGTGCCTTCAGCTGACTAGTGCAAATTAAATTCTGTGTCAGTTTTGCCCAGAGGCTAAGAGCACCTCATTACATTTTATTGAATTCAAATAACAGCAATCAAAATATTTGTAAGCACAATGCAACCAGTGAGTCTTGTTTTATGATATAAGCTACCATGGTCAGTATATTACATTTCTTTTCTACAAAGTGTGACAAATTATACCATCCAATTCCCTAGAACGATGTTAACTAATTATTAATAACTGTTAATTAATTATGATATGTGGATGGTACTCTATGTTTAACAGAAACAGGTGAAGACCAAAATCAAAAGTGAATTAAGAGCCTTTCAGGACACCTTACCTTTGAGAATGACCAGTTTTTGCTTTTTCGTCATGTAGGGACTCATGTTGGCTGGTCTAAAGCCCCTGCAGGATAGAGTCTTGAACTGCCTGGCAGTGAACTGTCCTATTTGTCAATGGAAAGAAGTGTTATTTTTAGTATCCAGTTTTAAGTCGCTAACAGTACCCGCCCATGAATCCTGAACCTGCTCTGGGATTTAAGAACTGGGGTCACTGCTCTCATTCATGATGACGGAGAGGGTTGGATTACTCTGGATTAAGAATTATGCTTGCATTCAGCACCAATTGTGTGCCACCTATTTTCCTATACAGTCCCTCGTCTAACTGGAATTTGAAAGATCACTTGAATCTTACACAGATGTCTGGATTCTTGCCACCTAGAACCATCAGGATTCCCCGTTACCAGTCTGGAGCCCACAAAGCTGCCTCACAATTAGTGGGATCTATCCAAGGGCTTCTAAATCTTAAACCTGTATGAAGCAGCCTGCACTCTGGGATTCATTGCTCAGCTTTGTTGCTGAATTCAGAGTGGATTTCCTGGCCAGAATCGCTCCTCTCCCTGCCCCCATCCTTCACTCTGAGTCCCATTCCAATCTAACTCTGAACTAAAGAGTAAGTGGGTGGAGGAGGCAGTCAGTGAAATGAATGCCGATCCTGGCCGTGCCTTAATGTTTAAAACTGTAAACTCAGCTTATGGCTTATACTTGATTTCTGTATTCCACAATTATACTCATAAACCCACAATTTTTACTGGTAAAATCTTAGTTACCTCTTCAATAACTAAGTTTATTTCTTGTATTAAACATTGGTTATGGGGCTGATCATAATCCTCTACAGCAACAAATAAAATATTCAGGCTTATGTAGAACCGTGCAGCAGATAAGGTACAATGTTCTCAGTGTGCTAACCCTCTCATAGGGCACCCTTTTGCAATTAAAGCACATTTATTACTTTATATACAGTGTAACAAAACCTAGAACCGGCGTCTTCAACGTTCAGGCTGTTTCCAGTAACTAATGTATTTAATAATAACTAAATGTACTTTACCTAAATTTAAATAATTTGTTTTCCATGTTAAATCATTAAGCCCAGCATATAAGTACCTGTTTCTTTTTCTTTTTTTTTTACAGTGAATATTACTGAACATTGAGTTTTGCTTTAATTTAATAAAAATAATTTCTTGTCCTTCATATATGTCATTTTACTGACCTCCTGTTCAAAAAGAAGTGTAGGTTGAATTTTCAGTAATGAGAAAAGACCCATGGACCTATACAGATCTATCTACATTCTTTCACCTAATTTCTTTTTTGATTGGCATTTGGAGAACAGCTGGCTGAGTTTGCTTTTTAGACTACAGCTAAAGAGCAAAACTGATCAGCCTGAAGTAGATTTCCAAGAAAAATACATAGCATACTCCAGTCAATGAGGTTTGAGTACATTTAAATCTCATCATATTTTCAATAAAAATGAGTCTTGTCTAACTTATATTTTAAGATTATTCATCATTATTCTATAGGGAATTTAGGTGTAAAGTTTCTAGAGATTAACTGGTGGTTAGATATTTTAGAATTGCTTTGCATCTATACTTTTGTCTCTAATTTAAAAGGCTGCAGAAAAACAACAGGGTTATGAAAATTTGCCTGATAGCCTTTTGGATTGAACACTGAATAACTGAAGTGTTCAGATATATGTAGGCTAGAGCAGTAGAGGGAAACGGAATTCCATAGCCATAAATCCTGTTGGTTGGTTGGTTGGTTGGTTGGATGGATGGTTCCACCATAATGTACGGGAGACATCAGCTTCCCTTCCTGAATTGTAGCACTTGTCAGTCACTTCACTGGAGGGAAAAAAAGGGATCAGAAAAGATGTGTGAGAGCCTCAAAAAGAAAAGGAAAAAAGCAGGGATTATTGATAGAGCAAAAGCTTTGGACTTTGAGCAAGAACCGGCATCAGGGAGAGCAACTGATGCCAGATAGGGAATGGCCAGCTGGGCAGTTTGGATTTTATCCTTTAGGGCAACAGCTTGTTAAAGAGGATTAACATGGTAGTGTTACCTGTTAAGAAGCAGCCTCCAGTTGCTATGGGAAAAACAGAGGGGGCTGGGGAGGGAATGGAGGTGGGAGAACAAGTGCAATCATACAGTCTTGGCAAGAAATGTGAGGGCCTGGAGCCGTGTGGATGGAGAAAGGGGCCCATTTAGAGCTATTAAGGACTTGGAATTATTAGGATGTGGTGAATGACTGGATTTAGGTATTAGAAGCAAGAGGCAAGAAAGGATCAGAAGTTTCTCATTGGAATAAATGTGTTGCTCTCCTCTGGCAAGCAGGAGGAGGGATAGGTTTTGGGGGAAATATGCTTTATTCTTTCAGGAATGAATTGATTTGAAGTGTCTGTAGAACAGCTCAGCAGGCAGTTGAAGCTCTGAAAGAAAAGTCTAGGATAAGATTTGGATTTGGAAGTTTCAGGGAGAGATAAATTTTGCAGCTGTGGAAGTACATAGCATTGTCTGGTTTCTTATCTACTTACTATATGCTAAAACAGGGCTCAAAACACCCTTCCCTGCATGAGTCAAAAGCCTTTCTTCAACTCAGATATCAGGTATTAATCCTGATCTACCTGAAAAAGGGTTTTCCAGGTTTGGGGTTGAACTGAAGCAAATGTCCTAAAGATCATTTCCTTAGAATGATATAGAAGGCACCATCTAGTTTATCTGTTGTTTCTGGAGCCATGCTCCTGTAAAGTCACTCATGCTGTTGGGCAACTAGAAAATGTCTCTGTGGTATACTAGCCATGGTGGACTAGACACATAGCAATGGGAAGTTGTCCTAGCTGAGCAACTGAGCCAGACCAACCTTACCTATGGAGTTTGCTTTGGAAGCTGCCCTTCTATGCATGCACTCTAGATCACCTATGGGTAGTTAAGCAGTCAGTTGTTTATTACATCATGTGTGTACTTTCTTCTCCTCCTCAGACAAGTAAACTGCAAGACACTAGACATCAGGGACTGCCAGACCCAGTTCTTTATCACTGCCCCCTTCTTTTTATAGTTTCCTTTCATTTAGGCTCCTCACATTTAATAGCTTACTAGCTTATTTTCCACAAAACGCCAGCATGAAGCACAAAAAATTTGGGGGAACATTGAGTGGTTCAGCCAGTTAAGCGTCTGACTCTTGGTTTCAGTTTAGGTCATGACCTCATAGTTTGTGAGTTCAAGCGCTGTATCAGGCTTGGTACTGACAGCTCAGAGCCTGCTTGGGATTCCCTCCCTTGCTCATGCATTCTCTCACTCTCTCTCTCTCTCTTTCTGAAAATAAAGAAATAAAATTTAAAAGAATAATTTTTGAGTCTTCAGTTTTTACCCAGAGAAACCCTCCAGATACAACCTCTCCTTGTCAGTTGCCTCAGGACAACAGTGCTTCAGATACAGTGCCTCAGGACTGCCCTTTGTGCTTTCAATCTGTGCCCAGATCCAAAATCTTTTCTTTGATGCTCTGATACTAATGATCTCATTCCTGCTGCCAAGAGCCCCATTAACACCAGTCCCCCCTGTCACAGGTTGCAAGGCCAGAGATGTAATTTTATCTGCTTTTAAGTTTCTATCCAGTCCTTCAGTTCCTCTTGTTTTTGCCAGTCTTGAGATTGGAGCTCAGATCTGTCCTTTAGCTCAGTTCCTTCATGAAGTCTTAAAGCTTTGCTACTTGCAGGTACATACAACCCTTTGAGGATCTTTGACATTCCTGTATTTGTAGAAACCAATGTGGACAAGAATATGGTCAACAATCCTAATATTCCCCAATATCCATTCCTCCTCTAACCCTTAGAGGTTAGTAATTTACTGCTTCCTCTCAAGACTTGTGAGTTGTTCAGTGAAATTTATTGAAAGTGACAATTATGGTCCAGATTTTGGAAATTCCATTCATCTGGATTCCTGAGTGAGGATGACTTGGATCCGAGTCAACACATCCCAACCCCCACCAATCTTCAAGAGAAATCCAGCATGAGGGAGAAGCAAACCTTCATTGTTTTAATCCACTAAGATTTTTTTGGATTGTTAGCTACCATAGAGTAAACTAGCCTATCCTGATAAATGAAATCACCTTCCTCTATTTGCTGTTCTTGGGTCCCACTCCTATTATGTTAACTGGCTACTTATCACTTCTGGGATCTGCTGATTATCAGTGCCAGGCTGATAAATACCTTGCCCTGCCTTTGTAACTAAATGTCAGAACAGAGGATTTGACTTGGAGCAGAGAAGAGTTTTCTTGAAATAAGAGCTGCAAAGATTATAATTCTAAAAGTTAGAAAAGAGGAGATGGAAATTTCATTCCTGGTGAGTGCTTAAAAATAGGATAAAGATTGAATCAATCTGGAAAGATTTAAGGCAATTCTGCTTGAAACCAAGAGAATGAACTGAGGCTGATTATAAACTAAAATTCTACTATACAACAAGGGTCCTGCTGAATAGTGAGTCTCTACCAAAATGGTTCATCATTGCAAAAACAGCACGAAAAAATTTGCTGGACTTATTACAGGAAAAAAAGTGCTATTTTTGGTTACATAACTAGCATGGTGATGTCCCTTTCACAAAATAAATGTTAAGTTGATACAACTAATTAAAATCAGTATAACAAAGACTACAAAAGTATATTTGCATGCATGCCTCAGGGAATCATGGGAAACATGTGGCACCCCAGAGAACTTACTGAGCCTTGGAACAGCAAGGTCCTCTACCTCAAGAAGGCTTCAGGACTCTTGTCAAGGATATTGGCATACCTCAGTTCACAGGAAAAAGAAAAAAGATGGACTGGTGTATACTGTAATAACATGTCTTGAGAGGACAATAGTGGAAAACACTAGCCCTAATCCTGGTCCAATTGTGGACTACTTCTCCTCAGGAAAAGAAGATGGAACAATCTTTTTAAAAATCAACTTTATTGAATTATAAATTATATTTTTAAAATGTACAGATTTTAAAGCAGAGTTCAAAATATATGCTTCCGTAGTAACTACCCTATTAAGGATAAGGAACAGTTCCACCACCCCAGAAAGTTCCCTCATATCCCGTTGCAGTCAATACCTTCCCATCCATTATTTTGATTTCTGTCACCACAGCTTAGTCATTTCTGTTCTAGAACATCATAGGCAATCATATGGTGAGCACCATTTTGTGTGACTTCTTTTTCTCAACATAGTGTCTCTGAATTTCATCCATATTGTTGAGCATATCAGTGGTTCCATGATTTGTATTGCTGACTAGTACTCCTTATATAAATGGACCACAATTTGTTTTCTTATTCACCTGCTACAGACATGTAGAATGTCTCCAGATTTGGTTACTATTAATAAATACCTAGCAGTGACATTGCTGAGTCATAAGATAGGTGTTTGTTTAACTTTATAAGAAATTTCTAAATTATTTCCCAAAGTGACTGCACAATTTTACACTCCTATGGACAATATATGGGTGTTTTGGTTCATGTTAGTTTTAATTTGTATTTCTTTGACAACTAATGATGTTGAGCAACTTTTTATGAGCTTATTGGTTAATTAATGATGTCGAGTTCAAAGTATATGCTTGTGTAGCCAGGAACCAAATTTCCTAATTTCCTTGTGACATTGTGTGTGTGTGTCTGTTTCTGTGTGTCTGTGTGTCATTGTATATGAAGTGTCTTTTTGAGCATTTTGTTCATTTAAAAAATCTGTTATCTTGGGGCGCCTGGGTGGCTCAGTCGGTTGGGCGACTGACTTCAGATCAGGTCATGATCTCACGGCTTGTGAGTTTGATCCCTGCATCAGGCTCTGTGCTGACAGCTTAGAGCTTGGAGAGTGCTTCAGATTCCTTGTCTCCCTCTCTCTCTGCTCCTCCCCTGTTTGTGCTCTGTCTCTCTCTCAAAAATAAATAAACATTTAAAAAATGTTTTTTAAATGTATTATCTTTTCATTAGTGAGTTATAGGGTTTTTTTCCATATGTTCTGTCAGTCCTTTTTTAGATATATACATCGTGATTATCTTCTCTTAGTCTATGGCTTACTTTTTTATTTCCTCAATGTATTTTTGAAGAACAGTAATTTTATATGAACTCCAATTTTATAAATTTTCTTTCCTTTTTTTTTTTTTTTGGTGTCTTGTCTAAGAAAATTTTGCCTGTTCCAAGATCAAGAAGATATTATCATGAAGATACTATTCTATGTTTTCTTCTAGAAGTTTTATGGTTTTAGGTCTATAATATGTTTCTAGTTAGCTTTTGTGAAAAAATGAGAGATAGAGGTCAAGGTTCTTTCTTAATATGAATATTTAGTAAATCTGGTACCATTTGTTGAAAAGACTATTATTTCCATATTGAGTTATCTTGGTGCTTTTTCAAAAATCAATTAACTATGTTTACAAATTTATTTTTAGACTTTTTAAATCCCGTTTCATTGATCTATTTGTCTATTCCTATGCCAGTACCACACTATCTTAATTAGTTAGCTCTATAGCAAGTCTTGAAATCAGATGGTATAAATCCTTCAACTTTGTATTTCTTTTACAAAGTTGCATTGCCTAATCTAAGTTCTTTGAATTTCTATATGAATTTTGGCATTAGTATATCAATTTCTACCAAAAAGCCTACTAGAATTTTGGTGGGAAATGCATTGAACTGAGAATTGACCTCTTAAAAATATTGAATGTTTTATTTCATAATTAGTTGATATCTTTCCAGTTAGTTAAATCTTCTTTAATTTCTCTTAGCAAAGTATCATGGTTTTTGAAGTAAGGAAGAATTTTGAAAAATGTGTCAATACATTTGACAATTTTGATAAAATAAACAAATTCTTAGGAAAAAAAGCTTTAAAAACTGACATAAAATGTTTTAAAAGCTTTTAAAAATAAAATGTTTAAAATTATATCTATAAAATACATTAAATTCATAATCACAAAGCTCTTTCATAAGATTTCCCACAGGTCATTGACAGTTCTAATTAGATGTCTGATAGTTCATGCTAAAATTCACATGGAAGTATAAGGGGCCCTCTGATAACTAAAACAATTCTGAAAAAGAAGAACGAAGTTGGAGTTTTCACACTTCCTGATTTCAAAATTTGCTACAAAGCAGAAGTAATCAACACAATGTGGTACCGGCATAAAGATAGACATATAGAACATTGGAATATAATAGACAACCCAGAAATAAACCCTCACACATATGATCAAATGATTTTTGACAGGGTGCCAAAACTATTCAATGAGAAAATGACAGTCTCTATAACAAATAGTGTTGGAGAAAGTGGACATCCACGTGTAAAGGAATGACGTTACTCCCTTACCTTACATGGTATACAAAACATTAATACAAAATGGATCAAAGATCTATATATAAGACCTAAAATTATACAACTCTTAGAAGGAAACCCAGAGGAAAAGTTTCAGAGCATTGGATTTGGCAATGATCTCTTGGATCTGACACCCACAGTATAATCAAAGAAAAAAATAGATAAATTGCAATACATCAAAATTAAAACTTTTGTGCCTTACAGGACACTATCAACAGAGTAAAAGGGCAAGCCATAGAATGGGAGAAAATATTTAGAAATCATATACTTGATAAAATGTTAATATCCAAATATATAAAGAACTTCTACAACTCAACAACAAAAAATAATTTAAAAAATGGCTAAAGGACTTGAATAGATATCTCTCCAAAAAAGATATACAAATGTCCAATAAGCACATGAGAAGAAGCTTAACATCATTAGTTATCAGGGAAATGCAAATCAGAACAAAATGAGATAGTATTTTACCTTTCCCTAATGACAAATTATGTTAAGCTTCTTTTCATGGGCTTATCGAACATTTGTATATCTTCTTTGGAGAATCTTATTGCTTTGTTTACAAGCTTTTCTGCCTTTTTGTCCTATATTTATTGTATATTTACCTCTACATGTATTACAAACTCCACAATATGTTGTTATTGCTTTACTTTAAATAGTTAACTTTTTAAAATTTTAGAAAAGAAAAAAATTATATTTACTCATATTACTACTTCCAGTGATCTTTACTGTTCTGGTATAATTTCCTTTCACCTTTCACTTTTCCCTTTCACTAAAGGGAACTCCCTTTAGCATATCTTGTAGTGTGGGTCCACTCTCAGCCTTTTGTTTCTCTGAAAATGCCTTTAATTTACCTTCATTTTTGAAAAATATTTTCAATTAGCATATAATTGACAGTTCTCTTCCTTTTTCTCTGTAAATATGCTATTCTCCTTTTGTCTAGTTTCTATTGTTTTTGATGAAAGGGGTGCCCTTATTTCTATCATTGGTTTCTTTTATAATATGACTTCTCTTCTTGCTGCTTTTGAGATTTATATCTAATTTATAGAAGTTTGACAGTTTTGTGCTTAGAAGTGGTTTTCTTGGTAATTATTCTTCTTGAGCTTCACTGAGCATCTTGGATCTGTGGGTTTTATATTTTATCAAATTAGAAGATTTTCAGCCAATAAATCTTCAGTTTTTCTGGCCCATTCTCATTCTTCTTCTTCTCGGACTCCTCCTTAATTCTGTTCAATATGTCATTGAAAGCTGTTTATTAAAAAAATATTTTCTTTGCTTCAGCTTGGATGATTTCCACTGACCTGCTTTAATTCACTCATTCTTTCTTCTGTTTTGTTTAATTTTCTGTTAATCCCATCCAACAAATTTTATAGTTTAGATACTATGTTTCTCATTTTAGCATTTCCATTTGGTTATTTTTTTTCTCAAAAATCTCTCTAACATTCCCAATTACCTATCTTTTTACCATTATATACATTTTTTCTGTATATTCTTCAATACATTAGTAATTAATAGTTGTTTTAAATTCCTTTTCTGATTATTTCAACACTTAGTTCATTCAGAGTATCTTTCTCTTGATTTTATAGTTTTTCTCCTATTTTCAAACTTCTTTCCATGTTTTGTAATATTGCATGTTGTATGTTGTGTCTTAAAGAACAGCAGGGGTTGTAGTAGATTTTTAAAAAGTATTATACACATATATAATATATTATTATATTATTTTATAATATATCATATCATATTACATTATATTATATATTATGTATATTTTCTCAATGAGGAACACTATTTTCTGTGTTAAACGGACAGGTGATCAGTTGGATTTAATCATGGATTTAGCTACTTTGGGGCAGGATTTTGACTTAGATCCCTCCAACAAAACCTTAGAATCCAAGCATGTGTTTTTCATTCCTGCTCCAGTTTCCTGCACAGCCATTGAGATGATTTTTATTGACCTTATCAGACATCAAATCAGGTGGGGTTTTGGTTGAAGATTCAGTTAAACTCAATTTTCACCTAGCATCAGATGCTTTAAAAGTGGTTACAAACCTTTCTCTCCGTCACTGCACACTAGGACCAAGTATTGTCAGACTTCAAACGCACAAGACCTTGAGTCTGTTTGACCTTCAAACTGCAGATGGCTAGACTACTAGACCTGGAGATAATACGACACATCATGAGTCTGTAAGACTGTAATACTGCCAGACCTTGGGAATGGGAGTCTGTAGAGTGTGAAATTGTTAGACTTGTGAGACCACCAGCTTTCCAGATGACAAGACTTGAAAAGTTAGGACTGCAAAGCTGCAAAATCACCAAGACTGCAAATCTGAGAGACTGTTACTTGGCAGAATGATCTCTGGATTTACGGCTTCTCTAAATTCAAGCACTATCAGCCACACTGTCGGATTAGAAAATGTTTGTCAGATTTCATATTTGGACAAAGATCATCATTCTCTGGCAGGCTATCTTCTCTAACTGCTTCCAATCTCAGTTGCTCCTCTTCTTTACTCACCCATCTTTCCTAAAGTTTTGACTAGACTTTAGGACTTTTAGGTTTCTTTGTGTCCAGAGTTCCTCAGTAGTAGGAATTTTTTGCTTATCCCTTGATGTCTTACTGTTTTGATGGAAATGAACATCTTTCATATCCTTCTATGTCTTAACTGGAAGCAGAACTCCACTGAAGCTAGTTGAGGAGGTGGGAGATATTAAGCATGTTGATAACTTCAATTTGCACCATTCTCTGCTTTTCCCACCCTGATATGTTCCCTCAAACCTTTGACTTCTGTTTATTAGTTTCAGCCAATGGGAAGAAACTGGGATATTTATTCGCCTGGCTGCCTCTCTGCTGCATTGCCAAAGGCTGGATGACCCTTTCAATGTCAGAGTCCGTATCAGGCAGCCCTTTCCACATTATGCTCTCCGTCACCCTATTCAGGAAGGAGCTCCCATCTTCACCCCATGGGAGGGTAACAGTATTCTTCTGTTCCTAAAGACAGAATACTGTGCTCTCTCTTGTAGTTTCTTATCCCTTGCCCCTACCTTTGTAAGCAGTCTTCACACTACCAGTGCCATTTGTGTTGTGAGAGGCTCTGACACAGGGAGTTTTCAAACAGTGTCTGAGAGCAGGAACTGCTAAGATGCATGGAGGAAAAAAAACAGACTCTTCAGAGTGGAACCTGGAGTTTGGCAGTAGATGTGACTTTTGAAAGCCATGGTTATAGAAATGACAAAAGTACACATAGGTAATGTCAGAATCAGTCAATGAAAGCTTTATTTTGGTCATACCTTGTACCCAGCACATACTAAATGATGACACAAAACCATGATGCCTGCTCTCAGGAAGCTCAAAATCTAGAGAAGAGATGTCATTCAAACCAATGCCTCATACAGTGTACTCCACACAGAAAAGTGACACTTGGTGTTAGAACTGATTACACATGAGCATCGTTCAAGGGTTTTTAGAATGCACGCTACAGACCAAACTTTGAAGACTCCTGGGCTTGATAACATTCCCTTCAGTCTTACTGTTTCATAATTAGAAATTATGAGATAGACCTGGATTTATGCCCTTTCCCTACCTTCAAATTAGACTCAGTTTAAGAGATGTAGCAGATGGGTGAATTCCCAACTATTATCCTTTAAGTCGATCTTGAAAATAACCACAAACAGTTCCCCAGCACACGTTTATGTTTCTGACCAGTGCCTCTCTCCCAGAAGGTGCACAGGTGGGAAAATGAGTGGAATCAGAACTCTTTTCTACTCATCCAGCATAAATTATTACTTTCCATCAGAGAATGGTTATTTGCAAGGTTGCTGTAAATCTTACAAATGAATGTTTGCAAGGCAGCAGAGAGCAGGTTCTCTTATTCCCTCAAAAGACAAGGGGGAAGGGAGCCTAGAAAAATAATCTCTAACTTCCCAGATTACTAGGCAAAGGGACTTCATAGCTTTAGTTCCCAAAATAGCGGGAGAGGAAGGCAAAAAAAAATAGTTAGGCATGCTGATTGCATTGTTACAACTTAAATTGTACTCAGATGCGAACTCTGATGTGCCAAAAACAGTGAAGGCCCAGCCTGAAAGATCAGAAAAGTGACATCTGGTGTTGGATGCCCCAGCAGACATGACTAATACCATCGGTATTGTGTAGATTCTGCCTTCACTAATTTAATATTCAAATATGATGGTCAGCCCCACAGTGCTCTGCAATAACAGGAGATGCAGGCTTCTCAGAAATCACCTTCTTGCCCCCAACAGGGCCATTTAAGGAGGCTGGATGTCTATCTTGTGGCCTGACCAGGACAAGTTCTGTTATTTCCACATGTTGCTTAAGATCCCTGTCTTTGTTTCATGGCTCTCACACATGGTTGAGCTATGAGGGAGCCCTGAGAACTCATCCATAACTTGTAATAAATAAATAACCTCCTCATAGTTTGCCCCTTGGATATTTGCTTTATGCCAGAACATTTTAGTTTTACACATACACATGCATGCAAATGTGTTTCTCCACTGAAAATAAAAACCTGATGTCCCCCTTTAACTTTTACTGCTGACACTCAAGAATACCACATTGACTTGAGGCTGGGAGTATTCCATATAAATCAACAGACTGACCCTGTATCTCTTGTGGCTATTTCCAATCGTCAGATTTATCAGGTTGGCAAATATTTGATGAATACCTACTAAGCACAAAGCATTGCACTACGTTCAGTGGCAGCTACAAAGATGAATTTGAAAATGGCATAAAATACTGTGTAAATTGCCATTTAATCATGCTTTCATGACTCAAAAGACAAATCAGAACTTTTGAGTAACTCTGGGCTTTCCTGGCAACCTCCAAGTGCCATTAAACAGCAATGCAGGCTTTAGAAACATAATACCTATAATAAGAGCTACTGGTTATTCACTGTTTGCGCTGAGTGAAGTATTGCAATAAGTCCTTTCCATTCAATATCTCAACAATCTTACAAGATACGTTTGGAAGTCATTTCTGTTTTACAGATAAGGAAACAGATTCAGAGAAAAGAAATGACCTATATAACATCATATAACTTAGTAAGAACTGAGTGAGAATTCTCTTCTAAGTGTCTCTGCCTTCAAAGACCATGCATTTTCTTCTATTTATGTTTCATCATCATCTTTAATACAGGAGCATAAGTAGTTAGTCTGTTCAGTTTCTGAGATACTCACCTCTTCACCTGAAAATGTTGGAACTCCCAAGGTTGAGAATTGCTAAATTATTCAGGAAATTTTGTAGCATTGTATTTTCTGGGATATTATAAAAAGTAATACTTTGTTTTCATTTTTCCAAATATAAAATTCTACTTTAAATATCAACTAATATCCTACCTTTTCCCATTCCCAAACATCCAGCATCTATCTATTTTCTGTCTGAAATGACTGTATTTGCCACTTTCTCTCAAGAGCCTATCTGTGTGTGTGTGTGTGTGTGTGTGTGTGTGTGTGTGTGTGGTCTTTTACCCCAAATGTCTTTTCTTCAGTTTCCTTGAATTCTTCTGTAATTTAGCTCAAAATATTTTATCTCTCTCACTTCTGAGGAAAGATGCAAATACCTCTCAGAGGGTTAACTTATTAAGTTGATAGTTCTTAATATATAGCATATTTTTATGAATATCTAGTCACCTCAGCAAGGACCCAAGAGATCAGGACTAAGGAAACTTCAAGAAAATGAGTTCAGAAAGCTCTGGGTCAGAGAGATGAAGGCCATTTGGAAAAACCCACTGAGTGATTTGGAAATTCTATTGAGTGTCCTGGATACATAGGGGACAGTGTGAGAATGCTCTGGGAGAAATGGGGCATCACACTGGTTACATGGGAAGAAGAAAACAGAAAGAGAAAAATCAAGGCAAATTTTGAGAAATTATATTTTGGCCTGCAGATACTTTCTATCCTCTCATCTTTGATTGACAATATTTATGTTGCCTTTATAGTACAGTTAGTTCTTGTGAACCTGAACTTAATACTTTATTAACTTTTTAAATTGCTTTCCTTTTTATTTTTCCCCTTGGATAAGGAGTACAAACTCTTTCAGGCAAGGCATGGCTGAAGCGTTCCCAGACAGGAGGTCGCTGACTATCCCCAGGTGCATCTGGAGACAGTGATACATTGAACAACTCAGGGAATTCAAAGCATTCTCCTGCCTGATGGTCCCCAACAGCTCCAGACACGGCTGAGCCTTTGGGCAGGCCTGGAGTGCAGGCTGACCACAGCGACAGACCATACCACACTGGGAGAATCTGCTTGGAAGAAGAATGACTTCTCCACTCAAAAATGAGGCAAAGGGGAGACTGGGCTATTTTTTAAGTGGGTGTTGGAGAAAGAACTAGAGGGAGGAGAGGAATTGGAGGGGTTAGCTGATTAAGGGTTAGCTTTTAATTTTGCATTGAAGAGTCAGTTAACAATGGTTGCAAAAGGAAATTAAAAGCCTGGAAGCAGTTGAGGTTTTTGTTATTTCTGAAGTTACGAAACACATCAATATTGCACAGGCCTGTGTTTAATGTGGTATAACAATGTGACAGCCTTTGTGGATAGGCTCTGGAACTCTTTGAATGGTTTCCATGAACAAATCAGCATTCTCTTTATTACTGTGACCCTTGGATTGTGTGTGCCCATTTTTCTGGCTCTCAGAGGGCATAGTCCCAAACTTGTCATGAAGTGCACTCAAGCAGTGTGTGTTTGGGGATTTGAGGAAAAGAAGAAAAGCCTGGTGGGAAATGTGGCTGTGAAGTTGAAGAAGGGAAGAGTCCAGGGCGGAATCATCAAGTGACAGTTAAAAGCAGGAAACTGACTGCTGATAATTCCTGCGATGAAATCGCTTCTCAAATCCCAAATCGTAGCCAGACTATTATCATGCATTCATGCTTAAATGCTTAAATCTATACAAGGTGTGCTGTTAGTGACAGTACAGGAAAGAGGGCTTCTTCACAAGCTTGTGAAGCTTCTGAAAAAAAAAGAACCAATTTCTCAAGCTCACTTAACTGACCAGAGAGTGTCACAGAACTACTTGAAGTTGTAGAACAAAATATGTACTAACATCTTAAAGTTTGTATCATTTATGTTTTAGGCCAGAAACGCATCTAAATATTTTGATTATAATTACTGATATAATATTCACAATGATGCTATGTGGTAGATGTCATTATCCTCATTCAGTGCAGGAGAAACAGAGGGAGGAGAGGTAAAATAGCTTGTCCAAGCTAACATCACAAGGAAGTTATCAATAAAGAATTTTTCCCTGGTAGACTGACACCAGTTCCCACACATTTGACCATTGCCTCTACTCACACCTGCTTCATATTCCTATTAAGAATTCATTTCTTTTTTAAGGTTTATTTATTTATTTTAAGAGAGAGAGAGAAAGAGAGAGAGAGAGAGAGAGCAAGTGGGGTAGGGAGGGAGAGAATGGGAGAGAGAATTCCATGTAGGCTCCATGGTGTCAGCACAGAACCCCATGTGGGGCTTGATCCCATGACTATTATTAGATCATGATTTGAGCCTAAACCAAGAGTGAGATGCTTAACCAACTGAGCCACCCAGGTGATCCAAGAATCCAATCTTAACATGAGAGAAAAGTAAATACACATTACTATATCATCCATGTATTTGTTGAATGACAAACTTTAAAATTATAATTATAAAGAGCAGCTTCTTTAAATAATGATTTTCAAATAAACTTTTATTTTGTTATCTATATACCCTCGAAAATCCCACCTCAATCTGTATTGCATAAGAGGCATATGGTTTCCTAGAACCCAGGAACCAAGTCTCCTTCAGGTGTTAGCCCTAGGTTAGGAGGAAAACATAAGATCCAATGGTATCTATGAGCTCTTCCCTTTCACACATTCTACTATTTGATCCTTGCTGATGCTCAACAAGTGATGTTTCCTTCAGCTCCTGAACTTTGCTAAGACTTTCCATTTCCTTAATAATCCAAAAGATAAACCCTTTCCAACAATTTTAGATCCCATAAAAGGCAGGGGATGAACCAAGAGTGTGAAGCAATGGAAGAGGTAGGTTGACTCTGAGAAAAATATTACCAGCGTCTTGTCAACATTACATTTCTATCCATGCTCTGTCGGACCTTGTTCAAAAGAAAAGGTAAAAAATCTGAACATATATCATCTTGGAGAATGGTTCAGATTATATAATTGAAAATTATTATATTATTCCCTCAGTGGGAAAATAAATTTCCTATATGCTCAAAATCTTTAAAAAATTGGCTTCAGTCTAATAAAAGTCATATATAAGTAACCTCAAAATTTTTTTCTATACCTTTTAAGTTCCCTTGTTACTTATGGGTATGTGGGAGGCGATGAATTCCTAAGCCATATTCTGAGGACAAACACAAGGGAAAACTTTAGAATACATCCATTAGTCAAACTATGTGCTGAATATCTAAAATGTATTTGCTGAAGATAAATAATAGGACATAATTTAAAGCTTATTCATTTTCCAACAACGATTTGCTAACATAAGATTTTTAATAAGATCATATGTAGAACTGTATTCCTCATTATTTAAAAACAAATGTTGTACAAATGCATGACTGTAATTTCTCCATTCACTGGAACATGCAATCTTTCCAAGGAGACTATACAACCTTACCAGCCTATTTCAAGGCCCCTTTAAATTGACCTTATTTTTTACCATCTGCCTAGTGTAAAAACACTTTTGCAGCTACTTGTCTTGGTATGACCACTTCTTTATTGAATAAATGTGCTATGTTTCTCATTAGTAAAGGAGATGGAATATCGTTGGTTAAATGTTTTCTATCAGGTCATAAAAAAAATGGGAGCTCAAAGTAAGTTCCATTTTGGCAGAAGAGACAATAAACATTAAAAAAAGGTAAGTGAATTACAGCAAATACTTTGTATATCAATTTATTTAAATTAATTTTAAAAGAGAAAGAAATATAAGGCTATCAAAGAAAGTTCATAATGTACTAAGATAAGATAACAATCACAAATATTATCATCAAAAGTAAAGAAAACGGCAAAATAAACAGAAGGGATGGCAGAAAGATTTGCTTCTGGTCAGATGCTTGGATGTCCTCAAAGTCCTAGAGTGCAAAGATGGCTGACATTTGTGAGACTGGGAAGGCTGACAGGAAACATTGCAGAAGAGGCGTGACTAGAAGGGAAAACTGTAACTTACCTATTTTTTTAAATTTGAGTATAGTTGATACACAATGTTACATTCGTTTCTTAAGAATTCTCTGAGGAAAAATAAAACAGTATTATTACTTAATTTTCAGTGGAGGAGAAATAGCTCCACTTCAACCGATGTTTTTCTCATGACTCACTAGGTGCAAAGTGCTCTGAGAATGGAAGGCATAGTCTTTTTTGTCAAAGAGAATATTAATAAAGTAATATCTTTACTTATGAATAAATAAAGGCTTCCACCCTGAGCTAACTTGTCTTACCATGGCAAAAAGAAATCTTGTCATATTCAGGAAACCACACATGGATCAAGTGGATCCTATGACATTTAGGTTTTGGTTAATAAATTCCATCCAAATATTGCTGAAACTCCTACAGATTACACCTGCACTGGAGTCTCCTCCATGAATCCATGCTCCAACACGAGTTTAAAGCAAACACCACAGAAAGTGGTGTGGCATACAGGACAGAGTATGAACCTTAGAAGCTAAAAACATGAGTCCAAGTTCTGTCCCTAGGATTATCGTTTCTGTAGCTTTGGGCAAGCTTCTTAAGATCTCTGGGGTTCAGATTTCTTATCCTTAAAAATGAGAAAATAGTACCTTCAGGTTTTGAGGTTAAAAGTGTATATCAAATACAGAATCCATTATACCACTCTGGGTACATGTAGATCAATGAATGACAGCTGCTACTGATCTTCTAGTCTAATTTACTCCAGTACAAAAATAAAATTCACATCTATGATATCACTGAAATCACCTAATTAAATCATAGTCTTAAACAGGACTGGCTACATAATTTATAGGGCCTAATGCAAATGAAAATATGGGGCTTCTTATCAAAAAACTTTTAAGACTTTCAAGACTGCAATGACAGAGCATTAAGTCAAGCGTGTAGCCTTCTAAGTGCAAAACCCTCTATGACTGCACAGGTCATGTGTCCATGAGGCTGATCTTTCTCCTAAGGGACCCTTTGAAATTTTAGACCTTGCTTCAAGAAAAGGAATAGATAAGTAACAAATACCTGTTGGCGACCAATATCTCTTACTTCAGTAGATCTAATAATATATCAGTATCAATACTAGCAATCTATATAAATGTTACAAAGGAAAAATGTCAGCCACTTTCTTTCTCTGTTTAGTGCTTTGGGCATACCTCCTAAGGAAATGCATTTAAGACTCTAGTCTTGATGAAAAGAAGCTTCCATCAATCCTTCTTCATTTTGTAGTACAATCGACCCTTGGAAGTGGAAAATGAATTAGAAAAAAACAAAATAAACATTAGAAAACCTGAGGCATTCTGGACAATGATCAGAGAGGAAAATGTGTTAACAAATGTAATTCTGTTTAGGACTGCAAAATGAGAATACAACTTTCATTAATACTCTGGGCTGAATCCAGGCTTTTGTCTGTTTGATATGGAGAATCCCAACTGTGAGGTTGGGAAAGAGACTGAGATCTATGCACACTAATACTTTTTACAGTTTACATTCATGACTCCAGAGGCTCAGGCAGATTTAATAAATCAAATAAATAAATAAGCAAAAGAAGCATTCTATGATCAGTCCTTCATGCAAAGTTTCCACTGTTATCCAAGAGATTTCCACATGCATAGCAAGGACAGAAGATGGCTCTCTTGTTACCCATTATTTGAAGAAAAATGTCTAGCTTTGATAATGATGTAATATGGCTTTCACCCCCTGAACTTCACAGAAGTCTATTCAATCTTTGCCAATGTCCCCTTATGAGGAAAGACGTATTTGCCACTTTTAATGTTGCTTGAATAGCTTGTGAATACTTTACAAGGGATATGTCACTGCTTTAGGGGGTTTTTATGTGGTAAATATTTTCAGCTGTGAGAGAGCCTGAGAAATAGCTGCATCACTTGGGGAATCACTTTTTTTCTTTGAAAGAAGAGAGAGAGAGAGAAGGGGAGGAGGAGGGGGGAAGAGAAAAGAAAGATGTGGTACTCCTGAGCCCAGCAAAGTCAAATTAAAGAAACAATGCTTACAGTTTTTAAAGAATGGCCATTAAAATTTTGTTATAATTTATAGAATCATAGCATCATAATTCTGAACCGAAGGGGGTGAGAGAAATCATAGGCCAGAGCTTAATTGCACAGGTAAGGAAATCAAGCCCTGGGAAATTAATTTACTTACTAAACACCACTAGTTTATACAATCATTCCAGCTTTCTAGCTGCATTCCTGTACTTTTCCTACATGACTGCCCCCCCATAGAGTTCATTTCAGGGAAAGCTTTAAACAGAGCCTTCTCTCCCTGAAAATCATGTTCAACCAGGTTTATAAACATTTAGCTATCTCACATAATTCGTTTACTCATTTCTTCATTAAATATATTAGATAGGTCTTTCAAAGACTCTATCCCAAGCCCATGTTACATTTAGGACTGAAGCAGGGATTCTGTTCCTCATTGTAAGAGATGAAAAAAGATGAAAAAAATAAAGATATCAAAACAAAATACAACAATGCATATCTAGGGAAGCCCTCAAGTTTGGGAAGAAATGCAATGTATATTGGAAAATCCACAATAACCACACAGTGAATGACAAAGAGAAGCCATCAGAAAATTGAGGCACATACAGAAAGATCTCACTTTTCAAAGGAGTAATGTAGGATTTTTGGCATTGTGGTACAGATCATGGATTTTAAGCCAGATCACCTGCTTCAAACATCAGCTAAGCAGCTTGATAACTGTGAACTTGTAGACAAGTTATTTAATATTTTGAGGCCCCAGCTTCCTCCTTGATAAAATGCAGATTAATAGTAGCACCTGGCTCATACAGTGGCTGTTATAAAAATGACAAGTGTTGATCCATTTGATGGCATTTAAAACAGTGGCTGACACATGGCAAGCAATAGATCAACCATTATTATGCAGGTTAAAACACCTTAATGTAACCACTGAAATTACTTATAAAAGCTTGCTCTATAATTGACAGCATCATATTTTTCTACCTTCAAAATATGTGAATGATCATATTTAAACATATTGTCCTAAACTAAGAGAAAAATAAAAAAATTTTAGAAATATAGAAATCCTGTCTTCTCTTTATGATCCCCTATACATATTAATCACCTCTAGACCATGGGTATTTTCTCAAAAACACAAGGCACTTGGAGCACCTGGGTAGCTCATGGGTTAAGTGTCTTACTCTTGATTTCGGCTTAGATCATGGTCTCATGGTTTGTGGGTTCGAGCCCCATGTCAGGCTCCATGTCAACAACCCACATTGGGATTCTCTCTCTCCCTCCAATGCTTGAAATTCTCTCCCTTCCTCTCTCTCTCTCTGCCCCTCTCCTGCTCATGCGAGCACCAGCTCACTTGCTCGCTCTCTCGCTCTCTCTCTGTCTCTCTCTCAAAATAAATAAATAAATTTTAAAAAAGACAACACACAGCATCAGAATGTCTCCTCAATTGTTCGGGCAACTATTATTATAATATGCAAGAAGGTACCCAGGATTTATTTGATGGTACAGCCCTCAATGAAGGACAACAAAAGCCACTGTACACTGCTCCTCTGCATCTTACCCAGGGTGAATAAACAGGAAGCTGCTTTTGTGGGATGGAAGGAACATGGGAACTAAAAGATGTCTCGAGCCTCAGTGCTAGCTCTCCCAATTCCTTGGTTATTTGAACACAGGTAAGTTGCTTAGAGGTCTGGTTCTTAATTCAGTATCTTGTATATGCAGGTTGATAATGCGAGAGCATGAGTTTATTGTGATGGTAAAATGAGAGAAGATATGTGAAGCCATAATTTTTGACAAAAATATAAAGCAGTATAACCACTTTGTGTATTCATTTTAATTTCTAGGCTTTGGACTGAGGCAAAATCCCATTACATCTCTCTCCCCCTTTCTTCCAAAAGGGCAGGAAATGATCAGACATCATTATGTACATTTTGAATGAGTTTGCTTCACACTGACGTGTTATCTCTCTTAGGAGTTTGCATGATAACACTAATGTGTTACCCTTCTACTTTTTGGCATTTTAATCTCCACTTAAAAGCATTAGTTACTTTAAAGTGAAGCCACAGATGGATCTGCTTCAGCATTTTGGAGTGTGAAGGCTTAACTCAGAAGCAACTTGAGATGCACCATGGAGGGAGGCAGGAAGAAGTGTCGCTTCCTTCTCTCCCCTTTCACACTTCTATCCTTTAGTATGAATGTCTCTGAATATTCTGGCAAACACCTCTGTGCTCACAGTCAGATCCTTTCCCATGATGCTGTCTCTCCTTCCTGTGCTCGCCTTTCTGATACAGGTACCCCTCCCTTATAGGATGCATGGCTCCCACTTCTGACCCAGTTTCTGCCCTGAAAATCTACAGAATGTAAGGCACTCAGGAATGAGCCAATGGAAGGAACAGTTTTCTTATTTTGGAGGATGATAAGCTGAAAGGAGATAGTTTCAGGGGCAGGAGAGGACACAGGAGTTTATTGGCAAGATTAGAGCAGATGGGGGGTGTTTAAGGCTTGGAGCAGAAAGCAAGTGATGAAATCATGATAATGTGACAGCAAAAGTTTAATACATTATTGTATGATAAGAAAAAGTACATTGTCTTGAAAAAGACAATGTCTTGAAATTGTCTCTAATACTGTGTGCCACAGTGGTGTTGGGGATATTGAGGATGTACACCTAGTGGCTTGTTGTCAGCAGCAAGTGGATGTAACCTCAGGGGAAATGTCTACATTGAGTCACTTGTTGTTTCTGAAGGGGGAACATCAAAATGTTGGAAGCTCAGTGTCTAGGGGATAAGAGGGTGCTGGATGAAGTGTGGAAAATAAATTCATTACAGCCTGCTGTGAAAGTAAGTCCTCTGTGGAACAAAGAAACTGTCTCCTGAGTTACAGAAATCTCATGTGACTTATCTTACAGGCACGATCATAGCATCCTCTCACCAGAAGCTAGCTGGGCCTCACTAATAACTCTGCTCCCCACCCAGAATGCCACACATGACAATTAAGAATTCCATTTTTGTTTGTTAATATTGTTTGGTTGGTTCAGGTGGAATTTTTCCTCTTTATTTCTCTAAATGTTTCAGACCCTTGGCATGCTGAAAGTTTTTACCTACTTAAGACTTCTGTGTTGTTACTTCACTGCTTGTTTTTACTGTTTGGTTGCCTACTTTCTTCTGAATGTCTGCATGTTTAGTTTGATTGCATCTCACATTTATCTTCTTATTTTTAACATTTTTTTGTTTATTTATTTTGAGAGAGAGGGAGAGAGAGAGAGAGAGCACAAGTGGGGAAGGAGCAGAGAGAGGGAGAGAGAGAATCCCAAGGAGTCTCCATGCCATCAGCGCAGAGCCCAATGAGCACTCGAACTCATGAACGGTGAAATCATGACCAGAGCTGAGATCAAGAGTCAGATGCTTAACCGACTGTGCCACCCAGGTGTCCCATCACATTTATCTTCTATCTTAAAATGGAAAGAGAAAGTAGGAGTCAGGAGGAGACAAGCTCTTTCCCCAAGAGTCAGAGGATAGATGCTTGCTTTCCCTCTTAGTTGGCACCGGAACTTTACTCAGCTGCCTTACAGATCTCTAGTGCTGAACCTAAAGGAGGTTTTCATCTCAAAATAAGTAAGCCAAAAAAAACCCCACATAAATAAAAAATAAACGGTGCTTGCTTGCTAAAGATCAGCTTATTTTAAAACTCAGAAGAACCTCAAGCCAAATTACCAATTCAGAAGTAAAAGGAAACTTAAGTAAAAATAAATTTAAGTAAACTAAATTACCCCCCAAATTTCAGAAAAGTAAAATTAAATTTCAAAAAATTAATTATTCTTCCAAGATAACTAAGGGCCCTTATGAGAGAATTTGAGATTAAAACTACATAGTCTCCAATAAATATAATTTTCCTGACAATTTTCCTAAGAGACACAGTAGGTAGTTTGACCAAGGTGTTTCAGTGCAATATATCAAATTTAATATATTCAATAAGCACACTAGCTTGTAAATGAGAAGATTAGCCAGGAAATATATACTAACTTCTTCTTTCAGTACTTAACTTTAAGAGATTTAAAGAGGTAAGATAAATTGCCCAAAGTCTAATAACTGATAAATAAGCAACGGGATCAAAGGTCAAAAATTGGTCTATGATTCCAAACCAATCTTCTTTCTATCACAACAGGAGGCTGGAGGAAGTTCTTGTAAATTTCTTTAAATCTCTAAGAAGAACAAGGTACCATTAAGGCAGGTTGAAAATAATCAATCCAATGCTGCTGTGTTAATTTATCCCCTTTTAATGAGCAGATTTCCCACCCATTACTTGAGAGACTACCCAACAAATAGCTCTTTTGCATTGAAAATCCCTGCCCAATTGAGCTTACTATTATTAGGGTTAAATATAACCTCAGATGCCTCTTGTGCCCCACCTCAAGTACATTCAGCCTCATCTCTTTTTCCAGCCATTCTAGTACACCATTATAGGACAGGCTTTTTATCAGCTCCCATGGGTGCTTCCATCCACATACCTCCTACAAATCCTCCAGCCTCTTGTTTCCTACACTCAGCTTATGGAAAGATCCAAGCTATTTGTAGAGGCACATATTCTCTTTCTGGATGGGATGGACTACTTAGTCTGAACCTATGGTTGAGTGAAATTTAATCTCTTTGGTGGAATCCAAGTTAGCATTATATCACTGTATCATAGAAATCTACTACAAATTCTAAGAAATACAAATGAAAATATTGAGAACTAACTAGTAAGATAAAACTTGAATATTGTACAAACTAAAATCATTTACCTAAATAATTTTGACTTTATGTCTTCTACCATAGCAAAAAAGACAATGCAGATCGTCAAATGTGCATAGTTTAACTTTGTAATAAGCTTTGTTGGTTTCAACAGGTTCCATAATGTATATAATACATTGTGCTGAGTAGGCACTACCAGAGAATTATCTGAATAAAGTGAAGGGCTGAAATACAGTTGTTTAGCTGCATTCTAATTTTCCAATGTCCCAGTTATTATTGCTATTTAACAAACCATCCAAAACTTGATGAAAACAACCATTATATTACACTCACAAATCCTGTGGGTTAAAAATTTATACTGGGAACAGCAGGAATGGGTGGTTCGTGCTCCATAATGTCTGGGGTCTTAGCTGGAAAGGCTAAACTGAAGGTGGGGGCATCTTCACCCACATGTCTTCATTGGTTGGTGCTGGCACTTGGTTGGAATTTCATCTTGGCTATTAACTAGAAAGAAGATCTGCATGTGGCATCTTCAAGTAGTTTGTCTCTGTGGGCTACTTTGGGCTTTCTCACAGTATAGTGGATGTGTCCCAAGAGAGCCAAGAGGAGATGCATGGCATTTTTGTGATTTGGCCTTAAAGTCAGTATCATTTCCCCCGTACTCTATTTTTTTATGTTTATTTATTTTGAGAGAGAGAGAGAGAGAGAGCATGAGCATGGGAAAGGCAGAGAGAGAGGGAGAAAGAGGTAATCCCAAGCAAGGGTCTACGCTGTTAGTGCAGAGCCCCATGGGAGGGTTGAACTCATGAACCGTGAGATCATAACTTGAGATGAAATCAAGAGTCTGATGCTCAAAAGACTGAGCCACCCAGGTACCCCAATCCCATACTCTCTTAGTTGATACAATCCAAAGGTCTGCCTAGTATGGGGAGAGGGAACATGACTTCACCACTTAATGGGAGCAGTGTCAAGGTTTTGAGGGTAGTTAGAAATGTGATCTGACTTTTATTTGACTGTCATTGTGGGAACATGCTGGTCATCTTTGGAAAATACAGTATGTCATGGTCCAATTTCTGGCCACAAAGATTTATACCCCTCCTACCTTACCACATTCAAGGTACACTAATTTTCTTCCCTGAGACACCAAAATCTCATTCTATTTTGTCACCTTCTTAATGTCTAGTATTTCCTCATCTAAATAAGGTCTGGGTACAGTTGAGGCCCATTGAGTGCTGTTCCTTAAGCACAGCTTCTTCAGTAACACTCATCTTGATCTGAAGACATGAGGACTAAATAGTCAAGTTATCTGCTTCCCAAATACTCAATACTCACTGGTGGAACAAATGGGAATGGCCTTTTTACACATTCCCCTTCAAAAAGAGAGAAATCAGGAGGCATATAGTAGTCACAGATCCATAGAAATGATTCTCACTTTACTACTTCCCAGTAGTTTCACCTGTACAAATATCATAACAGTACTAGTTTTGATAATATATCAACATTATATTAATATTTTTAACTTAAGTACTAGCATATTGATCAAATAAGCCAGAAATTAATTACACTAAACAATTTCTATATTTTTCAATTATGGTTTCACATGATCATGATGTTAGCCCAACATGCTTCATTGTGCTAACCCTAAAATGTCTTTCCCATAGAGTCCATCAATTATCAAATCATGTGACTTAATAATGTACTTAAAAATTTGAATACATTGCTTCTGTGTACATTCTTTTCTAATCTAAGTTCACTTAAAAAATATTGGTACAACTTTAGATATCTCACTTAGCAGTCTAAAGTCTGTGATGGCTCCTGAGACACCTGCTCTAATTCCTGGGACTGTGAAGAAAATGGATTTTACTCTAGTTAATAGGTTATGTCTGTGGTACAGTTGAATTTAAGAAAGGGAGATGATCTAAGTGAGCTAAACAAATCACATGAGGCTTCTTAAAACAGAGAGTGTTCTCTGACTGGTGGAAGAAGAGGAAAGAGACAAATTGTAGCTGGTCTGGAAGAAAGCAAACATCCACGTTGTAAACTGTCTAGGGAAGCCACGTGGAAAGAACCTGAAAGGAATATCTAGGAATTGAGAGCCAGTAATGAAATGGGGACATCAGTCCTACAACTGCAAGACTGAATTCTGCCAAAAACAAGAATGAACATAAAAGATGATATTGCCCGAGAATGTTGAGACAAGAACAGCCTCACTAAGTTTGATTTCAGACTTGCAATACTCTTATGAGAGGATCCAGTCATGCCCTACAGACTTCTTATCTACAGAACTGTGAGGTAATAAATAGATGCTGTTTTAAGCTGTTAGGTTTGTGATGATTTGTTATGAAGCAATAGAAACTAATACAGTCATCCAGGAAATGGAAGTTTTAACCAAGCAAGAGATTAAGAAGGGAGATCAAGATACATAAAGGAGGTGATAAGGGATAAGGCAGAACTCACAGTGAAGTGACTCTTCTTCCCTGCCCCTCTCTCCTTTATTAAGTATACATGTCAATTCCTTCAAAATGTGGTCCGTGGGTGAGAGTAGGCTACACTAAGCAGGATATCCATGGGTTTGGTTCAGTCAGACCTGGGGTCAAGTGATTGCTCTTCCATGTGATCACTAACATCCCTGGGCCTCCATTACTCCAAGTATAAATAGAGAATAAATATTAATTTACTTGAAAACATTCTGTATAAGTTTTAACCACACATTGTTGAACACAACAGAGACTTTTAGGGAGACCAGGATTCCCAAGTTATACATGGAGCACCACTGTTGTGACCCCTTCCTCCATTTTTATTTCCCAGGATTCCACTTGACTAAAACACTCTTGAATGACAAGAAGTCTTCCCAATAAACCCTTTGAAACACATAGTGATAAGATTGAGTCCCCAGAGAAGGAGTCCATGTTTGGTGGAGAGAAATGTTATCTCACTTTTATTTGACTGAATGAAGTGCGATGATAAGTATTCACTAACAGTAGATTTTTAAGAATCAAATGCAATTTTGGAAAGTTTTTAGTTCACTTGTTTCTAACTAGGAATTTTTATTGTTGATGTTGGTGATGGAAGTTTTGCTTTATATTTTAAATAAACACAACATGTTTTTATTACAACCCTCCCATGTACTAACTGTTAGAAAAACGCTGGTATCGTGTTATAATGCAGATAAGAAGAGACCATTGAACAAAGGAAAATGTCACACTTTAACTGTCTGATTATCTCTTCTAGTTTATATTATCCTATCTGTTAAAACAGAAAATGAATTTTTTGGCAAAAAAAGGATAAGAGAAACATGAAAAGTGTAAATTGAACTTTTGCCTCGTGTTACATCTCCGCTGTTTACCAAAATCAATTTATTTCTGTTTGTTTTACTGTCTATCTGCTGAAAACATATCTGAATCCAATGAAAATGTAAAACATGTGATTTAAAATAGTTTGAGAAAGGAAAAAGGAAGCGTGCTGTTAAATGTTAAAACGGGTTCTGTGGTAAATTGTATACATGCACCACATCAAACGCAAATTGAAGTTAAAATAAATAATGTTACACTGAAAGTTGAAAGAATATAGCAAATCATAAAGATGCTTGTATACTAATTGAGAGTATTTTAATTGTTAAAAGATTTAGAGAAATAAACACTGTAGATGGGAACACAGTGCTGAAAGATCAGTGCCAGTTCTGGTTTTCCTTTCTAGTGGTTTGGCACGGCGGCTCTGCTGAGCTCCAGCCTCGCCTTCAGAAACAGAAGCAATGCTGTTCAAAGGATTAATCAGTGGCCCATACATAGGAGGCCTGGGGGCATACACATCGGCAGTTCCAAAAGCTGGTACAGAAAATGTGTGTCCCTCATCCTTGCTAAGCTGCATTTCCGGAAGGACAGCCCTTCCTGCCAGGAGTACCCTGTAGGTTTAGGCTTCCTCTCTTCCTGTCTCTCATGTCTGCAGTGCTGTTGACCTCACCAGCTCCTCTGTTCCTCTCTTCATTCTGTTGCTATGAGTCACAATGTAACATTTTACAGCAGTAAAGTACCAATACTTCCTCTTCCAATCTGGTCTCTTGTCGGATCTACAGTATATGGTTAATGTGGCTCAAGAAGAAACATGTTGTCTTCAAGAAAGCAAGCATTTAGTTGTGTATCCCTCTCTCCAGTTCTATTGAGCTCCTATCAGTTGAATTAAAATGCTTTTTTACAATTTAGTCTACTAATTCTTGAATTGTATATAAAAGACTTACAGGATTCAGTGAAAATATATTAACATTGGTCAGGCTTTGGGTATTTTAGGAAACAAACATATTTGAGTTTGTGTGTGTCTTCCAATTTTATATGATTTTGAATCCCATCTTTTTTCTTCTTCAAAGGTTACCTCATCTTCACCTTCAGGGGACACATTAATTGTTAAGTACAGTCAAGGGAAATACCAGATAGAAAAATATGAAAATATTTCATATGTAAGTGGATAATCTATTGTATAATAAACACCGTCAAACATTTCTGACATACATACCATAGGCAGATACATACCATATATGTATATCATATCATCTTTAAAAAAGCACAGTAAGAGGGGAGCCTGGGTGGCTCAGTGGGTTAAGTGTCTGACTTCAGCTCAGGTCATGATCTTGCAGTTCGTGAGTTCAAGTCCCGCCTTAGGCTCTGTGCTGACAGCTCAGAGCTTAGGGCCTGCCTCAGAATCTGTGTCTTCCTCTCTCTCTGCCCCTCCCCTGCTTACGTTCTGTCTCTCTCTCTCTTTCTCTCTCGAAAATAAAATAAACATTAAAAAGTTTTAAATAGCACAGTAAGGTAAATATTAGTATTTCTACTTTATAAATAAGGAAAATGAAATTTAGAGGTATTAGTTCATTCACTTATTTTTTTTCTAAAAATATGTTTTGAATATCTACTGTATGTCAAACACTGGGCGAGGTTTTGGGGATAAAATAATAAACAAAAGTTCTCTCATTGGATTTCCAAAAGAAAGCAACAATAATGTTGCAGTTATTAGGTAGCATTTATTAGGTAACATTCAAGTCCACGTCTTCTTATAACAGAGCCAGGAATTAACCAGCTTTTCTTTATCAGCCTTTCTCACTAAAGGAGAATAAAAATGATGCCAGAAGCCAGTCAGGCTTTTTACATATTGTCCCCAGTTGTTCCAGATATATTAGATCCCAAGAGGGCAAACATTTTGTTCTCACTTCGGACCTAGTCTGAGATCCTTAAGAACACTAGTTTAATATCACCTTCAATGGTTGGTCATTATCTAATGGAGTGATCATTTCAGTTCCAATAATATCTTTGGTTAAATATACAGTTACCAAGTAAATAGGTACAGCAGTGTAGATTCTTGCTCCACTCAGTAATTATGGATGCAGCTGATAAAAACACTTGTTAGTGTTATTTTTTTATAAATAATTCTTCTAGCCATAGTTTCCATTTTTGACTGTTGACTGTATTTTCAAAGATGGTTTACAAATGGTATAGATTTTAAAAATAGGATTATAAACCTAGAACTTTGTGTGACTTGCATCTTCTCCGGGGCTACTTTTGTGCCAAATTAATCAATGTTATACATAAATCTGACTGTGATTTAATAAAATATGCCAAGAATGAATTTATCATTTCCTCTGCACTCCAGAACAGGTTCAGGGAAAGAAAATAATTTCATCCCAGTTGTGGCACAAAGGTCAGGAGACTCATTCATGTCTGGGTGATATGATCACTTAGCAACCTATTCACAAGTATATTAAAAAATAAATGACAACTAAAAGCAAATAAGAAAGAGAAGCTAGAAGAAGCCAACTTTGATCCTCAGCACCCAATATTTTCTGCTCCTAATAAAGACCTACTGCTATTACATGTCAACACTTCCTAGAGCCCCACTGACCACTCTCTGCTGTCCCAAAGATGATTCATTTGCAGTGTCTTCTTGATAATAAATACCTACCTTCCATTGATAATAGCCACCCTTATATTTCCTTAGAGATAAACCAAAAACAGCACTGGAGAAACTTAGAAAATATTTATGCATGCAGTCTTTTGATTCCAGAGCTTGAATGGTTTTGTCTAATTATTGAAAAGACTAAACATTCTGGAATGAAATTTTGGTGGTTACATGCATGTCAACTTACTTGCTGCAAATAAGCCAAGTGTATATTGCAAAGACTGTATATATCATGTACTGGTTTATCATGCTTTCTTACCAAGACTGCCAAGAAATGTTGCTGGAGTCTCTACTGGTGCTCTGTTAATGCCATTGTAAAACTGAGAGCAGCCCACTCCTTCCAACCCATGTCAACATTAGCCTGTGTAAGTATGGCACCCCTTGAGTGGTACAAAATATCATAGGGAGTTCTTTTAGAGCCAGGTTTGAACACATCATGCAATATATGCCTCTATTTACTAATGAAAATGGAACCCCATTTTCCTGTTCTTTCAGCCACATAGGGTTATGATTGGTGTGTGCTTGCCTTTTACATTACTATTTGATTCTATAATAAGAACCACATGAGACAAGTTTAGTTTATTAGTTCTTCAGTTGCCAACATGGCTATTGTACAACTAATAAAATAAACAAAAATATTTCCCTTGTGTTTTTTTCTTATAAAATACACTTGTTTTGTAAAGGATAAGCACATACCAGTCACCACCTGATCTGGCATTAGTCATATTGTCTTGCTTTTTCTCATTTAATAGAAAACAAAGCAGACATATTTATTAGTTTCTTAATTGCATGGTTGGCTCACACTGGCCTATACCTACACATCAGATATTGAAGGCATTTATTTAGAGAGAAATGGTTTATGCTGGAGTCTTGGTAAAAAATTTCAAAACCTAGTTACTAATGAAAATACATTTCTGGGAAAAGTATATAATAAAGGAAGTAAAAATAATGAAACACTGCATGTCCTCTTAATGTCCATGGGAATTCATCCCATCATCTCTTTCAGGGTCAATCCCTAAGAAAACACTGCTGGTTCTGGGCTTTTCTCCTGTAACAAAAATTCGAAAATGAACTATGCTAGCATGTCTAAGGCCAGTGTTCTGCCATTCAGTAAACCTATACCCAGAATTTGAGATTGAGCTGAAATGTTACCTTTTGAGTACTGCTTGAAAGTAAGTCATACTGCTCTGAAATGTGTCATTAGTTATGAGTTTGCATAAGTCCTTATTGTTTGGAATAAACAAGAACCAACCTATAAATATTCTTCTTTTGTATGCAAATGCACAATAGAGTAGTGGCATAGGAACAAATTGGCAATAGAAATTGGTTTTCTACTTGGGAATCTTTCTGAGGAAGTACCTGTAAACAAAAGACAATGGGATACCACTTCATTCCACAAGACACCACATTTCCATGAACTTATGTTGATCACCTAGCTCATCAAAACTATCAGAGTTCTTGTTCCTGCATTTCCTGTGTTCAGTAGTCAGAGATGCTGAAAGATGAAGAGATGATTGCAGGGAGTCCCATTCATGCTGAAGCCTTACTACAGAATACAAGTGGACATTTTAGAAATGACTTTCCCTAAAATAGTTATTTCTTGCATAGAAGAAGCTACACTACATAAGACTTGAATTATTCTGCATAAGATTTAAATTTAATTAAATGGTTGCAAGAAATACTTTATAAAACTAACTTTACCAGTCATTTTTTAAAAGAATAAAACCTGACCATGTTGTTTCAATAAATTTTGGTAAAGAAAATTCCATGTGCTTAAATTCTTCCATTCCTTGGTTTGATCACTTTCTCATCCTAAACATCTGTCTTTAAGGAAAAAATAAGAACTCATACTCTTTAAAAAGCCAAAAAAGATATTTTTGTTATCATTGTCAGATTTATAACAGGTAAAGATATGTAATATATAAAAAATGATTAAGCAATGCAAGGAAAATGCAGTTTGTTGGAGTGATAGAATATTACTTTACTTCAGAGTTTTGTGCACATATAAATTTATTTATTTATTTCAGAGAATTAAGGCAATAGGTAGAAAAGGCAGAGTGCATTTGGCTGAAATATCTTAGAAGAAAACAATGCTTTCCAATAGATTTCAAGAGTGAATATAAGGGATAGAATTGATTTGAGTCATTTTCCCTCTGCTTTAAAGACCAACTTATAAATGAGTTTGATGGGTACTGAGGATTAGCTTTGACCCCTCTATGGCTTCAGAGACTCCAGGTCAACTTGGAGAGACTGGAAGTGTTAACACACAGGGGAGAGCAATGCGATACAGCCTCAGTGTTCAGAAAACTTCTCTGTCTCACACAGCCAGCCAACAACAGCCTTTCACAGTTATGTTGCTTCTTTTTCTATGTCAGGGTTAAGGTCATTTTTAGGGCATAGTGAGGAAATGTGGAGGCCAGGGCTGTCTGCACCACACCTGGGCTGTGAGAAATAGGGGGTTTCAATTTCCAGCCTCTGGATACCACAGGACCCAAACTTTACCTGCCTGTCCTCACCCCAGTGTATAAATATAAAATAAAATCAGATATTTCAGAGTAGTGGACTAGCAAGACATTCCTGAAATGCATGAAGACCTTCAGAAAAATGTAAGCAATAAAGGCAGAACTTTATTATTTAGCTAGAGTCATGGTTTCCTATGTTTAGTTATTTTGAGAGTAAGGGAGGGTTGGGAGGTATGTAGAAAATCAATTTCTTTTTTTTTTTTTTAAGTTTTGTTTTAGTTGAGAGAGAGGGGGAGAGAGAGAGGGAGAGAGAGAGATAGAGAGAACATACATGCGAGCTGGGGAGAGGGGCAAATGGAGAGGGAGAGAGAGAATTATAAACAGGCTCCATGCTCAGCGTAGGGCCCAACATAGGGCCTGAGATTATGACCTAAGCCAAAGTCAAGAGTCAGAAGCTCAACTAACTGAGCCCTGAAAATGAATTTCAATTATTGTTTTGATACACATGGAAGCAGAAATATTGAGCTATTTATACATATACTAGTTACTGAGGACTGAATTTGCAAATATATGTAGTTTCTTCTTATCTATAGATTATTCTTAAATATATATTTTTTATAAATGGCCCAAGCACTCTCCTGGAATACAAGTTAGAAGCAATGAAGTTGTGGTTAGAGGGAGGCAAGCAAAAGGAAAGTGTTTTACTTTAGGGTTCTCAAGCTAGTGAACTCCTCTCTCAGAATGCAAACCTAATAATCTGAATTATAATTATGAAAATAGTATTAATAAAAGCTACCATTGATTTAACACTTATTCTGTGCTGTGAGCTGATTTACGTACAGTAGTTTGTCAATCCTCTCTGCGCACTTATGACTCATTATTGTATATATTGTCATTTTAATATTATGAGAAAATTGAGACAGTTTCTTCATATTTCATTTGACTTTCCTGTGCTTACTCACAAAGTGGCTGAGGATTCCCAACATATTCATGGGGTTCAACAACAGCAAATGTTATTGTCCCTTTTACAATGAAGAAAACATGTTACTAATGATGATTTGGACACTGTTGGGCTTCTCTGAGATTTTGTAAATGTAAGTTTCAGATTTACCATGTTATGCCAATTCAGAAGTCTCTTAATTGCAAGTAATAAAGAGGCACTTGGGTGTCTCAGTCAGTTAGGCATCTGACTTCGGCTCAGGTCATGGTCTCAAGGTTTGTGGGTTCGAGCCCTGCGTCAGGCTCTGTGCTGACAGCTCAGAGACTGGAGCCTGCTTTGGATTCTGTCTCCCTCTCTCTCTCTCACCCTCTCCTGCTTGTTCTTTCTCAAAAATAAATGAACAAACTTTAAAAAAATAAAGTGATAGGGAAGGGCCAACAATCCTTTAGAAATACACCATAAATTGGTACAGAGTCATGTCATGTATAGAACAATGAGACAGTTGTCAATGAGGTATGCTTTCAGGAGCACTGGAAGGTTTGGATGACTCCAACATCTCTTCAGAGCAAACTGCTCAAGGTTTCAAATCAGACAAAACTAGTCAAACATGATGAATTTTGTCATAATTATTGTGATCTTGAACTAAAGTTTCTTAATTCATCCAAGAGTTGTCTTGAAATGAGACAATGAATGTCAGTGCTTTGAATGTGACAAGACTAATACGTTTTGTTTCCTTTGTTTTCCCCTTTATTCTTTCTCTTTCAAGATCTGACATATTAGGGAGATATTTTCTACTATGAGTGATAAAAATATATGAAAGTCATTAGAAACTGCACTTGAAAAACTCATATTCTAATGTTCTATATTGTGACCTAGAAAAAGTGGTGTGAGCTCTTAAATACTTCTCAGTCATTTGAGTATTTTTTTCTGGCTAACAATAGAAATAAAAACTCAGGAATCTATACAAATATTTGTACAAAGTGGCATCTCACTTCACATTGTCTTAGGAAGGAGAAATTGCAATATCATAATATCAGTCAATGGTATTTATTATCTCTCAGTCGTTTCCTGTTTTTCACTATGTTCTTATAAAGTTTCTGATAGGGAAAATCAGGAGATCTTAGAAACTGACTTTCATTTATAACCTGCTGATTCACCTAGATCAGGTTACTGGGAAGAAATCCAAATCAGACCTCCTGACCTACCCAAAACAGCATGAAGTATGCCCTGCCACTAAATCCTGATTCCTGTGTACCTCACCCTGTCACTAAATATGATTTAGAGGAACCTTTAGAAAGTCAGGTATAAGGATTTAGTGCTTTACATGTAGGTTACAGCTGCCGGACTGGCTTTTATAGTAACATAAGTAAGTAATTTATTAAATGGTTCAGTCATTAGATATACCAGACCTTGAAAACATTCTTGGGAAGGGGGCTACTTTGAGTAGTGAGAAGATTAGCATTTCTCAGCAGCAAGTATTTGTGACAAGATTAATGAGGCACAGGGCAGATGGATTTGTTTCCCTCTTTGTGTCTGCTCTCCTGGTTTCCTTGCCCTTTATTTGGTTGTCTTTTCCTCGGTGGCACCTGCTGTCACTGACATGGATGAGATGCCAAAACAGCATTCCTTGACTTCAACACTATTCACACCTTCTTCTCCCCCCTTCTCTCTCCACAGGAGGTATTCCTTTCTCCTCTTCTGGGATTGGCAACGGCATTATTTCAGTTTCTGTAAGAAATGCCTGGAAGGCAGTTTCACATTAAAAGAAATCATAGAATTATAAACAAGATCAGAAACACTTCTTCCTTGTTTCTTTTACATTGAAATTGTGTAATTAATTATGTGATAATTTTCTTTAAGGTTATGTATCTATTTTAATACACCCTTCATTTTCTTTCAGAGTTATCACCACCTCGTTGGTGTCCATTTTGTCTTCTAAGAGGATATAATGTGCTTCTTGTACTGGTCACTTGATAGAATGTTTATGTTCCCATTTTCTTTCTCATGTTGTCAGGCACCGGCGACAGACACTGTCTTGCTTTTGTGAGCTTACTTCTCTTTAAAAGATTTATATCATGCAGACTAATAACAAGTGTACTTTCCTTTAACAAAGCCTCCAACTTTGCTTCTGTTTGTTCTTCTTCCAGCTCAATTTCCTCTGATGCTTTCCAATAAATTGTCATCCTTTTTATCCACAGAAATATTCAAAGTGTGTTCTTTGCTTTAGTAAAACACACTTCTCACATCTTATAAAAGTGAATGGAACAGAATTTCCCATTTGTGTCTTTAGTATCTGCCAACAATTTTTTACAATGATCCCAATCACTAGTAGTTATTTTTAGGTCAAAAGTAATGGGTCAGATATTTAAGGCTAAAGAGAGGCTAAGATCTGTGGATATCCACTGGGCACTCCCGGTTGGATGAAAGTCTGGGAGTCCGGTAATTTGGGAGATCAGTAAAAGCACATAAAATACTGGATTTCTATAGTTAGTGAATATGCTTCATTATATTTTTATAATCTAATTTTGAGTTTAAACTTTACTATCAGTCTTGATTTGACTGTAAATTTTTTAATAAAGGCAATTATTTGTCAATAGAAACTATGCATTACAAGAAATAGATTACTCAATTAGAGTAATCATGAAAAACAAGCCTCAGTTTCTAAGAAAATGTCTTATTTATTGAGCACATCTAGGAGCCTCAGCAGAGCATCTGCAGATGGGGTTATTCAGGGAGTGGTCAATGAGTATTTGGCCAAAAGCACAACTGACATTTCAAAATTTGGGAGGACAAAAAGATTGTTTACATGGTTAAAAACTTCAGAATAGAAAAAAAATAGGCAAAGTGAAGTAAAATTTTCCCACTTACAGTTACCAGTGGGGCCAAGGTGCTAAAAATAAAAAAATTCTGAAAGTTACAGTATTTTCAGTACAATGTATTGGATAAGAAAGCCAACACTGGAGTCAAACTCCGGTTAAAATGCCCATCCTTTCAGATTTCTTCATCTGTAAATTGTAAATAATAAGAATTTTTATTTTGTAGGGTTATCCTAAAGATTGAATGAAATAATGTCTTTAAAGCTCTTGGAGCAACAATCAGTAATAGTTAAATAATTAACATTTAAAAACACTGTTGGGGCACCTGTGTGGCTCAGTCAGTAAGCGTCCAATGCTTGATTTCAATTCAGGTCATGATCTCACAGTTCAGGAGATTGAGTCCCACATCAGGCTCTGCTCTGACAGTATGGAGACTGCTTGGGATTCTCTCTTCCTCTCTCTCTGCCCCTCCCACACCTCTCAAAATAAATAAATAAACAAAAAAAAAATACTGATGACTCTCTCTAGAAATGTTTTATATAGATAAACATAAGAAACACATGAAGCATAAACAATCACACATAAATGTAAGAATAAGAATAGAATAGTGTTGATAAAGACAAGACCTGTGATGAGCTAAATATTGGTGTGTGAGAATTAGGAAAAGACAGAAATAGACAAATTGATTAGGGTAGAAGGGTGTGATATTTAAGGAAATTATGAGAAACCCCAAATTCCAAATTCTACTTTCACTCTGCATTCCTTATGAAATAGAATTATTCTTAAACTAGAAAAGATAGAATAAACATTTTTAAGAGGAGATGGAAATTCAAGATAGGTTAGAAGATTGGAAAAGAGCCCCTACCTGATTTTATGTTATAAAATTCCAGGGTCCATTCATGCTTTATATAAAAAAATTTATTATACATGTGACCCTGTCTCCTAATACAACTTGATTTTCACACAGCTATGCTTTACGCAGTATTTCAATTCACCTGGAATGCTTTTCCTTAATTTTTCATTTGGAAAATGCTATTGTTTAGACAAGAATTTCCCAGCTTCCCTTGGCAGATCTAATCACTCCCTGGCCACCATCCAGTCTGTGCAGGTCTCTGTTTAATATCTGTGAGAACATATTGCAATGATAAGATTATATGTCATTAATGTTCTCCTGTCCCAATTGCTATCTTCTTATGAATACGGACCATCAATCTTTATATTCTGATATCCTACCACAGAGTATGGCTCATGGCCAGAATTCAGCAAATGTTAATTTGACTTAATTTAACTTAAAGGAGATGAATGGTTTTGCAGGAGCTAAGGGCACTTGACAAGAAAAGGCTTTAGGGAATGGGCTGGAATGATAACTATCTTCAATAAATGACAGAAATTACATAAAAGAGGGAGTAACTTCAGAGGACAGAATCCTGATTTATGGGTCAAAATTAAAATGAAATCACTTTGGCCCTGTATGGAGCTAACTTTTCTATCAGAGCTGTTCTCACCTGGAAAGGGTTATCTTATATGGTAGCGAATTTTCTGCTAGGATACATGCTTAAGCAGGAACTGAGTAGTCTATTTGGGACATGGTACAACTAGATCTTGCAAAACATTAAGGTTGGATTTGAACATCTTTAACTTTCCTTATATAACTCTAAGAGTCTATGATTATCCTCACAACTATTAATGACTCAGTTTGGAGACTGCAATATTGTACTATTTTTTTTTCTTTCAGAGAGATTATGCTTATCTCACCTACCATCTTCTCCCATGTAATAATCTCTCCTACACGTTTATGAAACTTGTTCTTCACTGCAGGTCCTACTTTTATTAATGTTTCCCTCTGAATAAAACCCACCACACCATAGGTACCTGCAGTGGAGGCTCTGAAACTTGGCACCTCTGAAACATTATTGTGAAGTTTCTCCTGCTTCGTTTTGTAGTCGTAGCTTCACTGGAATAAAAACAAAAACTAATATGTTAAGAAGACTATTAGTATAAACCTGAATAATCAGAAAGGGCCTCAGTTCTGTAGACAACAATAATAATAATTGCAGTTGGCTTCTTTAGTGTCTGGAATTCCAACTGGGACAAGCTCAAAGCTTTGGTTTATCATCACAAAAGAGCCACAGAGCCCTCAAGAGCCCTTTCTGGGATTCCAAAGAAAATCTACCAAGGCAGAAACTTTTTCTTCAAATTTTTTTTATTAAAAACAAATAAAGGCAAACACAAACACATTCCAATACAGAAGCACTTCTGAAGAGCCACAAATCCACAAGGTTCCAAGCCTCTGGCTAGTCCAATCTGCTGCTGTAAAATGCTAGACATAATTTCAGCCAGCATGGGTCTGCCCCATACAATAATCAAAGACTGAAATACTACCACAAAAATCAGGCTCTCTTCTATATTACCACTACCTTTGTTTATGTCCTCAGAGTTTGTATTTTCTTCTTTTTAAGAAAAAATTTTATTGTTTCTTGAATGTTTCTTGTTTGATTTTGAAGTTAATATTCTATCTTCAGCTCTGCACTAATGGCACATATGCTTTGTTTATCTGTATGGTGGCAAGACAATTTCATGATATGCCCGCAGCTTATAAACTGATCAGTGGGGTCTGTCTTCATGGTGCCGTGACTAATGGACATCTGGAATTGTCAGTTGTGCCTTTGTGAGGTTGAGCCATGACTTGAACTAAAGCTACAATGTGAGCAGTCATTTGAACTTCCCTGTCACTTGCTGGGTAAAAAAGAAAGAAGGAGAAGCATAATCTGTAGTATGAAGAAAATTTTCCATTCTATTAGCTTACATATCCCACCATCTGATGTAATGCTTTTACCAATTTTATGCATCTGCTAATGTAGGATAATATTGTAACTGATTGATTGAATTATGTATATGCTGTATTCCAAGATTTCTTCTGTTTGTTATAGTTGATGAACTCCTTAAAGTTTAAAGTAAACATAATAACATAATTATAGCAGTTTCTTTTTGAAAGCATTATGTATGTATTTAAGAGAAATGATATGAGAATATACTAGCTCAACTTAATAGGAAGATAATCAAACATACCTGCCTCCTTCTATATGAGCAGATAGTGTAACAAAGTTAATAATTACAATCATAATCTTTGACATGTATATAATATTTGCTACATATAGCACTATTATATATTCTTAAAATAATATATTAAACCATTTAATTTATATATATATATATATGGTAGGTACTATTATTATCTTCACTTTATAGATTAAAAAACCTGACATCTAGAGAGATTAAGTAATTTGCCAAGAAGAGTTGAAATGAACTTAAGGCTAGAAGTGTGGGTACTATTTTCATATCCAAAACTTCCTAAATGATGATAGTAATGATTCAGCTAATGTTACACATGGGCTCCTACTACCAACTGCTGGACTTCAAGTATACTGGTCAAGCAGATGAGACAGTCTTAATGGCAATATATTTGCACCCTCTGGAAAAAAATTCAATCTACTCTTACATAGTGTGTTCAGACACACTAGTTGGTAGCACAGGTGGGATGGGGGTGTGGTTTCTCAAAGCCTTTTAACACAGAATTCTGAATATGTTTCCCAGAAAGGATTCCCCCTAAGAGAAACTAAGCTAGGCATGATGAACTTGACCCAGTGACTCATTTCAGTCACAGGAGAAGAGTAGACATGTGAATTATGGGGGTGGGGGGGCTGATGTTTGAAAGCAAATAAATGACACCAGGGCCCAAAATCATGCGTCTTTGGGCCACATCAAGGAGAAACACAGAGAAGAGAAGGCTATTTTCCCAATTTGGCACCCATTTCCAGCAGGGCTCTGAAGAGGGGCCAGCAGAAAACTGTAACATCTTCAAGAGCAGGTAGGAAGAGCCCACTCAATATAGTGGGTTGGGCCTTTTTCAGTACATTTTAGATTTGGTGTGGAAGCACTAAGGATTTGATGAGGATGACATTGTTGGATATACTCTGGGATATACTTAATAAAATGTGAAGATTCTACTCAAGCAGATCAGGGGAAAGTGAGAAATTCTGGCTGAATGGAGCTCAGGAAACATACTAAATCATGATTAGGTAGGAAGGGCCATGCAAAAAAAATTTTGGATTTCACATTTTAATAAAGTAAAACACATTTAGTAAAATTTGATCTGGAAAGAAAAAATATATAGTATACATGCAACCTCAAAATAAAGGACATTCCTTTAAATTAAAATTTTGGTTTGTGAAAAGTCCATACCTTATGATCTCTTTTTATTTCATCACAGGCATATATAAATTCACTGAGAGATGTCTGGAAACAACCAATGTGATGGCAGCTCCACCAGATCATCTGGCCCATGTCTTTGAAGTTTCAAAAACTCATTATTGCCAGTGCCAAAGGATTATCAGACTTTGAGAGAATGAATTATGTAATCTTTAATTTACATAGAACTAGAGTAGATATAACGTGCTAATTTATTCTTTTAAAATGAGAAATACATACAAGAATTGAAATATCCATGTTGGCATGAGTGTTGTATATTCTCCCTATAGCCCAACCTTCTGGAAGTGTATGAATCACATTGCTTTCTGCTGTAAGATTTTTGTCTCCTAATATTTACTGAACACCTATAATTTGCCAAAATTCTTAGTTCTTGCTTTGTATTAACCCTCTTAGTCTAGTCTGCATAACAAACAATTGAGGAAGCTGAGATACAACAATGTTAAGTAAACACCCTGCATTCATGCATGGAGCAATTGGCCAAGCTGAGATTTATAACCAGCCAGTTGGCTTCAGAGTCCATGCTTTCATCCTCAATAATATAATTCCTTAAGCTATAAGATAGTTTGAGTTATGAAAAACTAAGTGATAAGCTGATGAAAGTCGATTATGAAGGCAGAAGTAGTAATAAAAGGAATACAAGGAGATGAGTTGTATAAGTTCGTATATTTTGAATATTAACCCCTATTGAATATATCATTTGCAAACATCTTCTCAAAATCACAATGAGATTTTACCTTATACCTGTCAGAATGGCTAGAATCAAAAATATAAGAAATAAAATGTATTGGTGAAGATATAGAGAAAAAGGAACCCTGGTTTACTGTTGGTGGGAATGTAAATTGGTACAGACACCATGGAAACAGTATGGGGGTTCCTCAGAAAATTAATAGCAATATCATATGATCCAATAATTCGACTACTAGATATTTATCTCTCCCCCCCAAAAAAAACACTAATTTTAAAATATATATGCACCCTTATGTTTATTGTAGCATTAGTTTTAATAGCCAACATATGGAAGCAGCCCAATTGTCCATTCACAGATGAATGGATAAATAAGATGTGGTATATGCTCACATCTTACTCAGCCATAAAAAGGATGAGATCTTACCATTCATGACAATATGGATTGACCTAGAGAGTATTATGCTAAGTGAAATAAGTCAGACAGAGATAAACAAATATCATATGATTTCACATGTATGTGGCAACTAAAATACAAAACAAATAAGTAAACAAACAAAAAGCAGAATCAGACTTGTAAATATGGAGAACAAACTGATGGTTGCCAGTGGGGAGATGGTGAAGGTATGGGCAAAATGGGTGAAAGGGGGTGGGAGGTACAGACTTCCAGTTATATAATGAGTTGGCCACAGGAATAAAATGAACATCATAGAGAATATAGTCTATAGTATTGTAATAGTGTTGCATGGTGACAGATGGTAACCATACTTGTGGTGAGTATAGCATAGTGTATAGAGTTATTGAATCACTATTCTGTACACCTGAAACTAAAAATCATCATGTATCAATTATACTCAAATTTTTAAAAAAAGAAGAGAAAAATAAAACATAAAGGGACACAGTAGCTATAAAGACAGAAAGCAGTTATGTGCTAAAGGTATTTCTTTCATCAATTTACATTAAAAATCATAAATAATTAATTTTCATTAATTAGGATCTGAGGTCCCATAATGGAGGACACAGGAGGAAGATATGTACCCCTCAAGCAACCAAGTTAATATATAACTGACTATCAACTTACATGGATATAGTAGCATTTTGGATGCTCTGTACTATCAGACATCCTCTAAGCTTATAGGAACAGTAACACAGGTTTCTGAAATGGATCTATTTAGGATAATCAGCAATATCCAGAAACTAGCTTGCGTAAGATGGACAGAGTGGAAAACATTTCTTATTTGAGGCTTAGCTGTAGATTCCAGAATATTGTTTCTCATCTAATGTTATAGATGTCCAAAAATTAGACTACAACACCAGTATTCACTAGTTTTATTTTAGAGGATCATAAAAGCCTAATGTCACAACAGCACTAAACAGCAATGTTGACAATTTGCACAATCAAAATACTGGCAAGGAACCATTCTAAATGTGATCTCTTAATTTCTTTTTCATTTATGATAAAGACAAATTTGTTCTCTAACTTGCCACAGCTTTGTCAAGACCCTTTGTCAAGAAGACAGGTTCTATTCTCATGTCTTTTGTGCTAAATGCCTAGTGATCTGGTTCCGTTACATGAAAATTAAACAAAAGCTGACAGGCCTGGGTAAATTTTATTGAGGCTAAGAGTGGTTAATTGCTTTCCTTCATTCATTCCCTCCTTTAACAAGTATTTATTTACACCATATGCCAGGTGCATTTCTTGCCCAAATTCACTCAGCTAGTGAATGACTGAGTAAAATATGCCTGACTCCAAAACCCATGCTCTTTTCCACTCTATCATATTGAAATAAAATGGTATCTTTTAAGAAAATCTAAAATAGCACAAAAGACTGACTAAAATAGTAAAAGACTTACTATTTAAAACAATCATATTCTCACAAAACCACATGGAAACAATGTCGCATATTCCATACATTTATTTCACTTTCCTGCTGGCCAATACCACAATCCTTCAGATTAGAAGATTTGGCTGTGCTACAGAATACACATTGGAAGTCAAGCAACACCCAAGGCTCCATTAAGGTCATTATTCTTGTGGATTTCTTTTCCTCCCACAGGGACAGGCATATCAATTTTTCTATATGTTTTGAAGAGCTTAGCCACATGATTTTAATCATTTCTTTCAGGTGGCTCTTAGAACTTGCATGGTGGCCCTATATATTATCCAACCAAGGACAGGTTCCAGTGTGGTTTGATGAATGAACAGGAGACCAAAATCAGAGACCTGAAATTCTCTTCCCCAAGGAGTAATAGTTTTACCTTCTATTGCTTGGGGATCCTAGGGAATCTGAATATTGGAAAACAATGTAACTTAAGGTTTTGAGCTGGACCACAATTTGAGATCACCTAATTTTTTTTAGCTATTTTTACAAATGTTCTGGTTTGGATAAATCCTAAGCTATGTTTTTCTAAGTAGCTCTCTTTTCAATTTTTAAATTTTTATATATTTTAGTGGAAATTTAATCCTCTTAATATTAGTTTATTTACAGTTAACTCATCAAAGTATATTTAATAAAATCATATTTCCCAATTGGCTTTACAATAAACTTTTTTTTATAAACTTAAGACTGAATACACACACACACACACACACACACACACACACGTACACAAGTTCTCATGCCAGGAAGTAAAACAAAAAGAAAATACACAGCACCAAGAAGTTCAGGTTGGGTTCAGATCTCAAAAGCCACAGGTTCCAAATAATTCTAAACTTGGATGATGGTTTCTTCCATCCAAGAATGTGTCCCACATGTCACTGAATGGTGCAACCACATTAACCACAAGTTTAACCTAGTTCTCTTGTACTTTTTAATTGACTTCAGCCCAAAACTTTTCAAAATGTAGACTTAATTGAACTTCTCTAAAATATTGCAATTAAGATGCATTTTTCTTCTGACCACTGGCATGTGAGGGAATGTCAATCATTTTTCCTTGGTATCAAGAAATCTCTCTCTTCCTCTTCATTTCCAGGCAATAGAGCTATGCAGTTTTTATTCTGGGATGATAGTCTCTTATCTTTCTAATATACCTTATTGGCATACCTCAAAAATCTTTGACCAGTACATATGTTACTCATCAAATATCTATTCAGCCATTGTTATAAATAAAGTGCTTATTTTACCAAAAGTTAGTTCAACAGATACATATAAATTATCTACTATGGCATAGTCATCTGCCAGCCAAGATAATTCACTGAGTGATATGAAAGTAATGATGCAAAATATAAGTCAGAGTTGACGATTTATAATATTGAAAATGCATGTCCCTCCATGGCCATGATAGTCATTTTAATCTATTAGACACTTTCTTGTGAATCTCATGTATGACCTTTGAATTTTTGTTAACTGTATTCCTGAAAACCACCACCAAAATACTGGAGGTGGTATAGCAGATATAACCTATACTCTATTCACTTATTATATGCAATTGCTCTGAGTGATCTTCAACTCTTAGCCATGGGTGTGTTGCTGGAATGCAGTGATAATAATTCATATGAGTTGTTTTTTGTGTCTGGATGTTCCCATCGTATGCCTATATACCTCTATTAGTACATGTTTCCTAACCACTGTCAATTACTATATTCACCAGCTCTTTCATTGGTTATTTTTTTTTCTCATACTTAAGATTAGAAAAAGCAGAAACTGATGGGGCATCTGGGTGGCTCAGTCGGTTAAGTGTCCGACTTCAGCTCAGGTCATGATCATGGTTCATGAATTCGAGCCCTGCATCAGGCTCTGTGCTGACAGCTTGGGCCTGGAGCCTGCTTCAGATTCTGTTTCCCTCTCTCTCTCTGCCCCTTCCCTGTGCATTCTCTCTCTCTCTCTCCCTCAAATAAATAAACATTATATTTTTTTTAAAAAAAGGAGAAACTAAAACAATACGTATCCAATGAAATAAAAGTCTGGGGCAACTGGGTGGCTCAGCTGGTTAAGGGTCCAACTCTTGATTTCATCTCAGGCCATGATCTCAAGGTTTGTGAGATTGAAACCCATGTTGAGCCCTCTGCTGACAGTGTGGAGCTGGCTTGAGAACCTTTCTCTCTCTCTCTCACCCTCTCTCTCCCCCTCCCTCCCTCTCTCCCTTTCTTAAAATAAATAAACAGGTGCCTGGGTGGCTCAGTCAGTTAAGCCTCCAACTCTTGATTTCAGCTCAGGTTGTGATCTCACGGCTCATAAGTTTGAGCCCCATGTCAGGTTCTGTGTTGACAGTGTGGAACTTAACTTGGGATTCTCTATCTCTTTCTCTCTTTGCCCCTCCTCCACTCGCACATGCACACTCTCTATTTCTCTCTCGCTCTCAAAAATAAATGAACATTTAAAAAATAAACATTTAAAAATAATAAAAAATAAAGAAAGAAAGGTTAAGTCTGTAATATTTCAATAAATAGTGAATATTTATTCCCTATTTATTTCCTTAGAAAGACTAGGACATCAAGAGGCAGGGAACCAGAATCACTTATCCTCAATTCTTCACCTATCTCCATCTCTCTGACTTTGACTAAACCATTTATTCATTTACCTATTCATCAAACTAATATTTGGAAGCAATCACTTTGGGTCAGACACTCTTCAAAAGCCTTGGCTGACTTATCTGAAAAAAATGAGAGGCACACACTTCTTTCAGCTTAAGATGCAGACAAGACCCAGGCTATTATGGTAGTTCAAATTCTTGTTTTTGTTTTGTTTTTTAAAAAATTTTTAATGTTTATTTATTTTTGAGAGAGAGAGAGACAGAGCATGAGCAGGGGAGGAGCAGAGAGAGAGAGGGAGACAGAATCCAAAGCAGGCTCCAGGCTCTGAGCTGTCAGCAACAGAGCCCAACACAGGGCTCAAACCCATGAACTGTGAGATCATGACCTGAGCTGAAGTTGGATGCTTAACTGACTGAGCCACCCAGGCGCCCCAAATTCTTGTTATTTTTTTAGAAAGGCTGTTGTTTTGCATTGATGTACAACTAGTAAATTAAGTCAACTAGGAAATTAGCCTTCATTATACTCACAAGAATGTTCTAGAAATGACCCAAGAGATCACTTTGACCACTACTATATCCATTTCCTAGTTTTTCTTCTTTCTTCTTCCCTTGTTATGTCCTTTTCTCACATTTGGATTTATTTCTTTGCTCTTCCTCTAACCCAAACTAAACTTCAGAAATACCAGGCTCTCTCCAGTATTTGTTCATTTTTTCCTAACCTCTAAAATAATTTGTTGTCTCTATTCTTCAAATTAACAAATCCTTTCAGCTAATTGGGTTTTCATTGGATTACATTATTGCCTTCGAGGTTGCCAGTTATCAAGGGGGAGAAAAGTAAAAAAAGAAAAAACAATCATGGGCACACAAGGTATATTTCAATGAATTAACAACTTGAAAAAAACTACCCTACCACATCTTGTCAAAGATGGTATCAAAGCTAAGTTATGTGAAATCTACAATTAATGAAATATGACATTGCAGAATACATGAGATACAGTAGAAAAAGTGATTTTTTAAAATAAGTAAAAAAGAATGAAAATAAGTCAAGAATTTAGTTAAATAAGATAGAAAAGTAACAAAACAATCACCTAAAAAATTGAATAAAAAACATAGGATAGGTTGAAGAACATCAATGAAAAGAATTAGAATAAAGAATATACTGGGGAGCCTGGGTGCCTCAGTTTGTAAAGCATCCAGCTTTGGCTCAGATCATGATCTTGAGGTTTGTGAGTTCGAGCCCTGCCTTGGGCTCCGTGCTGATATATATCCCTCTCTCTCTGCCTCTCCCCTGCTTGTTCTCTCTCTCTCTCTCTAGATCTTTCTCTCTCTCTTTCTCAATAATAAGCATTTTAAAAAAAGCTTAAGAAAAAAGAAGAATATATCATTATGTCTAAGGTTAAAATTCTAGAACTGTACTGTCCAATATAGTACGCTAGCCACATGTGGTAATTTAAATTTGCATTTAAGTTAGTTAAAATTAAATACAATTAGATATTCAGTATCACTAGCCAAATTTCAAGTACTCAATGGTCACGTGTAATGGTTACCATATTACACAATACGGACATAGAACTTTTCTATCATTGCATGAAGTTCTATGACAGTGCTGATTCTAAAATCAGAAATGATACGAAAGAACTCACTAACACAAGGATTAACTAACACTCTTCTAGAAAATGCAACTAAAAAGGAAAATTAAAGAATGCACAGTCGTTAAAGAAAAAGCGAAATTATATTACATTAAAATATAATGTTATAAGTGAAAATTCTAAGACATTCATTCAGGAAACTATAACCAACAATAAGAGAATTCAGTTAGGTGGCTAGTACAGTATCAAATATACCAAAAGTAATAGCCTTCTTACCGTGGAAACAAGTCTCAGCTGCAAAACATAAAAGAGAAAAGAACCCATTACAAATAACATAAAAGATATAAATAAATAAATTTAACAAATTTAGCAAGAAATGTGTGAGAAGGATATTACAAAAGAAGATAAGTGAAAATACACATTCTGTTTTTGACAGGAAGAGTTCAAATTTATATAAGATTTTTACACATCCCATGAAAGTACCGGGTGGATTATTTTAAATAATTTAAAAAACATTTTTTTTTAAAATTAGACCAAGTAATTCTAGAATTTTTATGGCAAAATAAATGTGCAGGAATAGGCATTTTTTAATGTCTTAAGGAAAAGAGAAATAAAACATCAGATAACACACTACAATACAAAGCTTTATTAATTAAAGTGGGATTCATGCTAGAATATCAATATATAAACATATAAATGTAATAGATTAGAGTGTCTTGATATAACCAAACTTTGTTTTGGGATTTATAATGTCATATTTAAAAACAAAACACAAATGATGACTTGGGAAATATATGCAATAGACATAACAGATAGGGGGCAACTGCATAGTATGTAAGTATATTCTCTTACCAATAAGGAAAGACCCAATCACCTAGGGGAATTTGAAGGACAAGAATACAGACTCACAGGAAAAGAATTATTCAGCAATTTTGGATGGATGTACAAAAGTTGTTCAAAGTCATTCTGAAAATAGGAAATGCAGATTATGCATATCATACCACTTTATACCTATCATATTGATAAAGATTACACAGCTTGATTATAAATAAACTCTGTTAAGCTTGGGTATGGAGAACTGGCCCTCTTGAGTATTGTAAACAGTACCGTAAAATAAGCAACCTCTTATGTAAGCATTTTCACACTGTCAAAGTGCGCATATCCCTCCACCCATCAAGTCCCCTTTTGGCATCCTCCCAATATACTCACCCTTGAACTCTAAATAGTATTCAATTGCTTACAGCATTGGTTGGGATAACTAAAGAATGGAAATAAGCTAAATATCCAACCAGGAGAATTGGTCATAGAAATTATAGTTTATCTATAACATTAGGTAGCCATTAAAAAGAATAAAGTAGATCTATATACTGATAGAAAATGATTTATAAGATATATTACTAAGTGAAAAATAGTAAAAGGGCAGAGATCTCTATACAGAAGTTATAAGTTGCATGAAACTCATGCTGTAAATACTCACAAGACCCTGTTAAGAGTGATTGCCTTTGGGACAAAAAAGTGAGGAAACGGGGACATGGGGTAAACAGCAAACTTACTTTTCAGCATAAACTCCTCTCTACTATTTGCTTTAAACATTTTCAGTTTGCATATTACCTAGTCAAAATTAAATAGATGAGACAATTTAAATACATTCTGTCCTGAAATTGTATTAAGCCTGTGGAAAGGAAGGGGTTTCATCTTGAACTAGTAGCCTCAGTTTCCTTCTAAACACTACAAAGCAGCAACAGTCTTTTTAAAAATTGAGACAAAGTGAAAATATATATTCATGAGTTTGGCCCCAGTTTTATTTTGCCTTTTTTTCTATGCTTTAGGGATCCCTACCCTATCTCTCACTATCCCCTGTCTAAATAAGATATCATCATGCTTAATGTTAAAACAGGACAAATCATCTGTTATTATAAGCATCGATTAATATCGTTCTAACCAATGTAATTAGAAAAGAGGAATCAATAGAAGGTAGACTCAAACAACTAAATTTAGTAAATCCGTGTTTCTATTATTTGTCCTCTCTCTCTGGTGAGCTGTAGTTTGGTAAATTCAAAATGCCAAATGTAATTCCTTATACTCTTCACTTCCTGACCTAGGCACTCCCCTTACCATGATGGACAAGTATGAAGTTAACTAGACAAAGTTTGTGCATCTCTAACTGCAACTGGCAGGAGGTGGGGAATGGACAATATCTAGCTACAGCTCAGGGGCTAGAATTCTGACAAGACCATTCAAGATATCCTCAGTTTTGGTGGTTCGGTGCCTTGGAACCTCTCACACTGAGAAGACATGTGGGAACCAAAGCTTATGCTCCTTTTAGATACGCTATTTAGAGATATCACAAGTGGGCAATGCTGGGAGAAGCCAGGATGAGGGAGTAGGAGATTGAGAATCAGTTTCCAAGGTCCATTGGGGAAAAAAGTCTTTGTTGCTATTGTTTTATATAGCATTTATTTGTTAACACCTGTGAATAGTAATTAAGTATAGACAAGAAATGAGCAATACATATTGGAGAAAATGAGCTGGTGTTTTTGTTTGTTTGTTTGTTTGCTGAAGACATTGAATAGAAAACTAACAAAGATGAGGCAAATTATAAAACTATGAGAGTAAAAATCTAATTACATGTATTTCAAATTTCTAATCCTTTCAGCATATTTATTGTTTTCCCATCTTAAGAATTGTAACAAACTATGCACCTTTGTATTTTCAGTAGCAAGATGGAAATTTACATAAAAACATAAAATAAAAAGTAATGAAGCAGATGCAGAACACTGACAGCAGAAATTCCTAGCATAAGGGTCATCTAGTCTCTGACTAGAGTCAGAGATAGGGAAAAATAAAATATTCAACAGTAGCTTGAGACCCTCAGCTGTGATGGAGCAAGGAGGGAGAGCAACTACTTTCCATTCACAATCTTCAAGGTGGCATTTTCAGAGTATTTTCATTGACACAATGGTTGTTAAGATATAAAAGATACTAGGGGTGCCTGTGTGTCTCAGTCAGTTAAGCATCCAACCTCATCTAGGTCATGATCTTGTAGTTCCTGAGTTGGAGCCCAGAATCAGGCTCTGTGCTGACAGCTCGGGGATCCTGCTTTGGATTCTCTCTCTACCACTCCCCTTCTCATGGTCTGTCACTCTCTCTCTCAAAAATAAATAAACATTAAAAAAAGATATAAAAGATATTGGAACAAGTAGTGTGAGAGCACAATCAATTTGTTCTACAACAAATCAAAACATCAGCAGTCAAACCAAGAAACACATAGCTGGTCGTCCAAGGCAAGTATCTGTTTTGTCTGCTTGCTTTCCAATCAGGACATTTCAGACCCACCCTAAGCTTGATCCTAACTTTATTGGAACCAGGCTATTTCTAACACTCAATCTAGACAAAGCCCAAACCAGGAATCTGAGCTTCCTGGCAAATTAGAGAAGAGTGTTAAAGGAAAAAATGAAAAGAGAAGCTAGGAGAACTAAGAGAACATGCAGCTTCATTATTAAAGCCCCCAACTTTCTCCAAAGCCAATATAAGTAATCAAGATTCTGAATTTGTTTTGCCTTCATTTTTTTGTATTTAATTGTTTTCTCACACGTATAAACTAGTAAAGCTCTTGTTCTTGACTTTTTTAAAAACAAGAGAGTGAACCTGGTTTTCCAAAAGTTGCTTTTCATTCACCTTATGTTTTAAGTTTCATCCATGCTATTGTGGGTAGCTATAGTCCATTTTTACTACTGCATAATATTTCATTGTGTAACTAGTTCACAAATTATTTCTTCATTATTTTTAAAAATTTTTTAAGTGTTTATTTATTTTGAAAGAGAGAAAGAGAGAGAGAGAGAGAGCAAGTGAGCACAGGCAAGAGTCAGAGAGAGAGGGAGAGAGAATCCCAAGCAGGCTCCATAGTGTCAGCACAGAGCCCAACATGGGGCTCGATCTCAAGAACTGTGAGATCATGACCTGAGCAGAAATCAAGAGTCAGATGCTTAACCAACCCAGACATCTCTCTTCATTATTCTTTTGATGAACATGTGTGTTAATTTCAGTTTTTTGATATTATAAATATCTCTATAAAGTTTTTTAAAATTTTATGTATGTATGTTTGTATGTATGTATATATGTATGTATTTAGTTAGTTTTGAGAGAGAGAGAGAGAGAGAGAGAGAGAGAGAGAGAGAGCACTCAAATGAAAAAGGGGCAGAGAGGAAGAGAGAATCCCATGAGGTGCAGAGTGAGGAGGAGAAAGAGTAGGAAGCCCAGAGCCACGCTCAAGCTCATCCCATGCCGGGTCCAAGTTTACTCCGTGCCATGGGCTCAAACTCATGAAGCTGAGATCCTGACCTGAACCTGAAGTCTGATGCTTAGCCGACTGAGTCACTCAAGCACCCCTCCATAAAATTTCTTGTACATGTTTCTTAGTATACATGTGCACGAGTTTCTCTAGTCTATTTACCTGTGATAGTTTTAGGCGTCAATTTGGCTAGGATACAGTCCACAGTTATTAAGACTTTAATCTAGGTGTTGCTGTGAGATATTTTGTTGATGTGATTAACATCTGCAATCAGTTGCCTTTAAGAAGATTATCCTCAATAAGTTAGGTCCAGATCAAATCATCTGAAAGGCTTCACAGGGCGCCTGGGTGGCTCAGTTGGTTAAGGGGGCGACCAGCTCAGGTCCTGATCTCGCAGTTCGTGAGTTCAGGGCCCACGTCGGGCTCTGTGGTAACAGCTCAGAGCCTGGAGCCTGCTGCAGATTCTGTGTCTCCCTCTCTCTCTGACCCTCCTCTGCTTGCACTCTGTGTGTCTCTCTCAGAAAAAAAAAAAAAAAACATTAATCAAATTTAAAAAAAGAAAGAAAGGCTTCGCGAAGAGAAATGAGGTTTTTCTAAGGAAAAAGAAATTCCACCTGTGGACTGCAGCTTCAACTCCTGCCCAAGAATTTCCAGCTTACCCTTCCTGATTTGGACTTAATTAGTCAACCCCCATAATCACATAAGCCAATACATAAACAAACAAAAGCATATTGGGGAGGAGTGGACAAGTATGTCTATTTTTCCGACAGTCTCTATTTCTTGAGTAAAATCCTGACTGGTAACAATATTTATGAGTGGAGTTCCTTTATATTATTATATGTCATATAATATATAATATATACATACATACATACATACATGGTATGTAGGGCATACCATGATTCAGCTTCACTATATAATGCCCAACTATTTTCCACAGTAGTTGTATCAATTTTCATTACTGAAATATATTACAGCTTCCATTACTTCTCATCCTTGACAAAACTTTGACAAAAATTTCTTACTTGTGCCACTCTAGAGAATATTAAATGGTATCTAACTTGGTTTAATTTTAATTTCCATGATTACTAATCATTACCAATAAGTTCAAAAAATATTTTTGTGTTTTTTGGCCATCTGTGCTTCCTCTTTGTGGAATTCTTTCTGTATATTTTAGCCAACTTGAATAATTAGATGGTTTCAAAAATTATTTTATATGGCTTTACATATTTTAAATAATATTCTCTTGCTGGCAATGTGTGTTATAACTGTCATTGTTACATAATGGGTCTTTATTTTTTTAATGGTAATGAATCAAAGGTCCTAAATTTGCTATGGTCTAATGGTCGTTTCTTTTGTCATTGGTACATTTTATGCTGTGCTTAGAAACTCCTACTTTATCATAATGTTATAAAGACACTTTCCCACATTGTCCTTAAAATTAAAAAAATTATCTTTTTAGTCAGTGAGAAGTTGATATTTGCGTATGATCTGAGGTAGCGTTCCAATTTAATTCTTTTCATATATATATTCATAGTTCCTCCTTTCCCCTGACATTTGCAATGCTGATTCTGACATATATTTGTTTCCATATATTAATAGGTCTATTTCTGAGCTCTCTATACTGTTTTATTGGTCATTTGTTAACCCTGTTCCAATTTGTAACAATAAACCTTAATTCCCTGAACATGATTCCTCTTTTTCCAGGTATATTTTGACCATTCAATTAAACTTCTTCAAAAATTCTTGAAGGTATATTTTGACCATTCAATTAAACTTCTTCAAAAATTTTAAATTTATATGTCAACTTCTTAATAAAATCTAGTTTTGATTTTTATCATAATTGCCTTTATTCCATGTATCAATATTTCTCATATTTTTTAAGATATTGAGTCTTCATATGAACATGGTAATTGGCCACTGATAGGTCTTCTTTAACATCTTGATTCTCATTGCTCTCTGTTCTTTTCATCCAGACTAATTTCCTTTTTCTTTTTTTTTTTTTTATTAAATTCTTAAAACAGTGGTGGGTACAGGGAGGCTTTCATCTGTGCTGACCCTCTTTTTGGCCTGAGGGCACCAGTGTACACACAGTGTAAGACATAGCTGGAAACTACTGCCACAGGCAACGAGGCGAACATTTGGGAGGCGTCATTATCACCTTTATAAGCTGCTTTAACCTCTTCTTTCAATGAACAGAATAAATAGTATATGTTGAGAACTAGATCTTAAAGAGCGTAAGAAAGAAAATAAGAGAAGGGAGCAGAAACCAAGATTCATTGGGCCCTATCTCTGTTCTAGGAAATGTATTAAGTGACTTAGACTCATTATAATATTTATCATTGTCTCCACTCTGGAGAATGTTTGGCACATTTCCCCCCTCATCCTGTCGGACTACAATGGCTTCTTTTGAATGGATGTGAAATTCATGGC
>CM053577.1:36266673-36373315 GCA_028646485.1 Cryptoprocta ferox
AGTTCCTTCAATCCCAACTTTCTCAAGGGTTTTTATTAAGAAAGGATGCTGTATTTTGTCAAATGCTTTTTCTGCATCTATCGACAGGATCATATGGTTTTTATCTTTTCTTTTGTTGATGTGATGTATCTGCTTATGGATTTTGAACCTTCTGTTCTTTGCCTTGCCCTTGGTCTGACAGGCTTCTCATCTGTTACATTTCAACTTATATTGTCACTTGTAGACTCCACTAATGTGTCCCCCTGTACATGCTCATCTCCATCATAGTACTTTGTTTATTTCATTGGGCATTTAACTATCTGAAATTATTTCACTTCTTTGAGAGCTTACTTGACTTACTGTATGACTGTCCAGTAGAATTGGGTTTCTAGAGGCAGGGAGCATTTGCCTTGACTTGCCCATTGCTATATCCAATATATTTAGAGCAATACTTTGTACATAGGAGTTTTTTAGCAAATATTTACTGAATGAGTTAATAAATTCCAAATAAACTGGAAGTTCTAATTACAATGAAGTCCAGTAAAATGTTTTTAAAAGGGTTGAATACCAAAAAATACACAAATAGGTAAAACAACCTTAAAGTTTTTACTTTTTTGCTAAAGGACTGATCAAAAGGTGTATTGCAAGGGGCCTGGGTGGCTCAGTCGGTTAAGCGTCTGACTTCAGCTCAGGTCATGATCTTGTGGTTTTTGAATTCGGGCCCCATGGTGACGGGCTCCGTGGTGACAGCTCAGAGCCTGGAGCCTGTTTCAGAATCTGTGTATCCCTCTCTCTGCCCCTCCCTTGTTCATACTCTGTGTCACTCTTTCAAAAATAAATAAACATTAAAAAAATGTGGATTGCATAAGTGGATGAGCTGTCCCTTAGACAAAAGCTCACCCACAATATCCAGGTTCTGATGTTAGAGATTTTAAATCATTAATATCAGCAGACATTTAAGTAAATTATTTCTTACTGGGCAGTTTGATAGATGTTGAGACTATGCAGAAAGAATGAGAACACACAAGGGGATTCCAATATAACTGATGGAAATTGAAATCAGTAAAAGATGTAAAATATAAGGTAGCCTTGTCTTAAGCAGTAAAGCACCTAACGAGTGCTGTGGACATGACAAACTAAAAGATTTGACTTTCCAACAAACACTGAGCACTGAGGACGAGCAGGACTTGAATGGGATTTAAGGTCATGAGGGCTTGTATAAAGAGAGAGAAAGAAAATACTGGGAGAAGTATCATCTGGATGATACAGGAAGGATTATCAGTATACAATTTAACAACCAATTTATCTACTATTAAAGCTGACCAAAGTAAACACTTCTGTTGGAGGGGAAGCATCAAAAACCAATGGAGTGCTTTGGCTTGCATCACCTAATAGAGTTGGCAATACTTTCTACCAGGTACTTATCGAGGATATGTTTTGTAAAATATTCTGTGATGAAAATGCTATTTTCATTTATATAATGTTCCATGACTTATAATGTTTTCATATAAATTATCTATATTAATTCACAATCGGTTAAGAAGGGCATCATTTTCTAGATAACAAAATGTTAAGCCATTTTCAAGGTCATTGGTTAGTAAATTGCAGGCCTATGAAAATGACCTAGAATATTAGGCACTAATTCAGTGATCTTTTACTATCCCACATTTGTCTTCCAGTTAGTGGCAGTGAATATTCATTTCACTTCAAAACTTACAGGTACTTCTGTTCAGGATGAATATATAGGTCATAGCATTTCATATCATAGGTGATATTAGTTTGTATTTTCAGACTAGTTAAGCTGTCAGTATAGCAGAAACATTGCCTTCAAATTTTACTCAATTTCTTAAAAGGAATACGAATGAAGAAATGAATTTAACCTCTGCAGAAATATTTGTGATCAGAAGTTGAAATGCTAGAAATCCAGCCTTTCAGTTTTCACTAATTAAATAAAGTTTGAGGGTATGAAAGGTAAATGAAACTATGAATTTTATGAGGAAAGATAATTCAGGACTGTCATGTTACAGAGTTAACCTATAAGAAATTGAGTTGGTGTCAAAAGTATAATTATGTAATACAAAAGTATTATGCTATTTGAGGTTTTTTTTTTTCTTTTGGAACAACTCAAGAGCTTAAAATTTCTGTTTTGTTTTTGTTTTTGTTTTTCCACCTAGGATATTTACACATTGAATTTTACCAAACTTTTCACTTGTACCAATCTTAAGGGTTATATTTTGCTCAACATTTTACTCTTTGACATTTGTATTGTTATTATAAAGCAAACCCCATTATTTCCCACAAAAATCTATAAAACCAAGGAATTTTGGAAATGTTAAAGTAGAGGAAAATATACCAAATGGCAAATTCTATCAGCCAAGATATGAAGATACAAAATAATCACAAATAGATACCACTTTAATCGAATAGGGAGTTGTCACAAATATTTATGTTGCTGGTGACATTTATTACCTCACAGTTTTCTAAAAATTATTGCAGTATCTTTTTTACAAAAAATTAGAAAAAACTGAAAAATTGACACATGCAACTTTCTTCACTGAATATTATTTTAATACTAATGTGAACATTTTGTTTTATGTACAAACACTTTTCTTTAGGGTGTATTAAAAAAATGAAGAATTCTGTATCTGTTTCACTGGTGATGACAAGTATGTTAATTGCTTGCAGATAACATCTGTTCTAGTGAAATCAAGATGCAGAGGCTGTGTTGGATCTGTGGTGCTAGCAGCTTTCTAAAGCTTTGTCTGGGAGACCCACTGCATACATTTCAGACTCTCTGGGCAGCTGGAGGGCTTTTGAGTTTTTTGAGAACTTTCCAGCAACTGAAATAAAATCTGCCAGGAATCCTGGGTCATCGAAATGTCTCCTTTTGAGCAGTGGACTCACCTTTGAAGCTCCAAGATATCCACTGACCATGACGCCTGAGTGTGCTCTGGCTAAAGCAAGTTCAGGGTGAGCTGCCGACCGCCTGCATGCAAGAGTGGGCCTCTGACTTCCTTCTCTGTTTACAGAGCAGGGTGAAGGGCCTCTCTGGAGGGAATAGCAAGAGCCTGGTCAATATAATGTCAGATATAAAAGGCCCTTATGCTCAACAGGCCACGTTTACAATTCTACAGGGTTCATGGACTACAATTGCTTACCAGATGTGCCTATGGAATTGGCTAACCATGGCATCATGATGGCTCTGCTCCCAACCTTTTCCAGGCTCTGTTTGTTTGTTTCTCCTTTAAGCTATGAGTTTGGGTAAATTCTGATGTGCTGTTCCTAGAAGAGCCAATACTACTCACCTGTGGATCAGTCATGGTGACTCTCACTCTGTACCTACTCCAGTGAGGCCTGGAGTGCCAGAAGCATATTCATTATTTGCAGACCCAGTTGACTATACACATCAATAGGGGATCTCATGGGGTCTACAGGTAGGCTTACAGTGGTGTAGTTCAAGAATTTTTTTTAAAAAATCAGTATTTGTTACAGGTTATATAGTTGAGAAAAACTGAAACCAGAGAGATGGATGGAAACATGAAGTCAGTTAGCATATGAAATACCTGAGAAAAAGATCAAAGATGAAATCTCATGACTATGAAAAGTGAATGCAGGGAGAATAGAGAGATTACATATGAATGTTTTACTATAGTGAAAAATTTTATTTTTAAAGTTTCACTCAAAAATTTAATTGCTTATTGCCAATATGAGTTTTTAAATATATTTTCATTGTGTTTTACACAACACTTGTATAAAAGCTAATGATGTAGTAGCTTAAAATAAATACAGTCTGACTTTGTAATCTAGGAGAAATAAGCCCCTTTCACTAGTTCATCTGAGGACACTTCCTATGTAATAACAACATTACAGCAAAGTCATGTTGGAAAGTATATTTCCTCAGCTGAAGAAACACTCCACTCTTTCAGGTTTTCCTGCCATTGCTCTGAACCACGAGGAGATTAAAAAAAATATCCTTTCCAACTTGGAGGCAATGTATAAAATATATCTGTTAAAAGAAAGAATAGACATAAGTATCAAAAAGATTAATAATTATGTTCTCAGGATTGTAGTTCCAGAACATGTACTACTGAACAAATAGTTAAATTGATTGACCGAGAGGGCAATTCCATGGTTTTTGTCAGCACAGATGGTAGTAAAGAAATCAGCTTCTACTGACTGTTTTCAGGAGTGTACTTTCTATACTTCTGCAACAAAAATAAGCTTCATTCTTCCAAACTGATCCAGCTTCAAATTATAACCTCCAGCAATCCAAGACTGTATTCATAAAAATTAACAGAAAGTTTGATTTTTCAAGGAGTCATTTTTAAAACTTGGGTAGGATTTATTTGAACTTAGAATTTTAAAACACTTTGGAAGCCTAATTTATAAATATATCTATATGTTTTTACAAAAACAGATATAGATTACACATAAATATACACACACATACATGGTCATAGACATTTACCTTTTGCTTCTTATTGGGTGATAGCAATCTCTTATAAAATGCAGTTGGTAGTTTTTTGAAGGATATATTTATTTGTATTTTTCTGGATAGAATACCTCAAAATGGTGCAAAGGTTCATCGATACTGCACCAAGCTGCACTTGGGATTCTTGCCTTCATCATTCTATGCTGCTAATTATCGTTTCTCTACCTTGTTGATACTATCAAGAGAAACTATGAAGTTTTCCAGGACAGTCATTTTCAATAGCAGGAGAGCAATTACTTTGTCCATTTGTACTATTATTTGCTTATGACCTTTCAGTGGTTATAACAAATAATATTTTTGTTCTCTCCTTATCAACCACCAAAATTTTTCTGAAATTTTGACACTTCTTGAGAAAGAGAGTAAGAGCAGGAATAATTAGATAACAATTTAAGATAGGTTACATTTATGAAATATTCCATGTTGAAATAACAGGATAATATAAGATGTTTGCTTTATATCTGGATAAAATTATCTTTGTTTTTCCTTTCCAACATAGGCAAGTAAAAGTTTAGAGTTGATATTTTTGTGTGAGAATGACTTTACAGAAAGAACTAAATTGGCAAAAATTTCAAACCAGCAAACTAAATAGAAGCATAAAGATTTTTAAAAGGTAAATATTGGCAATTGTTTAATCATTGAAATGATCAGCAACAGATATTTTTAATTTAACAGTAATAGATGAATTGAGTTGGGAAGGTCATGTTACTGAAACGAAAACAGTTATAGATATTTATTTATCTTAAAAATACTAAGAAAAAATATTAATGTGTTTGAGTATAAATCAGGTTATAATCTGATTTTAAAAATCCTTTGTGCTGGGAGCTCTTTTTGATAATTAGATTACTGTTCTCAGCTCCTTAAAGTGAGCCAATTGAAATTACTTTTAAGAAATCATTCATTTCAGACTTTTAAAATTAAAAATGTCATTTTGAAAAGATATACTTTCATTTTAAAAATGGCACATATAACATAATTCATTTCTTAAAAAAAACTGTAACCTTTTGTCTTCTAGAATTATATAGGTTAGCAGGTCTCATCATGCATGTTAACCCTGTCAAGGTAGCCTCTATTTCTCCTTTGTAGAACTTATCCCTTTTCTAAGTAATAAATTACTTGCTCAAATAGTGCTTCCCTAGTAGACATCGAGCACCACAAGGAGAAAGACCTGGGTTGCCTTATCAGTGGATCTGTAGTTCCTGGTACAGAGTAGACATTCAATTACTATTTGTTAAGGAAAGGAAGAAGGGAGAGGGAGCGAGAGGTAGAAATTGAGGAAAACAGATCATCTGTGAGTATTGCTTGTTAGATCAGTTTGATCTCAAGGATGCTGTCATCTATCAAGAGAAGGCAAGAGGTGCCATTTTCTTTTGAAATCTGATGTGAAAGGCAATGTTTTAAGACAAGAGCAAGAAAGGAGAAAAAAATTCAGAGCATAACACAAAACTGGAAAATAAAAACCAGGCTGAGATAGTTTAAAGGAAGAAACACAAAGGTCAAAGCAGGTTAAACTCAAGAGTAGACATATTTTATTACCATCAAGGCAAAACTAACTACATGATAAAAGTAAATTAAATGGTGTGTTAGATCAGAGGTACTCAAAGAGTACAGGACAGTGTGGGTCCAGTTTCACCTGTCCATGAGATTAGTACAGAATGAAACAGTAAGCATTTAGGATCGTTAATACAATTGGATGGAATAATTTTGTGTCTGTCAAATCTGATGAATTACAGATTTGGGTTTTACCTGTACATTTTCTATTTGATTTTTTGGAAGCTAATTTTTTAATGTTTTATTTATTTTTTGATACAGAGAGAGACAGAGCATGAGAGGGGGAGGGGCAGAGAGAGAGGGAGACAGAATTGGAAGCAGACTCCAGGCTCTGAGCTATCAGCACAGAGCCCCATGTGGGGCTCGAACCCAGGAACGTGAGATCATGATCTGAGCCCAAGTCAGAGGCTTAACTGACTGAGCCACCCAGGCGCCTTGTTTTGGAAGCTACTTTTAATTGAATATTTTTAAAAATAAAAATGGTACACTGCAAAAAAAATTTTTTTTAATGTTTAAAATTGAAAACCTTTTAAATGTTTAAAATGTAACAACTGGCTTTTCCCAAAGACAGCCTAAGAAGCATTGACTTAGACAAAATGTTGGCAGTAATGCATGGTTTTTACTGCTTCTATCTCCTTTGTCATTGACAATTCTATTTGTCTTCCAGTAAGTATACATGAATGCCCTCTGCAAGCTTTCTCACAAAGAAAAAATAATCTTAAACATAATGGGAATTATTTTAAACACTTTTCTAATTTGTTGCATGTGACAGTACGTGAAACTTCAAGTAGAATAAATAGAGGTTTTTGGTTTAGCTTCAATACACAAAGCTAAGGCATTGTCACCACGTGGGTTTGAAATTCTTTTCTGTTCAATTGTTTCTATAAATGTTTACATAGAAATATACACTTTTCAAGCATTTGCAAACAGTCGCTTGCTATATTATAGGTCCATTAAATGTTTCTTTCAGAAAAACTTGTAAGCAGAAATAGTGACCTTAAGATCTTCTTAAATTCCTCCAATTTTCTCCTTCTATAACAGCACTCCATATCTTAAGTCCCGTTATACCCTTTCTGTCCTTTAAAAAAATATTAGAACGTATTTCAGACACGCAAAAAATATATTAGGAATGGCATAATAAACTTCAATATATGTAACAAGGAGCTTAATGAATTAAATGTTGCAAAAACAGTTGAAGACCCTGGGAGCCCCTTGCCCTGATCATGTTCTCTCTCCTTACTTCCTTCATGGAGAGGTAAATGCTGGTTTTTATTGTTTCTTTGTCAGTTTCTTTTTTAATTTTTAAAAAATGTTTATTTTTTAGAGAAAGAGAAAATCTGAAGCAGGTTCCACGCTCTGAGCCATCAGCACAGATAAGAGGCTGACATGGGGCTTGAACTCATGAAACATGACATCATGACCTGAGCTGAAGTCAGATGCTCAACCACCTGAGCCACCCAGGTGCTCCTCTCCTGTCAGTTTTAATAAGGAAGGTGAGTCTCAGGTTTTTTTGTGTTGATGACTGAAATGTGGAGAAAACTCTTAACTCTTCTGAGAATACTAAGCTGGCAGGCTCACACTGCTGAGTTGCAGGTAACTCTGTTTCTAACTGCTGGGTTTTGAAAGGGCTCAATAAGCAACATTGTTTCCTCCAGCTGAGTTCAGAACCAAGTAAAAGACAAAGAAATCAGACAGAAGCAAATGAAAGAGCCACCAGCTTTAGATTTGGCGATATGATATTCTAGCACTCCCGACTAGAACTTTTCTGACAATAAATAAATAAATAAATAAATAAATAAATAAATAAATAAACGGAGTCAACTTACCATGTAAGAGAGAGAAAATGGTCGTTCTTTCTGACACAGGCAGATCTCAGGTGAAAGGAGAGAGGAGGGAGGCAGAGCAAGTACAAATCTTTCTCCTCAAATTACCAACCAGATAAATACTTCCTGTTTCCTTTGGGAAAAATAGTGAGTGGGAAGAAAAAGGCAACCACTCTCACTCTGGATGTCCCTAAACTTGGACGAAGGTCTGGGGAAAGAAACACCTCCCCAACATGTACTATGCCCCTTAAATTTTCTTCTACTTTTATTTTATACATAAATATGCAGAAGAAATATTGTGTATTGTCATTGTGCTTTTAAGTTTATTTTTTAGCCGTATAAATTTAATAACCTAAAATACACACGGTGGATTGTGTATTTTATACAGTGGGGTTCTGATACTAATTTCTCATTCTTTCTCAGAAAGAAACGATGAAAGATTTCTTAGTTCTGGCCAAAATAATATTCTGAGTTAGGTTTAATGGTGTTCTTTTCTTGAATTTCTTAATTTTAGCTCATTCATTTTTTCTGTACTTCCTTCTATTATATTTTTAAAAATAGCTTTGTTAAAATATTAATCACATAGCATATAATTCACCCACTTAAAGTGTAAAATTTAATGGTTTTTAGTATATTCATTCAGAGACAGTGCAATCATCACCATAGTCAACTTGAGAAACTTTTCATCATGTTAAAAAGAAACAATGTATCCTTGAGATACCATCCCCACAATGTCTCCACCTGGCTCCCTTTCCTAAGCGATCACTAATCTACTTTCTGTCTCTTTAGACTTCCTTATTCTGGATATTTCATATACAATATGTGGTTTTTTGTGAGTGGTTTATTTCACAAGATTTTCAAGGTTCATCCATGTTGTAACACAAATCATTACTACATTCATTTTTATGCTTAATAATATTCCATTTTATGGACATAGCACATTTTTTGTATCCATTATCAGTTGATGGATATGTGGGTTGTTTCCACCATTTGACTATTATGACTATGTTGCTATAAATATTCGTGTCTAAAGTGTTTCTCTTGTAGACAAGTATGTACTTAGATTAGAGTTTTTTAAATTTATTTTTAATTTATTTTTAATTTTTCAGGGAGAGAAAGTGACTACAAGCAGGGGATAGGGCAGGGGGATAAAGAGAGAGAGAGAGATAATCTTTTTTAAGTTTATTTATTTTTGAGAGAGAGAGAGAAGAAGAGAGAGGGAGTATGAGCAGAGGAGGGACAGAGAGAGAGCGAGAGGGAGAGAGAGAATCCCAAGCAGGCTCCACACTGTCAGCACAGAACCCAACACTGGACTCAACCTTACACCCATGAGATCATAGCCTGAGCCAAAACAAAGAGTCAGATGCTTAACCAACTAAGCCACCCAGGTGCCCTGAGAGAGAGAGGTCTTTAGCAGGCTCCACGCTGAATGATGTGGGGCTTGATCATGTGACCCTGGGATCATGACCTGAGCCCAAATCAAGAGTCAGACACTCAACCAACTGTTCCATCCAGGCACCCGAAGATTTTTTTTTTAATCCAGTATGACAGTCTGCATTTTTATTTGATTGTTTAATCCATTCACACTTAATGTTATTATTTATGCAGTTGGATTTATGTCTTCCATTTTTCTTTTGGTTTTCTGTGTCTCATGCCTTTTGGTTCCTTTATTTCACTTCACTGCTTTCTTTTTTATTAAGTATTTTTCAAAGAAGAATTTAAACTTATTTAATGATTTTTTACTATATCTATTTATCTATCTTTATCTATCTATACATGTACATACACACACACATATGTTACTGGTTGCTCCAGGGCTTACCATATATATCTTAACTTATAGAATCAGCCTTAGCTTTAAACTGGCTTGATTCCACTAAGATTGAGAAACATGTGACTACTCTATAACTATTCTATTTCTCCCTCTGTTGCGGTATTATTGTCACATCTATTAATGTTATATATTACATCAGTAATTATTACAAACCCAATAATATAAAAGTTCAATTCAGCTTTGTTCCTATTTGCCTCCTTTGTGCTGTTATTGACAAACATATTACATTTTAATGTTATAGGTCTAATATTACATTTATTTACATAAGTTTATAGGCCCAATATACAGACTATTGTATACAATTACTTTTTAAATCTGTTAAGGGAAGAAAGGAGAAAAACATGTTTTTATCTTGTCTTTCATAATTATGTAAGTAGGGGTTTTTAATTTTTTAAGCAGAGTTACTCAGAGATGAGGCAACATGTGTCTCCATATTCATTTTATTTATGCTAGTCTTGAAAATACCAACTAAAGAATGTATAGACACATCACACACCCAAAATATTCCCAAGCATGCATTTTGTTGTTCATTTTTATTCACCACTCAACTCTCATCACCTCTACTCCATATCCCTTCTAAACTTTAATCTGGTTCCTCTCTTGAAGTGGTATTAGTCAAGCATATGCTGTCCATCACTAGCTATTGTGCTCCTTGGTGTGAACAGGGCCTTGTGTCTAGTGCAATCAAGGTTTATAGCTGACGAGCTCATTTGGATCCTGCTTCACTTGGTCCCCTTCCAGCTATGTTCTTGGCTTACTTCACTTTGGTGGTTGAGAAATTACATGGACTGTAACATTTATCCTTCCTTATCTTACCTGCCTCTTCATATATCTTACTGACTAAGACATGTTCTTCTGATTTAGTACACTTTATTGCTATTAAAATAACACAAAAATCCAAATATACCTAATCACATTATTATAACTTTCTTTTACACAGTCTCTAATGAAGCATATTTTATAAAAGTATTGCAAAACAAAATAAAATTTCCTTCCGGCCAATATTATCCATCACTAAGTAGTATGACAGAGGAATAATTACCATCATCACAATATTATTATACATCATTTCATGTGTTTAAATGCTTTCTCTGGCCCAGTCTCTTTGTTAAGTAATGCATAGACATTCTCAGAACTGCCCTGTAATTTATGTATTATTATTATCCTATAAATGAGAGTACTGAGATTCAGGGATATTAAATACCATCCAAGGGTCACAAATCAAGTCAGAGGTAACGCCAGGATGTAGGAATTCCTATGGAGTCATATAGACATGAAAACTAATTCTGCCAGTTAGGAACAAAAGTTTTGGAAAAGAGTCCTTAAAAGAGGTGACATCTGAACTGAGTCTTGAATAACAGATAAAGGTTCAGACGGTTAATAGTATGGGTAGATTATGTATACCAGAAAAGGGAACAGAGCTAACACGTGGAGGAATGAGGGAGTGTGGCACCATAGGGAAGCCACAGAGATCAATATGACAAAAATACAGACTGTGTTGATGAAAGGGTGAGGTTTTATTGGAACAGAACCACACTTATTTGTTGCATGTTTTCTATGGCTGTCTAAGTATTACAAAGGCAGAGTTGAGGAATTGCGACAATGTCCATCTGGCCCACAAAGCTGAAAAGTATTTGTTATTTAAAAAGTTTGCCATTCCCTATCTTAGAGAGTTAATTGAGTTTTACAATTAAAGATAAGCAAAAAATTATTTCTCCTCCTTTATTTCATTTCCAGCATTCTTTATTTCTTTGAGTAGATTCAAATTTCTTTAATGTTTATCTGTTTGTTTAGAGAGAAAGAGAAAGAGAGCACAAGCAGGGGAGAGGCAGAGAGAGAATCCCAAGCAGGTTTTATGCTGACAGTGCAGATCGATGCGGTGGGGGGGGAGGGGCTGTGAGGGGGGGCGTGGAGCTTGAACTCACAAACTGTGAGATTATGATCTCAGCCGAAATCAAGAGTCGAACACTCAACTGACTGAGCCACTCAGACTCTTTTAGATCCTAATTTAATTGAGTATCATATTCCTGCTGCCTGAAGATTTCTTTTAAGATCTTTTGTAGTGCAGGTATATTAGAAAATCACTACTCTCCAATCAGTGATGAGCTGGGTTACCAATATAAGTGTAGTCTCACCTAAAGGATATAAGGAAAGCTACCTCTGGTTTGCTTCTGTTCTTATAACATAGCTCTCCAGAGTTTCTTCATGCTCTTTTTTTTTTAAACTTTTATTTAAAAAAATTAAAAAATTAATACAAGGGGCTGAGTGTACAAATACAAATACAAATACTGAGTGGCTTAGTCAGTTAAGCATCCTACTCCTGGTTTCAGCTCAGGTCATGATCTCACCGTCTGTGAGTGCAAGTGCCACATCCAGTTCTGCACTTTCAGTGCAGTGCTTGGGATTCTCTCCCTTCCCTTTCTCTGTCCCTGCACATTCTCTCTCACAAAATAAGTAATTTAAAAAATATATTTAATGTTAGAAAATTTTAAGAATAGTACAATGAACTCTCATGCACACTCACCTAGAGCGACCATTGTTAATATTTTTCCACACCTTCTCTACACACACACACACATGCATACACACACACTCTGTATCAGCTGAAATATTTGAGAGTGTCATCTCTCATGACTTTTCACCCCAAAATACTTCAGTGATGTTTCCTAAGAAAAAGGACATTTTCTTACATAAAACATGGCACAAATATTAAATTCGGAAAAATTAAACATGAATACAAAAATATTTCACCTATTACTCAATGTTGTCTTTTACAGAATCTTTTTTTTTTTGGTCAGGTATCCAATGGGGAGTCATGAATGCATTTATTTGTCATATGTCTTTAATCTCTTTTAATTTAAAAGTATCTATATCTTTCTTTATGTAGCTTTTTTGATTGTAATATAAGTGCCTGACATTAAGCTTTTGATTGCTGAGGCATCTATTTCAAAGACGTTCATTCTGAATAAACCATTGCCAGCTGTAGGGCACAGCTACTAGCAAAACAACTAGGTAAGATACCAGATCACCCCTACCCATAACATTCCTTTTTAGAACCATGGTAATATAGATTACTGACCACTTAAAGTGACTTCACATTTTCTTTCCTTGATCCAAATTTCCATTCTTATACTTTAAATTCACCAATGAAGAGTGAACCCCTGGCACTCCAGGCACTCTGTCCTCAGACCCTAATTAAAACAACCCCTGGCTCATGCTCCTTCCCTCTCTCTCTCTACCTGGGACCTCACTGGCCTGAGGTCTACCTGGGACCTCACTGGCCCTCAGGTTTGCTGTGTATCTTCCAGCACCTATGAGTAAAAAATCTTGTTTTTCGAAGTTCCCTGGTGGTTTTGCTGAGCTGTGTTGTGTGGTAATAATAAGAACCACATGGGCCAGTTTAGGCACAACATTGGCCCTGGTGGTGGGGAATGGATGCGGGGCTCACTACAAGTAAATACTGAATCCCGGATGAGAGCCTCAGGCATGCCTTGCCAAGAACATCACTATCAGTAGGCGGGGACTGACACAACACTTTGTCTTTCACAAAGTGACTTCTTTAAAGAAAACATGTCAGATGTTTTGTAGAAAGTCCATCATTTAGGTTGTCTGCTATTTGTTCCATGAATAGAATCAGATTATGAATCTATTCATATGATTCCTGGAAGGAATACTATATAAGTAATGCTGTATCCTTCTTAGCATATCATGTCTAGAGGCTCACAATATTTCTTTCCTGTGTTGTTGATGATGTCGACTTTAGTCACTTTGTTAAGGCAAAGTCAGGTTTTTTTTCACTGTATAAATATCATTTTTCCTTGGCAACTACTAAAGTAATGAGGACATTTTCCCCCAGATTGCATAAATAACTTACATTCATCCACTGATTTTATCCCAGTTGTAATGGTCTGCCAGAAGTCTGATCTCTCAACTTTTTGTTCTACTCAGAATTGGATAGTAAAAAGGGCTGCAGATCCTCAGTGTTAATATGCCACATCTATGGCTTTCATTTCTTGCCTTTTCTGTTTGCAGGTCTTTGTTTCTTAAGTATGAGACTGCTGTAGATTTTACTTTGAATTGCAAAAGGTTTTAGTTTAGATTCCAGCCTTTTATGTAGTCTTAGAATATATTTAATGTCTTCTGTGGCAAATGGTTATGTATCTGCGGACCTCAAGATTTCAATATTGTCTCTCTACCCTCAAGGCAACTGCCAAAGGTTACATTGCTTTCTCCTTCTTTTAACTGTTGCCCTCTGTCTGGGCAAGCTACACACTTCACCCCATATCAAGAACTGGCAACTCCCCCATATAAAACAAACAAACTCAGCCACTATTTATCTCCTCACCTCTGAATGGTTTTCCTCTCTATGTAATTTAGGCCCATTTAATCCTCACATCTTCCATAGGTCTAGGATGCCTTTTCAAAAGTAATTTTTGTAATTTATCTTTTTCTGTTAGTTGTAAATTGTGAATATACTGGCTTGACATACTCTTTTAAATCCTGTTAGAAGTGCACAGTCAATCTACATTTGTATCTGGTAACCTCAATATCTGCATTACTTGCGGTTCTGTTTCTATTAGTTGTTTCTCCTCTTGCCATTTTTTTTTTTTTTGGTCACATGGTCTGTCTCCATACCTGCCTGGTAATTTTTTCACTAAAAGACAGACATTTTAAATGTTTTCTTTTTTTTAATGTTTATTTCTTTTTGAGAGAGAGACAGAGTGCGAGTGGGGGTAGGGACAGAGAGAGGGAGACACAGAATCTGAAGCAAACTCCAGGGTCCAAGCTGTCAGCACAGAGTCTGATGCTGGGCTCGAACGCACAAACCATAACATCATGACCTGAGCTAAAGTTGGATGCTTAACTGACTGAGCCACTCAGGCACCCCAAGGACAGCCATTTTAAATGAAAACTTATAGAGCTTTTTTGTCCGGAACCACCATCTTCCAGTAACTTGCCAAAATGACCAACACAAAGGCAACACAAAGAGAAAGAGGAGAGGCACCCACTATATGTTCTCTAGGCCTTTTAGAAAACATGGAGTTGTTCCTTTGGTCACATACTGTGAATCTACAAGGAAAGTGGTATTGTGGACATCAAGGGAACAGGCACTGTTCAAAAAGGAACATCCCACAAATGTTTTCATGGCAAAACTGGTAGAGTCTACAATGTTATCCAGCATGCTGTTGGCATTGTAGTAAACAAATGAAGGGCAAGATTTTTGCCAAGAGAATTAATGTACCTATTGAGAATATTAAGTGCTCAAAGAACCAAGAGAGCTTCTTGAAGCGTGTGAAGGAAAATGATCAGAAAAAGAAAGAAGCCAAAGAGAAAGGTACTTGGGTTTAACTGAAGGGCCAGCCTGCTCCACCCAGAGAAGGACATTTTGTGAAAACCAGTGGAAAGGAGCCTCGGCTGCTGGAACCCATTCCCTAAGAATTCATGGCATGAATTCATGTAAAAAATAAGTGTAAAAAATATAAAAGACCTCAAGACCGTAAAACAAATAAGTAAGTGGAAAGTTATAGGGATAATCTGAAGTTCTAGATGATGCGATCTTCCTCAAAAGAGGATTCATTTTGTTTTAGGCATATAGGCAAATTCCTTAAATCAATCAGGAACTGAAACTTTTCTAGACTAGGCTTTATTCTTTAGGAGGGTTGATCTATTTCTGTTTCTGCCTTATTCTTTATAGAGTATAGCCCATTAGGAATCTCATTTGAAAGCTGAATTATATATCAGATCTCTCTCTCTGGAAGGTCCTGAAGTCCAATTTTTGTTTCCAAATTCTCAAAAGACTGCTGGAGACTTTGTTCAGTTTCTCACCTTCTCAGCTGGAGTCTGCAAACTAACAAAAGTCAAATAGAAAAATAGTGCTGAATATTGGATTTTCTCTCTTTATCACCCTTCTGTATGGTATCTTTGATCCTCTCTGAGATCTCTATGTCCCACTCTCCAGTGTTTCAAACCAGATTTTCTGTGTGTGTATATATGTGTGCGTGTGAATGTACGTATGTATGATTCTTGCATTTTAGTTATACTCAAAGCAAAGATTGTTCTGTAATAAGCTATGCTGCCATTTTTGATAATATAAAATCCATGTTTTTGTTTATTTGCATTTGCCTGATATTCATGATATACTTACGTACATTTTCTACCTTTCATTTAGGATTTAGGCATAGCTCATGTACTGGGCACAGAGTTAGGTTTTACTTTGTGACCCAATCTGAAAATCTTTTTCTTTTAATAAATCTTTGTCTTTTCTTTTAAACCATATTTATAAATAGGAGCTTATGTCTTCCCTTAGTTCTGACTATATTTTATGTTGTGTTTTCTGTTTTTATGGTTTTTAAAAAGTCTTTCATTATGTAGTCTTTTTTCTTTGCTTGGTATGTATATTTGTAATTCAAAATACTTATTTTTTTAATTTTTATTATAGGGATTACTTTTATAATTTTGTATCTTACTTTAAGCCTTGTATTTTAAAAACGATGTCTGTCATACCCCTATCACAATCATTATAGCATTATCCTATTTCTTTTTTATTACCCTCCCCTCATTCCATCCAAATTTAGTCAGTATTATCTTTTATAGTATTTGCTTTTATATGTTTAAGTCAATTAATATTCTGATATTTGGTTTATTTCAGCTTGGACTAAAGTCATTTGATCCCAATATTTACACAAGGTAAACTGCAAACCTTCTCTAAGCCCCACCTTTAAATTGTGAGGCATAAGTGTAAGTTGTGAAGGCATGTCATATTTACATTTTCATTAGTCACCTTAAATATCTGCAGTTAATATATGTCAAGAATTTAGAACAGTGCCTAGTACAAAGGAAGAACTATGTAAATGTTTTCTATGTATTTTGGTTGTAATTAAACATTTATATATAGTACTCACATGGTCTTTTTGCTGTAGTTTCTTTATTCATCACTTGGTGGGCTGAACTTCACCCTCTTATAGTTTTCTCAGAAAAGTTCAAAAAATCTATGCATGTAAATTACTGTATTTTACAACTTGAAGGATAGTTTGGCTTGATGTGACATCCTTGGGTTAATATTTTTTAATCAAATTTTTTAGTTGTTATTCAATGGAATGGCATTGAATGTTGCTGTGGGGGAAATGTGGGACAGTCTAATGCTTTTCCTACTATAAGTGATTTTTATTCCTTTCATTTATACATGAGAGATTCTTTCTTTATCTTTCAAGTCCAATAATATCTTAGAATTAAACATTCTGGATCATTTTTTTTCATGTGTATTGCACACTTATAAATATTTAGACTAAAGTATTCTCTTATTTCTTAAAAAAATCTTGAATTATAATTTAATTGTAATCATGGGTTTTCTTCTTAAATTTTAGATATCTTTACTGAGGACTCCAATTATAAATGGGTTGTATCCCTTTGCTTTCTATGTTGTTTCTTCTAATCCTTTTTCCCTTCATTTTCCTTTCATTTATGTAGCTCCACCTCATTGCCTCTTTGTAATATATGAATAAAATTCAAGTCCATGTTAGGATATCAAATGTTCTATAATGTTTTAAATTCTGTAGTTATGATTGAAATCACTGTATTTGCAAAATGATATATGTTGTTTTTCACTCGAGTCCTGATGGAATAAAGCCTGTGCAAACTGAGGGATGTCAAAATACTGCATTTGATAAGTATAAATAAGAATAAACAGTGACATTTCATTTCACATAAATTATGATATATAAATGCAAGAAGTAAAGTCTAAGGAAACCTATTAACATCATTTCCAATTCATGTAGTAATTTTCAGTCTATCTGTAGAGCTCCAGATATGTGAAACTAAGAGGAACTACCCATTACAGTTTCCTCATTTCAGGAAAAATTCTGATATTCAAAGAGATCAGGTGAGCTTTTCTAGACTCTGTCAAGGAAAAATCTAAGTTCTCATAGTTTTCTAATATTGGAGACACACACACACACACAAATACCTGATGTTGTTTCAACATCCTCATTATGGCTTTAGAAGCCCACTCCCAGGCACTTATTTTCAATTTCTACTTTGAATAGACTATAAACCAAATAAAATTGTGATACAGACAGCTTTGATCACTAACATAGGCAATAACTTCACTTAGAAAATGGTATTCTGCACCAGCATGTTTCAGGGACCTTCACAGATACTGGAGAAATTCTTCAGCAGCAGGTTGATACCTACTTCCACAAAGCTCTTCCCTTACGTGTATAATAAGAAGAACCGTCTAGCATTTTTAATGGCATATACAAAGCAACTTATTCAGTACATGGCACCCTATATATCTATAATGTATGATAATTATTATAAATTTGTAGATTCAGAAACTAAGTCTCAGAGATGATAAGTGAAATTTCTTAAGATCGGCTAGTTGGAAGCAGAATTAAAATTAAAATTCAGCTCGGTCCATTTTAAGCCTCTCTGAAATTTTCTTTACATTAACCTGAAATCTTTCTCAACACATTTGTTCTAGATCTAGCTTTCAAAACAATAAAAAATAAATATAATCTCTCTTCAACATAACAGTTTAAAATACTTAAAGGTAGTTATCATATACCACAATAGTCTTTCTTTCTCTAAGTTAAATATTCTCTTTCTGGTAGTTCACCTTTAATATGACATGTAGCTCATTTTAGAGTCCACTCATCAATCTAATCATTTGTTCTGAACATGTTCCCATTTGTCCATGCCTCCTTCTAAAATGTAACATCTAGAAATTATCAAAACACTCCAGTTGTGCTGTCAGTGCCAAGTAAAAAGTAGACCATTTAGAGGTCTAACTATTAACTGAGAATAATGAGGAATTGCTGTATCTTGGCTGAACTCAAGTACCAGGAAGAGAAAAAAAAGAAACCTTAGAAAAAATATCTCCTTTCAGTTGGGTCATAATATTCTGCTTCTGACAGAAAGTAGTCCAAAATAACCACCACTTTTACTGAATTCTGAAGATATAAATATGCTGGTATTCTGCAAGAAGGCACCAATGCTGAACCCAGGAAGTTCATAGGACAGTCACTTTGAGCAGCTGTTTTTCTTGAATTTACAAACAAACCTGTTACTTCTACCAGGGACAGAGAGATATCTGCTGCATGCCTCCTATATTTTAAGCACAATTTATACTATTTTATCCTAACCATACCCCTACAAGTTATGGATTATTGTGTCCATTTTATGTATGCTGAATTGAGGGATGGTAGAGTCTATTAGCATTCATTTATTTACCTTCACAGTAGAGACTAGAGACTTGCCCATATTTTTGCAGCTAGTAAGGTGCAGAGCTCAAATTTCACATTAAATCTGAGGGACTGTCCAAGAGTCCATGTGTTTTCCTTGTCAGATTACCTCATAAGATGTGGTAGGCAGCCTCTAAAATACTCCTCAATGATTCTTTGCCTCCTGATATTTGTGCTCTTGTGTAATTTCCTCTTTATGAGTGTGGGCTTGGCCTCGTGATGCCCTTGATGAATAAAATATGGAAAGTGTGATGTAATGTCACATCCAAAATTAGGTAACAAAGAGATAGTGTCTTCCATCTGTATTATTTCTCCTCTTGCCCTTTTAATCAATCACTCTAAGGAAAGCTAACTGCCCTATGGTGAGGAACCCTGTGGAAAGGCCCACATGGCAAAGAGCTTATGTCTCAACCACAGCCAGCAAGAACTTGAGACCAGCCAATAGCCAGATGAGTTGAATGCACACTTTTTTTTAGAAGAGCCTTGAAATGACCTTAGTCCCAGCCAACACTTTGATTTTAGCCTTTGAGAGAGGCTGAGACAGAGATACTCAACTGAGCTATATCTTGGTTCCTGACTCATTATAATTATGAGATAATAAATATGTTATTTTAAGCTACTAAGTTTTGGGGTAATTTGTTACACAGCAATAGGTAACTAAACACCATACAAAAGCAAAAAGTCCGTGGGAAAGAAGCAGAATTGCACAAAATCAACTATATGTATGTCTTTTATCCATCAGGAATTGGGTGTGCTCTAAACCTTGTCCCAAATTTGTGCTTATTTCACAGCTACAATAACCACCTTCTTAATGTAGTTGAGTCTCACTTTGTGTGTGTGTTGAATTGTGCTGGTTCTGAAACTTTTTTTCTTAAACGTGGTGAAAAGGGTAAACTTATTTCTTATATTTTCCCTTGTTGTGATTGCTAACAAACAAGGCTGTTAACATGTAAATATGTCTCATCTAACTAACAATGGATTTTTTTTGGTTGCTTGTTTTATAGGAGAAAACCAGAAGCTGGACTACAAGGTTGTGTCATGACTTTATTCACCAATGTACTGGAAATACATTTTAAAGCTATTGTCATGACTTATATTCCCCAATGTATTTCCAGTTCAGCTCATATAGCAGTCATATATGAGTACTTATACAGAATACAATCTTATTGGCAACTTAACTGTACTGAGTATTAAAATTAATAAACATGAACCACAGTCCAATTGTACCTTTCCTGTTCTCCTTGTCTCTAAGAAGTAATGCTATAAGAAATTGATACATTCGGATTGCCTGGGTGGCTCAGATGGTTAAGCATCCAACTTTGGCTCAGGTCATGATCTCACAGTTTGGGAGTTTGAGCCCAGTATTGGGCTCTGTGCTGACAGCTCAGAGCCTGGTGCCTATTTCAGTTTCTGTGTCTCCATTTTTCTCTGCCCCTCCCCTGCTTGTGCTCTGCTCTCTCTCAAAAATGAATAAACATTAAAAAAATAAATAAATAAGTTGACACATTCAGTTTGGTCCAAAGATCCTTGTCATAAGTGTTTCAAAGGGAGGTCCCCTCCCAACTTGCATGTACTAATGCATAGCCCTCATGTAGAGCCTATAACCCTTCTTATGGATAATAAACAACAATAACAAAATTAACAATAGACTAAATTTAAATTTATATTAAAACTTAAGAATATGTTACAATTAAACTACAGAGGTAAATATTTTGAGCAGACAAATGTGTGTGCTAGTTGAAAGTCTCATCATTTAGAAAACTATTCATTGTAATATATGAGATAAGGTGCTAAAAGATTATTCATGACTGTTAAAAAAATACATAAAAACTGAGAAAATTTTGACTAAGAATAACTTATTCAAGGGAATGTAAAGCTAACATAATTCCAATATACCAGCTAAATTTAGAAAAGTTATTTTTTATTTTTGAAGAACAATGATGAGCATTATAAAAAACATGGTCTCCATTTAAACAGTTCCAGCCTTTTCTTATTGAGGCACATACTGCTATTTGTCCCCCAGTATCCATGTTCTCTTTATTCCTTACAGCCTCAGTTTTTTTGCCAGACCCATAGTCATTTGGAGAAATGGCTACATTTCTCAGCCTTTCTTGCAACTAGGTGTGATGTTCGGTCTTGAGCAATTGGTTATAAGGAGAACTACTAAGGAGTATCCTCACAGAAAAATGTGTCACCATCTTCATCTCTTTCTCTTCCCTTCTGATTGATATAAAGAGTGGGGGTTCCAAAAGCCATCTTTTGCCCCCCTAAGTCAACTTTATTTGAAACTTTCCACATGCCATCCAAGAACCATTTTGGAACAAAACTTTCTAGTTATTAGGGCACTCTATTACTGGTTTGGTAGAACCCCCAAAATGTAAATAATATATTGTTCATAACCAACCCCAAAATCCCTCCAGTGAACCTTGATGGTGAACCATTCCCAGGGAATGCTACCTCTGACTTCCCACTTCCATATTCTGCAACACAATTCAAAACTGCTTTCCTAGAGGCCTTAAAGATAATGAGCAACCAAACTACCCCTTTACTGGGTGAGTCTGAATTAAGAGATAGTCATTTAAAATTGTCTGAGCACATGATTTCTACATTTTAATCAAAGGTTTGAACATGATGGCCTAGGAAAAACTCTCTAAGATGTGAAAAGAAAAGAAAAAAGAACTTTAAACATACATAATTGAGGGCCTCTTTGGGTAACAAAATTTGAACTAAAGTCTAGTTGGATTTTTCAGCACCAAAATGAGAGTTTTCTTTTTACCGCTATTTAACATGGAAAAGATGAGTATGATTTTCCAGGGGATTTTTGGGCTTTTGAACACTAATAGTTTATAATACAGTGCAAATACAGAGATAACTAAATAATAGTTTCAGTCTAATTTTGCTGGAAATTTCTCCCAATGTTTCTAAGTGTTCTTCAAAAAACCCACATTATGTTTTCCTTTCCCAATATCTAATGATTAAATATATCTTGATGGTTCTGTTTTTCAAGCTGTAAATGTCTTTAATATCTTTTCTATGGGGCTCTTGTTTTATACTTAACTTCTATTTTCATAAAATTGGAACTGGATTTGTTCTTATTCTTTCTCTTTTTAATTTTTTCATGTATCTAGAAATTATATAACAGCCCCATCCCAGGCAGCAAATCCATCTGTCCTCTGGTAGAGATTGTGGCACTGTATATGGGACTACTGAGCTAGTCTCTATGTCTCCTGATATTATTCATCATAGAACTTTGGGCCAGTTTTAGTCTCCTAGGCCTTTTCAGTTTACATTCCTGATTCAAAGAGATGCCAAAAACTAGCAAGAAAGCATTTATTAAGTTGGACAGTGAGACATTACAGAAATGAAGGCACTGGATAGATGAGTATTTATCTTTAGTAGGCCCTAAAGGCGAGGCTTGTTCAAATGCTGGCAATTTCTTGGTTTGGTGTTCACACTCCTTGCTTCCTCCTTTAGTGTGCCGCAATCCTCAGAGAACTAAAAGAAATAACTCTGAATGTATTGTACACATGGAACCATTTCTGGGAAGGAGTAAGTAGAGACAAAGTCATGCATTTTTAAACTAAAACCATGACGCAAATCTACACAAGGAAGAAAGTGCATACTTGAATGTTTAGTAAATCAAAACACAAGGTTTACTAGGATGCTTTGGGCTTAATTCCTTACCACAAGTTGAGAACTGTATTTTAAAAAAAAAAGCTTCAAATGGCTTTTGTAGCAGAGATAGAAGCAGAGCAGCAGTGTTAGTGTTTGGTGGGCTTGGTGGGCTCCATGGCTCAGCTTCCACTGATCCTTGTCTGACTGGGTAGCCAGAGGTTCCTTCTCAGTGATCCAGTAAGTTCCAGGTTTCTGACTCTGTCAGAAACTTTTTCCTGGTGAGCATTGAAAACCAAGTCATTTTTTTTTTTAATTAGGCAATGCAAAACTGTGTATCTTCAGATGTACTGAGTCTCCTGCAAGTGATAAACAAAAGCTTCATGGACTTTGAGAGAATCTTTGACATCATCTCTGCTTTTCTAGTCCAGGCACATTGGCCACTGGAAAAGCAAAGGTTAAGAAGCTCTGACAAGGAAACATACGGAGATAGGTGAAGAATGCTGCCCACCCCCAAACTTAATTCTTGTAATTCTTAATTACTGGTACCACTAAGGAGGGGGTGTTTGATTTTTAAAAATGCTTTCATTGGTAATTTCAGGATTTTTTTTTGCAGTGTTTACTCTAGATCTCATTTCCATAATCAGGTAATTTATAGACCTTATATACTCTGGACTCAGGGAACTTGAGGGAAATATTTTTAATAGGTATTGGCAGTAATATCTGGCATGTGATTTCTTTAGTGTCAAAATTGAATTATTTCCCAGGAACTCACAACTAGATTGAAAGCTGATGGAAGACAAAGGCTGAGTCTAATATACTCAATGTTACCCAAAATATTTAGTATGTGACTGGATATGTTAGTTACTCATGAAATATGAGTCATATATGAGGACACTTATTTGTATCAGATTATGACCAGAATTTTTTGAAAGGGTAAATTCAAAAGTTGCTTATTATTTGAGCATTCCTATTCAGAATTAGTTTATCATTTACTTATTCATTCATGCAGTCAGAAAAATTAACTGGAAAAGCAACAAAACAGTCAAAAATTTCCTACATCTAAGTGATATTAAAACTGTAAGTCCATCCCACCTGCTTGTTCTAAAATATTGGTATTTGGAATTAAGTTTCTAAATGGAGCTGATTAGTTTTGCTTTTGGCCTGATTTAGCTGAGATGATTTAATGTGGAGCCTTATGGGCTAAATTTGACTTCTAGATAATTTTACTGTAATGAAAACCTAAAGAGAGAGAGTATTAAACTAACAATAAGAGCTAAGGACTCCTCACAGAAGACAAAGATGATGTGGCATCAATTTTCAATCACTGAGAAGCTTTTTTAGTCCAAAACTGGTGGGTATCACTGTCCATCTGTCCCCCACCTTGCTCTTGGAAATGACACATACTTATGCATATGCTCAGGAAGCTGGAGATCAGAACCAAAGAAAGCCAGCACATTCTTTTGTTGAAGTTGAGAAACCCAAAGTTTAATGATTTGGGGGTCAAGTGGCTAATGAATATTTTCTGCCCCTCTTGTAGGTGTAGAGGGACTAATTATGAAATAATAACAATTGCTTCCTCCTCCTTTCTTCTTTTTTTTCTGGCCTTTATCCTCATTCACAGTGCAGTTCTTGAAGGCAAGTTGGAAAGGCAGCCTCTTGTGAATGGAAAGGTAAAACATGTTATGATAATTATGTATGTAGGTTTGGATAAAATAAAAGATGGAAGTAGAAAAGCATGTCATTATAGAAGCCCCTCTTGTGCATAAATCAAATTTGGTGCAAGGACATAATCAGCAACAGTGAGGATTCCCAGAAGAAATCACTTTCCTTCCCACCATTTCCAATCCCTTTTCAGCTCTCTAAGAAAATGCCCCTAATGTACATTCCAAGATTCAAAATATTAGTACATTCATCAAAAATCCCCTCTTGCTTCATGCCATCAGACTGAGGATGGGAAAATGAGCTCAGGGAAATGCTTATGAAATTCTTTGGAATGTAGCTAAATATAGGAAAACATGAATTACACTGCCCCACGTAAGTAGTAATTCACTGGGGAAAAAATGGTGTCTGAAACCACAAAACATTTGATGATTCTTAAATTTGGCAGCAGAATCATGAGATCCTCAGCCCTGATCTTTTTTGGAGAAATCACTATTACTGACATGAGAGTTAGAAGTGATTAGTTTCCTCAAATTATCATGCAAGATTTTTCCTAAACTTACTGCAGTCCAATTAAATATCTCATTTTCAAAGGCATCTGGATGGCTCAGTCAGTTAAGCCTCTGACTCCTGATTTCGGCTCAGGTCAGGATCTCTGCTCAGGTCAGGATCTCATGGTTCATGAGTTTGAGCCCTGCATCAATTCTCTCTCTCTCCCTCTCTCTGCCCCTTCCCTGCCCTCACTCTCTCTCTCTCAAAATAAATAAATAAATAAACTTAAAAATATAAATATCTCATTTTCAGAACCTTGAATTAACGTCAGTCACATACAGAAAGAAAACAGATAACAATACCGGAAGTGATGAGAAAGAAAGTTATCGAAGGAAATGTACTCTGCCAGGTATGAGATCTCTCTTTCCCTTTCTCTTTCCTTTCTATTATCCATTATGATATAAAGTAACATGATTGTGTGTGTGTGTGTGTGTGTGTGTGTGTGTGTGTGTAATGGGAAAAACAAGAAAGTACTCTCGTATACTTTCACATTTAGATAAAAGTCTGCCTTCATGTTACATTTGATGTGTATTTTATATACATAAAAAATTGCATATTTCATTTCTTCAGAGAATTAAAACATTTACAAAAGCAGGTGCTAAATCAATCTTATTAGATTATATACACTTCTACACCTTGCCCTGCACACAACAGTATGTTCATATGGTTACTAATTATGCAGTATATAAAGGATGTAGAAGAGAAGCAGCCCATTTTCAAATCAGGTAGTGAGAGAGAGAGAGAGAGAGAGAGTAGTATGTGAATGCTACAGAAGAAAAGAGGAAAGGCAGATAAGCTTGAAGGGGTGTCTGTTAGACCACAATAAAAGAAGAGAGACATGGAAAAACAGCAGGCAGACAATAAACTAAATTCAAAAAAGATCAGGGAATGTTATTTATAATAAGGGAAGGGATTGTCGTGGAGTATTTAGGATTTGGATTGATGTAAAAGAGGGTTTGAGCCTTTTTGCTCCAGAATGAATAAAAATAAAGAGTTGGAGGTGGAAGCAGATTGATGACTGGAGAAACTTCATGCTGGAGAGCAGTGAAAAGGAAGGTTGCTTAACTAAGGAGACACCAGATAACAGATGACTGTGAAAGCCAGGCTAAGCGGATTCACTTCAACAGGACAAGAAATGAGAAATTATTCACATAGCATACAGGGAGTTAAAAAAAACTTTATAGATACATACAGCTTATCAACTTTCAGCTCTGACACTTACTGGCTATTTGATTTTGGACAATTTATCTAGTTTCTTTCTCTGATGCTCAACTTTTCTTTTGTCAATAAGATGATAATACCTATAGTGCATTGTTGCAAGGGTTAAATATGCTTACTTATGGAAAGAATTTGGCTTATTTAATAGTTACACAATCATTATTAGTTCATTCTTCCTTCCCTCCTTCTTTTAACAGAGTGTTTTGAAAAGTAAGATATTAGGACACTTATTTAGTTAATGAATAATGTTAGAGATCAAAATTAGTAGAAGCAATCAGTAAACAAAAATATAGAAAATGTAAGTATATTAATATGCCCAATGATTAATGGACATTATTTTTAATAATTTAGCATTGTCTCCAAGACAGAACTTGGGTTGTAACAACACAAAAGAGTTCCTGTAATTGTAACAGAGATATCATTTATATAAAAGTTCTATGTAATCAGTAACCTTGTCCTTTTAGAAAGCATAACGACAATATTTGGTTTTATGGATATTTTGAGTGTTACAAGTTATCCTTTCCAAGACACATTCCTGTACTCTTTGAACCTTAGTTAACAAACCTAGTAAAGAAAACAATTCCTGCTTTTAGCAAAAACATTTCACCATTAAAAAGGTGGCCTGCTTTTAAGAAATACCAATGTTATTGGTGGCTTTAAATTTTCTCTATGAAATTGAATGAATATTTGTGTATGTGCAAGTTCTGAAACCTAACGCAGATTGTAAAATGCTCTAAATCTTCTGCAACTCTACAAATGGTGTCAAGAGAACTCAAAATATATTTCAAAACTTTCAAATTGTCTTTGTTATAGCATAACTTTCTATTATTATACTCTTATTTAGTAAGAAGTGGAAATAATAACAGATTTAAATTCATAGGAAGTCAACTGGGCTATCTAAATTATAGGTAAGAAAGCTTTTATCAACAACTCCTATATTTTAGAAATCTCAGAGTACTGTGGAAAGAAAATAAACTAGCAGGTTACTTTTACTAAATTGATATATTTTCTGGCATCTACTCAAATGAATTTATATTGAATATTGTTTTAAGAAATGTCTTGATTTTCAATTTAACTTTCAGTGGTAGAACTGAGCTCATCTGTTTCTTTAAAAAAAAGAATTATTTACACATTGAGGTAGAAATATTAAATCTGCCATTGATGTCTTTTACACACCCCTTTTGGAGAGTCTGATACCAACTTTCCACTAAGTAGATATTGAAATATCCCTGTTCTAAACTCAAACTCAAAGCCAAGTTCCTGATTAAACCTGCATGTGTACATGACACAAGCTGAGGTAGCCATATTCTTTGTCTTAGGACTTTCTCTTAGGAATGTAAAGGTAGAAGGTAGAAACCATATTACTTAGTGGTGGGTGCCAGGCATGGAAGGTTATAGAGGCATGGGGCAGCCTTAAGGGCAACTATACAGGACCATATAAATTCAGTAAAATTAGCTCTGTGAAGAGTCATGTGGTCCCAAAAGGATTAGCATCTTTGGTTCTTGAACAACATAACAGTCCATCATTACAGAATAACTTTTGGCTAGCTCAACTTCATTCCATTTGGATTCCATGATGTTCCCTTGGTTTTCTATGATAAATCTCATTTACTAAATGAAACTTGAGATATTCTTCTTTTATTATAGTCATATGATACCTGAGTAACATAAATGCAATAAGTGCCTCACGGATATTCACTTTTAATATATGATAGTATGTTGCAAAATAAATGCTACATAGGAAAAATATAATTTACATAAGAGTCATAATTTTATATAAAGTTCCATGCACATCCTAGATCTAGGAAATTACCAGACATATGAATTGTGAGAGTTATGGAAGGGTTAACATACAGTAGACAACTGTCATTCCCAATAAAACAAACACTGAGGCCTTGGACAAAACTTCAGCATTCTTCTATCAATTTATTCTACTATAGACAACACAAGGGAATCAAAGGTACATTCACATTTAGAGGCATCCTAGATATCTTATGACTAGGTCAGTTCTAATCTCTGGAATCTCTGCAACCTACAGTCCAGTTTAAGAAATCAAGAGTGCTGTGTGAGAAAAACAAATAGTAAATGTAAATATCATAAAAATGAAATTACAAGATGATTTTTTTCTAAAATCAGTAAACTAATGAAAAAATTTATTGAGACAGACTTCATAAAATAATAAATAAGGCATACAACTCCATCACATATTGCATGTTATGAAGCACTCATAGATAAATATATTCTTTATCCTTAATTATTTTGACTGCTTCAAAATCTTCCAAAACTCTGGAGTTTCTGGTCCTTATGTTTTATCTCCAAATACGACTTAAGCTATTCAAAAAATGTGTACCTTTCACCCATTTGGGAATGAGGGCTTTATTATTACATTAGAATCATAAAATCACAAGAGGTCTAGTGGTTACTGAAAATTATTGTGATTGCCTTGTAATAGGAGAATTTCCAAACTTTTCCTTTAATGTGGTTGCAATTTTGAATACTTGGTGTGAGAGAGTCAGTGTGGTAACGATACGAAATACTTAAATTTCTCTACTAGAACAAAGACCTGAAGGAAAAGTCTTGAGTTGTGCAAACAATTCATTTTGGTCACCACTTAGATTTATACAAATGTAGAAACATTAAGAGGAGATTATTTTCCTCATCTTTTGAATAATATTAGAAGGAAATTTTGGCCAAATCTTTAAAGAGCAAATGTCACTTGTGTGTAAACAATACCAATCCAATAGAGGGAGCTAAATGCACACACGGATTGATGAGATGGCAAAGATTATTAGGAGATTATAGTCAGGCATATATTTTATTTCTTAAATCCCAACCTAGCTCTCCCTCAGATGGACCCACCAATCTGGAAGAGGATGGGCAGTTGACTCAGAAACCCACTGCCATACTTTCCCTCATTATTAAATCTCTATTCTTTGCCTCCTTTTCATCCTACTATTTCTTTTGCTTCTCCTGCTGTCTTGATGCAATTTCTCTCTTATTTCATTTCTTCCATTCCCTACCTATTAGGTCTGAAAAGGGCTTCCACAGCTACTATTTATTTCCATTATTAGAGCGTAGGCCATAGTGTAATTTCTCCCATGCTTGCTAACTGTCTGTATTCCCTTCAATTCCAATTTTAGTTCCCAATTTTAATCTATGCTACAGACTCCACAAGTAAGTGATGCAGGTATCAGAGAGGTATCCTAGAGTTATTGGCAATTTAGGCTCTAAGTCAACCAAAGAATTTGGAGTGAAATCAAGAATATTATGTATTGCAAATGTATTCATACTGCTATTCCACTCAAGTAAAATGGCATATAAAAACTTGTAAAGTATTAACTGAATGATATATAAAGTAAAAGGTGTCTTGGAGATTCAAAGGACTGGAATAAAATTCCAGGAATTAAAGAATAACACTCTTTAATTTTCTTAAAGTAAAATAAATATATTTATTTTACTTTAATGCTAGGCTCTTTCAGAGTTAAAAAATATGCTAGGCTCTTTCAGAGTTAAAAAAAAAAGGAATGAATATGCTAAGGTCACTGTTCTACTCAAACAAATCCAAATGATTGATAATCAGAGTAGCCTTCCTTAATAATGGGCTATGAATAAAAGACTCCAAAACAGACAATAAAAATATATCTAATGAAAACCATGCTTTTGAGCCTGATGTTATATTTCAAATTTCACCCATTTTGGGCATTTCTGTTTTAATAGCACTGAAACCTGGAATAAAACACCAAAGGAAAAAAAGATGGCACCTGTTCTCCAACAATGTACAATATCTATAAGAATAGGTACCTCTTTTTAAGAGCTTTTTTTAGTAAAAGCTTCCATATAAACACATGATTGTGCACAGGAATATAGTTTTGACATCAAAGCAAGTCCTGGACAATTCTGGAAAATAAGACAGATGCATAGATTTATGTATTGACTAGTATTTTATCATCAATCTCCTTAAAGTATTCTTTATCCTCTCACCCCCCACCCCAGGGTATTGTGTCATTATCAAGAAAATGCAGAATCCATAGTGAGGCAAGAAAGCCATATTGAAAGCATTTTATTCACTACCCTTTGTGAATAAAGGCTGAGAACGAACTGTTACGTGTATAATTTAAGTAGATTTAAATGGAGGTAATGGGATTGAAAAGTAGCAAAGACCTAGAAGTGTCCTTTAACCATCAGAGATAAGGTGAGTGTAGTTATCACAATAATCTTCATGACTAGACCAGTAATCAGAAATATTTTAACTATAGGGATCTTTGACAGTAGCTAATTGATCATTGAAACTCTAGAAATAAATATAAAACTTGTCTTCAGTCATCAAAATGGAGAGTTACATCCTCTTAATCCAATTTTATGACTTGATCCAGTTTGTAAACACGGAATCCCTTAAAAGATGAGTAGGCCAGATATACTTGAGGAAAAACACATATTGTGTGTTGTACTCTTTTTTTTAACTTTATTTAAAAGCAATTGACAAATATAGTGTATATATTTAAAGTGTACAACATGATGATTTGATAGACATATACATTATGAAATGATTATCAAGATTAAAATAATTAAAACATCCATCACATTTCACATGGTTAGGTGTGTGTGTGTGTGTGTGTGTGTGTGTGTGTGTGTGTTGTGAGAACACTTAAGAGCTACTTTCAGAAAATTCCAAGTATACAATACCACATTATTATTTTTTAATGTTTATTTATCTTTGAGAGAGAGAGTGTGTGTGAGTGGGGTAGGGGCAGAGAGAGGGGGGGAGCAGAGGATCTGAAGAGGGCTCCGTGCTGACAGCAGAGAGCCCAGTGTGGGGCTTGAACTCATGAACTGCAAGATCATGACCTGAGCTGAAGTCAGCTGCTTAACCAACTGAGCCACCCAGGCGCCCCTACAATACAACGTTATTAACTGAAGTTATCATGCTGTACATTAGATCCTGAAAACACTTTTTTTTACAACTGACTGTTGTACCTGTTGACCTACCACATTTCTCCATTTCTCCCTTCCCCCAGCCAGGCAACCACCATTTTATTCTGTTTCTATGAAATAATATATAGATATAATATATATAATATTATATGTATTATACCATATTATATATAATGTTATTATATATAATATATATTATATATATATATATATAAGATTTCACTGATAAATGTTACTATACAACATTTATCTTTCTTTGTCTGGTTTACTTCACTCAGCATAATGCCTTCCAGTTTCATTTATGTTGTCACAAATGACAGGATTCCCTAGATAGCTCTTTGAAATACAGACTTCATTTCTTTAACATATATGGCCAGGATTGTGATTGCTGTATCATATGGTAGTTCTATTTTTAATTTTTGAAGACCCACCATACTCTTTCAGTAATGGCATGATGGTATAAATACCAATTTATATCCCCACCAGCAGGGTATAAGGGTTCTTTTTTCTCCAGATCTCCACTGACATTCTTTATCTTTTGTTTTTTTGGTAGTAGCCATCCTAACTGGCTAACATGATATATTCTTATGGTTTTAATTTGAATTACCTTGATAATTAGCAAGGTATTATGTATCTATTGACCATTTGTACATCTTCTTTGTAAAAATGTCTAGTTAAGCTGTTTGCCCACTTTTAATTGGATTATTTGTTTTTTTTGCTAGCGAGTTGTATGAGGTCTCTATATTTTGGATACTACATACTTATCAGATACATGGTTTGCAAGTATTTTCTCCCTTTCTGTAGGCTGACTTTTTACTCTGATGATTGTTTCTACTACTATGCATAAGTGTTCAGTTTGATGTATACCCACTCATCTATTTTTGCTTTTGTTCCCTGTGCCTTTCTAATTCAAAAAACCATTGCCAAGACCAATGTCAAGTTTACACCCTATGTTTTCTTCTAGGAGTTTTACAGTTTCAGGTCTTATATTGAAGTCTTTTGTCCATTTTGAGTTAATTTTTGTGAGTGGTGTAAGATAAAGCTTCAGTTTAATTTTTTTGCATATGCATATCCAGTTTTCCAAATATCATTTATTGGAGACTAACTTTTCCCAATTGTGCCTTCTTGGGGCACTGTCAAACATTAGCTGACAGTATATGCATCGATTTATTTCTGAGCTCTCTATTCTGTTTCATTGACTTATGTGCCTGTTTTTATGCCAGTACAATACTGTTTTAGTTATTCTAGCTTTGTAATATAGTTTGAAATCAAGGAGTGTGATGTCTCCAGCTTTGTTCCCCTTTTTTAAGATTGTCTTGGCTATTCAGGGTCTCTTGTGGTTCTATACAAATTGTAGGATAGTTTTTTTCTATTCCTGTGAAACATACCATTGGAATTTTGGTAAGGATTGCATTGAATCTGTAGATTTAGGTAGTATGGACATTTTCACAATATTAACTCTTCAAATCCAAGAACATGTAATTTCTTTCTACTTATCTGTGTGCATTCTTCTTTATCTCTTTTGCTGGCTTTCTTCTGCCTGCCACACAGATTTCTACTTTTCCTCATTCTTATTTGGACTACACCTTCTACCTCTGTAACTAAATCCTACTCATCTTCTAAAGTACATTTAAGTTCTAGCTCTTCCATCAAACTTCTAATTACTCCAACTCACAAAGTCTATGCTTTTCAGAAGCCCCTTTTCCACTCGTATTTCCTAAAGTTTTCCTGTGCTTCTCAAACTTGGCCAGGTAGATACTGAACTAGTAATCTAGAGATTTTTAGAAACCATATGATATACTTACATACTTTCATGGAAATTACTTTTTCTCCAAGACTTTGAGGAGAAGAAAGAATAGAAAAAAAATGGACATTTTGTACACAGCAAAAATCACATGCTATTTAAAGATAAGACTCAAGTTTTGAAGATATTTCATCCTACTTAGTGGGTACTTCTGGCCACATTCCCTGAGGGTGTCTCTTCTCTTTCCCTCTGCTATTTGTAAAATTTCAATAAACATTTTTTGAATGGTGGGATTATTTTTCATCTTTTGTTCTTGTCTGCAGGAAGTTCTTTTCCTATTCCTTTTCCAACAGTACTCTGGAACCCTAGAATCTCTGCAGGATTGTAGAATGCTAATACGAGAGGGGTAAAAATAACTGCATCATGAATTATATGAGAAAAGTAAGGAAATGCCTGCTATTAAACCCTCATTAAAAGTCAGACTATAAGTGCTTTATATTATGTCGAAGCATATGAAAATGTCGTATTTGCAGGTAAAACTGGCAAATCATCAGTAATTTTATATGGTTCAATACAATGGTGTCCTTTTTTCATAATACCTGAAGTTTGACAGAAACTTTAATAAAAGAAAACTAGGTGTGTCTAGTCTATGAATCTCTCTCTCACACACAGTTAATTTCTTTCATATTTTCTTTCTCTTCTCCCTCTCCCCTTTCCTCTATTTTATTTCAGCATTTTGAATTTTCCAGTTTCATCAATCAACCGTCAGCCAGCATAAATTGTGGGGTTTCATTTTCCATTCTAATATACTAATGTGCCGTCTATGATGATGGAGCTCAAATCTCTGACATCTGCTGGCTGAACACTTTGCCTCATTCTTAACTTAGTTTCAAAGGCAGCACAGTTGTTTTTTGACCAAATTCAATTTTGATATCCAACCCTCTAAGATAACACTATAGATGTTACCCCTTTTGTGTAATTAATACTAAACAATTGTTCATTAATGTGATTCACATACTGAGGCAAAGCAAAGACTCATGGTGTGACTCATCATGAATCCTTTACCATAATTTATTAGACTACTTTTCTACACATTTAATATTAAAATAGAGGATATCCTCTCAGTTCATTCCACCAACCATGAAAAAAACAGCCTAAATTTGCTGACAGGCATTTTTGCAAAGCATTTAATATTTTTAAGTCCAAGTGAAATATTTTTCTATAGTTTTTTTCATCATTTACAGTACATTTGAAAGAGTCCTTCTCAGATAAGGCCTATATATTTTTTTCTAATGCAACACTTGTAATTTTTCAAATTAAGCAGTATCATGACATGCCAAATCATAATGACAGTACTGTTATTTTCAGACTCTTTATCAAGATAATTACAGATTTATTAATATTTTCATTGTTTAAACATTCTCATTATGCACATTTTTATTAAGTTTTTAATTCAAAACTTACAAAAAGTAATTATAAGTTTAAAACTAACCTGAAAGAAATTAGGAAATAGAATGTTTGAGAGTGGGTCAGAGTTATACAAGGTTCACCAAATTCTGTTATCTATTTATTCTATAGTATAGTAATATATTTAGGTAAGAAAAAAAGCTAGATTATTTGTGACATTTTACATTATGAAAATATAAATTATTATTATTTATCTTAAAAGATAAACATATGAAGGACATGATAAATTAGTTTATATAATTATCATTTAAAGAAATAGTATACATCAAATCCGGGGTATCAAAATTTACCCAGAGAAGTTGTTTTCCTTTCCTTTCCTTTCCTTTCCCTTCCTTTCCTTTCCTTTCCTTTCCTTTCCTTCCCTTTCCGTTTCCCTTTCTTTCTTTCTTTCTTTTCCAACTTAGTTAATTCAAAGATCTAGTTGGCTTTTTAAACAATTCATAAGTCAGGCATCATCCCATCTAGCAAGCAGAGGGGAGCCCTGAGAAATTTTATTCTGAAATTTATTTTGGCATTCCCATAATACTCTAAGGTTAGCAAAATTAATACATTTTTTGAGCATTTACCAAATGCATGATTTATAAGAAAAGCCATTTTTGCATGCCTTCCTGGAAAATCACTTGCTGCATTTTAGAAGCTGTTTGCATTTTACACATTTGGAAACTTGACTATTTTGTGTGATTAACCAACCCAAACTTTTTTGTCTTTTTAAGAATTGTCTATGCCTAAAACAAATGGTCTGTTTTATCTCAAGAAAAATAAGGCCAATCATGACTGACAATTGACCAGGAAGAAACTAGATTCCCACTTACTTTCCAAAAACCCACCATGACTTTTCAATGATCTTAAGTGACCAACAGATCTAGGAAAATTTGGTTTTTGAAAAAAGTAAGGCAGTTTGACACAATGAGGAAAACTTTTTACTTAAACGTGTTGACACAGGGAAGAAGACTGATGTTAAAATTTAACCAAGCCAAATTCTGAGAAATCATGGTCATAAGATAAAGATTGGGAGACTCTGCATATAATAGTAGGGAGAAAAATGTCTTATTTTAAAAGCTAAAGTAGCTTCTTTAAATAATTAAATCAACTGACACGCCTAAACAAATAACAAACACTATTTTAATGAATAACCTCAGAATATTAAACATAATTTTCTGTTGTTTTAAATTTTATTTTAGAGTGCTTTGTAGCATAAGTCATAGTGTGTTTACAACACATTTAAAATCTTTGTAAGAATTGGAATGGGTTTTCTAGAGTACTTAATTGTCCATATGTAAAAGAGAATACAAAAAAGACAATAGATATCATATAAACTTTTAATAAATTTCACATAATGAAGTCTAGCTCAGATAAGAATGCATAGACATTCATATTTGAGAAGGCGAGAGAAGCTATATTATATATTTTCATATTATTCATCATTTTTCATTTTCATCATTATTCATATTTATTTATTTTCTTATACATTATCTAATTTAATTGAAGTAAGAGTAGTGGCTTCTATTGCAATGTCTACAGAACATTACCTTTGACTACATTTCAATTTTAATAGCTATTAATTCCTATTCATTCTTAAATTATTTATTATATTATATCTATTACGTTTATTTCTATTTTGCTTAAAACTTTTCTTCAAGCTTTATCCATATGTAGGAATAAACAATCATTGACAGATTAAATTAAAAAAAACAACAACAATCAGGAGAGACTGGAAGAAATCCAATTACAGGAGAAAAACTTCAAAGAGCACTTTTATAAGATTTTATTACTTTTTTTAGGATAAGACTAGTTAGTTAATTTAACAATTTCCTGATCTTTCTCTTATTTTTATTCCTTCTTTTCCTGTCTTTATTCATTAACTGTGTTTCTTAGTAACAAGTCTTTGCTGTATAATAATTTTCAAGTTTGCTACAAACTTTGCTATAATTTCCTAGTAATCTGAGAAGACAACCACAGCTGCAATTTTGAGGCAGACAGTGATTCCTGATACTGGCAGTTTTCCTGAAAAGAAAAAGGAAATATAACTACTCCCACAAGTTTACCACAAATAGTAAGCCTGTGGCAAATTCTAAGATTTGCATACAATTATCGTTAAGTTGAACAAAAGTACCATTAACCCTAACAATAGCTGTCTTCAGCTGTTAAAAGAAGGAAATTCAGCCAAGTCTAGCTGTATAACATTTTATGAAGTATATTAATGAGAAACTTTAATGGAAATCAAGATTTAAACCCAGTGTTTCTCAGACTGGAGTCTGTGGTTTCTTCAGGGAAATGTAAATAAACTCTCAGGGCCCATGAATCCTCTAGTTTGAGAGTCACTAATTTAAATCAGTTAATAAACACTTCTAATATTTACAAGATTTCTTAAAATTACATTTTTAAGGATAATTAATATTTATTTTTTTACAATAATACTCACAACATGGTTAGTTAGAATTTAAGTGCTAGTAATTTAAATGACAAAACTGTATGTTTAACGTTTTGGGGACTGCTTAAGGTTGTGCTTTTAACTTGTGAGTGATTTCTAAGAAAGTGGAACAATGAAGTAACACTAGGTATTTGAGCCAATCTTTATCTTGAAAACCTATTGATCCCAAGTAAAAATTGCCTAAAGACTACATACACAAGGATAGAAAATATATCATCAAGAAGAATGTGAAAGGTGGCATTAACAAGATGGCAGAATAGGATGTCCCAGCCCATTCACCCCACAGAAACACTGATTTAACAATGATATATGGACCAAAATACCTTTATGAGAGATACAGATTCCAGTTAAAAAGTTACAGATACCTGGATGAGTACAAAATCAAGAATATTTGAATTAAAAGGGGTAGGAAGAGCAATTTTACTTTAGCTTCATCAGTCCCTCTTGCAAGCCAGCAGAGCTCACCGTCAAGAGATATCAATATGATCTAAAATTTCTCTCTTGGGGAAAAGAGAGTGGGGTGTGCATCCAATACCACAGGGGTTTTAGTCAACTGGCTAGGTTGACTCAAAGACATTTTATTTGAAATGATCCAGGGAACAAAAAGAAAGAAAAAGAGAAAAGAAAGGCTACAGGATGTATAGGACACCATCAAGAGACTATTTATTTTGGAAGTCCTAGAAGAAGAGAGAGAGAGAATGGATGGAAGGGTTATTTAATAAATAATGGCTGAAAAATTCTCAAATCTGAGGAGGGAAATGGACGTTTAGATTTATGAATCCAAAAGATTCCAAAAGACTGAACTCAAAGAAATCAAAAACAGAATACATAATCAAATTGTCAAAAGTCACAGATAAAGAGAAAATTTTGAAAGCAGCAAGAGAAAAGTAACTCATCATATACAAGAGAACCCCCATAAAACTATCAGTGGGTTTTAAAGCAAAAACTGTACAGAAGGAAATGGGATAATCTATTCTAAGTGCTGAAAAACAAAAAACTGCCAACCAAGAACATTATATCAAATAAAAAACTGTCCCTCAGAAATGAAAAAGAGATAAAGACTTTCCCAGAAAAACAAAAGCTGAGGGAATTCATCACCACCATCTGCCTTACAAGAAATTTTTAAGGTAGTTCTCTGAGTTGAAATGAAAGTACACTAATGAGCAACATGAAAAAGAATGAAAGTATGAAACCCGCATATAAAAGTAGATACATAGATAAATAAAGAATATAAAATCCTGTAATGGTGATAGGTAAATCATTTTACTTTTAGTATAGAAGTTGAAACAAAATATTAATAATAATTATAACAAAAATACTTTCTAATGAATACACAATATAAAAGATGTAAGTTGTGATGACAATAACATGAAGAGTGGAGGGGGAGAGTGTAAAACAGTAGCATTTTTGCATGCAGTTTAAGTTGTAACCAGATTCCAATAGACTGCTATGATTATAACATGCTCTGTGTAAGCTAATGATAACTACAAAGAAAATACCTATAGAATATACCCAAAGGAAAATGTTAAGGTATCAAAACATAACACTACAAAAAATCAATGAAACAAACAAAAAGATGGAAAGAAGAAAATAGGAACAAAAGAACTACAAGGCAAACAGGAAAAAAATTAACAAAATTTTGGCAAAATAAGTACTTCCTTATCAATAATTACTTTAAACACAGATTAAATCAAAAGACAGAGGAACTGAATGACTAAAAGAGCAAGATTCAACATATGCTATCTACAAAAGATTCACTTTAGTTTTAAGGCCATACATAGGCTGAAAGTGAAAGGATGGGAAGAAATATTACATGCGAATGGTAACTAAGAGAGAAAAAGGTTGGCTATCCTTATATCAGAAAAATAGACTTGAAGTAAAAAACTGTGATGAAATAGACTTTAAGTAAAAACCCATAGAAGAAAGACAAGGAAGGACATTATATAATGATAAAATGATCGATTCATCAGGAAAATATAACAGCCATAAATAAGTATGCATCCAATATCAAAGCACCTAAAACATAAAGCAAACATTGACAGAACTAAAAGGAAAAATAGCAATTATGATAACAGTAGGAAACTCTAATATTCCACTTTTACTAATGGATAGAAAATTCATAGAATATAAAATCAATAGGGAAACAGAGACTTGTACAACACAATAGACCAAATGTACATAATAGACATATATAGAACATTCCACCCAACATCAACAGAGTAAAAACATTCCTCTCAAGCACACATGAGACATTTTCCAAGATAGATCATAGGTTAGGTACAAAAGAAATCTTAACAAATTTTAAAAGACTGAAATCATACCAAGTTTATTTTCCAAGCACAATGAAATAAAACTAGAATTCAACAATAGAAGGAAAATTAGAAAATTAATAAATGGGTAGAAATTAACACACTCTCAAAAGGTTGACATATTTTTTATTTCAGTTCTAGAGAGATTCAAGAGTAGAAGAAGGCAATATTCAAAGAGTTAATGACAGAATTTTTTAGAATTGAAGAATAGCATAATTCCTCAAATTAAAAAAAATAGAATGATTTTCAAACATAATAAAAATAAACCCAAACTGTGTCAGCCATCTTAAGCTGAATTATACTGCAGTAACAAATAACTGAAAAATCTGAGTATAACAGCACAGGTATATAGTTTTAATCATGTTATATATCCATCATAACTTTACTGTGCCTCAGGTTCATGTGTGCATTCCAAATCCTAACTGATGGGCATCTCTTCTCTGGGATACCATGGGTCTTGTTGCACAGGGCAAGGAGAATAGTGTGAAACCATGTAATGGCTCTTAAAGCTTGCACTAGGCTTTAGTGTCACACATGTCACTTCTCCCATTTCACTGGTTGAAACAAGTCATATGGCTAATACTTAATATCAATGGAACAGGGGTGTATAATCTTTCCACATTAATATGATCTACCATATTCTCATCTAAATTGTATTAAATTAGTATCTAATTAGGATACAGAAACAACTCTAAGTATTTCAAGCAAAAGTATACAATATAGGAAATTGTTTACAATGTGTTAGAATGGCTAGAAGAACAAAAGGGAAAGTAGTGTTATTTAAGTGTTGTTGTTTCTGTCACTCTTGGAACCTCTAACACAACCCATATTGCAGGAATCCAACAGCTCACACTCTTATGGACGCTGAAATATCTGGGATCCCACATTCTTATCGCTGTTGCTGCCGTATCCATGCTACCATTGTTGCCTGCTACTCTTACTGCTAGTTTACCTGCTGAAGCTGCTAGACAGCAGAAGTTTCATTATTGGAACCAGAAGTGTGAGTAATGACATTGCCGGAATGTTGCTGTCACTATTGCCAGGGCCAGAAACAGAAGAAGGAGAATCAAAGACAAGGAGGATATCATAAAAGCAACCAGAGAGAAAAGATACACAAGAAACAATTAGAGGAGAGAGGATTCCTGAGAACCACAATGGGAGCCAGAGACAATGCAATAAGATCTTTAAAGTGCCAAGATGTTAATTTAGAATTCTATAAAGCTAAATTCATTCAAATGTGAAGCTTAAATAAATGTATTATCTGAAAACAAAGACTAAGTTGATTAAATATCATAGGCTTCACTGAAAAAGACACTATAGAATGAATTTTAGTAAGAACTAAAATCAGAAAGATGATTACAAAAGGAATTTTGAAAAAATATTGGCAAATCTAAACATGATTTAACTAAAGATGCAATAATAATAGTCACTATGAATAGGTTAAAATCAAGATGAAATGAAAGTATAAGACCACATACTCAGGAGATGGGAAAGAATAATGAGGATAACTGAAACTAAAGCATACTAAATTTATTGTATACATAGAAGGATACAGATATCAATTATTCTGTATCCAATAGTTAAAGCAGTTGTTTTTTTTTAAAAATGTAAGAATAACAATTGAAGAACCAAAAATAAATGAACAGTTAATGTATAGTTTCAAAATCAACAGAGGAAGAAAAGTAGGTGGGATTACCATCCAATAGAAATTAGGACAGGAGGAAAAAAAGATATCAATTTACTTGTGTTTGGCTCTATTTATAACCCACAACAGTGGCTGAAAATAGAAGATTATTTTTTTGCCTACAAGAGGTAGGCTAAATTCTGTTTTAAGGTTAACAATGTATCTGTTGTATCAAGGTAGCTGCTATAGTTACAGCCAGCACATCTGCTTTCCAGGAGGGAAAAAGGGAAAGAAAAAAGTATGACACTGTGCCAGAGTACCTGAAGTTCCACAGCAGTCTTCCCTTTATATGTCTTTGGCCAAACTGTGTCACAGGTCTAGGCTGTCTTTAGAAACTTTTCCAAGAACAATCATCTTAACTCATTTTAAGTGTGTTTTCTTCTTCATTTTTAAATACAATATCATCTTTTTTAATAATACCAAAACAAAACAAAAGAAAATAAAAGAAAAACCCAACCAGTGACAGAAGAGATTAAAAAAGGAAATTGGGAAAGCAATCCCATTTATAAATAGAACTGTATCACAATGTAGAAATAAATCAAACTCTACCAGTAATCACAATAAATATAAATGGATTAAACTCAGCAATTAGATTAATTCAAAGTTTTAAATATATCCAGCTAGATGTCCCTTAACACAAAGTAACATAACAATAAAAAGGCTAAGTGCTGAAGTTCCATTAATATCAAATACACAAGACTTCCCAGTAAAACAATCATGAGATGAAGAGAGTTATTACATATTTACAAACGTAATGAACCAAATTAATGATAGAGCTCCCAGAAATTTTCAAAATTATCCCCAAATAAAAAAGATTAAATTTTCCAAAACTACAAGAAAAACATTTTAAATCTACAAAGACAGTGTAAAATGTTAACATACATCTTTAGAAAGTAATATACAAATCATATAAAGCATTAGTAAACAATATTGAATAAGCTTTGAATATACAAATAACAAGTTTGGCAAACGTATTTACGTTCCCTAAGTCTCACTTTCACTTCACCTGGGCAGTAAAGATAGTAATGGCATCTTGCTTAGAAGACTTTTGTGAGGCTTAAAAGAATTGAGATGTAAATTGTTTAGTACAATGTTTGGACATCAGAAACCAGTAGAAACCACTGTTAGACTAGTGCTGTTAGTAGCATTAGCAAGAATTGTAGTAGTGGTGGTGGTGGTGGTATAAGTAGTAGTAGTAGTAGTAGTAGTAGTAGTAGCCACAGGAGTAGTGATAGTGACATCATCTATTCTCACATTTTTTCCAGACTTTCATAAAAATCATTAAAACTAAGAGATGGTAGAATTATTAAGTTTCATCATCTTATATTTCTATTTGCACTAAACAGATAAGCATTAAAATATAATCAGTATTAAGTTTGTAAGTGAAAATTTGATTTCCTAATCTTTCCTTAAATTTATTTTTATATGAAAAATTGTATGAAATAATCTCTTTAAAAATATTAACATGGTAACTATAGATTTTTAAAGGAATATAAAAATAAAAATAACATTGCCAAATATTTCCCTGTTCCTCTTACACCCCTAAATATAAAAAAATATATATGCATGGAATGAAAACTTATGGAAATTTCACATTCTGATTTAATATTCACTATCATATTCCTTGAGGACTCTAGCACCCAACTTGCAAGTTTTATTTCCACCATGATTGCTCCTACTTACTATCCTTGGTAAATTCAGCATTCATAAGAAGGAAATATTTAACAAAATCATATCTTGCTCATCTGAATTCAATTGTTGTTTTTCTTTTCCTGTCCTAGCCACCCATTAACAAATACCTATTCTCTCCCTATTTTACTTACCCTAAGGAAATTACCACCTCATCTTTTTATGCTGACCTCAAAATTTGTCTTGATACCCATTCTTCTTTCAGTTCTCAGAAGAGCTGGTAAGTCCTTCTCCCCAGAGAGAAACCAAGTCCTAATATTACTTAGAATTCTGTAACTTGATCTTACTGTTTATGGCTCCCAGTGTAGTTAGGAATAGAGGTTCTCACTTCCTGGAGTTGAGACTTAATATTTGTCCTTAAGCAAATCACATCTGTCCCTGTCAGTCTTCTATTCCCTTAAAATCTTACTTATCTCTTTTATAATCTTATCTCTCCTATGTTTGTCTTCTTTCATAAGAAATTTCCTCACCACTGTAGCCCTCAAGATTTTGCTTATTTCTGAACTTCAGTATATGTTGACTGTAGTTCACCTTTGCTATCAATTACATATTGCCTTGTAATAGTACCCATATTTTGGACATCTGTAGGTTAACTAGCTTTTAGATGACATTATGTATTTTACTTCTCCTATTGGGCCTAACCAGAGCTTTACACATGGTGAGTAAAATGAAATTTACAAAAATTTAGAAATAATTGCTTTCCAACTTGTGATTAACTTTATGCAATAAAATAAGATGAATTGATTATAAGTTAAATTGTCATTTCATTTCCTTGGATGTAAAGACAATGTGGTGTTTTCCTGTCTTTGTATTGCATTTTGTTTGTCTTTTTATACCCCATTTCTGCTATGTAGAAAGGAAATATGCCATCATCATTGAGCACTTCCATACTCTCTCTTAGTGCTGTTTCTTTTAGTCCTCTTGCATATTACCTGTGTTTTTTTAATAATGTGTTTGTTGTCTCTGGGTTTCTATTACTGTTTAGTTCTCTTTCTTTTTCAATATTGTTTTGGTATTTGTGTGACATACAAACCACTAAAGATATTTGTAAATTTTATAAGTCCATTATGCTGTTTTTATTCAAAATTTGTTATTTTTGAATACATGAGTCAGTAGTAACATCTTTGATGAGAAAAAAGTAAATTCTTCTTTTGAAAATGGAACGGTTTAAGCTTTTTTCCTCTGATATATGCTGTTGGCAATCAACAAATGAAGTTCTACGTCTTAGTCCCAAAGGCTAAACTGAACTGCTTAATAAGTGACGAAGATCTGTATAAATTAAATAGCATGTCAAGTACCTGAGAAACCAATTGAGTCACAGCATATCTAAGTGTAAGAGTGAATATAGTCATAGCATATCTAAGTAATCATATGCTATAATCTTTTGTTTTATTTTAATTTAAAACATATTTTTGTTCATTTTGGAGAAAAAAATCCTAACGTCAAAACAGACTACTAAAAACACCAGTGAATTTAAAAATCACTTATGAGTTATAAGTGTATTAAAATCCAGCAATTAGAAGGCCACATTTCCCAATCTCCTTTAGAATTTGTGTGTTAGGGCTCTCAGCTTGAGAGCTTTGTGAGTCATCTATAAGCAAAGACTAGTAATTTATAAAATCAGAACAGTAGAATCCTCTTGGGGTCAGTTAGAACAACTTGTGGTAGGATGCTTTTAGGGCTTAGAAACTTAGAAATAAAAATATAAATAATATAACTGAAATGAAAAACTTTTATGTATTAAACAGAAGACAGATATAGACCAAAAAAGGATTCTTGAGCTAATAGATTGATCTTAAGAAAATACCAGAAATCCAGTTTAGAGAAACAAATATGGAAAATATGATAGGGAGATGAAGAGATATGGCATTATAATGTGAATATCCAACATATATCTATTTAGAATTCATAATGAATCTACACATTTAGGAAAACTAATGACTATCAAACAGGATAAATTACAAGATAGTCAACCTCATTTTTTTTAAATCTACCTGTGCTCTGTGTGCAAGTGATATTTTTGAACTAGGAATACAAGATAAAAAAAGAAAACAAGATAGAAAAGAACTAGGAATAAAAGATAGAAAAAGAAACAATAAAGGAAAAGATATATCAAGCAAATACTATTGAAACAAAACTAATGGAGCTCTGTATTTTTTTAAATTTTGAAATAAAAAATCATTACTAGAGATAAAGAGGGTTAATGCATAATGATTAAGATTCCAATTATAATTTGAAGAATGTAACAATTCTACACTTTTATATGTATTATTTATATACTTAAATAATATAGCCTTAAAATAGACAAAACAGGTTTTTCAGAAAAAAGAAAATACAGCAAAACCTTGGATTGCAGGTAACTTGTTCTGTGAGTGTTCCATAAGACAAGCAAATATTTCTAATAAAATTTAACTTGATAAGCAAGTGACGTCTTGCAGCATGAGTAGTACATCATGCCAAATGTCACATGATCACAACTGAGCCAATGATTCTTCTCTCTCTCTCTTTTGCTGTGAGATTGTGTGTGATCGTCTCCCATGTTTGGATGATTGGTCTCAGGCCACAGTGTTTAGCAGAAATCAGTGATTTTTCAGAACATCGGAAGGTGCCCACAACTGGCACTAGTGTATTTTTGTCACTTAAAGCATCTATGGACAGTCCTTTGCTTTTCCTAAGCCTAGGAATGCTTCGCTTCATTCAAGGTCAGGCTGCCTGCAGATATAGACCTTTTCCTCTGCTGCCTTATTGCCAGTTACATTAAATACAGGGTATGACAAGAGTTTATTAATACTGTACCATAGTCAACATCTGTATGAGCATATACAATGGGCCCCATGCAGAAAAAGATTCCATCAATCCAATAGATAGCAGTGATCCCATTAGTGATAGTGAAGGTCATTCTACACAATAATCCTTCTCTCTCTTGTTTTCCTCACACCAACCACGAAGATTTTCAAAGGTAAATGCAGGTTAGTTTGTTTATTTTTCTTTATATTTTGTATTTTCTTAATTACTTTGTATTATATTACAGTATTATAATCATTTTTATATGAATATTTTTGGGTTGTGGAATGAATCATCTGAGTTTCCATTATTTCTTATGGGGAAATTCACTTTGGTATACAAGTGCTTTGGATTATAAGCATGTTTCTGGAATGAATTATGCTCGCAAACCAAGGTTTTACTATATACCAGCTCATAATCATATTGAAGACTTTAACATAACTTTTTCAGTAAATGACTGGAAAAGCAGGCAAAAATTCATTAAAGAAACAGGAGATTTGAATAACATGATTATAAACTTGATTCACTGGAAATATGTTTAAAATACTGTACCTATCCACTGTAGATTTATATTTTTTAAGCATATACAAATCCAGTTTTTAAAGTTGAGCACAAAACAGACCACAAGTCCACTTTCAATTACTTTCAAAGGATATGCATAATATATAGTATAGAATATTAAAATATTATACATATATAATATATTCATATAATATAAGCCATATAATACATAACACATACTACAATAATATATACTATATTGTGTAATTAAGATAGAAAATCATAATAAGGAGATGACTAAAAAATCTTTAATTTGGAAATTGAGAAAAATATTTCTAATAAGAAAGAAGACAGAATTATAAATTTTTATGGAAATTAAAAAATATTGGAAGCTATTTTATTAATAAATAAAATATTAAAAACACTACAAATTAGAACATCTGGGTGCAGCTAAAGACATGCTTAGGACAAATATCTACATAGCTTTGGTTCTAACAGAAAAGGATGAAGGCTGAAAATTAAGCATTCAAACAAAGAAGTTTAAAATGGAAAAAATAATAACCAAAGTAGTAAAGGAAGTAAATAATAAAGATAAGAGAAGAAATTAGTAAAATAAAAAATAAAACCATAAATTTTTCCATAGCAAAATTAATAAAACTTTGGGAAAACAGAACAAGGAAAATGAAAAGTATTGGTGCACACATGCATATGAACACACATACACACACACACAATACTGGACATAAAAAATGAGAAATAGTAACTACAGCTGAGAAGCAGGTAATAGAATACTATAAACAAATTATGGAGTAAATTTGGAACTTTGGATTAAAAGATTCAAGTTCCTAGAAAAATATAATTTATCAAATTGTCAAGTGGAAATAGAAAACACAAACTATTGCTAACCGCTAAAGTAAATGAATCTAGAAATTCTTCCTCTAGGACTTTTTCCCATAAAATGATCTGGTAGATCTCAAGAGCTAAGAACATTTTCTGCACACAGAAAGTATGTAAAATAGAATGGAAAAAATTTTGCCCCTATATGAGAATTATTTTAGAAATAAAAAAAAACATTATTTAATCAAGCCATGGATGATAAATTACTTGTAGTGGGCTGCTGGATGAAAATGTCCCTAAAATCAACATCAAATCTCATCCCTGATGTATGGCTGCAGAATTTACCATGCTACAGAACTTACAAGTTCCTTTTAAAATCCACATTGCTCAAAATATAAATTATTATACCATAATGAGAGTGACTATTATATATCATGGATGTCTATAAGAACACATTCTTAGCAAAAGATCAAATAGTAAATGCTACACCATGACATGAATAAAACAACTATTCTTATGTAACATTGATATTAACCTAAATGCTTAACAAGTGCATAATTAAATTCCAAATTGTTTTCCTCAATAGAATATTAAGTAGCCTTTTAAAATTTTCTAATTTTTCTTCCTTGTTACATTGCATTTTCTAGTAACCCTCAAATTCTAACAAAGTATTATTACTTGTTAACTGCCTGGTATTGTCCTTACTTGGGAAATTTAGCATGTGTTCCTTCTTCAGTTATGGCAGTCAGGACAGAACTAATGTATGCTGGAAACATTGATTATAAAGTGGCAAGAGATAGCAACAGTTGAGCAGCAATCTATGGTGATATAGGTTAAGGTGACAATCAACAACCAGGATAGATGTGACAACATGTGAGCATTCCTCCAGAACCCAAAACATACTGATGGAATGGAGCCTGTTAAAATTCTTTCTGCTAATTGAATAACCTAAGATTCTGGGCTATTAATATTTGGGTATTAATGTTAGAATCTTGAAATATCTCTTTTAAGTATAAAAAATGTTTGGAAATTAGTGTTGAATGAAAAATTAATCTGATACTATTAAGGATCATATATGTTTTTATATTGATCTGATATCATCACGATCATATTTTGTTTTTAAGGATTTTATTGGAAGGAGATACATCAATATGTTAACAGTAGTTGCATATGCATGATCAGATTGATATTTTTCCTCTTTCTTTTGATTTTATTTTCTAGGTTTTCAAAATAAATTTTTAGAAAAATTTCAAAATGATTAAGTTGCCCAGAGTGAGCAAAAGAGAGAAAGGAAAAACAGAACAGGCACCCTTCCCAAAAGTGTATGTTCTACACTACACAGCCCTTTACCTTTGACCTAAGGAAATAAACTAAAACTCAGTTTGTGCTGAACCAGATCTGCTTCTAACTTAGTCTCAAGCATGATTCGTGCTGCTGGCTGTTTGCCTTTTTAATGTATTTTCTGAAATAGTCACAAAAATATGTAGCACAAACATTATTTTTTCAGAACCCATCATTCATAAGATAACCATAATGAATTCTTCTGTAAAAGACTCTCAAGGAACATTAAATTTTCATTCTAAAGTGAAATAGAGGCCTGCATTACATCAGCCTGGCATTTTTCTGACTTGTATGTGGTAGTTGCCAACAACTTTCTTATCCTAGGCTCTAAATTCAAGACTGAATGCAAACCACAGAGAACTACAGAAAGTCCAAACTGCACTGCTCTGGATGGCAAAAGAAAACTTGACTCTGTTGGCAAACAATAGAACAGAAGTATGCCTCATCCTCACCACTCCCACATCATGACCAAGCAACCCGACTCTGCCTTTAGAGCATTGGGTAGAATTGTAACAATGGCAAATATTGATATGGCTTAACATTTCCCACAGAAGTATCTGGCAAAGTTAAGATATTGGTTATTGTTGTCTATTTAGGCCACCAAGCCTTTGATTTTTCAAGCTAATGCTATTCAGTAGAGAGGAACTGGTCTACATGATACTTAATCAAAAACAGCAGCTACTGAAAGACTGACCTTAAAACACCCCTAGTAACAGCATCTCTCTTGCTCTAGTTCCGTCTGTAGGTCTGTTAGGAACTCTAAAGTCTTTGTTCAGTTTCTCCAGAGGAACAACATGGATGGATGTATACGACCATAAATCATTACCTAGTTTTACACAATTATGTCAATTTCTCTCCATCTACGAATATTATTCATTCAATTATTCTCCATCTATGAATATTCATAGATATTCAGAAGGGCTTATTCACTTAAGCCCTGAACAACCTCTAAAAACACATAAATGTCTTTAGTTTTTAAGCTTGTTGAGAAAAGAATCCTTAAATGTGGAATATACAACTTTTAAATGTTTTAAAATCAATTGAAACAAGCAATCAAAATGAGATTACAGGGAACCACCATTAATGAGTAGATAAGAATATATCAAACTCTATATTTAAATGGATGTTTCTAAATTGTTTCAGCTTCTTCAGAAAATATTTTTGCTTAGCAAAATCTTTTTTTCCCCCACTGATAGTACAAAGATAATTATTTCCTATCTAAGCTACAAGTATTTCAAATTTGCAACAGTTCTATATGCACAGTTGTTCACATTCTGTGATTGTACAAACACAAAGGATGAATTATGTGGTCATATTCAAAGGGGCTTTTGCAATTAGAGTGTTGATCACCCAAAATTAGTCATATAGTAATTATAATTCTCCAGCCATTTGTTTCTATGATGACTTCTAATTTCAAAGAGTCCATGCTGTATTCCCTGAATTTAGGAACTGTAACTTGGCAAAATACTAAAACATCATGGTTTTAACACTGGTGTTTTCCTATTCCAACTCTCCCCATCCCTGGACCTCTTCTTTAAACAACAGTGAGAAAATGTTTTACTCTACTTCTGAGTACTCTGTTGCCTGAAAGTAACTAATGTGAAAAAGCTCTAAGTGCTTCATGTCTGCTTCTGAGTAGAAACATTTTCAATACAGTCTGTTGCATACCCGGGCTTAATACTTAACAGATCTCCTGGTAGGGCAATCACCCTTGGGCTCGCACAAAACTAAAGGGCTCAAGTGACATGAATGACACTGTAAATCTACACAGCTATTCATTTCATACTGACTTTCAGTGTTCTTAACCTCATCAGAGAGTCTGATAATCCTCAAATAATTTTGCTGGCTTCTTACACTGTTGCTTGGTAATGAAAACAGAACGCTCATTCCATCCATCAGCCTTCACATCATCTTTTGGGAACACTCATACACATACATTCACACACACACACACACACACACACACACACATGCACAAATTCATACACATACTAGATGTTTTAATATGACTCAGCACTTATTTGGGGGCCTCAATTAGCTTATTTGGATCAAATCACATAATCTGAGTCCTTTCCCTTTGGGTTCTATAACCTAACTTAACAAATCACATATTTGCTCTAAGTCTTTTTGGTATGAAAAGGAAATGATATGGAAAGAGTTGAATTTTTAATATCATTAATCTATAGCTAACTCAGCTTGCTGTCTTATGCAATACTATGAGAAACAGCTGGGCCCCACTAACCAGAAAGCACTTTTATGGTTTCTCTTAAGGGCTATTAAATCAATGTGATGAGAGCACAGCTGGATTGGATCCTGAAAAATTTATCAGATCCCACACAATACATAAAGGAAGCACGCAGTGCTATTGCAGACTCGGCAGCAAACCCTTGCTTAGACTGCAGGTGGAGTTTAACAGAATAAGCAAACTCCCCTAGTAAGTCCTTGAAAATCTGATTTTTTCCTGTACCTGTCCCCTCTGTGTGGGTGTCTTCTTAAAATACCAGCTACTCATGCAACTATTAAACAGAATTTTCTGGCTGGATTTATTGGCATGACTAGGACATACAAGGACCTGCTTGCTGTCCCAATATAGCTTTCAACACCAAGAGCCATGTTTTTTGCTTAATAAATTTTAGCACATGGTGGGGCCAAAACTACAGCTCTTATGAAAATTTAGAGCACACAGTGACTGAATAAAGGCTTCCATAAAGGGCCAATGTACAAGTAACAGCATCTACCTTATTAAACTGAAGCAAGAATAGGACAACTGCCAAAATATATATAAATTTTTTTCTTTTCTTATTTTAACTCAATTTTCTCCCATATTTTATGGATAGTGAATGAAACATAAAAATCATTATTACTTAAAATGGAAATATTTTGTAATAAACAAGCATGTATTAAGCAGGTAAGACAGTGATAGAACATTAAAATAGGAACTAGGCCTCCCTAATCTGTTGGAAATTAGGCATAATTGCTTAGGTTATGTAACCCTGTGGTTTCTTTTCTCTTAATAACTCTGTCATACTGAGAAAGATGCTGGCATTATATAGCACAAATTTAAATCTAAGTTGCCAATTTTGTCAGACTGCCAATTTTGTAACCCTAAGAAACTGATTTAATCTTTGGAAACTCATTTTCCTTACTTGTAAAAGTAAAATAATAGGAAAGTCTCCCTTATATGAATATTAAATGGAAAAAATATGTAATATGTGCATTTAGTTAAGTGACTGGTGTATTGTTAGTGCCGTTATATCTTCTCCTTCTATCCTTTTCCTTTCTTCTCCTCTTCCTCTCTTCTTTCTCCTCTATCATCATTATCAATTTTCATTGTAGCACTCATCAACCTCACAAGATTGTAAATTCCTTGACTGGAAAAAAAGTGTCCTACTTATTTCTATATCTTTCATAACACATTTAATGTTCAGTGGATGAAAGCATTATTTAATCAAGCCATGGATGATAAATCACTTGTGGTGGGCTTCTGGATGAAACTGTTCCTAAAATCAACATCAAATCTCATCCCTGATATATGGCTGGAGAATTTTTCATGTTACAGAACTGACAAGTTCCTTTTAAAATCCACACTGCTCAAAATGTAAATTATTATGCTATAATAAAAGTGATGATCATATATCATGGATGTCTATAAGAACACGTTCTTAACAAAAGATCAGATAGTAAATGCTACACCATGACATGATTAAATCAACTGTTCTTATGTAACATAGCCCTGCCATACTCATAACTACAAGTCTGAGGAGTCTGCTCTGGGGTAATTTATAGTCAAAACAGAAATATCACATAAGATATAAAATAAAAAGTAGAAGCTAAAAATCAACCAGAAAAAAAAAATCAGACAAATAAGCTTAGTAAGATTCTCTTCCAGAAAAGACTAATGATATTTTGCCTATAATGGGCAGTTTAGCACAGGTTTTTTTTTTCCTTCTTTTTTCCCTTCCTTATATTAAGATGAAAAGTATACTCCTACTTCCTTTCCTCTCATAGTTATTTTAAGCTTAGCCAGATATAATAAGGGCACCCTCAAGCAATAACAATGAACAAACTTAAATTTCAGAGGTTTACATTTTTTATTCAACTTGAATTTTTTCAGCAACTTCCAGAAAGCTCAAGTTAAAACTACTTACATTGAACTTTCATGCCTTCTTTTAAAGCACTATTCCCCACCCCAACACACAAACATATCATATGACAGCTAGAAAACTAGAAGTAAGATACATATCTTGTGACCTTATTACCTCTACAAATGAAGGTCCAGCAATCGCAATGTTTTTTGCATATAACATGAAGATTCTTTTTATTTACAGTATAGTTTGGAATCATAAAAACCCTGGTTTTAACCATCTGAGTACTAATCATTCATGTATGATTTATGTTTATAACATAGTTTACCCTATTTAAGTTTGGCACAAAATGAAGGCTAAACCCAAGGCCTGTTTCCAATTCCAATCTAGTTAGTGTCTCAGAGCACTCTGATTTTGAGCCTTCCTATGATTTTCTCATTTTGTGCTGCAGAGTTGTATGTGAATTCTATATTCTATTGCCATTATAGCTCAACAGCTAAAGAACAGCCAAGAAAAAGAAAGAAGTAATTGAGTTATATAGGAATTAAAATCATTAATTTTAACATCTGACTCAGAGACAAATAGTATTATGAATAATCAGTACGTTGTCATCTTTTTCACTTGCTAATCAACCAAGATCCCCATCAAACCCAAGTCTGGACAATTTGTGGATTTTCTATTATAACTAAGATTCACACCAGCAGTTAGAACGGTATTAAAAAGTAGTGGGCAGTGCCGTGCATCTCCTTCTGTGAACCTGGGGTATGTAGGGGAAGTGCTCCTCTCACTTAGTTAAGGAATGTAAATTTAGAGAATGGAAAAATAAGTTATGTATCTGAATTAACAGCAGCTGAGATAGTCAAGAGTTCTCACCTCCATCTCCTTTCTGGTTAAACTTGGAGAATTTTTGAGATGAATGAAGAAGAGTAAGTAAAGGCAGCAGTGAGCCTATAAATGGGCCTCCTCTGAAACTTGTCTGAGCCATTAAGGCCTCACCGTGTTTCTGGTAAGCCAGTGCTACAGCAGGCTTTGTACTATGTCTCAGCTCTTTCTTCTTCACCTCACTAAATCTTGGTGTTTTCTCATGGGATACTATGCCTCCCTCCACTGAAATAGTCTACAGCAAGGCAGCTGTACCAACGGCTGAAATTTTTCATCAATCTTCATTTGAGATCCCTAGTTGGATACCTCTGCTGATAAGCTGGAAGATGTCCAAGATATATTCTGGCCTGCAAGACCACCTACTGATTCCAGGCCTCAGAGACTCAAGACTACAGGAATACAGGCTGTATTCAGTCCCCATTGTGGTCCTCAGTCTAGGGACATTGAGCAGAAACTGCAGAGGTCCTATAGCCCAGAGGTAATTTTAATCCTATCCATTAGAAAACAATGCCACAGGACTTCAGATGGACTATGCTTTGTCTGACGTTATAATCACTATTAGTCCACCTTGCAACAAAATACAGTAAAGTTAGCTGAGTTACTATCCAGAGCATCAGATAGAATGCTCTCTTAAAACAACTGCTCCCATTTTCTCCCCAGTATATAGAATGAATATAGTTCACATTTATAGAAGGTACATTATAGAAGGTGAGTTTATAATGATGGAAATAGAAGAAAAGCTGTAAATAAAGAACCAAAAAATGTTCTTAGTAAGCATTTTTTATTATTAATCTAAGTTCAACAAATTTTTCAAATGTTTAGAATTAGCTTTCTGGATATAGCCATTAACTGAGGAACAAGATGGTAGCACTAAGAATCTCATGTCTTAGTCTGGAGATGCTGAGAACTGTAATTACCAAGAGCTCTCCTTTTCTTGGTATTGGGACACATCACTCCAGAGATGAGAGTTCAGCAGCTTGAGCATGAACACCTAATGTGTCCCCAGAATTCCCTGTCACTTTTTGAAAAGTGTTGGTGAAACAGATATGAGTGAGAACATCAAAGCATCATACCTCATGGGAGATCCGCTTCCCAAACTACCCTGAAGCTAATCTTGGGACAAATATGATAGTAGAACACTGGAAGGAGATAACATGAATATAGAAGAGAAACTCATGACAATTCTACAAGAATTGTGTCTTCTGACACAAAGCTAGAGAAACTTTATCTAAATCTTCAAGGACACTACATTCTAAACCTATGAAGACTCTAAGAAATATAGATATCGATGCCTGAACAGATTGATTGTTGACATCTGTCAGAGGGCAGGGTAACGGAGAGAAACAGGAGGAAGGGGGATGAGAGAGATAGAGAGAAGGGGAGAGAGAGAGAGAGAGAGAGAGAGGAAGAGAGAAATGCTTAGCAAATTGCTTTGATTCAATATTTGGTCTCTTTTAGATGTTGCTGTTGCTGACAATAATTGCTCTTTTGCAGTTGCTATAAATAAACAAAATAACCAAATAAACTTAACCTTTTTCTTTGGCTATTATAACTACCTTTCCTTTGGGTAGCTTGGGAAAAAGAGCACATCTGGATAGTAACTACCATTCATTTTGCCCTTTGTGTCAACTTAACTTTTAACTAAATTCTCAGATTTGGGATATTTTAAGTGTAAATAAAGTGGGGTACAAACAAAATACATTCCTCTAGATTACCTGTATCTGATAATACTTTTGGTATTCACAACATAATGAATTTTAAGGGTGACTTAGAGGTCAACTATATTTTTTGAAATGGTTGTTTTTATTGTTTAACTTGAATGTGCCTTGAATTCTCTCAAAATCTATTGGCACCATTCTAGTGTAGGCCACCATTAACTCTCACATGGAGTATTCTCTCTTGCCATTCTTCACTTAAATTTCTCCCTCCCTCAGAACCTTTCCACTGTCATTCTTTCTGATACATCATTCATCCTTCAGGGTTCAACTTAATGTCATCTCCTTTAAAAGTTTTCCTGATCTTCCTTCCCTTCCACTCTTTCACTCTATAGTGCTTGTCCTCTGTTTTAGCCTATCTTCAGTGGTGTGCTAGAGCCAGATAATACTAGCTCACCAGGGCCAATTATGAACACTTATTCTCAATTTCATGTTCAGTAACTACATATTGGTAACATGAAACCGGCCAATGTGAAAATATTTAAATCACATGATTTGGAAAATGCTATAAATTAGGTCTTCTGCTTTCTCCCCTGCCTTCCCCACTAGTCTCATTGTCCTATAGTATGTCCACCAAAGAGCTATTGTGTGATTTTAGTTGAATATTTTCCTGTCTTCTCTGTTGAATATTTTCCTGTCTTCTCCTTAGATTATAAATTCCATCATGTCAGGGACCATATCACTTACTGCTGATTCCCAGGCCAGTGCATAGAACATAGTATATAGTCAATACATATTTAATACAAAATAAGAAGTCATTCATTTACATAAAATACTATTTATAAAATATTTATTTCAAAATTAATACATAATTATTATAGAAATTTCCTTTGGGTGGCTTGGAAAAAAAGCACATTTGGATAGTGAATATCATGTAGTAAATATCATGCAGAACCTACCACAGAAGCAATCACTATTTAGATTCTAGTGAACATTATTTAAGACTTCTTCCTACTTATAAATAGATAGTATGGGTATATGTATGGGTTTTATGATTTTTACACAAAATATTATGAGCCTACTTGCTCCCACTCTCTAAAATATATACTTTTAAAAATGAGGGGCACCTGGGTGGCTCAGTTGGTTGAGCATCCAACTCTTGATTTCAGCTCAGGTCATGACCCTAGGGTCATGGGATCTAGCCCCACATTGGGCTCCATGCTCAGTGTGCTTAAGATTCTCTCTCTCTTTCTCTCTGCCCCTCTTCCCCACTCATGGTCTCTCTATAAAATTATATACACACACACACACACACACACACACACACACACTATGAGGCTATATGAGCAGTTCTACATGTTGTATCTTTCTATGTCTATACGCATATAAATGCACACACATATATACATACACATACATATATATTACCAAATTAATGTCTTTTGTATAATACCATAATTTTTTTTACCAATAGTCTATTTGGAAAGAATTTAAATTTGGTAATATAATATCTATACATTTCCTATATATAATATATATTATATAAATATATAATATAATTGATCTACTGTAAATATCTATATTTCCTTTTATACTTCTCTGATCATTTTGTTAACATGAAGTACTGTAATTACTGGTTTAAATGGGTTTTGGATATGAATTTCCAAATTACCTTGTAGCAATTGAAATTAATGGCTTTACTGCATATAAGAGCCTGTTTCCCCAAACCTTCTCAATCACTAGATATTTGCATGTCTCCCAAAGAGATAACAAAAATCTAGCTTTAATCCACATTTCTTTAATTTGAAGTAAGTTTGAGTACATTTTATAATAAAAAGGAATAATCTAAAATAATAGTCCCAAAAATAATAATCCAAAAATGTAATCCAAAGTAAAAACCATCCCATTATTTGGAGAAAATACTTTCTCCCCAAGCAACTCTGCTAAGTTCTTTGGAGGCAAGACACTCTGTCAAGCCCAAGGTCAGTTCTGAAGATCTGGGCTTCTAAATCTGATGATAGAAACAAATTTTATGAGAAAAAAAGTGAAATGGGAATGATAATTTACTTGCTGGTGACTAAACAGAGAATGTATAGAGAATTCTAACAACTAGGAGGAACCAATGGCTACTTCAATAAGGTCTGAATCTTTAGGGCTCTTGCCATCCCTGGGAGCTATCCAGGGTACTGGATTGAAGCTGTGTCTGACCCAAAAGACCAGAGTCCTGGGCCTGTATGAATGTAACCTCTGTTGTAGTTACACCTTAACTCCCAAAAAACCAATTGGCACTTTAATACTCATAGCTATTCTAACACAATTAAGTTAAAAAGCCGACCAACTAATTTTTTCAACTGTTTAAGGAGGTTTTGCCTAATCATTTTGCTTACTTGCCTACTACTTGTCCCTATAGCCTTTCATTTATGCCCCCAAATTCTCCATGAATTTGACTATTGATATTATGTTCCTTAAAAAAATCCAAAATATTTTTTATTGCCTTCAAGCTCTCCTCCTCTGGCTCTTTTAAGAAATATTCATTGTATTATAAAATTAATTAACTAGTTAAAATTCTCCTTCATAAAGATTAACCCTCTTCTGAAAACTCGTTAGGAAGAGAGTATCAATTGCAGTGAGCTCACAGGCTGAAATAGATATAAGAGTGTTTCAGATATTACATAGTTCAGGGAGCCTATGGCATCCCTAGAAATTTGGACCTTTCACTTCACTATGCCAGTGAATTGAAGAGAGTAAAAGAAGAAGGTTAAAGCCATTGCTTTGGTAATGATAGGTTTTTGAGTTAACTGTAACATGGATTTTTTAAGGAGCAACTCCCAAAGAGGAGAGGAAACTAAGAAATACTCTTCTTGTTCATTCTTTTTCATGGAGGCCAGAACATTCATATTTTTATTTCTGGCAAATGACCTGAGAGAATAGATGTCTATTGTGTCATAGAGGGCTTACCCACAGAGCCAGCTCCCCCACTCAGTCATGTCAAAGCAAAGCCCACCAACTAAAATGTCTACTAATGTAGACATACTATAAGCAGCTTTTAAAATCTAAGTCTTAAAAAAAGGAAGAGACAAAAAATATAATAAAAGTTTTGAAAAACCTAGAATAAAAAGCATTAAAACTGATCCTGGAAGACAAAATTCTTTAAATTAGGATATTACATCCATAGAAAGAAGTCATAAAGATATCATAATATGATATGCAGAAGTTGTTATGAGGAACAGAAAAATGTCAAGGTTCAATAAGTAAGTTACTGTAAAGACTTTTATAGACAAATAAGGAATCAGAAAGTTTACCACCGTTTGTTAAGTTTCTTGAAGATACATACTTATGAAAGGCTTAACTGAAAAAGACAATGACACAGAATTCAGGGAACAATGAACTCAGCCTAGAAAAGCCATCAGGAGAAATTCCAGGATGACAATTGCATCAGTCCTTAACCATAAGTGATCCAGGTTAGAGCAAGTCAACAGGGGTATTTGCAAAGAGGGGCCATGGAATAAAAGGATACTTAATAGATTATATGATATGATGAGGTCTTAACATTTAAAAATAGATGAAATCTGAGTCAAAGACATGTATATTTTAAATCTCCCCATACACATTTCTATAGCTATGCCAATTCATAGCTTAATTTGTAGGCTACATGAGTTCCCATTTATCACATCCATGCCCATTTTATGGGTATTACTAATTTAAAAGACACATTTAAAAGCCTGAAATTTAAAAAAAAACCTACAAACTGAAACTAAAGATTTAAAGGAAAGTACAAGAAACATTTAAAAATCAGAATAGTGGGGTGCCTGGGTGGCTCAGTCAGTTAAGATCTGACTTCTGCTCAGATCATGATCTCCTGATTCTCAGGTTTCAGCCCCGAGTCAGGTTCTGTGCTGACAGTTCAGAACCTGGAGCCTGCTTTGGATTCTGTGTCTCCCTCTCTCTCTGCCCCTTCCCCACTGACATTCTGTTTCTCTCAAAATTAAATAAAAAACATTAAAATAATTAAAAATAAATAAATAAAAATAAAAATCAGGATACCAAAGTACAATTAAAATGGAGCCTAGGTAATGGAGAAGTAATTCTTTATGGACATATAATTACTTGTTGGCAGAAGAGGGAGGGGCGAAGGGGTTGTCCTGTACATTACGAGATTTTTAGCAGCATCTCTAGCATCTACCCACTAGATGCCAGTAGCTTCCTCCCTGAATTGTGACAACCAAAAATGTCTCCTAACATATCCATGTCCTCTGGGGGACAAAATCATCTCTGGTTAAGAATCATTTTATCCTTATCATCTCTCTATCTGAAACACTTATAGTTTATAACGCATTTATTTGAAAGAATTTAATTAGTTGGGTTATACATCTATTTGACATTTGACATTATTAAAAAGGTTTATTTTTTTAGACACATGGCACACTCCTACTAATCCAAGATTATTTTGTATCCAATTTGTTTGAATCAATGACCTTTCCTGTACTTGTAGAGGATAATCTTGCAATGCAGAGAGGCAATGATGTGAAGATGAGTTTAATTCTACTAATGAATATTTCCACATATGCTAATAAGTTCTTAGGTAAAATATTTTGATAGATATGATTTTGATATATAGAGAGACTGTAAAAATAGTTAATTTTATTCACACATTAAACTGGTAATTCAAAAAAATGAATTCATAATTAAGACCTCAGGTGCTGGGCTGGCTTTTGACTTTTTTTTTCTAACCTCAGAAGTAATATGTGCTGCTTCCAACAAGAGGGTTGTGTGTGTGTGTGTGTGCGCGCACACACGTGCATATTTCCTTTCTCCCTGCTCCAAACTCCTTCTTTGTTCTTTGTGGGGAGGATCATTGTTAACAGTTTGGTATGAACCTTCCCAAAGAATTTTCTATGCACGATCATGCAGATATTTATATAATTCACATGTAGGAGAATTATGAAAAATTTCAAATAGCTTCTATGCTTTCCTTGTGTACAGTTATTCTGACAAACATATGGATTCTAAAAATAAATGTTTTCTCATCTTGCTACTCCAAATTTCCCTTCAGGGGGAAAAAAAGACTAGAGACATAGTCAAGGAAACCTTAACAGAAGTCGTGTTTGAAGAGCAATGCTGTGGGTGATTGCTTTTTCCTAGGTTTTTTGTTTGTTTGTTTTTTGTTTTTTGTTTTTTTACTGTTCCACAGTACATTTCAAATGAAAATCTAAACATTTTTAATATAAAAATATAATAGGTCTTCTAAAAATGCTACGCAAACAGTAAAAAAGAAAGATAACCACATTTTAAAGCAAAACTTTTAGAATTTTACTTAAGAAAATATATTTGTAGTTTTTCAATTAAAAACTATTACTTTAAACCTTTCAGTAACATTTTCTGACCTGTGTTGTATATGCCAGAAGTATGAAGCCAAGAGCAATGGAGTTGGTCCAAACCTACACATTTACAGACAGCTCTTGTCAACACAGTGTTTCATTTTGTTTTCCCCACACACATGCACCTCTAATAAACTTTACAAACACATGCTAATTCCCCTGAGCAGAATTAAAACAACAATCACATTCCCAGATCTTAGGAAAAGGAAAGTTTTCTGTTACTGCTACCCAGGGGTGACTCATAAAGTTTCCAGGAAAATAGGTACTTTAATCTCATATCTTCCTTTCTACTTCCCTGCATATTCTTTCTCCCTATTCCCAACTATTTTATAACCATAATCTTGTCCTCATGTCTGTATCTTACCTCTTCCTTTAAAAGCCAACCTTCTGTGCACTGCCCATCTAAAAGTTATTTTCTCTCCTCTGCATTCCTCAGAAGCCATGATTTTTATGATACTAATCCCAAATTAATTTCTATTAAGAGTACTGGTAGCTTTTTAATATCAGATTTTCCTCTTCAACTTAATTATAAGGTCCTATAAGTAAGATAAAGTTCTTCATTGTTTTTCACAATGCATCATACATATTGCTAAGTATCCAGGTTCAGCTAAGAAAAGTCCATTTGAATCATTAGGAAAGAATGGTGCACAGCCTCCCAACACCACTTCAGGCTTTTCAAACATAATTTTCTTGTCTCTTTCTGGAATCTTATTGCCTCTCCTTTACCTGAAGTAAATTGACCCCAAGCTTATTCTTTGCAGGCACTTTGCTGTTTGCTTTCATTTGATCAAACAGAAAGACTGTAAGAACCTTATGGTGGGTGGAACTTCTCAGATGTCTGCAGTTTACTTTCTTTGAATGTGGGTCTATTTTTCAGGAGGATTCCTTACAGAGTTTTCACTTTAACTGTGGCACTACAAAAAAGCTATGTAAGAACAAGCCATACTGATTAATTTCTCCAAGATTCAGTTTCCTATGTAATAATGCTTATCTCCCTGAGCTTCCAGGAAGATTAATACAATAACACATTTAAAAGAGTTCAGCAGAGTGAATGACCCAGAGTTAGCATTAATTACCCCACTACCATCATCATTCTTGTCAGCATCACAAAATCATAAGGTAGCCACTGCTCTGTCCTTACCATGAAATGGCTTTTAAAAGGATGTCTTTTATGCTTATCATCTTCTATGTGCCTCTAATATAATAATGTTTTCTAAGAATGAATTCAGAATGTAATTTTCCCAGATGCCTCTCCAAAAGAATTGTAGGAAAGTCTTAGTTAAATGTCTAATAGCTTAGAAAATATGTCAAGTCATTTATTCCAAAGTCTAGTTGTCTGCCTTGGACTGCATTGTTAGTATTCAGGACTAAGTTTTTGGTTCTCTAATTCATAGAACACATTTTCTATGTGGAAGGAGGTTTGAAGGAATAAGAGTGAATTTAAAGCACTGCCAAGACAGCAAATATGAATCTACTTGTCCAAAAAGTGAGAGGAGGAAAAAAAGTACTATTGGAAAAGCAAAGTGTTATACTTGGAATATTTATTAAGTAATATATAACAATTACATTAATTTGTTATTTTAAATAGAATTAAGAACTAGTGAGAAAATACTGCATCTAAGTCAATTGCTTCAAATCCAAATAAAGAACAGAAAATTCAAGAAAATTTTCCAATGTGTTGCAAATGGCTAAAGCAATTAAAAAGACATAGCATGGTGAAGAAGATATTCAGCTGATCCTTTCATGAATTACTATTACAGTTATACAAAGCAATTTTTCACATTTTAATAGTGTAAAGTTTACAAAGTAAAATGCATATATCTTAGGTATATAATTCAATATGTTTTAACAAATGTATACATCTGTGTAACTAATGACGATATTGAACATTCCCATCACCCCAGGAAGTCTCTTCCTATCCCCTTGCAATCAATCTCAATTTCCTATAAACGACAACTCTTCTGATTTTCATTAGCATATAATACGCATGTTAGTTCTTGAATCTATTATAAATGGGATCATACAATATGTACTCAACAAAGGAAATTTTAAATGTGACCTTAAAAGAAACCAAATTAGTTCAAGTAACTGTATTGTGGCAATGTTGTTATATGGCATGGAATGTAATGTTTGGTCTATCACAAATACGTTTTCATTGCCCTAAATTATGCCACATTATTTTTAAAATTCTGTTACTTTCATTAGGATAAGAATAGCTAAACAAATAAAGGTTAATACAATGCCCCAGGTTAGAGTATCCAATGGAAACTCATCTTCACTGCTACAGAATATATGACTATACAATAGCCACTTTCAAAACTATTTAAATATTTGCAGTACTATAAAAGGCAGTAGGCTAAAAGAGATATTGCTGAAAGAGATTTGAGTAGTGTTTTGGTAGAAGAACCATTGTAATCAGGAAATACGTCAATTATTGTCACATGGTTAATAGGGGGCCTAGCTCTAGGAGTAGACATTGGTCTACATTGACTGTAATTAAGAATACGAAATTTCTAGCTTCTAGGATGATGCACACTACCCTCCAGTCCTCTCACATCCCAATTTAGTTTGGATTTCTTGCCAGTGCCAATGAATTTTATGCATATGCATAGCATGCAACCTGTAAGAAATGAACATTTTGGCAGAAATTCTAGCATTCTCAGATTTAATGTTCAGTCTACATATTACATTATGTACTTTTTCAAGAAATTAAACATGACTGCCAAGACTGGTACCAATGCTAGTTAGCAACAGTAGCAAGCTACATTTTAGAGCAGATATTTCTAAGAGTTTTTGGTGATGGTTGTGGGGATGTGGAAGCGCTGCAAGTGGAAGTGGTAGTGGGAAATGGATTAAGTTAAAAGGGTTATTGCTGAGGAAGTAACCTGGAGAACCTCAGGAGAAGATTATGACTGTCAAATATGGTGCATAAATTTGGCTCAGTTATACTCTCAGACATTTTATAATTACAAAAGATTTACTAGCCTAAACTACTCTAACGTAAGACAGTAAAATAAACACTGATATTCCTTGTTTCTAACACACCATTAATTATAGCTAGTTGAAAACCTATAACCATCTGTAAGTGTAACTTAGAACTTGTACCGCTCATTCACTTTCTAATTTCCATACCCAAGCACAGATTTGATTGAAGTACTAAAAATAATCGCAACATATATTCATAACAGCATGTGTGTCAAAAACATTTATAGATCAATTAATATTGCAAATATCTGAAACTCCATTACACTTACGTTGAATAAAACTTTGGATTTTTTTTAATTTGTGTATTTAAATTCAAGTTAATGTATGTTAATACAGTGTAGTGTTGGTGTCAGGAGTAGAATTATATATAACACCAGTGCTCATCCCAACAAGCACCCTCCTTAATGCCCATAACCCATTTAGTCCATCCCCCTACCTGCCTCCTCCCCTCTAGCAACCCTCAGTTTGTTATCTGTATTTAAAAGTCTCTTAAATGCCTCCTTCTCTGTTTAAAAGGTGGTTTCACTATTTTTCACATTTTTCTAGGTAAGAGCCATGTTGGTGTTACACTTTTGAAATTAAAAGATAGTCTATATTCAGAAGTTCTATGTTCAAAAATTAGATAATCTTTTGTTTAAACTGCCTTGATCCTTTCTTTAGTAACCTTTATAGTACAAAATGAAAATACCATTACTAAAAATCCCAGAGATTATTTGTTTGTTTGCTTTTAATTTTTGTTTTCCCCAGAGATTATTTGTACCCTCCTGCAAAACTACCCTATAGGAGAAAAGAGAATTTGAAAATTGTTTTGTTCTCAGATGTAGATCACAGGGACTCACAGAAGGCAGCAAGTAAAAGCATTTTGAAATTAAATGACTCATTTTATTAAAGCAAATTTCACTGTCAACTGACAGACATTCTTAGCCACAAACTCTCATGTAACACTTCACTGTTTATTTGTTTGAGAAGGGAACTAAAGGTTTCACCTTCTTGAAAGCTGAACTGTACACTGCAGGAAAGCTGCTTTCTTTAAAACAACCATGACACAAAGTTTATAAGAAAGATATGTTCATAATGTTGTGTACATGGTAGCAGAATTTATCCAAAAGTGGAGTTTCGTTTATTTATTGTTAATGGTGTATGTACTGTACTGTATGTGACCTCCCCTCCTTTAGAAAGAATTCTCTGTTCCTCACAGATTCCCCGCTTTCAGGTAGCTGCTGGCGTGGGGTGGTTTGTATGAACAGTGTGAAAAGTAGTACAGCCATGAATGGGGTTCCCAGAAGTCAATGTGCTTGTGCCACTTTCATCCTAGAGGTTGGCCCATTTTAAGAATTTCATTTAATGTAACCCAAAGGCTTTATTAAAAGATTCAGGACACCAGAAACTTTAGATAATTAAAGTGAAACTTCATATGATTAACAGCTGGTGTTCCTGCTGCTTTCTATGCCTCATTTGTCTTTAGTATTAGATATGGTCCCAAAATGTAAAATGTAAAATAACAGTAAAGGTGGTAATGTTATTGAGATCTCTATTAGGAACTAAGATGACCCTGGCTGAATTTAATGGTAACCTACCCTATTATAAGTCAATGTGTATGTGTGTGTGTGTGTGTGTGCGCACAAATACATGTTTTAATACATACATGAGGTCAGAAATAAATACTCCTTAAGGACCAATTCTCATGTGGGTTTGCCCACTTTATATATGAAAAACTTGACTGAAATGGTCAGGTAGAATGTACTTGGTCCAGAATTCTAGAAACGATGGTGACTCTTACCTTGGGACCTTATAAGTAAAATCAAAGGAATAATTGCGAAGGACCAAATCTAGATTACAATATCGGGAAAATATACAATTGAGCATACTATTTAAAGACAAATATATAAAATAATCCCTGAAAGCTATAAAGTTCTGACTTAAGCTTACATACAGTCCTCACTACAAACCTGGTGAAAAATTTTTACATGATGTGGCTACATGAATAATCTCTCTTCTGGTCCAGGTTGTATTTCTCTTTTCCAAGGTTTGGCTAATCTTCTATGTACCACATGGAATGTAGCAGGACAGTCACTGCTTTACATCAAGGCTTAAGTTCAGTACTGGTTTATGAACTTGTTCAAAGTTCATCTGAAGTACAGCTTTATCACTTGATTTTCATGCAGTCTAACTTCCTTGTTTAGGCCCTGAAAATTACTAATTTTTCTCTTTATGGCTGGGGACATCAGCCCTGCTTCTCTGTTCTCTGTCAGGATGTGGAAATGGGAGGGTTGCTGTCCACTTCCTATGTTGAAAGAATACCTTTCTGATTGGGAAGTTCATACCGAAATGTTAATATTCTATTTTGACCTTTCAAGCTACCATCATATCACTTTTAAACACATCACATAGGGGCAAATAATGAATCCAAGAGAAATAGTGGTTTTACATAGAAGATTATGTCACAGTGGCCATTTTTAATTTGACAAAAATAGATTACTTAAATGGGCATTGCATTTATATGTTATGCAATTTAGGTAAATACCAGAAGGAAAATGAAAGCTGGATTTGATATGGCCCATCAAAGTTTTTGTTCTGGTAGCTATTTTGCATATGCCTTATGATTTTACAAATTGCCATTAATTAGGATATGTAGTTAAAACCACGGATGGTATTTGTAAAATTAAAATAAGAAAGTGATGTTCAACAAAACCATCTTGGGAGAACTTCTGATATGAATATATATTTCCATTCCTGTCTAACTTATGTTGAGGTTGAAAAGTGATTTTTTTTCCTAAGGGATATCCATTTTAAAAAAAGTCACAACATATTATAAAATAATACTTGATATTTTTATGTTATACTGAAGCCTGTTTTATTATAGCTAGAGTCACATCAATATAAACAGTATTAAGATCAGATTATGCCAAAGTCTTTTGCCCAAATGGCTAATGCCAACCCACCTGCTTTATCCATGTGTAGGAGCCCACACTGCCATAATTTTAAATTAATGCATCACCTTATAAGTAATTGTTTAAACTTGTTATTTTAAATATTTAAAAAAAAATTTTAAAAAGACTGTCTTTTATTAATTGACTTAATTTCCTGATCCAATTATAAATTTGAAACTTCCACTCCCCACAGAACCTAGTTCCCGGATAATACAAAAGTAAAATAAATACATAAATAAATTATTTTTTTTGCTGTTGTTATCACATAGCAATTTAAAAGTTATATTTAAAATATAACATCTTTAAGTTGAATTGGGGTGCCTGGGTGGCTCAGTCGGTTAAGCATGGTTAAGCATCTGACTTCGGCTCAGGTCATGATCTCATGGTTTGTGAATTCAAGCCCCACGTCAGGCTCTGTGCTAACAGCTCAGAGCCTGGAGCCTGCTTTGAATTCTGTGTCTCCCTCTCTCTCTGTTCCTCCCCTGCTCGTGCTCTGTCTCTCTCTCACACAAAAATAAAATAAACATTAAAAAATTTTTTAAAAAGTAAAATAAATAAAATAGGACACATATAAGTTGGATAAAAATAGAATGCTTAATGTATAAGCTTGAAATAAGTACAAAATACACAAAAGCTAGAAAAATTTTTTTAAAAAGCTAAAGTCCTTGATATTTGCAACATAAAGGAGTTTTATTGAAATTCCTCACAATGAACATTGTAGTAAAGAGGACAGTAACTCCTTACCACAATCAGGGAGTCTTTAATAAGCAGCCAATATAAGAAGCATAATGTACAGGTTTTATTTACAATATGTAACTATTAACTATATAATATTGAGTAATGTCTTTAATAGCTCATACATAACTCTGACAACTACATTTAAAATCCAGTCATGGGCATTTTAACTTTTCACAATTAAAGAGAAAAGTTAAAGTTAAAGACAACTCAATAAAAAGCATACTCACACCAGTACTTATTTCCCAATTGCTTTTGCTTTCATAAAAACCAGTTTTAAAATCAGGAAAATATAATGTACACAATAGAAAAAACATTGACAATCCAAGAAATCAAATCAGCTTTAAATATAAAAGAAACCTTATGCTCAAATAGGTGACACTTTTTGGATGACAGTGTCAAACATTTTAATATACTTCTATACTACTCCATTACTGGGTTCTTTATCTTAGAGTTAGGGAAAAAATGGGAAGCTTATAATTTGGACATTTAATTGATCTTTGATTAAAGACTGAATTCCTTTTTTAACTCAATAATAAAAAATAGCTTATACAGTTGGCTTATTTACCAGATATTATTATACAGAGACAGAAATAATAAAAACAACATGGTAAAATTGTGAATGTCTTGTTTTTCTCAGTGAATTACAAAACATGCCAAACAAAATGTAATTTGAACATTGGATGAAGAGTTGATCAGGAGAATGAGTGGTTTGACATTTATTTCAACTTACATTAGATGAAAATTCTAACATTATGGGTAAAATGAACATCATTAATCACCAGAAAATTGTCTTTTCCCTGAGTTCCTGTCAATCTACAATATCGTGCAACCACTGAATCTATCAGGAAGAAGACATCCTTATCAATAATTCTACCTAAATAAATGGAAAATCTACAGCACATTTGTAATGGTAGATTCAGTGCATTGCTTCACTGATTCTCTCTGCATGGTATGGAAAACAGAAAAAATAACCATCTGAATCTACATATTTATATGAGAAGTTATGTTTTCAATATATTGTGACACTAACACCAAGGAGCAAGTACAAATTGTTCAGCGTTGAACCTGAAATGAGTACCAATTCTCTTTAATTTAGCTTAAATGTCTGAAGTTAATGGATCCAGTGAAGAAAGAATCCTATCCATTAGTCAAGAAATATAGTAGAAAAATATTTTCTTGATTGTAATTATTTTAAAATATTGATTTCTGTTAAAACAGCCACACACACACACACACACACACACACACACACACAAATGGAATTTAATGTAACTTTTATGGGAATTCAAAGAATCTTCTTAGGGCATATGTTAGTCAGGGCTCTCCAGGGAAACTACCAATAGGAAATATACTAATGTAAGAGAGAGAGAGAAAGAAATTTATTATAAGGAATTGGGTAATGTGATTTTGGAGGTGGGCAAATCCCAAGATCTGCAGGGTGAGTCAGCAATCTGGAGACCCAGGTGAGATTGAAGGAAAACAATTCAGTCGATGATTTTTGAGGTCAAAGGAGAGACCTAGATTCTTGATTTAAAAAAAACTGAATCGATATATGAACTAGTAATTAAAGACACAGAAAAGAGTAAGAGTACATAGAGAGGCAGAGAAGCTACATGGTGGAGCTCACCTGCACTCCAGCATCTAGAGTTGGACGAGACAGAGGAGGAGCCAGTAAAGCGATCTGAGGAGGAGCCATGGGGGAGGGACACTGAGAATGTCAGGCGCCTTGAGAGGCAAGCGTTTTCAGTGGTCAGCCTTTTCAGGGTCTTCCGGGAAGTGAAGGGTGATAACGACAAGACAAAATTGTTGGCTTTAGCAAGATATAAGTAGCGTGTCACCTTGGTGAGAGCTATTTCAGGGGAACAAAAAGAAATAAAAGCTTTATTGGAGCTCCGCCACTCTTGCTTGGATGTCTCTGTGCCAGAGATTATACCAGCGATCCTGCTGCCCACACCCACCTAACTCTTGCTCTCCTCTCCTTCCTGAGCCAGTCAGCACTGCCACTCCCTGCGTCCACATCTGTCAGATCAGGTTCTTAGTCTCTCCTACTTCCGGACCTCGGCGACCCCAGTACTGCAAGCAGATTCAGCTCCAGACAGAGTGTGGTGGCCATGCTTCACTAGACATACAGTCTGGGCAGTGCTCTGCACCCCGGCATCAGATGCAGCCCCCACGCCTTGTGCCTGGGGCAGCATGGACACCACACCATCCTTGGCCACACGCCATCAACAACTGCATTCAAAAAATACCCATACCAATGAGAAAATGGAGCTAGAGGAGCTGAATGACCTTATCACCTAACCCACAGCACCAAGATGCACTCCCTAGTGCAACGGAATAAGATCCTGCTGTCCAAGTACAGGGGCCATGTAAGTCCCTCCTGGGGACCTCTTCAAGAAGGAGATGCAGAAGCTCTGCCATTAGGTGGACCTGTCTACCTAGGACAAAGTCCAGACTGAGGTGCTGTGTAACAACCTGGCCAAGGACACCATGCAACTCCAGAAGTTGCAGGAGGAGATGCTTCAGGGAGAAGAAGCTTGGAACACCCTAGAAACTTTCAGATAGGATGTTGACAATGTTTCTTTGGCGATCTTTGACCCTGAACATAAAGTACACTCCTTCTAGAAGAGACTGACTTTGAGAGAACAGCACAGTGATGAGATCCATAAGCTACAGGCTCAGATTCAGGAGTAGAATGGGCAAAGTGGTGTGGATATTTCAAAGCCTCACCTCATACCTGCTCTCCCCGATAGGCAGCAGCAGAATAAAAATGTGGTTGCAAAAAACCTTTGGAAAGTTGAAGAATGATGCAAGTCCAAGTTTACTGATCTCTGTGAGACTGCTCACTCCACTAGAGCAATAATGCCCTGCATCAGGTGAATCAGTGGTCAAAAGAATACTGGAGACAGGTTGAGTCCCTCACTTGAAAAAATGTCTGGCTTAAAAGAACTAAGTCTAGGGAGGTCCAGATGCATGAAATAGAAAGCACTATTGGCCTCCTGCAGGATAAGATTCAGAACAGGAAGGAAGAAATGGACTGCCACCTTCTTTGTACATCTGGACCTGCAGAATATCAACATGGCCTTGTTTTCAGAATGCCACCTAACAGGAAGCTGCCTGAAGACAAGAACAGCATGTCTCTGCCTTTTTCAAACTTCTCTGAACCTAAGGGAAATCATTCTGGATTCACTCCTCTGGTTGACAGCCACTCAAAATGGATACTTCTGATTAAGAAGATTAAAACTAGAGATAGGTTTTCAATCAACCTTTGCCTCATCATGATGATATTGATAAGAATTGCACACAACTTAGTGCAGCAATATATTTTCAGCAATGATAGAAAAATAATACATATCTTAAAGAAATAGCTTTCTAATACTTTTAGTCAGTTTTTCAGTAGCACAGGATAGATGTGCAAGAAAAAGAAGCTCTAGTTCTTAAGAACCAATTCTAAAGATTTAGGTTAAAAAAGTTTACAGCACAGTCAAGTTTATGAAGGCTTGAGCTATACTAGCCTTTAAAATATATTCCAAATACCAGTGAAACTGTGCTTTTTCCATCAGGTATCTGACCATCTAGTTTTTGCTTCAGTAGAACATTGGGAAAACAAACCAACAAACAATAACCAGGAAAAAAACTTCTCATTGGAATGGTTTGAAAGAGAATGGAAAGTAAGAAAGTGGAGAGAGCAAAAATAGGTTTACTTTTTGAGGAGTTTTGCTGTCACAGAATACCAGGGCAGTAGTTGGAAGAGAATGTGAGGTCAAAAAATAAGGTTTTGTTTTTGTTTTTGTTTCTGTTTTTTTAAGATGAATGATGTCAACAGGGCGCCTGGATGCCTCAGTCAGTTAAGCATTTGGATCAGGTCATGATCTGGCAGTTCACGGGTTTGAGCCCCGCATGGGGCTTTGTACTGACAGCTCAGAGCCTGGAGCCTGCTTCAGATTCTATGTCTCCCTCTCTCTCTGCTTCTCTCTCTACCTCTCTCTCTCTCTCTCTCTCTCTCTCTTTTCCAAAAGTAAATAAACATTAAAACAATGTTTTAAATTTAAAGATGAGTGATGTCGAGATGTGCATGGGTTAATTCTGCAGAGAGAGAGTGATTGGTGATTCAGGTGAAAGGGGGTGGTGGTGGTATATAATCATAGGAGCAAAGCCTTTGAGGAGAAAGGGGATGAGGTCCAGGGCAAATAGGAGGAGCTAGCTCGAGGAGCAGAGACACCTTTTTTTCATAACAGGATAGAGGGCCAAGTAGGTGCAAACCAAGGCAAGTTTTCATAACTGGTGGTGGAAATGTGGTATTGTTTTATCAGATTATGTTTGTTTTCTCTGGGAATGTTTTGAGATGTCATCATATGAATGTTAAAAGGGAACACTTAATTAAACATTGGAGGAGAAAAATTGGAATGTGAATTTATGAGAAAAGTCTAGGGATATTCTGATGTGTTGAAGTGTCTCTTCAAGATTTAAATTAAATCCAGTTTGAGTACTTCTGTGCTTTTCTTTGGCCAGGTTTTGTTGTTTAGGTCAACTTAGAAAGTAAACAGAATGAAGGGTTTCATTGGTACCAGGTTTTGTCAGATGAATATAATGTCTGGACCATGGAATCTAAGAGAAGTAGGATAAAAGTGAAATTATGAAGAAGCAAAGTATCAGTACCTGATTATTTGATAATTGACTTTATTTTCTCTCTGCTATCACACATGTATTTTCTAAAAATACTAGAAATCTGGCTCAGATATGAAAAAAATAAGTTAATATACACGGCCTTGAATCTTATTCCAAATCAAACTTTGACTCAAGTTATTTGAGCACAGACTTTGAATATCAAGATAAATAGCCCATATACTTTATGCTAAACCACTTAGAACACATATCATACAGATCAATTGAAGAATGCATTTGTAAATAGAACTGTTTAAACAATCAAAAGTGGAAGGAAGAAGCTAGAAGAATGCCAAAAAATATAATGCAAAAGCAATTAGAGCAGACTCACTAAAGGGAGGAAAAAAAAGACAAAGGCTATATCTATATAATGCCAAAACAAACAGTTGATAAGTGAAACATCTAGTCAATCAGCTGGATATTTTGTCTACAGAGAACCTAGCAACTGACTTGATGGATTTCTTCTTTTCACTGAATTGAGTGAATGAAGTGGTTGCTTTGGAAGCATGTTGACATACACATAATGAAAGAGGCAAAGAAAAAAAATAAAGGATGTATTTGTTAAAAAAAAAAAATCCCTGTGACTTCTAAGGGATAGATGATTAAAAGGACTGAAAACAGATTTGGGGGAGAGGATTAATTTAGTTGCATAAATTTTAATTTGAAATATAAAAAAATCATAACATATTTTCCAAGATTATAGAAGATTTGTTTATCATACAGTGGAAATACTTTAAAAAGATAAAATTAGAGATTGTAAAGACCTAGCTTGTTGTCTCTTGTCTTGAATCTTGCTACATTTATTACTAGTATATCACTAAAGTGTAAACTAACCTCACTGAGTTATAATTCAATTTAATATTACAATGATGTTCTTTTCCCCACCCTTGAGGTTACTCTTCCTATTAGTCACTGTATGACTATATTAATATAGCCATCAGACCCAATATCTATATGATTTCTATTTTGTCAAATGAGTATAAGAGTAGACATCCTACACACTAGTATGATTTTTAAAATATTAACTCACAAATCTTCCAATGACAAAAAAGCGATTTCTATTTAGGAAATGATGTAAGTCATATTTTGTATTTTTTAAGATGCAGTCTCTTTAGCAGTAAATTACTAAAAGATATGCACCATCTTCCCAGGTCATGTAACTAGTAATAAGAATGGAGAAAGATGCTCAACACAGTAAAATATTTTAAAAGAAATGCTCTTTTGGGGTGCATGGGAGGCTCGTTGGTTAAGTGTCTGACTCTTGATTTCGACTCTAGTCATGATCTCATGGTTTGTGGGTTTGAGCCACATGCTGGGCTCCATGCTCATAGCACAGAGTCTGCTTGGTATTCTCTCTCTCCTCTCTGCCCTTCCACCAGCTCGGATGTGCTCTCTCCCTCAAAATAAAAAAATTAACTTTTAAAAAAAGACATACTCTTTTAAGACCTCAACATTTACATATAAATGACCTATAGACACATATAATTATTTGTTCTTTCTTTAAATAGAATCTAATAAATGGGACTAGAAACTCTTCATGCATATTAAGTGAAGATTTACAGAAATTACAGAATATAGCATATCACTCAATTGACTGTATAGTAATGAGGTCAACACTATGTTAAACCTTTGCTGCCATTTCTTTATCTTTCTGAAGATTTTATCCTAGATTCCTTTAAAATGACTCATTTTCAATAATTTTTTAGGCTTCATTGAAGAATCATACAGAAATAACTGACAAAGGTATCAAACACATTCAATACTGAAATATTTTTCTGGTGATCTTTCTCTGGCCTCTGTCTCCTAAAGAGCCATTCTAGGAGGTTCTGAGACACATCTGCATGAGGCCCAGAGCTGGTCTTCCTTCAGGGTTCACATCTGTCCTGCTCTATAGGCTGTATTCTTTCACTTCATGAGAGGCCATGTGACCTCTTGGGAAAAGTACTCTCTTGGAAGATAGACAGATTCTGATTTAATCCTGGCCTTGCCATATAATAGCTCTATGATTTTGGATAACTTGTTTAAATTTTCCGTGTAGATTCAGATAGATGATTAATGGATTAAATGAGATAGCATGCGTACTTGCCTGATTTTCCTTATGTTTTTACCTTTCATTATTAAATCATGACAGTGTTTCAAAGCCCATTTTATGAAATACTACACTAAAATCTAAGTTGCTTTTCTATTTAGAAAAAAATGTCAAATTTGTTAACAAGAAATCCCTAAGTTATTTCTTATAAAGAATACATACATGTTTTGTTGTAGAAACTGAAGTTCAACTCAATCTTGCTCTCAAAAATGTACTCATTTTTTGTCAAAAATACCTCTGTTTCAATTTCCTGGTTCCTTTTATAATTTTCATGCAAACCAGCTGCACTTCTTACTCAAAGTATAATAGATTATAATTTTGAGCTCAATATATTTTGCATAATCATGTTTAGAGTATTTGTTCCTCAAACCTTGAAACCAAATAGATGTTGCAGTTTCAGTGTCTAAAAATTTCCCGGCTTCCTAGTCTTTTACAAAATGTAAGACTTTTCACTAACTCTGATACAAAATATATGACTAATTGGGGAATCATTTCTATTTTCATTCTCAATCAGATGCTTAACTAAGAGTTTGTACCAAAGATGATATAAATGAAATACATGCTGATATTTAAACATTAGGTAACATTTTATTCAATGTAAGTCCCAACTTTTACAAAAATCACTTTTATTTGTCATCTTAAATAGTGAGCAAATAAAGAACATATCATTTTAAGGATGAAAAGGCAATCCCTCTGCATTCTCTCTCTCTCAAAATAAATAAACTTTTTAAAAAGAATAAAAAGACAAAAATCATCACAGTTTTTTCATATTAAATTTTTTTAAGACTCAACTTTTTTAAAAGATTTTTAATGATTTTAAAAACAATAGAAATGTTTTCTTCTCTGTTAATTTGCTAGATCTCACTTCAAACTCGTTTTGTTTTCTGAAGCATTGATCTTAAGTAACATCTGCCAACCATCACAGACTGTCATCTGAGGAGGGAAAAAAAAAATGTTCCAAGTTTGTTTTAAGAGTATTGTGGAAATAAGTTGTTCAGACAGAATAAAAGGTGTTAAATAGAAAAAGCAGCCAATCTTGAAAGAAAGTTGTTGTCTGTGCCTTGAGGGGGTGAGAGAGTAAAAAGAAAGAGCAAATGAAAAAATGAAAAATGTCTTTATCAAAGGGGAAAAAAAACAAAACAAAACAAAACAAAAATAAAAACCTCAAAATCCATCATGATCCTAATAAAAAAGTAAAAATTAATTGAATTATTGAATATAATTCTTATTTCATTGTCAGGTGAAAAATTTCAAAGTTAAATGAGCTTTTTAGCACTTCTCCATTTTAGGAAAGAAACAAATATAAGGACAATTTGACTGTACTCTCTAGTAACAGAAACTTCAGGTGCTCAGAAATGGGAGTTATAAAAAACAAATTAATTCCAAAATTTGGTAACCACCAAAAGAAACTATGTATTTGAGTCAGATTAAGAAGAGTCATTAGATACTTTGAACAAGATCTACTAAATAGTGCAGAAATCTCTGCTATCCTATACTCCCCACCACTACACATAACAAAAGACCAGAGATATTTGAGGAGATTCTTTGGAGCTGCATACATTCATAATTGAACTACCATAAAAACAATCATCTAATTTCTCAATTCAGCATCTGTTTATGCAACAGAATTGTTAGGCTGCATCTGTCCATTCAAGTGAAGGAGGAGTGTAGGGGGAGTAGAGAATTTGAGTATATGGTAGAGCAGAGAGAAAGGGCAGTATATAGAAAGAAATGCAGTGAAGCACTCTTACTTCTTTGGGTGGCAGTAATTTGTGCCTCCTAATGGACAAGTGAACAAGATGGAAAGTAACTGGGATTTAGCTATTTGTTTGATATTCCACCAAGAGATCCTGGCAAGAGTTTAGGAATAAACAGCCAGAGGTGAAACCATCTAAGAAATTGTTCAGAAAGATCGAATCAGAAAATAATTTCCCTTATTTGTGAATGATGAAATGAAGAATTTCCCAAAGGTGCCTCCAAAGAACCAACTCATGGGACACTTAAGAGACCATCATTTAAAGACCTGCTGTAAAGAGGGCTTAGAAGTAGGTGCAAGAAAATCAACAGTGAGGGGAAGGTGCTTTCTTTTCTAAACTATTCCTCTCTATGTCTAGATAAAAGTGGACCTAGAAGAGGGAGAGAAGGATAAGAGGTAGAATAGCTCTCACTGATACCACTACTGATCCTTGGTACTTTAAAAGAAGCAGAAAGCTATGGGATCCACTCAAGATGTCGTTGAGATATGGGTAAAGATTTGTCCTCTCATGCTCAATGGTAAAGATTGGAGGGAAAAGAAACACTGTTTCATGTTTGCACCCTCAAGTTTAGGCTGTCCAATAAAATGGTTACTTTAGTTGAGTAGTCATATTTAATTATACTCCAAAAGGTTTGCTCTTCTAAATTGAAATTTATGTAATGGAAATTTTACTAAGACTTGTTCATTTCCCTTAAAACTTCTTAAAAAAGAAGACTTAATAATGAGAAAATCAAAATCCCAAGACCTGATTTCATTTGTATTTCATGTATTTCACATGAAATTGATTTTTTAATCATTGACTTCTTTGTACTGATTTTTAATAATAGATTACATGTATTTTCATTAATGCTTTTTAAAACTCCATGGAACTTGCTTACTGTTCTATTCATATTTTATTATAATATAGAATCACTTTATCAAAATATACCTACATAAAATAGGAACAGATATAATATACCCAAGTAATTTGAAGGAAAAAAAACCCTTTAAATTCTTAAGTGTATTTTTGAGGGTTCATTAATGAAATGATGCTAGTTTAGAAAGAAGAAAAGGCTTGACTGAAGTTCAAGGTATTATTTAAAAAAAATTGTATTAATGAGTAATCACTAAAAACTTTACTACTTTGAAAAATTAGTTGATATTAGATGAATGTGCATCTTAATTTGTCAAATTAGCCTGCTATGTTGAACTTATCTCTTCAGCTTTTCTAAAGTTGCTTTGCCAAGACTCTTTGCTCATGGTTAGAATTTACATTAAATCCTAAGTATGTATTACTGGTATAAATAATTCAATACAAAATATAATTAATACAAAAATAAAGTTGACAATGGCTAAAAAAATTAAAAATTAGCATTATTATTGACCAAATATAACGTATAATAAAGTTTGTAGTAAAATTTAGTTCTATAAAATTCAATCCAGGGAAAATCAAACTTCACAGAAACAACGTTTTGAAATACTCCTACCGGCAGAAACCAGAATTGGGAAAATTTTACATCAATAACAACAAAAATAATAGAAATTATATTTTTAAATTGTTGATCCTATTAAAAATATTAGTGAACTATAAATGATAAAAAGTAAAACTGTTTACACTATAAAGAATTAATCAAGAAATGTAATATGCTTAATAAAATTAGTTTCAAAAAAGAACTTTTGCAACAAACTTTATTAATATTAATATAATTCTAGTTGACATTTAAAATTATACTCCTCAATATGAAGTAAAAATATTCTCTTTAATCCTTAGACTTAAAATGGTGGAGTGGAAATGTACTATATAGGTCTGTTATATTTTATTACCATCAAGAACGTATAAAGAAACATGATGATTTAGGAAATATTCCCTATCATCTCACCTCAACCCCCAAAACAAAATCATGAGAAAGACATGAATTAGAAAGTTTTATTAATTCATTTATTCAACAAATGTTTATTGGATTCCAGTTATATACTAGATATGACTCAGGAGACAAGGTAGATGTTGTTTTTGTGGTGCCTGTATTTTTGATGTGTTACTGAAAGTGGTACAATTAAACAAACAAATAAAAAAGACTAAGTAATAACTGTTATGTAGAAACTAAAATTAAATAACATAAAAATGATTAAATCCTGATGGAATTCCCAGGAGGAATCACTTTTAAGCTGAGTTGTAAATAATTAAGTGGTTTTACACATGTGAATATCACATAGTATATTGGTTAAACGCTCAAGCTGGGAACATCTGTTTGAATTCCATTCTCCACTCTGTACCAAATGTATATCTTTGGAAAGATACTTATCTCCGTGTGGTTTAGTTTATTTTCTTTTCATCTATAAAATCAGAATAATATCCAGCTATCCAGACTGCTAGAAGTTTAAATAAGTTGATACATATACCAAATTTATGAGCACCTGGCATATAGTGTTAAATAAATGTTAGCTATTAGACCTATTACTGTTATCAGAGAATGATATTCCAGGCAAAAAGACCAAAGGAGATAATGAGTTTGGCAGATTTGGGAAACAGAAAGGCCTGCATGGCTGGGAGGGAGGCTGGTACAAGTTGAGGAGGGTAGGCAGGCATGAATCACATGGAGCTCTATAACCAGAGCTTGGGCTTGGATTTTACTCTAAATGCAGTGGCAGCACTTACATAAATGTAAAAGCCGAAGATAATTGTTTTGTGCAAAGGGGACGTACAGTTAGGATGGCTTGGCCACATCGGAAAATCTGAGTTGAAAGATAAGGATAAATGGTGTAGTTTGAAAAGAAAATCAACAAATCTTTAGTACATTAATTTAAGGACTTTAATTACTACGTAAGAGAAGATTAGGAGTTACTACTCTTTCTCAGAAGGGAAGTCCTTTTTACTTAGAAAATATTAAGAGAAAATGGTCCTTGCATTACACAATTATTAGAAGAATTTTAAGAAGCTCTTAATGACCCATGTCATCTTATCTAATTGATATTACAAAGAGAAAAGGTATACCAGCAAAAAGTGAAGAATAATTCAATGAATTTAAAATCTTTTACCCAATCTGAATAATTCAGAAGATATATTAGTCATTCTTCTAATTATATACTCCTTATTTTATGAATAACTTAATTGAAAACCAGACAGAATAAGTAACTTTTAAAGTATCCACAGTTAAAATGACACATTCAGGATTTAAAGTCAAAGTACTTAAATCAAGTATAAATATGGTGTATCTTCATAGACTTTTAATTTTAATAAAAGAGTTGGAAGAATTCAATTTTTAATCTGTACACTTTTTGCCACAGAAATGTCAGGCTTATATAGGTTCCTGTATTCTATGATGTTCAATTTTTTGTTTCCATATGAAAGACCAGAGAACAACTTCCTGTGCAGAGTATAATTCATGTACTTCAAACACCAAGTTATAGAAATTAACCTGTGTTCTTAGTGTTACAACCCAATGAATAGGAATAGCATTTGTTCCTTGAGCAAGATCAGACTAGACTAGCACCTCACTAAGCTGAAGAATTACTAGTAATGTCCCTAAATTAGAAAAATATACATTATGATTTCTATCAGAAGGAGAAGGCAGAGATGAGGGAAGAGAGGGAAGGAAGGAAGGAAGGAAAGAAGAAAGGAAAGAAGGAAAAAAAAGAAGTGAAAGAAAAGAAAACAAAAGAAAAAGAGAGAAAACAGAAAGCTACATTAAGGATGCTATTTATTATTTTTGTTTAATATTTTTGTTAGGGAAAAAATGGCTCCCACCAATTACCACAACTTCCTGCTCTCTGTAAGATGTTTTATTTACAACTTTGATAATGCACTCAATTCTGTTTCCCACCACAGTAAATTCCAGAATAACCCCAAATAACAAGAGTTCAGTTTTTCATGATCTTACACTTTACATTTGCCTAAAGATTTTACATATATGTGTGTACATATTTATATGTATTTATATGTGTGTGTATATAGAGATTATATATGTATTTATATTTATATAACATTTACAACCAAGAAACATGGGTTTGTGGTTAAAAGCAGACAGCCTGAAGCATAAGCTTAAAATAAGAAAAATAAACATGATAATGAGGGAAGTTCGGAACAATCTAAGATCATCAAGTATTATAACAAAAATGTGGTTGGTCCTGAGGCTACCCACTATGTACTTGTCTTAGCCACAGCTAGGAAGTTAGGAGAAAGCAGCAGTCCTCAGTCTTTAAATTATACTATGTATGTAAATGGTAATGTAAAATGTTAAGTGTGATTATTGAGGAGATGTGAATGAGCCCAAGAACACCAGGGCAATAACTGGATAAAACCAGTGCAAAGCTTCAGTTATACAGATGAATAAGTGCTAGAGATATGATGTGCAACACTGTATCTATGGTTAACAATACTATATTATACACTTAATTTGTTTAAAGGGTAGTCTTATGTTAAATGTTCTTGTTGTAATAAAATTTTCACTTGCAATTGTAGTTAAAATCCCATCATGCACATATTGAAGGAAAATAGCCAGAATTCCCAGGACTCTGAATCTTCTTTGCTGCTTTCTTCTCCCTTACCTCATGATGTCCGAGTGCCCAGGACTTACCCTTAGACTTCATTATTTTTCTCTCTGTTGGTCATTTCATCCAGTCTCATAGTTTTAAATATACATAGTATTTAAACTCCAAAATTCAGATTATCAGTCTGAATCTCTCTCTTGAATGACATGTTTTAGCAAAGCATTATACTAAAATTTATAAGACCTGGACTCTACCCTTCATGTTTCAGAAATAAGAATAATTCTAAACCACAAGGTATATCTTGTAGCATCTTTGACTAAAATCTTTTAATGACTGCCAATAAACTTTTCTTGGTATCACCATTAATTTCCTTCAAATTCTGGCCCATGTCTACCTATCTAATCTTGTCTACCAATTTATACAACAGATATCCTTTGTGAATACAGGTTCCTAACATTATCCAATCTTTCCTTCCTGCATACCTTCGTATGTGCTGCATCCTCTCCTTGAAATTCTCTTTCCTACTTCGTTTTCAGTTTTTAAGAATCAGTGCAAGAGTATTGAAAGTAGAGTAATTAGTACTTTGTTCTTTTTAATTTTCTTCTTCATCCAAATTTTCTATTGTGAATCACAATAATTTTATAATTTATAAAAACATTTTATAGACTCAGATAAATTAGCTTCTCCTCCATGAAGCATATAATCCTGTCTCCCCTTATAATACTACCGAGCACTTTTCTGTGATTGTTTCCTTACATATATTTTTAATAAACTGAATATCCTTGAGGTAAGGGATCTTATTTCATCTTTATATACCCTGCTTAATATGACTCCTGGTGCCATTCTATAGCAATTATTTTGACTAGGTATTTGTTTAATAAATTTAACCACCATAGATTCAAAACTATTTAAAATTATCTCAAAGAATTCCTCTAGAATTTTGAGTTTTGATTAGTGGGAACAAAATACATTTTGGATATTTTTTCTCTTTTTCTTCATATTCTTTATATTCTACACTTTATCTGAAAAGAAGACTATTGTGGATAAAATTGCATATGATTTGAATTATTCCTTTTAATGAAATTTTAAGGTGGCAATATTGACATTCAGCTTTCAATTCATCCTCAAATGATATGAAGCAATCCCAAATAAAACTTTTTTGGATGACTCATAACCAAAAAGGAATTAAACATTTAAATTAAAAACAAGTTCTTAAAAGTTATTTTAATAGTACAAATACAAGTATGCAAACTACTTTTTATAAGATTAGAATTATACCATAATATGATCTCTATTATTCTGTCTCATATTTAACTTAAATTTGTATAGTTTTTTTGGCTCCAATAAATTATATTCTCAGAAAATTATCTGCCTAACAGTCCGTATCTTATTCATTTGTCCTGTTAATTTTCATATTTATTTAACTTTTTGTGTTTTTAATAATTGTCTTTATAGGTACATTTAATAACTTTAACAATCATTGATAATTAGTTATACCAGTTTTCCTTTGCACTAATAAATAATTGTAGTGTAATTTTACCACATGACAGAATTCCAAAATATAAAGCACATAAAGAAATTTTTAGAACAAGATAATGGAATAGGAAACCCTGGGCCCTTCTTCCTCCCATGGATACATCACTTTAACAATACTTGAACAAATTCCCTTTGTAAGAATTCTAGAAACTAGTTGAGAGGCTCTTGCACTCTAGGTGAGCACAGAACAAGCTATGTTGGAGCCAGTAGGAATATTCAAGACACCCTCTCACCATCATCCCTACCACTGACTCAGTACCATATAATCATAAGTAAAGTCCCAACTCCAAATTTCTCTTGAGGGAAGGAAAAACTTGTACAATGCATTCAACTTTCCAATTTTTTAGGGGATGCTCCAGGTACTGGTTTCTGTTTCATCTTTCTTGAAGTGCTGATGAAATCTAGCATACTCTTGATGTCTGGGGGAGTCAATGAGAACAAAAATAGTGATTTGAACTAGCATGTGCTCACCATATTCTCTCTTCCAACTCAGTGCAGAGCAAGCAAGCAAAAAAACTCAGATCTCAAATTTTCCTGGGAAGGAAAATAGCCAGGCAATGCATCTAATATTCCAACTTTTCCAGGAGCTACACAAAAGACTGGCTTCTCTGTTTCACCAGTCTCAAAGCACTTATGGGACTCAGCAGAGACTAGATGCCTGAGGCCACTAAGAACAAAGACAACAGTTTGAATTAGCATGCAAGCACCAGCCATAGCCCCTCTTCCCAGCTCAGCAAAGAACAAATGGGCAAAAAGCCCAGATCCCAACTTCTCTCTGGGGAGTGAATGAGTTCAACCATGCACTCAGAATTCCAAATTTCTAGGGTCTGCCCAAGAGTCTGACTTCTGTTTTGTCTGTTTTGGAAGGCTGACAGCACCTAGCATACTCTAGGCTCCTGGGGGCTGCTGGGAAAAAAAATGGTGGTTAACATAAAGGTATGAAGTGCCCTAACAATCTCAGAACAGGTTGATTGTTGAGTGTATTCTCCTGCATAAGGCCAGTCCTGAAGACTGGGAGAAGTGGCTCTTCTCTAATGCATAGACATCAACACAAAGAGTCAGGAAAATAAAGAAACAGAAAAATATGTCCTAAACAAATTTGTCACATACTAGGGAACCCCCATAAAATTATTGGCAGATTTCTCAGTGGAAACTCTTTGCAGGCCAGAAGGAAGTGAGATGATATATGCAACGTGCTGAAAGAAAACGACTGCCAACCAAGGATACTACACCCAGCAAGAGTGTCCTTCATAAATGAAGGGGAGACAGAGATTTTCCCAAACAAAAGGTGAATTCATCACCACTAGACCTGCCTTAAGGAAATGCTAAAGAGATCTTCAAGTTGAAATTAAAGGACTCTAAATAGCAATATGAAAACATAGGTAAATGCATAAACAAATACAAAATACTATAATATTGTAACTCCAGTATAAAAAAGAAAAGACAAAGTATTAAAAATAAGTATAATTACAAAAATATATTAGTAGCTACACAATATAAAGAATGAAATTGAGGCAGCAATAACATAAAGGGTAAGGTGGGGAGTAAAAGTGTAGAGATTTTGTATGTGATTGGGGTTAAGTTGCTATTAGCTTAAATATACTGTTTTAACTTTATTTAATCTAAAGCCTCATCAGAACCATAAAACCCTATAGAATATACAAAAAGAGAGATAAAGGAATCAAAGCATATAAAAAATATCAACAAAACACCATAAAAAACAAGAGAAGAAGAAAAGGAGAAAAGAACTACTAGACAGAAAACATTCAACAAAATGACAATAGTAAGTTTCCCCCATTGATACTTACTTTAAATGTAATGGATTAAATTCCCCAATCAAAAGACATGCAATGGCTGAATGGATTAAAAATCAAAATCCAGCTATATATATTTTCTACAAGACACTCAATTTACAATTAAAATTACACATATATTGAAAGTGAAGGGATTTTAAAAAAGATATTTTATTCAAACAGTAACCAAAAAAAAAAAAAGAGCAGGGATGTTCTACTTGTGTCGAACAAAACAGCCATTAGTTCAGAAAATGTCACAAGAGACAAAAGAAAAAATTATGAAAAGATCAATTCATCAAAAAGATATAACAACTAGGGGTGCCTGAGTGGCTCAGTCAGTTAAGCAACTGACTTCAGCTCAAGTCATGATCTAGGGGTTAGTGAGTTTGGGCCCCTCTTTGGGCTGTCTGCTGTCAGCACAGAGCCCATTTCGGATCCTCCATCCTCTTCTCCTCCTCTCTCTAGTGTGTGTTCTCTCTTTCTCTTTCTCTCTCAGAAATAAACATTAAAAAAAAAGAAGATACAACAATTATAAATCTATATCTACCCAACTTCAGAGCACCTAAATATATAAACAAACATTGACAGAACTAAAGGGAAAAATAGTAGACAATAAAAAAACAGGAAGAGACTTCAATGTCTTATTTTAAATAATGGATAGAACATCCAGACAGAACATTGGAAAGGAAACAGTGGAATTGAACAATACTATAGATCACATGGACTTAACAGATACATACAGAACATTCCACTCAACAGCAAGAAAACAACCATTCTTCTCAAGCATACATAAAACACTCTTCAGGATACATCCCATGTTAGGTCATAAATAAATTAAAAATTTAAGAAGATTGAAATCATAGCTTTTTTAACCAAAATGGAACAAAACTGAAATTAATAGCAGAAGGAAAATTGGAAAATTCACTAATATGTGTAAATTACATAGCAGACTCCTAAGCTACTAATGGGTCAGATAAGAAATCAAAAGACAATTCAGAAAATATGTTAAGACAAATGAAAATAAAAACATCACATACCAAAACTTATGGGCTATAGCAAAAGCAATATAAGACGGATATTCATAGTGATAAAATGTTTAATTAAAAAAAAGAGTCTCAAATAAATGACCTAACTTTAAAACTCAAGGAACGGGAGAAATGAGAACAAACAAAGCCCAAATTTAGAAAAGAATAAAAAGGACATAATAAAGATTAGAGCAGAAATAAACAAAATACTATAAAAACAAAATAATAAAACTAAGTCTCTTTTGCAAAAGTCAATATATTGACAAACTTTTAGCTAGGCAAAGATAAAAGAGAGGAAAGACTCAAATAAATAAAATCAGAAATGAGGGGAAAGACATTCCAACTGTTACCAAAGGGGAAAAAAAAAAGGATACGGCATCTGGATGGCTCAGTCAGTTAGGCGTTGGACTTCAGCTCAGGTCATGATCTCTCAGTTCATGAGTTCAAGACCCATATTAGGCTCTGTGGTGACAGCTCAGAGCCTGGAGCCAGCTTGGGATTCTGTGTCTCCTTCTCTCTGCCCCTCCCCCACTTGCACTCTGTCTCTCTGTCTTTCTCTCAAAAATAAACATTTTTAAAAAATTAAAAAAGAAAGAAACTACTATAAACAATTATACACCAACAAATTGTGTAAGTTAGAAGAAATTGATATATTTCTAGAAATATACAATCTACCAAAACTGAATCAAGGGGTGCCTGGGTGGGTCAGTCAGTTAAGCTTCCAATTTAGTTTTGGCTCAGATCTTAATCTGTGGTCTGTGATTTCAAGCTACTGCACTGACAGAGTGAAGCCTGCTTGGGATTCTCTCTTTCTCCCTCACTCTCTGACCCTTTCCTATTCATGTGTTCTCTCTCTCTCTCTCACTCTCTCTCTCTCTCTTTCTCAAAATAAATAAATACACTTTAAAAAAGGATAAACACCAAAAAAATTGAATCAAGAAGAAATAGATATCTTAAAAGACCAATAGCAAATAAGGATATCTAAACAGTATCAAAAGTCTCTCAAGAAAGAAAATCCTAGGACCAGATGGCTTCATTGGTGAATTCTACAAAATACTTAAAGATGCCATGCCAATCCTTCTCAAAAAAATTGTGGAGACCCTGATATCAATGTCAAAGACACCATAAGAAAAGAAAATTACATGCCAATATCCCTGATGAACATAGATGCAAAATTTCTCCACTAGCAAACAAAATTCAACGGCACATTAAAAGGCTTATTTATCACCATAACCAAGTGGGATTTGTTCCTGGCATCCAAGGATGGTTCAACATATGTATATCAATGAATGTGATAAAGCACATTAACAGAATGATAGATAAAAATCATATGGCCATTTCAATAGATGCAGATAGTCACAACAAAATTCAACTCTTTTTCACAATAATAATCCTTAACAAAACAGAAGTAGAAGGAAATTATATCATATATATAACATATCATATATATGATATAAATATCAGGTCATATTTGAAAAGGTCATATATGAAAATAAAGGTTATATATGAAAAGAACAAAACTAGCATCATACTAACAGTGAAAAGCTGAAAGCTTTTCCTTTAAGATCAAGAACAAAGCAAGGATGCTCAGTCTCCCCACTTCTACTCAATAGAGTATTGGAAGGTCTAGTCAGAACAGTCAAATGAGAAAAAGAAATAAAAGTCATCTAAATCAGAAAGGAAAGAGTGAAACTGTCTGCATTTGAAGATATATGATATTATATACAGAAAACCCTGAAGACTCCACCAAAAAAAGAACTGATACATTCAGTAAAGTTGCAGAATACAAAATCAATATGCAAAAATCAGAAGCACTTCTACACCTTATAATAAAATATCTGAAGAAGAAATTAAGAAAACAATGACATTAACAGTAGCATCAAAAATAATAAAATACTTAGAAATAAACTTAACTAAGAAAGTGAAACATCTGTGCACTGAAAACTATAAAACACTAATGAAAGAAATTAAAGAGGATACCAAAAAAATGAAAGATATCTGTGTTCATGGATTGGAAGAATTAATATTGTTATAATGTCCAACCTACTGGTCTACAAATTTATTGCAATCCCTATCAAAATACAATAGCATTTTTTGAAATAAAAAAGAATAGAAATATAAATAGAAAAAAAATCCCTAAATTCATATGGGAACACAAAGGGCTCTAAATAACCAAAGCAAATTTGAGGAAGAAAACAAAGCTCAAGAAGTATTACTTCCCAATTTCAAAATATATTACAAAGTCACAGTAATGAAAACAGTATGGTAGTGGCATAAAAACCAATGGAACAGAATAGGGATGCCAGAAATATAACTGTGAATATACAATCAATTGATCTGAGACAAAAGTTCCAAGAATACACAATGTTGCCTTTTCAACAAATGGTGCTGGCAAAACTGGATATCCACATGGAGAAGAATGAAACTAAACCTTTTTCTCACATTATACACAAAAAATAACTCAAAATGGATTAAAGACTTAAATTTAAACCTGAGGCTGTAAAACTCCTTGAAGAAAACATAAAGAGAAAATGTCACAACATTGGCATGGTCTTGGTCTTTGCAATGACCTGATACCAAAAACACAACAAAACTAGGACTACATAAAACTAAAAAGCTCCTGCAGCACAGCAAAGGAAACAATAGAGTTAAGGGCAACCTATGTACTGAGAAAAAAATATGCAAATAGTGTATTTACTAATGGTAATATCCAAAATATATAAGGAATTTCTACAACTCAATAGCAAAATAACAAATAACCCAATTTAAAAATGTGCAAAGGACTTGAATAGACATTTGTCTAAAGAAGACATAAAGGAAATGGCCAACAGGCATATGGAAAAATGCTCAACATCACTAATTATCAGGGAAATGCAAATCAAAATCATGAGATATCAACTCACACCTGTTAGAATGGTTATTATCAAAACACAAAAGATAAATATTGGCAGACGTGTGGATAATTGGAATGCTTGTGCACTATTAAAGGGAATATAAAATGGTGTAGCCCCTATGAAAAACAGTATGCAGTAATCTCAAAATATTAAACATATACCTTACCATATGGTCAGCAACTCCATTTCTGGTTATTTGCTCAAAATAACAGAAAATTTTTATTGCAGTATTATTCATAACAGCCAAAATCCAGAAACAACCTAAATGTCTACCAACAGAAGAATGGATAAGAGCAATGATTTATATCTATCTATATCTATATCTATCTTTCTATCAATCTATCTATCTATACAATGGAATATTACTTAGCCTTAAAAAGAAGAAAATTCTGTGATATGCAACAACAGGGATGAATCTTTAGGATAGTATGCTAAATGAAATAAGCTAGCCACAGAAGGAAATATACTGCACGATTCTACTTATAGGATGTATCTAAAATAGCCAAACTCCAGGAGCAAAATATAGAAGGATAGGGACTATGGGGAGGGGGAAATGGAGAGTTGCCATTAAATGAGTGTAAAGCTTCAGTTATGCAAGATGAATAAATTCTAGAGATCTTCTGTACAATATTGTACCTGTAATTAACAATACTATATTTAGATATTTTAAGAGGGTAAATTCCATGTTAAATGTTCTTACCACAAGAAAAAATTACATTCCAAGTTATGTATGGAATCTCTACTAGTATTTAAAAATCATTATTCAATAATCAAAGATTGATGTGAATGATAATGTTTATTCATACTACTGCATTTATATGTTAATTAGATATCATGGTAAACCACTATATTCATAATATACAAGGTCAGTGATGGCAAAAATCATTTTAAAACTGTTTAGCAGAACCAAGTAACAAGTTGTGGTCAATGAGGTTGGAGCGAATCTTCAGTTACTTAAGTATTTTACTTTATATTACAGTTCTTTTGCTAGCCTTTTATTTATAATTATAATCATTTAAGTGCATTGTCTAATTATTCCTGTTATATCTTAATGTCCTTGCAAGAAGTTATTTTCCCCTCCAATTAATCTTTTTATTTCTAAAACACATTAGCCCATTGCCTAGAAAAAACCAAGAGTAAATGTGTAATAATATAGTGACTTAGTGAATGGTTTCTTCCCTTAAACTTTGGGCTAAAATTCTTTCTTAATCATTTTTGTTAAGAGTAATGGTCAATCAAGAACTGGGCCAGTTGACTTTCGATCTGACAAGGCAACTCCCTACTCTCAAGTCATACATGCAGAATATGGAAAAATGCTAAGTCACTAAATGTAACTCAGTGGTCCCATGACTTTACAGTTAACTTCAAGTAATTAACTTAGCCTTTTAGTTTGATGTAGTCCTAACTTTGTTGTGTTTTTGGTATCATATCCTAGAAATCATTGCTAAGACCAAGATCATGCCAATGTTGTGAAGCTTTCTCTTTATATTTTCTTCAAGGAGTTTTACAGTTTCAGGTTTAAATTTAAGTCTTTAAATTTAAATTTTTATTTAAAACAAATTTTTGAAAATATAATTAAGATCTTTCCTCCTTTTTTTTTTAGAAATTGGAAGAAGAATATACCATGCAAAAACATCTCATTTATCCTTTAGTTTAACTTTCATTATTAAGTCTGACTAAAGGTCAGTTGGTAGTGATTAAAAGATGCTGGATATTTCTGAAAGTAGACAGGAGACTACAAATATTGAAAATGGCATCAGTTTGGGCAGCATAAAATAAAAAGGAAATAAGAAGTTGTCAGCTGTTATGATTAGGAGCTGAAATATAGTCTGATCACTCAACTGTCTATGACCTCCTGTTATTTCCATACCTTTAATGCAAATATCATGCCTGAAAAAGTGGATCATAAAGCACATTAAATACACCCAGTTTCTTTTGTATACCTGACTTAGTTGAAAAGTAAATTCATTCATATTTCCCAAAAGCTAATGTTGTTTTTCTAGAATTCATATTTGTTATAAGAACAGTCTCTAGTTCACCTAGGAAAAAGGACTGGTTACAATTAACAGTTTTGAGACCTCAAAATAACTTCAATCCAGGGAGGAAATAGGAGTACTGGGTACCTGGTCAAAACCTAGAAATAGACATCAAGATGGTGTCCTATTCCCAAAGGCTTGGCCATCCTGTGGGAATAGAGAAATAAAAGCACTCAAGTAACCATACTAAGGACACAGGAGGGGAAACGAAGAGATGATGGAAGTGATAAGCATGTCCAGCAGTTATAACTCAAAGGGTTACCTTCCCTAGCAGGTGGAGTGGAGGCAATATATCCATATATCCATACCCTGTCTTGGTCAAATGAGTCAGGGAATTAGGGTAAGGCTGAGACTGCAGGTGGTGAGGTATCAGAGGATCACACTGTGGAGACCCACAGAAAACAAGGCAGGAACACTGAAAGCAAGTATGGAAAGAGTACAGAAAATCTGGGTTGTCAACTTACCACTGACCAGCTGTGTGACCTTAGGTGACTCACTAAACCTTTCTAAGTTCTCCTCACAGATAAACAGAAGACAATACAACCTGTCTACCCTACCTCGCAGGGTAAACATATCACATAACATACCACATTGTAAAAATGTATGTTGAAGTGTTTCATCATTGTTAATGCACTACCTAAATATAAACTCTAATTATTATCATGAATATATTTTGGTGTCACAAATAATGTATCATTCTTACTTTCAGAGTTTCTATGAGAAGACAACAAAACCCCCATCATTTATTGATAAACAGCCTCAGGTAAAAACAAAAACAGAAACAAAACAAAACAAAACAAAAAACTATGAGTTGACAACGCCTAAGAAAAACAAAGGAAAATATCCAGTACCAATCAGAGTAAAAAAACTCTGTTTTGGCCAAAAGTCCTGACTGCAAGACTGTCGGTATTAATATAAGGGCCTCAATCCTCCACTTGGTTTTGTGAATGAAGACACAATTTGAGTTTGCTAAAATAGCATCATCAACATAAAAATCGCCACAAAGATGCCAAAGGAAAATGAAATTTGACTATCAAAAATCAAGATATAACCAAAAATAACTCCTAACCTAGATCACTTATGGTTCAAACTAAAGTGAAATATTAGATTGACTCTTCATTATAAAATGATATCTAATATTAAGAAGGTAGCATGGTGTTAGTGGTATAGGGTTAGTATAGCTGCCTTCCAAGAAGGTAGCACATATATTTCCTCTGTCAATCTTAAAGCCTTATCGTATAAGGTACTATATTCAACACAATGATGCTCATTGTTGGTAGCAGAGAGGCCACAGGCATTGGTTTCCCCACCTTGTTCTACCCTTGACAGTTATTTTCCCTCTCTCCACTTTATTCCTTGCTGCTGGGGACCATAAAGAAGACTGTGATGCCTCCCAGCCAACTTTGGGCTTTGCTTCTTATTGATCTTACCCAGTGCTTGGTATAGATTGGCATTATCAAAATAGATGGAGGCAAGGGAGAAAGGAAAAGAAAGGCACATACCAAGTAGTTCTTTTCATAGAATCTCTCCCCCAAATCCATTGAACACCCTCCTCTTATTCTGCACCCCGACCACATTTCCTATCCATGCCACAGAAACATCTTGCTATTCTAGGTTACATCTTCTGCCTAACATATTCTCAAGTTCTAGGTAACCCCACCTATGAACTCCCTCACTTTTCAAGGTATAATTTTCTGTAAGCAAGTCTTCCCTGAGATCGTCACCCTCTTTCTCCAGGGATCAGGTATCCTAACCCATACTTACCAGTATTATATGGAAAAACGTTTAATTCTTATTATGTGGCCAATCATGCAAGTTATCAATTCAGCAACAAGTGACTTAACACTCATTTCAGATTTTCCCAAGATTTTGTGAAGGAATTATTACTATGTGTATTTTACAGATGATAAGTAGGTTAAGTAACTTGCTCAAGATAAAGAGTTGGAGAGTGGGAGAACAAAAATTGAACCTGGCTATGTATTATTCTAACATCTTTGCTTTTCCCCAGAGACTCCCAACATTTTACTTCTCAGCACATTGTAAGTTAAGTAGTTTTTTCAGGCAGCCTAGAAACCTACCCATTGATTAAACACTGTTTCTATAGGAAAATGCATTTCAAGTTTTTGCATGCAATCACCAGTTTACAAATGATCATTAGGACCACTATCAGTTCTTAACCGGGGAATGCCTGAATTACCAGAGTGTGCAGAAATATGCTCTTGATCCAAATGATGAATTATGGGGCTGAGAATTGGTCTAGGAAGTGAACACAATTTTTTTCTGACCTTTGGGTCCCTGCTTCTTCTGCTCTGCTGGTGAACCCTTGTTTTTCTACAAAATAAAAGCTCATTACTCCCTAATGTCTCATTTCCCTTTTGAAATAGGGCAACTAAAAAAAAGTAAATAAATTGTTAATTTTGCCACAAACTGACTTGATAAAGAAGGTTTAAAAGTTGAGTTGAAGGCTTGAATATCTTCTCCAATGCAAATAAAGCTGAAAGCCTTGCTTCTCAAATTTAGTGCATAAAAATCACCTAGAGATCTTTTTAAAATGCAGATTCAGATTCAATAGATCTGGAATATTGTGTCAATTTCTTTCTTTCTTTCTTTCTTTCTTTCTTTCTTTCTTTCTTTCTTTCTTTCTTCCTTGCTTCCTTCCTTCCTTCCTTCCTTCCTCTCTCTCTCCCTCACTTCTTTCTTTCTGTCCTTCTGTCTTTCTTTCCTCTCTTTTCCTTCCTTCCTTCCTTCCTTCCTTCCTTCCTTCCTTCCTTCCTTCCTTCCTTCTCCTTCCTTCCTTCCCTCCTTCCTTTTTGCATTTCTAATGAGCTCCCACATGATGTTGATGATGTTGGTCTGTGGACTCTACCTTATATAACTATGGTTTATTTCATGTAAAGATTTTTCTAACTTAAACTATCAATATAGTAAGTAGGTATCAATTAATGTTTATTGATTTTAATTAAGTAAAAATACCTCATCTAACATTTTAAAAACTTTATGTAATTTATACACCACTCTAGCTGAATTACTACAGTCTTAATGAGAACAATGTCCCTAGATAACCACATAATGGCATTCCACAGCCCACTGCAACCTGATGATATATATACATTCCTGTTTGATCAGAATTTAGTTTCTTTTTAAGAAAAAAAAACCTTCCCTGTTTTGATACATTCTGGATTATATGTATATAATTAAACAGAGGTCACTATTTTTTTCTGGAGAAGATGGCATGGTAAAGATACTGGGAAAGAAGTCTATCGACTATAATATCACAATGCTTATGTGAAAAATCAATGCTTACTTTACATACACATCAGCTCAAAAACACACAGTTCATATAAGACTCCATAGGGTTTTAGTGATGCCTAGTCATTTTTTATGGCTACTGAATAAAGTCTTTCTGACATAAGTATTTGCCTTCTGACACTCACAAGACTCTCTCTTGGTGGTCATCAGAACATAAATTCTCTCACACATCAGTAAAGGATTTAGCATTTATTATTAGCAGAAACAGACAGCAAAAGCAGTTGGTGGAGATGGATATTGCATAGACTTGTTAAAGTTCATAGAATCGAATTTCTTTTATAATTTGATCAAGTTAAGCAAGTAAAGAATGTCCTGAACACCTTTAGTAACATTTAAGTTTCCACTCTGCCTTTGATGATGGCTTCTAATTCTTGAATACAAAATATAGCCAATTGATTATGAATACCTATTTTAATACCAGCATATGATTTATATATTCTTAGTTTCATTAATTTTTTTGTGGGAGTCTTATTTTTCTTATTTTTGTGACCAAATTAACAATGTCATCATTTGGATGTGACAAAATAGGCCACATAAAGACTAAGGTATTTACTTTTGAAGTATACATCTTTTACTTCAGGTTATCACTACAATTATAAATCTATAATTTATGCCTTGAAATAATGCTTTACTTTATATTGTGTTTACACTTATCCAAGTCAGTTTTTCTTCCATTACTTTACTTAACCTATAGACATCTGCTGTAGTTTTATAAAAGCTAGGTAAGCTTGTTTTGTTTCCTCTTACACTTATGGCACTTCACCCACCCATTAGTGAAACACCAGGCAACTCAGTTTGAAAAAAGAATCCTCTGTTACCAAAATACTAAAGATCCTGTTTCTTCTAGTTTTATTTACTTACATGTTAAGGACAAGAGCCAAAGGTTTTAACCTTCTGAGGAAGTCATTTATTACCTATCGATTTGCACATTATGAACATTGATATCTATAGGTTTCTGTTTCTTCAAAGTAGAATCATCGTCATAGACCAATACTAAATAAAATGATTATTAGTAAACAGCAGGAAAAAAAATCCTGCCTAATACCTCCAGCAGTCACTGGCTTCAGCATTGTTACCACGTGTCTCTGGGTTTTGTTGTTCAAATGGGTATCTTTAGTTTCTGATCAGAAGACACTTTAAACCAATTGCATTTTTTAATGTCATTACTTAGAGGAACTTGAAATATAAAATAGTTTATTAGGTCCTGTTTTCTGACTTGTCATCTTAACTGCTTTACCTATCTGAAAATGTTATTTGTTAACATTTCATCTGCTTTATTTTCCTAAAGGGCAGTCATTATCTTTTATCTTAAAATTGTCCTACAGGATAAATTTTTCCTTAATAAGTCAATTTTTAAACTCTTTTTCAAACTCTATTCTCTATCCTTTGGATTCAAGATCAGATTAAGAACATAAAAGAACCACCTAATGTCTTTATCTCTTTTGTTATAAAACAAAAAATATAAGAGACCTTTTGGAATGGAGTAAAGTTAAGACTCTAAAACAAAGTCAAAGCAAAACAAACAAATGAATAAATAAACAAACAAACACTGGCCTCACGTTGGTAAAGCAATCTTCCTAAGCACCTGGTAAAGTCTTTGGATGATTTCTTACAGTGTTTCTAAGATTGTAATAAAAATTGTGTCTGAAATATAATAAATAAAATTATTGTAGTAGTAAAAATGAGAAAATAAATACTATATACTTTCAAAACACTTTTACCAGTGATTCACTTACAGCTTTTTAAGTGCTTTCAGGAAATGTATTTCAAAGCATAATGCCAAACACAATTTAATAGCAAATAGAAACCAATAATGATGAGGTTTTGATAAGTTAAATGAAGAAAAGCAGAGTATCAGATCAAGAAGCCAGCTGATGAGCACTTATTATAGTTTCTCCATAATAATCAATATGAAAGTTCCTACTCTTTGACCAAGGTAAGCCTTTTCAGAACTTTATATCCAATATTATATGTTTCTTTCTGTCTATAGCTAGAATGAATGCAGAGAACTAAGACAACTTTAAGTCTAATTCAAACCTGCTTTCCAAAGAATGATAATCAATAATAATGATATTTACAGATATCAGACACTTTACATTTACAGCCTGATCCACATTAATTTTAATCTTTTAGGACATGCTCTATGCTTGTTTGGGGTCATAGATCTCTTTGATAATCTCATGAGATCTATAGCTCTTAAGTGCAAATGCCATTCAGTAGATTTTCTAGATTCTCAAGACCCTGGTGCACAAACAGTGGGTTAAGAAGAACAGAAAATGGAAAGGAGACAAATAATTCACTCAACTATCTTTAATTCTTATTTATGAATATCTTTACTTTAAATCCAACTTTCTTCTCAGATATGGTATATTTCTTAGTATGAAACATAGTTTGTTTAGCTAAAAATTTCTCCATAAAACACTTGCTCCATACATAAGCCCCAAACATTCTTATTAATGGAAGAGGCCTCAGACTATCTGAGAAATTGAAATTCAATTTATTCAGTCCCACAGGTTTTGTTTTATTTTTAACTATTTAATTCCATCTGTAGATAAAATAAGCATAATCTAGAGTTGTAAAATAGGGAGCTTGAATTTATAAAAAATATAAAGTCAATAAAACAAACCTTTATCCATAAGATTAAAGAGGAAAATCATGACTATCTCAATAGATACAAACAAGTATTTGATTCTATCTCGCATTTATTCATGATTTTAAAAAATACTCTCAGCAAAGTAAGAATAAATAAAACATAATCTAAAAAAACTGCAACTAACATTATATTTAGTGGTGAAATTTTAAAATACTTACTCTAAAATTGGGAACAATTCAAGAAAAGCACTCACGTGATTCAGCATCGCATGTGAGAGTCTACTCAAGGAAATAAGGTAAGAAAAAGGAAAAAAACTACATAAATATTAGAAAAAAAGAAGTAAAACTGTCTTTATAGATGATATAATTGTATGTATACAAAATCCAAAGGAATCTGCACAAAAAACAAACTTTCTACTAGATCCAGTAAGTGAATTCATCAAGAATTCAAGATATGTGGTTAAAAACAAAAATCTGTAGTACTTCTATATGCAAATAATAAACAAATAAAACATGTATTTAAAAATTAATTCCATTTAAAATAGCATTAAAGATAAATAAATAAAACATCTGCGGACAAATTTAGCAAAAGATATAAAAGTGCAAAGCATTGTTGAAAAGATTCAAGGGGCACCAGGGTGGTTCAGTCAGTTAAGCATCTGACTCTTGATTTTGGCTCAGGTTATTATCTCATAGTTTGTGGGCTCGAGCGCCACATCAGGCTTTATGCTGACAGCATGGAGCCTGCTTGGGATTCTCTCTCTCTCCCTCTCTTTCTGCCCCTCTCCTTCTCATGCATCCTCCCTCTCAAAGTAAATAAATAAAAAACATTTTAAAAAATCAACATTGTTAGAATATTCAATATTATAAACATTGATTATAAATATTCAATAAATAAAATGTTTATACAAATACAATAAATATATTGTTATATTATTATTAAATATAATAAATACAAATAATCAATATTATAAAGATGCTAATTCTCTCTAAACTATTCACAGTGCATTTCTGAACAAGCTCCCAACAGGCTTATTTTAGATAATGATAAGCTGGTACTAAAATTTATATGAAAATCTAATGATCTCAAGTAGTCAAAACAATATTGAAAAAATATTAAAAAACTTGTGACCTGATTTCAAGACTTATTATAAAATTATAGTAATCAATACAATGTGGCATAAGGATAAATAATAGATAAATAAATAGGTTGGTGGACCAGAACAGAGATGAAATAGAAGTACACACATATAGTTAAGGGATTTCTTTTTACAAAGTTTCCTACGTAGTTCAATAGAAAAAGAGGAATCTTTTATTTTTTAACTAAAAAAATTTTTTTAATGTTTATTTCTTTTTGAGGGAGAGAGAGACAGAGCATGAGAGGGGGAGGGGCCAAAAGAGAGAGGGAGACAGAAGCAGAAGCAGACTCCAGGCTCTGAGCTGACAGCAGAGAGCCCAATGCAGGGCTTGAATCCATAAACTGCAAGATCATGACCCGAGCTGAAGTCAGATGCTTAACTGACTGAGCCACCCAGGTGTCGGAAGAGGAATCTTTTAAATGAGTGACACTGGACTATTAAATGTTGAAAACTAGACATAGAAAAAATAGAAATTTTGTTCATATATAGCACAATATACAAAACTCTAGATGGCTTACAGACTTAACTCTCAAAGTTAAAAATTTTCAAACTTCTAAAAGAAAACATGAAAATATCTTTACATCCTGGTGATAGGCGAAGATTTCCTAGACAGACACAAATATCAGTAACCCTAAAAGAAAAACTATAAACCCAACTGCATCAACATTAAGAATTGCTTTTCAGCAAAAGATGCCATGGACAAGGTGAAAAAGCAGGTATAAGACTAGAAAAAAAATTCATCATATGTTTTTGAAAAATGACTCATATCGAGTATATAAAGAACTCATACAAATTAATAATGAAAAGACAAGGAACCAAATTCCAAAATGGGAAAAGTTTTGGACACAACAAAAAGAGGATATAAAAATAGCCAAGAAACGTAAATTAAGTAGCCAAACATTGTTACTCTCTAGGGAATTGCAAATAAAATGACAATTAGTTACATGTTCAAGAGAATGGCTAAAATTAAACCAATAATTCAAATAAACTTGCAACACCAAATATTGGAGAATACGTAGAACAACTTCATCTCTCATTCATTGCTGGCATGAGTATAAAATGGTATAACCACTGTAGAAAAATTGGTATTTTCTTAAAGTTAAATATACAACTATTCCATGACCCAAAAATTTCGCTCTTAGCTGTGAAGAGTGAACATGAAATAAAAAACATATGTCCACATAAATGTGTACTAGAATGGCCACTGAAGTTTATTTATATTAACAAAAATTGGGTAACACAAATGTTGATCAATAGGAGAATGGATAAACTAATTGTGGTGTATCCCTATGATGGAATACTACTCAGCAATAAAGAGGAATAAACTTCTGATACATGGATGAATCTCAAAAACATTACGCTAAGGGAAAGAAGGCAGAACAAAAGAATACACTGTAGTATTCCATTTTTATGAAGTCCAAGAATGGCAAGAACTAATTTATGGATTGGTTGATTTTTCTAGTAGAAATTAGAATAATTTTTGTTTCTAGTAGGGAGGGGAAATAATGAAAAGGGACGCTAGGAATATTCTAAGGTGTTGGCAATGCTCTGTATTTCAGTTGTTTTGTTGGTTACATGAGCATATACTTTGTCAAAACTCACTGAACTCTATGCAAGATCTATGCATTTTGCTGTGTAATTATTACCTTTTTTTTTTTTTAAATAGAGTTCAAACTTCATTATGGCAAAAGGAGCTTCCTGCATCCGGTGATTTTTTTCTCCTAAAGTGATAAAATTGGCATCTGTGGCTCCTTGTGGGGAGTTTTGGAAAGTGTAGGAAGCCTAAAACTCATGGTTCTTAAGTTGGCTACACACTAAAATGACCTGGGGAATTTTAAAGAGCTGTGTGTCTGGGTCTCACCCTCAGAGATTCTGATTTAATTGCTTTTGGGGGTGGCCTATGCATCAGGATTTTTAAAAGCTCCCCAGGTAATTCTAATGTGCAGCCAAGATTGAGAATCACTACTAAAACAGTTACTGGAAGCATGCCACACTGCCTCTTGCTTTGGGTAAACATTTCCAAACAGATGATGATATTTTTTGTCATTACAGTCCTATATAAACCATGTCAATTGGCATATTCCTGTTCGTCACATAACTACCCCCATTGTGATTCCCATGCATATGTAAAACTGAAAATAAACCAAACAACAGCTGAAGTAAAAGAGATAGCACTTGACTTAATAATATTGATAAACCAGAATCTCCTGGCCAAGGTTTTGTCCCTTGACATCTATTCTCATAGCATCCTAAATTTTTCCATACATGACAATTAATAGACTTGCAATATGTCTCTTCCACCACCTTGCAACTAAAAAAAAGAAAAATAAAGCAAAAGCCATATGTATCTTTTTTACCATTATATCCTCAGCACCTGACATATTATGGAGGCTGAATACATATTCGTTGAGTGATAGAATAATCTCCACCTCACTTGGCACAAAGTTGCTCATGGAAATGATGAGTATTCCTCTCATCTCCTGCTCATGATACAGGAAAAAATAAAGACATTTCTAGCTTTTCTCCCCCTACCTCCAACCCAACTCAGGTTCGTGGTGAAGAAGCAAGAATATTATGGGAGAAATCTGTTTCTATATCTGTACAAAAGTCAATGTTGTGTTAGGGACATGTAAACCAACAATGTGACAAGTCATAGCTGAGTTGAAAGAAAAAGACTGTGGGCAAATGAGGAAAGTAGATTTTTAGACTTCTGTTAATCATGGTTTACTATGGGGTTACTAATGAAAAAGCTACAAGCAGCTCACTTCTCAGAGAAACAGACATGCAGGCCATTCTTAGATTTCATAAATTGCCTGATAATAACAGAGCTTATCAACCTCTCATGAGGAGAGCATTGGAGCAAGTATCATAATTTAGCAACTAGCACAGTTTAACAGTTCTTAACCTTCATCTCATCAAATAGCTGTTCTGTCATTTCTTATTCTTTCTATTTTATTGGTGTTATATTGTCAGTAATAAGTAAAGAATGGGTGCTGGTGCTGCACCATGGATCTGCTTCCAGTGCAGACTGGAACAAAGCCACCATGACACTGTAAGTACAATGCCCCAGGAGTCAACCCTGGGACACAGTTCCTGGGGCTACAGATGCAAACATTTGCAGTTCTTCAGCCCATGTTGAACATTGAGGATGCTTTGGCACCCAAAATCATGATTGCTGGATAAAATACCTGACTTACCCAATCCATCCCTTCCCACACCCTCCTCAGCCAAAATGGCAATCAAAAACTGCTGAGAACTTGAAATTTTCATTTCAGAACCATACCAAAACTTTTATTTCACTCAAACTAATGTCTTAATTATGGATTGTTAGAACTAGTTTTTTCAAAGAAATGTCAGAATGCTACCCACATTATTTATTATTGATTATTTCAGTTAGCTTCTTGGCATTTTCTAGAGTTAACATATACCTTCTTAGAAATAACAATATGGACTCAAGTGCTGATTATTTCTAAAAGTAAAAAAATGAGGATATGGTGATATATATGGTTCTTTTGGTGAGGGAGGATTATATGTCTTTTGTTTTCAGAACAATTCTAAAGTAATGAGCCATTCAAAAGCATTACATATGTTCCACTGGATATAGTGCAAAGAAAATCATCCCCATTTTTCTAATATATAGTACATACCATGGCCTGGGTCTATCCCAAGAAAAAGAAAGGTGAAATAATTTATAAGTCATGAAGGACCCATTAGAGTGAAGAAGGCATTCAGTGTCGTTTATAAGACTTATATTGAAATATCCATGAAATAATGGTTAGAATAACATGAAAATGATGACCACACTTTTCTAAACATAAGAGTAATATTTTTGCTTTAAATCTATCATCACATAAAATATAATGAAATTTTAACCAACAATAACACCTTAGTAAGTGGCATTATTATTGTTATTGAGAAACAGATTGAAGCAGTTAGGAGACTGTTGGCTGACCTGAGACATTTTCTATGTAAATGTAAATTTGGAGGCAGCAATCAACTTTAATTTAGTATGATTAAACCTTTTCAATGGAAAGGGGATATTTCTGTGCCAGAGCCAGATTCTAACTTGAAGAGTTAGGCCAGTTTTATTTGTTAATAATTGCTACATAACAAATTACCCTAAAACTTAGCAACTTAAAAACAAGAAACTTTTATTAGCTCAGTTTCTGTGTGTCAGAAATCTGAGAGTGACTTACCTGAGGTTTACTGGCCGAGTGACTCTTATTCCAAGACTGCAAGTCTGCAGTAGCTTGAATCATCTGAAGGTTTGTGGTTAAGGGGCCCATTTCCATGGTGATTCATTCAAGCAAGTTAGTGATGGTTGTTGGTGGGAGGCCTTAGTTCCTCACCATATAAACCTCTCCATAAGGCTTCTTGAGTATTCTCATGACATGGCAGATGGCTTTCCCCAAAGCAAGTGACCCAAAAAGAGAAAGTAGAGCCATGATGTCTTTGAGGATCATCCTCAAAATTCATAAAGCCCTCATTTCTTTAATATCCTTTTGATTACACAGGTCAGCCATATTTCATGTGGGAAGAGACAACACAAGGGTATAACTATCAGACAGCATTCAAAATCACTGCAGGCCACTTGAAGGCTGGCTACCACACCAGTGGGCATACGTAAAGACAGAATGCTTTAAGTAGTAGTGATGGGAATAAATTCAGGTTTATGTTAGTCCATTACACATCAAATTACCATTCAATTTTTTTAATGTTTTTATTTATTTTTGAGAGATAAAGAGAGACAGAGCATGAGTGGGGAAGGGGCGGAGAGAGAGGGAGACACAGAATCTGAAGCAGGCTCCAGGCTCTGAGCTGTCAGCCTAGAGCCCGATGCAGGGCTTGAATTTGTGAACCGCATGATCATGACCTGAGCCAAAGTTGGACACAACCGATTGAGCCACCCAGGTGCCCCTCAAATTACCATTCAAATCCATTTATAAATAAATAGTTCTAGGCACTATTATCTGATTATATCTTTCAGTGTATTATCTATACAGGTGTCTAAGCAAATTCCACAAAATCTTTTTTTCTCCAGGGACACTTATTCTGAATTTCACTGTTCATTCAGAATCTTCTTTCCTCAACGTAAGAGTTATTCCACCATGTATGACAAAATGTTCCCATGATGGTCAATTTTATGTGTCAACTTGACTAGGCTGAGGGATGCCAGCTGGTAAAGCATTATTTCTGGGTGTGTTTGTGAGGGTGTTTCTGGAAGAGATTAACACTTGATTCAGTAGACTGAATAAAGACATCAGCCCTCACCATTACGGGGGCGGGGGGTGGGGAGGGGATCATCCAACCCACTGAGGGCCTGAATGGAACAAAAAGGTAGACGCAGGACAAGTTCTCTCTTTCTCTCTTCTGAGACGTCTATTATTTCTTGCCTCAGACTTCAGAGCTCTAGGTTCTCAGGCCTCCAAACTCCAGGACTTATATCAGTATGTCCTTGATTCTCAGGCCTTTATCCTGAACTAAATTTATACCACCAGCTTTCTTAGTTCTCCAGCTTGTGGAGGGCAGACTGTGGGGTTTTTGGACTTCCATAATCACATGAGCCATTTCCTATAATAAATCTCCTCATATATATCAATAAAGAAGATAATTGGTTGTGTTTCTCTGTTGAACTCTGAGTAAATAAAACAGTTACTTTATCTGAAATGCCAACATTTCAATATAGGAGTTAACATCAAAATTAAAGAAATGCCTGTTTGCCAAATTTCTTTCCATTAGGTGATTTCTCTGGGTGTTGGAGTCTTTATAATTTTATTTAAAAACTGTTATATTTTAATCTTTACCAACTGAAGGTTGTGCTGGTGTTGGGAAAAGGGGGAGCAATGATTTTGTTACTGCTATTCTAAACTTTATCTGATATTTTCTCCAAAATGGAATCCAAACTATTTTTAATGAGTATATTTTGGATCAATTTTCTCCGACTAAACTATTCAAATATTTAAGAAATGAGCATCTACATTCAAGCATTCTTTCAGCATTGTATGTCTTTGTATTAGAAGTAAGAATATAGTGTTTTCCCACTAACTCCTAAAACTTTTCACAGGTTATCTAATCATCCCTACCAAATCTATCTTCCTATAAACAAAATCTAACCAAATTGGTAGGCTTTTGTTAAATAAACCTAGTTTTAAAATCTATAAACTTTATATAAACTTAGAAAGTCCATTAATCTATTTGTCTTAGGCCCATCAGGCTGTTATAACAATAATACTATAGACTGGTTGGCTTAAACATTTTTTATTCCTCAGTACTAGAGGCTGGGAAGTCCAAGATCAAGGTTCTGGAATATGTGGTGTCTGGTAAGAACTCACATTCTCATTCATAGGTAGCCATCTTCTCACTGAGTCCTCAGTGGGTGGAAGGGGTGAGAAAGTTCCCTGGGGTTTCTTTTATAAAGGCACTATATCCAATTCATGAGGACTCTACTCTATGACCTAATCATAGGAGGGGGAAGAGGGAGCCACTAACATTCAGTCCATAAAATTATCTATACAACTGAGACTAATAACTACTTAAAAGTGTTGCTTTGAGAAATAGAATGATATGTTGGTTAAATTCCAATGACTTTCTCATTTTACTAATAATAATATGAAAAGGCATACCAAAGCATGAAGCTCAAATTCCCTCATTTGACATCAAGGCCATTCATGGATGTGTCATGACTACAGTTGCATTTCCCACCATTTCCACAATCCACATGCCATATTGGACTATCTAATACTTCCCCAAAACACTTTGTAACTTCATGCCTTTCTAACTTTGTCTGTGGAATTTGCTATGCTTGAAATGCCAAAAGACTTTTCCACTTAATGAAATCTTCTTACTCACTGACCTACTCAACTACTTTTTCTAGGAAACTTAACTTAAGTAAGTTGGTGTTCTATAGGAAATTTAGTTTCCAACTCTGGACTTACATTGTTAACCTATATGTGTATGATAGCACTTGCCATTATTCTTCTTTGTTAGCTAAGCTATAGATAGATTATACCATAGAGAGTGAGGAATGGAGACCCAGTCTGTATTAATCACCTCTATCTAAAGCCAAGCACAGATCCAGGAACATATGAGGTTTGCTCAGAAACAGACACTGTAAAACTACTGTAAGTAATCAATAAGTAATGTTTAGAAAATGAAAACTTGTCAAAATATGGAGTTATCAAATATATTCAAAAGGTGTAAAAAAGGTCTCTAGAAAAGTAAACTAGGCATAAATCTACAGAAGATTCTGGAAAAAATATCTTTGGGGTACTTCTGAAGAATGCTATGGTCACTAGAAGCCTACATTCTTACAAGAGAATGCTCAATACCAACTACATTTTATTCTTGCTAATTCTTTAAGATGTAAAACTCATACAGTTTGATTTTAGAATATTTGGCTAAGTGTTTGAAGATATCATTGACCAGATGAAGAAATATGACCAAGGTGATGATAACACTATTAAGTAAATTGGGGACTGTTTGCAGTCTGGGCCCTATGAGATTGGTTAATGGAGAAAACCTAATCAGGAGAAAGAATTTTCTGGTGTTGTGTCACTGGGTTTTATGTTTGTGCATTTTTTTTTCCTGGTGAGCATATTTTTAATGTTTATTTATTTTTGAGACGGAGAGAGACAGAGCACAAGTGGGGGAGGGGCAGAGAGAGGGAGATACAGAATCTGAAATAGGCTCCAGGCTCTGAGCTGTCAGCACAGAACCTGATGCAGGGTTCAAACCCACAAATTGCGAGATCATGACCTGAGCCTAAGTCGGACACTTAACCAACTGAGCCATCCAGGCACCCCATTCCTGGTGAGCATTTTTAATAGCTACTTAAGAAAAGACATAGAAGACAGTTTCATTGTATTTACCAATACAATGAAAGTACATCTTCTTGGATGCACCTAAGTAACATGTTACTTAGCACTATTGACATTTGTGGCCAATTCATTCTTTGAAGGGAGAAGGACAGCTGTCCTGTCCATTGTAGATCTTTAGAAAGATCTAATAACTTTCTCTGCCTCCCCATTCGAATTTTGACAACCAAAAATGTTTCTAGACATTGCCAAATGTTTCCTGGGAACAAAACCACCCTGAATTCTAGTACTGGGCTATACTGATGAGGTAAGCCTAACAAAACAAAACTTATATGAAAATATAAATTATTCATAAGGTAAAGAATGCACTGTATTTCTGGTTTAATTTTTTATATCCCGTGCTGTTGAATAAATGAATGAATGGTGAGTGAATAAATTATTAAGAACCCAATTCTGAACTTACATTTTAAAAACTACAATAACATCTCTTAAAGATGAAGAAAATCCAACTGAACAAATATGTTCTGTTTAAAAAGCAAAATTCAGTGTAAGTTCAACATGAGCAAAATAGTAATATCATTCTTGAAAACCAAAGCCAAACCCAAACCAAACCAACAAAATGATTGTAATGTTAAGATGTATTAAAAGAAATAAAATATCCAGAACAAGGGATGTGATATTACACTGACTAAAGTGTGGCATTCAGTTCTGTTGACATGTATTTAGAGAAAATAACAGACTAGGGTGATTCTAGGAGTGACTACAGATAAAGTTTCTGGAAAATGTGTCGTAAAATAAATGGTTGAAGTAAATAAGATTGTTTCTATTAGAAAAAAAATTAACGCTGGGGAACATGAAAATTTTAAATATTGAAAAATAATCAGGTGATGAATAAAAGCTGTGTATTCCAGAAGGCTAAATTAGAATAAATGTATGAAGTTTTAAGGAGATAGATTTAGTCTCAAAGGAAATAAAGGATCTTCTAAAAAGAAAGCTTTTTAAAATGCATTGGGCTTATTTTGAAACCTCATGACTAGCTTCAATCTGAGATTCTATAAGTCTTTAATATTAAGTGAATAATATCTTCAAATTACTTTGATACTCAAATCATGAAATCTACATCACTATGTTGACTGTAATATTATCAAAATTAAATATTCAAACCATATCTAGATTTAAAATTTATTTGCCTTGATTTTTCATTAGAACCAATTTGAAATTTTTAATTACAATCATTGGTACAAGAAGTAAACCAACAAACTTTTTTCTCATTTCTATAAAGTGAAGGATGTTGCAGTCTAACTACGTTGAATGAACATTGATTTGGTAAGCCAGATAGGCAGTATGTAGCCAAAAGTGGTGAGCTAAGCTAAAAAGTGATCAGATGTGCAAATATTGAAAATAAAACAAAACACAACTCCAGGGGACCAATGAAAGTATAAGGGAATAAGAAAAATCAGTCCTCAGACACGCACTCAAAAGCACAGGGCTTGGCGTGAAATGCCAGGGATATTTCTCAGAGAAGAGAGCTATGTATTATATCTTTCTGCCTAATTCTCTCACAGCAGCTCAAGGCTTCTCTTGTTCATCACAGCCCATATGATCTCATCTAGTCTTTTTTATTATAATTTGAGAGAGAGATGGAAGGAGACAGAGAGAGAGAGAGAGAGAGAGAGAGAGAGAGAGAGAGAGAATCTTAAGCAGGATCCATGCTCAGCAAGGAGCCTGACATGGGCTCGAACCCATGACCCTGGGATCACGAACTAAGGTGAAATAAAGAGTCTGACACTCAACCACTGAGCCACCAGTTGCCCTCATCTAATCTTAAAGAAAGTTCACCTATTAAAGACAGAAGGAAGATTTCTTTTATGGACCAAGCATTTCTCAGGTCTCCCTAAAGAGGATGATTTACCTCTGCACAATAAACTAGGGATTTTCTTGAGGGCAAGTGGAAATTATCACTCCGAGTCCCCTAAGATTATTTCTATGACTGGCTTCCTGCCGTAGACTTCAGTGGTGACTCAAGTCATTGAGAAATTTCTTTAGAAGAAATATCAAAAACATAATAGGCTTACAACAGAAGCATTGCTTTTCTATAAGTCATAATATGAAGCTTTTTAGCTACCACCATCACTATAGTATCGTCAAACACTCCTACCATTATCGGTTCAAACCTTATGTTCTATCCTTTTAGACACTGGCCTCAACTGTCCTATTTCACTGCTATCTTCTTAGCTGAGTCTGTACAACTGTCCCTATGCTGGCTACTGCACTATCTGCTAGAACGTTGCTGACTCTGACACCAGAGAAGGGCATTTCCTCTCTTAAGGCTGACTTCTGAGTTTCCCCTGCATCTAGGCTCATATGTAGACTTCCTGACTACCACCAGACATTTTTTTAATACAGATGTTTTACCAAAAAGGAACTATGGTCCCAGCAAACTGATCCTCTTATTGATGTTGTAGAAACAAAGCAATGTTGGATATGACAAAACATAACTTTTTAGTATGTTCTTATTTTAATTTCCTTCCATGAAAAGAAAAATAGTCAAGAAAAATGAGATGAAAACAAATCAGCCATTTAAAAAAAACACACAGATTATTTCTGTTCTCAAGAATCAAGATACATAAGGCACATAAGACTATCAATCAGGGAGAATCACATATGTTGAGAAACTCAGTAGGACCTTACTATTTTTTTATGTTTATTTATTTATTTTGAGAGAGAGAGAGAAAGAGCGAGAGAGATACAGAGACAGAGAGAGAGAGACAGAGAGAGAGACAGAGACAGAGAATCCCAAGCAGGGATTCTGTTAGCACAGAGCCTGATATGGGGCTCGATCTCCCGAACCATGAGATCATGACCTGAGCCAAAATCAAGTCAGCCACTCAACCAACTGAGCCACCCAGGTGCCTCCATAGGGCCTTACTTTATGGATGAATTCTGTCTCTACTGTCATTCAAATCTCACCGATTCTTGAGCAAGGACAGAATTGACAAGAAAACTACAATTTGGTCTCAATATGTTCTATCTTAAGGAACTTTGTGGAAGTATTAAAGGGAAGAAACAGAAATTATTGCTTTAGACAAATCTAAAAAAGATTAGATCAGTGTCAAGATTAAAAGTGCTAAATTTTGAGAGTTAATTTTCAAACCTAACCTCTGAACATGTTGAAGTTTGTTTTTTAACAGAGCAA
>CM053577.1:36373815-36447829 GCA_028646485.1 Cryptoprocta ferox
AAGAAAACTACAATTTGGTCTCAATATGTTCTATCTTAAGGAACTTTGTGGAAGTATTAAAGGGAAGAAACAGAAATTATTGCTTTAGACAAATCTAAAAAAGATTAGATCAGTGTCAAGATTAAAAGTGCTAAATTTTGAGAGTTAATTTTCAAACCTAACCTCTGAACATGTTGAAGTTTGTTTTTTAACAGAGCAACTAGTTACTAACCAGATTTAGGAATACATACCAGGGAATTAAGGGCCCCTTTTAATTGACAAAGTTTATTATGAATTAAGTATCATTCACCTTTAATCCCAAAGGATTCGTCAAACCTGGGCAATCACCCAAGTGCTATTAAAAGCCACGTCTCAGTTTAGCTCAGTTCTATGTTATATGTAATGAAAACTAGCAGCCCACCAAATAGTTTTACTTCATAAACATATCTAACAAGTGAAGGAAGGAATTTTTGTTTTTTATGACCCAAAGTTTCCACTCAATGTCTCAGACAAGGCTCCTTCAACACGTACAAAAGATGACTAGGAAGGAGACTCTTATAAAGAGCCATATAGTATCAGAATAAGTTTTTCCTTCTTGAGCAACAATATTCAGGTCACATGCCTGTGAAAAGCATTTATTCTGGAAAATTTTTCTCCTGCTTTTCTCTTAACCTGCACCAAACAAAATATAAATTTGCTATAAACGGTAACTCAGCAGTATAATATAAACAATGACAGACAGGATTTCTTCTATACATTGTATCATTGGTATCCATGGTCTTAAACTAAACTCAGCCCAGACCACCCTCCTTTTTTAAACCCATATTTAACAGAGCATCAGGAAAAGTTCTGAGGACAAAGATAGTACATGTCCTAGAACTGGCAATTTAAAAAATCAGTAATATAACATTCTCAGAACACACATGTGGTGTAAATCCTGTGGGACATGGCACTTCCTATAAAAGTTGAGAAGAACAGGGATAACTGTGGTGAGACCACTCTGCTAATGGTCACATTGTGATGGCTACTTTAAAACAAAATAATAAGGATTTCAGATGGTAAAAAAAATTTAGCATAGACTCTCAGGAAAAACACACAGTATAAGCCATGTTCAGTTGCTGAAAGTTTCATGGAAATAATTTTCTTTTCACAAACACAGTATAAGAATAGAGAATTTGCACATAGTAGGCAAATCCCAGTTGAAAGTTGAAAAGTTCTTTATACCTGGCAGAAAAAATGAAAGGATTAAAAAGCCATCATCTCCTTGATAAGTCATTGTTGTTTTAAGGATTAATTGATATTATATATGTAAAACACATAATTACAGATAAAAAAAATAGTAGGAACTTAATAATTCCCCTTAACATATTCAACTTAAAATAACATATATTTAAGCTGTGTCTTTTTCTGGCTTCACAGAAAAAATAAAGAATCTTCCAATTTCGGATAGCATATGTAACACAGACCCTCAAATATTTCTCCCAGCAAAGCAAATTATAACCATGTAATGTGTCTACAGTAACTGTGTTGATATGTGACTTGTTTTTAACATTGTTGATCTGAGTTCCAAGCTCCTGTGTCCAATGAAATGGTTTGTTTCAATCCTAAAGCCTCCAAATCTGTAAAACAACAGTAGGGCTTAATAAATGATTTTGAATGTGAAAACAAGAACCAAGAAAAGGCATACATCGTCTCGGGTTTATTGTTGAGGTTGAAATCTATAACCAGCTTTAGAGCACCTCATCAACTTTAAATAAAAATCTCAGAGAAAATTCAATGGACCCTGGAAGGGCAATCAGTTCCAAAGAATTTTAGGAGAACAGAATAACAATTTTAGCTGACAGTTTCTTTTATTTCAGAAACGAAATTCTTAAACAGTATATGCAAGGCATTATGAAGAATTACTTTATTCCATGTCATTTTATATTTTAGCTGAGTAAATCTTTTATTTGTCACATGAGACAATATACAGTAGTCTGAAAAAAATCAAAGTTGGGTTTTCAACAATAACATCATAATTCCAGTAGAATGATCTTTTGATATAAATCCTTTGACAAATCCTTCCTCTGTTTTTTAAAAATCAATCACTCATTTTAAATGAAGTAAGCAAAGTTTCCATAAAACTAGGTATAGTTTACCAATCAAACATTTCTTATGATACATTTCAGATTCAGTTTTATATGCTAAATTATATTACTCCACCTTAGAAATACCAAACTTAATTTGAAGTTACAATGACTTTAAGATTTAGTGGAGGAGCAAGTACGAAATGACTTGCCAAACTATCCTCCATAAATAAAAAGAATATTTTTGAGAACACTGAGTCACACTGAAGTTTCAAAGAGAAAGATCAGAAAGGAAGAAGATACCATGAGTTTTTCATCCTGGCAAACTCCATCTGCCAAGGCCTGAAGGAAAGGAAATTGACTTGGAAATTGACATGAGAGATTTGGGTTAGATACAAGAAAGAATTTCCTAGTAGTAAACATCATAAAATCATTGAGTTGTTATTATAGGTCACTACTGTACCCTTTCATACTTCATCAGAATTTATAGATCAAATCATATCAGGCTTGGTATTAGTATTATTTTACAAGAAAAAATTAAGATTATCTATTTTATAAATATTTACTGAGTACTCGCAACAAAGAACTTTAAGAAAATGTTACGAAGTCACTTTCAGTCAGTAACAAAATGTGGTGATCCTTCCTCTAGCTGAGTTATACCCTCCCTCTGAGCCCTGTAGCATGGCGTATACTTTATCACTACCTTTACCAGATTATCTTCTAATGATTGACTTAATTATTTGCCTGGCTGCTCCACTAGACTACAAGCTTTTTAAAGTGCACAACTGCATCTTTTTTGTTTTTTATCCCCAGTGTTTATGATCTACTACAGATTCAATAGTTATTGAGCTAAGAATGTAAGTGTAAAGGTATAAATGGGGAAAAAATGTACCTATCACCCAAACATCTGTAGCAAAATGAAAAAAATAAATAATCCAATGAAAAATAAATGATTGCCAGGAGATATATCTGGATTTTTATAATAAATATTTACAACAGAATAGAGCTCAAAATTCAGTGATTTTATTTACACATCAATCTAGGATATAAGAATGCTTTTCCTCTAGGGGAAAAAAAGCAAAGAAGAAAGCAATTACCTTTATCCAATATATATGAAAACATATAGACATATTTCATGCAAACTGTTGTACATAAGGGAAAAATATTTTTTAAACCCACAGAAGAAATAGAGATTTTCTTTAAAGCTGCATAGGACTTTAGATAACTTACTTCAGGTTCTCATTTTAAAGTTTAGTAAAGTGGCACCTGGATGGCTCACTCAGTTAAGTGTCTGACTTCGGCTCAGGTCATAATCTCACGGTTTGTGCATTCCAGCCCCGTGTCAGACTCTGTGCTGACAGCTCGGAGCCTGAAGGCTGCTTTGGATTCTATGTCTCCCTCTCTCTCTGCCCTTCCTCTGCTTGTTCTCTCTCTCTCTCTCTCTCTCTCTCTCTCTGTCTCTCGCTCTCTCCCTCTCTCAAAAATAAATAAAAACATTGACAAAATTTTTAAAAATAAATAAAGTTGAGTAAAGACATTGAGAAACATTAAGAAGCATAACAGATAAACCTGTGTGCAAATCTCAGCTCTACAGAACTATAAATCTGGGGAGATTATTACATTTTCAATTTAATTAATCATTGTGAATCTTTAAAACTAAAGTGGAATTAAAAATATCTTACAGGATGTTGTGAGGGTTGAAATGACAGTACATACCAAAAAAAAAAAAAAAAGAAAGAAAGAAAGAAAAATAAAACACATACCAGATCCATAGTAGAAGCTTAATTCATGTTACTTATAAAGGGAAATAACATATTATAAAAGAAAGAAATTCAGTGTCAGTGTAGCCTGAAGCTTGGCTATTTATTAGTATTAGTATTGAATCTCTGCAAATTAATCTCTTTGAATCTCAGTTTCCTCATCTATAAAATGAAAATAATCAAATTTACCGGAGTAGGTTGAATAACAGCCACCCAAAGATATCAAGTCCTAATCCCTGGAGCATGTAAATGTTACCTTATTTGAGGAAACAGTTTTTTATACGTAATTAAGTTAAGATCTTGATATGAGATGACTACCCTGGATTATCTTTATCTGAGTGGGCTTTAAATGCCATTATGAGTGTGCTTATAAAATAGAGCAGGGGGAAATTCTTGAAGACAAACAGAAGAGGAGAAGACAGTGAGAAGATGGAGGTAGACATTGAAGTGATGCAGTCGAAAGCCAAAGAATGTCTGAAAGCCACCAAAAGCTGGAAGAGCAAGGAACAGAATCTCTCCTGGAGCCCCCAGAGAGACCATGGCATTCCTGAAATCTTGATTTGAGACTTCTGATTTTGAGAATTAAGACAGAATAAATTTGTGTTGTTTTAAGCCACAAAGTTTCTTGTAATATTTTAAGGTAGCCACAGGAAACTAACAGGTTTACCCTAAATGATTTTTATGTATGCAAGTATCCCATCAAGTTGGGAGGGGAGCTGCAAACACATTCTGCCCATACCTAGAGTACAAAAAATCCAAACGGATTCTAAATTCTGATAGAGTGAGTGCCAAAGAGTCAGAATCAGACACTTGAGTAAGCAGAGCCTGAAATGGAGTTCTAGAGCTCCATATGCTGATAAAGAACGTCATCTACAGGAAAATCAAGGACCGTCAGGAATAGACAGTGGGGAAGTTTATCTAAGTTACCACAAGGGGCAAAGGAATGATATTTCATTGCTTCTCTGAAGTCTTCCCATTGGGTTGTTGCAGAGATAGGCTATATTCATTTCTGAGGAGCCAAAGATTAACAACTAAGGACATAACTATTTCGCTGATGTCCCTATATGAGTATTTGTTCCAAAAAATGTGGTAAATAAATATCATAAATATTTGTGTAGTTACTACTGTTGTTATTATTATACTATTCATAAAGTGTGGAACAACAGGTTAGTGGAGTAGGAAAAAAAAAAGAAAAGCTCTTCTATCCAGAACTCTGTGCTCTCCATTTAATCATGCTTCTATCAATTACTCTTCTTAGTTTTTATACAATTTATGATGTGGCTTTAATATACTTTTCTAATCTTATTTTCTGCCACTCTTCAACAGCCACACATACCCTATACTCTAGTCTACCTCTTACCCAAACAGCTTATGAATTTTAACACATTCACGTTTGTAGTCAAGCTTTTAACTGCTTCCTCTACTTGAAACACCCTGCCTTCCTAATTCTCTGAGTTAATTTTTTTCTCATCCTACAAGGTCCAGTGACTCTAAGAGATCTTCCAGTTTAATTGATAGAATGCAATCATTTCCTCCTCTGTACATGTATCATGGCTTGTTGTTCAACCAGTGGGTTTTTTTTTTAATTAATTAATTAATTTTATCTTTATTTTTGGGAGAGAGATAGAAAGAAGGAGAAAGAGAGAGAGAGAGAATGCAAGTGGGGGAGGGGCAGAGAGAGAGGGAGAAAGAGAGAATCCCAAGCAGACTCCATGCTTACAGTGCAGATCCCAATGCAGGGCAAGAACTCAGGAACTATGAGATCATGACTTGAGCAGAACTGAGTCCGAAGCTTAACCGACTGAGCCACTCGGGTACCCCTCAACCAGTGTTCATTGCATGTCATTTAGCCGCTGTTTTGTTGTTGTTGTTGTTGTTTCCTTTAAGGCTACATTATACAATCATAGTTTCTTGTCCCTATTAGAATAAGCTCCTCAATGATAGGAATGCTTTTATTCATTTTACATTCCAGAGCAACTAGACAGAATGAATTATTAAGGACTGAATGAATGCTTGTGTAGAGCAGACATTCTAAATATTGTTTTCTAAATTCTTGTAGAGCTTCAGACATGGATGCTAGGCATGAAGCTCTATATTAGACAAAGAGGCAAAAAAAAAAAAAGAGCTCTTTTATTTCAGAGACACAAGAAGACATAAGAGTAGTATAATTATCAGGCAACAAAATTATATTCAATACAAAGGTACCAGAATTTTCCAACTGAGGAAATTTCCATGACAAAAGAAACCTCTTTGTTGTTTTAAGACAAAGAAGTGCAACCATCTAAAAAATGAATAGCACTTCTATACTATTATAGAACTAAATTAACAGTGCTAACCTAAGTATCAAGGAGAGTGCTCATAGAGACAAGAGTAAGAGATTTTATTTCTTATCAACATATTTTGGGAGCAATGGAATGATCAGAGTAAGGCTATACCAATCACAAGCAGGCACCAAGAAGTCTAGGTTTGAGAGCCATTTATTTGTGTTGATGTGCCTATCTGCAGTTGAATAACCGGGTACAACCAGTGATGACTGAGGAAAGAGTCTGCATAGAATCTGTCTGTACAAATGATTTATACAGCTCTGCAATACTGGGATTAAGAGGTATGCTATTGCTCAGGCCTGAAGTCCACTGTAGGGAGCTCCAGAAGCTCATTGACCTCTAACCTCAAAACTTAGTTGCCCAGGTCAAGTTTATGAGGGTGAATGCAATAAAATGTAAGGTTTTTCAAGACTTAAAAAAAATGAGGAAATGTGGTCAGGCTTGAAAAGTAACAATGGAAACAGACACCTATTATAGAAGGAAGAATTACAGAAAAAAAATCCTGCAGCATGGACTTTGATTTTTCAGTAAGGTTTTATTCCTAAAAGTCAGGCTGCCCATTTAGTGTTGAGATCAATCTCAGGAAGAAACAGTTAAAAACTCCTAAAATAATATTCACATAAAAATAAAACAGGGTAAACAGGGGAATTCATGATATAGAAGAAAACCTTAACATTGCTAAATATTCTAGAAAACAAAAATAATAATAGTTGGGGTGCCTGGGTGGCTCAGCTTGGTTAAGCATCCAATTCTTTTTATTTTTTTGTTACTCAAATGTTTTATTTATTTTTATTTTTTTAATAGTTTATTGCCAAGTTGGGTTCCATATAACACCCAGTGCTCTTCCCCGCAAGTGCCCCCCTCCATGACCATCACCCCCTTGATTTCAGCTCAGGTCATAATCTCAGTCATGAGATCTAGCCCCACATTGGGCTCCATGCTGAGTGTGGAGCCTGGTTAAGATTCTCTCTTTCTCTCTCTCTCTCTCTCTCTCTCTCTCTCTCTCTCCCTCCCAAAAAATAGTAATAATGTATAGATTCTTATGTAATCTTCATTTTGTATTAATAAATTATATGTAAATATATAAGATTTTGTAGGCATTTTCCATTCAAATTTATCCAGAAAACACAATAACTATCCTTTCTTTAAATTATTCTTCAATCACAGCAATTTGTTTCAATCATTTCCTTCTAAAAATGGCAATGTACTATTATGGTAGTTAAAAGCAAAAATAAAATCTGACATATAGGTTTCATTCCTCTTTCCACCACCTACTAACTAGGTGAACTTGGGCAAATAACTAAATATTTTGAGTTCCAGTTTCATTTGAAAATTAAAATAATAATTCCTAAATTGAAGACTTATTTGAGAATTAATTAGCATATCTTACACTCTTAGTATATCTGGCACATGGTAGGAACCTAATAAAAGGTAGTATTCATATTATCATTAACTTATTGAGTTAATTATGGTATAACTAGCTGTAGTAACTAATAAGTCACCAAATTCAGTGAATTAACATATAGAAGCTTATTTTTTGTTATCCAGTGCAGGTGTCCCTTGTTGGAGGGTGAATTTTCTCATTTTGGTAACTTAGGGACACAAGCTGTTTCCATTTTGTTGTCCACTTATTCCTTAGGGTTCATGAGTCTTTTGTTCCAATCCAACAAAAAGGGAAATAGACTGGAAAGCATCAGCTACTATTTTAAAAGCTCAATTTGATAGTAACAAATACACTTCCACACATATTCCATCAGTTAAAGCTAATTCAAATGACTCATCTAGATGTAAATGAGTTGAGCAATGTAGTTCCTAGTAGATTCACTTTCTTCTAGTGGTAACTCAACAGTATAAAAGAGAGAACACGGATTATATGTGAACATCTTGTGCACTCTTCCTCCCTGCTAGGACACACTCACCCCTACCTTAGGCTGTCCAGTCACAGTATCCAGATCAAAATTTAGGAGCTTTAAAAAAAAATTAGGAGCTCTGAGTGTGACACAGTCCTCTCCATCAGATCCATATGTGGCAAATTTTAGTATGGGGATGGATCAACTAAAAGGCAAGTTGTCTTCATTCCACATCCCTGACATTCAACACACAGTATTTCAGTAGGGACAGGATAATCACCATAAAAAATCTCCAATGAGAAAAGGGAAGAATGGGGAACACATGGTATTCTTGGTACATAGTAATGAGAAGTACTGTCAGACAGGCATTGTGAAAACCCCTACCCTGAATAACAGAAACTGTCTGATTAGACTCTGGCTCAAAATTCCTTGCCAATACAATTCTTTCAAAGTTAGTAGGCTTCTGATTTGTTTACTTCTAGGGAATTCCATGTGTCAATAATGACAGTCAAAATTCTTTTGCCTTTACTATAATGTGGAGTCCAACTGTTTAGCTGAAATCTTAATGGATTTTATCAACCATTTCTCATCCAATTGGGGTCCAGAGACTTAAGCTTTCCCAAACCTTATGAGGTCAGAGATTTCTGGATTTTATCTATTCCCTTTTATTTATGCTCTTAAAACCAGTCAAGTTTTGCCTGAATTTATCTCTTTCTGGTAACATCTTGTAAAATGCAGAAAATAACAACAAACACAAATTGCAATATTCTGTCTTCCAATTTCTGGACCTAGAGCCATAGGCTTGGAAGGCATACGGTCTACCTAGAAGGTAACAGTTTTATCACAAGCCTTGCCACTGCAAAACATGTATATCTCCATTGTGCTGACCCCTAATATCTGTTTTATCACCATCCAATCTTCAGGTCAATGTTATATATATATATATATATATATATATATACATATATATATATATACACATATTTAAGCAACAACCCAACTTCCAGTATTAATTTGGTTAGGTAACATTGGTCATTATAACAAAAAAAAATTTTCATTGACAGTAGATGTTGATTTCTTATTCATAATATTCCAGTTCCTGTGAGATGATAAATCTGTGTCCTAGTCTCATCAATCAAGTGGTTCTGCTAGCAAGCAAGCAAAGATAATATGGAGATGCTATATCAGCTCCTTCGAAACAAGGCCCAGGTAAGGGGCCACAATTTACTCTCACATTCCAGGGGACAGAATTAATTATATGGCTATATTTGGATAAACAGTACACATGAATTATCGTCCCTGGCTGGGCTATCCTTTGGAAGGGGCAGAATATATTTTGGGGGATCATCTGGCTTTCTTTTTCACAAATAACCAGTTAATAGCATTAATCTTATTATAGAATATTTGAACATGATAAAAGAGCAGGAAGTAATATATTAAAGCATAGTTTGGTGTTCTAATGGTATTAGAGTAGAGTTCATAGTTCTAATCCATAACAAAACTAAAATATTTCTAATTTCCCTATGAAAGCAATTAATTTCCCTTTTAAAGTGAGGTTGGGCCACTTCTGGCTTAGGTTAATGCTCATATTTCATTTGAGTTAAGCATATCAAACATAGCAGGCGAGATTGCAGATTTTTCTTTTCATTTAAGAAATAATGATTAAGTGGCCTGTTACTATGTACCAGGCACTATTCTAGGCTCTTGAGACTCTTCAGTGAACAAAACAGACAAAGATCTCTGCTTTGTAAATGTTATACCCATAAAGATGTTCAATATCCTACAAATAGTGTGAATTCCATAAACACAATGTTAGTTTTTAAGGCAGTATGTTTGCACAACCAGGTCAGCCAGTCTGGATTCTTATCCACACTCTGCCCATCAGTAGAACTGGACCCTTGAACAAGACATGCCACCTCCCTAAAACTCATCTTCATCTGTAAGACTGAAATAATAAATGTTTCTTCCTTACTTTACACAGCTGCTTCAAGGGTCAAAAGTGGCATTATATGTAGAAAGTCACTGAACATTCAGGTGTGTTAAAAACTGGTTATGAATAACCTTGGACCATCAAGATTTGAAAAATGGAAAGCCACTTAATTCAAGGCAATGATTATAAATCTGTCCAGATTTTAAAATCTTTCTCTAAGTAAAATTCTTGGCATAATTTATATTTCACTTTTTCTTATCTCTCTCAGTCATTCCACCAGAATTCCTGTCAGCACCCACTTCAACATATATTACCATCTGGTTACATTTTACCACCCTTATCACCAAAATCTTGCTTTAAGTAACCATTATTTCTCACCAGGTTAATTTTGATGAACTTCTAACAAGTCTTCTTGCCTCAACTCGTATAGTCACTGTCCTCACAGCAGCCATTGTGATTTCATGTACTGTTGGTTAGAGTTCATCATGAATTTTCTCCAAAAGGGCATATTTTCCTAAGAAGTGGTACATAAATAACATATTCTCTGCATCCTTTCACATCCTCAGAACTACATTGGCTATACCTTCAAAATCAATGCAGAATCCTACCATTTCTCTCTACCTCTACTGTTATCATCCTGGCCCAGAGCTCTCTCATCTCTACCACAAATTATTGTAATAGCCCCTGTTCAGTTATCTTGATTTCTTTTGCTCTAAGATCTGTTCTCTGCAAAGCAAAGAATTAGACAAAGCCATTCATATGCTCAGAACCCTTCAATAACTCCAGCTCATTCCAAATAAACTAAGGTCCTACTGATGTCCTTCAAGTCATCTGTGATTTTACCTCCAGCTCCCTCTCTGGCCTGATCTTATTTAGTCTTCCCTTTTGCTCACTCTATTCCCATGTAGACTCTTGTTTATTTCTAGAACACAAGCTCAGGTGTTCCCTCACTGCTGCTTCCTTCCAAAATCTTGGATATTGCCAGAGTTTTCTCTCTCACTCTGCCCAGAGATAGAGGGAAGCCTTCCCTGACCAAATCCATACGAAAGAACATTTACTTGAAATTATCATCACTACCTCCTTATTCTGGTTTCTATTATTCATAGTATTTATCCTTATTACACATATTCTGTATTATTTCCATCTTCTATCAACAATAAATACAAAAAAGCAGAGATTTTTGTCAGTTTTGTTCACTGACTAGAATGGTATCTAACATATATAGTAGGTGATCAATAAATAATTTTTAAATAAATAAATGGTCTTTGAGAATATAAATTTTATTCATATTGATCTATTTAATAAAGCGTGTATTCTAAATTACAGGAGAATGATATCCCTCCCTAGGATTTCAGTAAGGCTATTTTATTTTAATTTAATAAAAATGTAGTCTATAAATATTTTATTTTTTCCTGAATCAACCCTAATATAGTTTCTCATAATCATGGTACCTAATGTGTGTTATTATTAGAATATAACTATCTTGATATGTGGCCATTACAGAACTGATTTTTCACTCATATCTAAATGCATGGGACATCTTGATTTATGTTATTAGTTTCATCATCTAAACTACAAGGTCATTAATGCAGATAGAACTGTACATGTGTGCATGCAGTTTTATTTATCTATAAAAGATAGATAAATCTTTCTGTCTCTTCTTGGATTTCTATTTCTGTAGTGGTATAGTAGGGAAGAAGAAAGTATGCTTCTCTGTTAAAATACAGATCTCAAAAACCTTAAATTCACAGTATAAATTCTATATATTCCAGGAAATGCAGTATTTAATTAACATATATTTTTCAAAGGTCATTTTTCCTCTCAGAATTTGGTAATTAATTGTTATTGCTTCCTTATCAGTGTCTTATAATAACTGGAAACTCCTCACAAGATTTTGCCTAATCTAGTTATTCCTATAATTAAATTTGCTGTTGAAATTCTTGAGTTTTTGCTATCAGTTACCAAATAGACTATATAGTACATTCCAATAATCCAAGATCAGCGAGCAAACAAAACCAGTTTTAAGATAATTACTGTTATCTTCCAAAACAGAAAAGTGTAAGAATGTATAACAGATTAGCTCCCAAAATAAACTCTCTATGTCAGAAACCTGGGGTTTGCATGCTTTTTTTCTTTAGGTTTATTTATTTTGAGAGAGAGAAAGAGGGTGTATGTAAGTGGGGGAAAAGCAGAGGGAGAGGAGAAAGAGAATCTCAAGCAGGCTCCATGCTGTCAGCATGGAACCCAACATGAGGCTTGATCTCAGAAACCATCAGATCATGACCTCAGCCAAAATCAAGAGTCCCATACTCAATCAACTAAGCCACCCAGGTGCCCCATGGGCTTTTCATGTTTAAAAAAACAAAAACAAAAAACCTGACATTGCTAGATCCCCAGAAGACACTGCTTTAACAATGCTGGACTTGTGGTTCTGGGAGTCACGTTGACTCAAATGTTATGAAACCATTAAAAGCACTATTTGAGGAATTAGACCACTCATAGGTTCTAGATTATAGATAGCTGTCCTCTGGAACATTATTTTAAAATTTAGAAAACTTGAGAAGTATTTCATTCCCTAATAAAAACTAAACAAAACAAAAATCTTATGAGAAAATGGAATGGAAAAAACCCTTTATATTTGTCTAAGTAATTTGATTACTTTGGAACTCATGCTGTGAAAAAAAAGTAATAAAACCATTAAAGGTACAGCTGTTCTGGCCATACACTTCTTAGACTAGATTCCTACAAGCTAGATCAGAAAAAGAAAAAGAAAATCTGTTGACCAAGTTTCCTGCTTCCTTCCATCCCCTTTGATGTTGTTCCTCCTACATGTTTACCTGTGGGTTCAGCCCATCATTTTCCCCTGTCTTCCCATTCAAAATCACTCCTACCCAATTTTGCAGCATGACAAATTGAAAATGCTTCTATTTCTTTTCTAGTCTCAACTCCTGATGTCATTTCTTCCTAATCTCAGTAACTTTAGCTATCTAAAATATTCTTCCTGGGGATGCCTGGATGGCTCAGTTGGTTAAGCATCAGACTTTGGTCTAGGTCATGATCTTACCACTCCCGAGTTCGAGCCCCACTCAGGCTCTGTGCTGACAGCTCAGAGCTTGGAGCCTGTTTCAGAATCTGTGTCTCCTTCTCTTTCTCTGCCCTTCCCCCATTCACACTCTTTCTCTCTCAAAAATTAAGTAAACATTTAAAAATATATAAATAAAATATTTTTCCTGGTATGGTTTCTTCAACATTGACTCTATCTCCTTCACTGGTCTATATATATACATTCAGCTGATTGCAGTATCCCCTGTGATTTCCAAGACAGAAGTTACAAGAAAGCCACATCAAAGGAGCTTTGATATAATTGAAAACATTTTCCTTTTAATATATCTAATCCACTCATGTATTCACTTAATAAATGACCTTCTATGTATGGGTTCTATATATGGCACTATGAGGCATATAAACTCATGGAAGACAGTCTCTCCATATCACAGTTTATATAGGAAAGAAAAATGCTCAGAATCTACTAAAAGGCAGTGTCAGGTAAGTGTTATAAAATGGTACAAGCTAATTTTTAAAAAGATACAAAGAGGTTTTACTTCCAGCTGAGATGACTATGGACAATACCAAAGAGGCAAACTTTCAGTTAAGTCTTAAAGGAGGGCTAGACTTTTAACAGAGGACATCTTAATAGCTGTGAGATAGGTGTGAACCAGAGAGAAAAGGTGAGAAGTCTCCAATTTAAGTGCCCAAAGAAGGATAACTAATTCACAGTGATTCATACCTGCTTCATGATCTGTGGTGATCCAATATAAGATTGGACCAGAGTGAAGCAATTGGCAAAACATCAGGCAAATAGGTTGGGGTTTGGCATAGGGCAGTGTTGTTCAAACATCTTTATTCACAAACTCCAAAAGAATTTTGAAAGCTGGATACTCCCTCACATAGTTTTAGATTAATATGTAAATACAGTAGTCATTATAAGTTTAAATAGTTGCAGAAGATACAATTTCCAGATAACAATATATTGGCTTTTAAAATAATGTTATTCCAACACTCTTTTAAATATATCCAATAGAACCTGAATGGTACTTTGACATATACAAATGTCATCCATTTAAATAAATATGGATAATCTCTCCTTTAAATTTTATATTATTAATATTTTTGTCTTGAACTTATATCGATTCCACTTTCATGACATAACTTTACCTCATATATTTGTATGCTTGAAAGTCTCTTATTGCTATAATACCTCTCTGATAATATGTGTGTGTGTGTATAAATAGAAAACAATGGCATTTATTTCTCTTGTCCTTCAAGTCCCTAGAGTTACAATTAAGTGTTCTAGGGGTGTCTGGGTGGCTCAGTCGGTTGAGCATCAGACTTTGGCTGAGGTCATGATCTCACAGTTTGTGGGTTCGAGCCCCGTGTCAGGCTCTGTGCTGGCAGCTCAGAGCCTGAAGCCTGCCTCCGATCCCGTGTGTCCCTCTCTCTCTCTGCCCCTTCCCTGCTGTGATCTGTCTCTCTCTGTCTCTCAAAAATTAATAAATGTTAAAAAATTTTTTTAATAGAATTAAGTGTTCTATATTGAATTATTAATACTAGTAAAATGCAGAATTTACCAAAACAGCATACCTAGATTTCAAATTTTGATAATTAATTACTAAACATAAAGTAAATTTTGGGGGGATATTACTCTCACAATGTGATGAATGAGGCAGGTTTTTTTTCAATTTGTTCATTATTAGTAAGTAAATATCATTCTAACCAGTATGAAACACAGAATGTCATCAAGTCTATTCTATTTTTCACCTTTTTAAATATACCACACTCCTTATTTTTTGTTCACAAAATGAGACAGAAACAGAACAGTTGTTTTCATAGAAATATTCCAAAATTGTTCGAACTTTGTCAGCACTTCATGCCAATATTCACATGGTGATCTATCATCAAAAAGTATTTTTAATGATCTGCCGGTTGACAACAAGATTAGGTTTCCCTTCAGATTTGTTGAAAAATAGAAAACCACCTGCCTTGAAAAAAGGATGGGGGAGATCTAATCATGCAAAGAAGCCCTGTGATGGACTACAAAATTAAAGAGCAGATACCGAAGTACACATTCATGCGTGTGTATTCAAACTGGAAAGGACGTTCTTCTATCCCTTCCATTCTCACAAATGTGAAATAATGTCCACTGCAGCAGGAGTAGTAGCACCATTACAGCCATATGTGAATATAAGTAATAACAATGTCCATCTAAACACTTAAATTAGTGGACATTAAATAGAATTTGAGCCTTCTTTATCATTCTATATAAAATAAAACAACTGTTACATTGTAAAAAAGAAACACAGTTATTTATGAAAGCTTTCAAAGAGAAAATGTGTTTTTATAACATTCTTCTAATTTCAATTAGCTTTAATTTAGGTCCTTCTTTCCAGGAAAACATAAATCACCCAATTACTCTTTTTTTTGGTAAAAAAAGGTGGTTTGCAATGTGCAGAAAAGATTCCTTTGTGAAATTCATTCTTTCCTTCAGAATTACCAAGAGAATTGAAAGTAAAAGCAAACCAAAAGTCACATAGCTGAATTGAGCCAAACTAATTCTGAGATGTGATCTGCAAACTTGGAGCTGACAATTTTTGAGTGAACCGTATTTGAAAGTTGGCAAAATAATGTCGTCCCTCTTCCAAATAGAGAACAATGAAATTTGACTTGGATCAGCAGTCTCACACTCTCTTATTATTATTTTTTTCTTTTACTAATTCAAACTAGGTTCCCACCACCCCACTCTCAGAGTTATTCATCTTTTAAAAATTAAAATGCAGCATCTTTAAACACTTTTTAATAGTATTTTAAAAGATATGACATGGACTACCCAGAAAAAGTGAAATAAAGCAATATAGAGAAATTCTATTTCTAAGAACAACAACAAAATAGTGAAAGAGAAATAAAATCATGGTGAGGAAATGTGACAGCATACAAACTGATTTACATTTCCTTCTATGCCAATGTGCTAAACTTTCCAAATTACAGTCCCTCTTGGTTCCTGCCAATTGAGGGCTCCCAAACATATCAACATTATCAACATTATTGAATTCTCTTTTTGGGAAACTAGCAGGATTTCCCTTGTAGATTCTTCTCACAGTAAATTTCAATAGCCAACATTAAGGAAATTATGGTTAAAAAATAAGAATCAATTTATTATTAACTGGTATTTATAAAATTTATACTTTAGGAAACTGAAACTTTTTATCCGAACCAAAAAAAGAATCACATAGCCGATAATTTGGGGCAGTAAGAGTAGCACATTTCTTAATTATTTTTTGTAATTTTTTGTAATTCTTTAATTTCTCAAAGGAAATAGAAGGAAAGGGACAAATAGGAAGAGTAATGCATTGCCCTCCCAATATCTACGTATATCTAATATAACATACACACACACACACACACACACACACACACACACACACACACTTTTTCGTCATTAAAAATAATCCAAGAAGAGAGTAAGTTCACTCATAGACTGACAGAGAGTAGATTTGATTTAATTGATTTAAAATTTTTTCACCATAAACCATTTCAGATTTGCTCAGCCTATGAATTAATTCAGTTGATAAAGTCCTAATTGTGGCATAGATTGATGCTATATTTTCAGAAAGACTCAAAACTGTTGTTCTGAGCTTTACACAAGAAAGATGTTAAATAGATCAATATATGGGGTGCTGAGAGAGATATTGGAATAATACACCTCTGGAGGATTCCCCTTTAATTAATCAGTCTCTTCACAAAGGTAATTCTGAAGGAAAAAATATCCAATGTGTACAATTATTATTCATTTGACATGAAAAATGAAGAAAAATAAATTTGCCTAAAGTTGTTTTTTGATTAAATTCAAGTTCTTGAAGAAAATTCAGTAGTCTCAAAGTATTCAGATAAATGTAAAACTAACAAGTGATCTGTTATAAAATTTATATTACACCTAGAGATATCTGATATAAAAATGCAGAACAAAAGTATGAATTAGAATAGAACAGAAAGAGTGGCACAAATGTAACTAAGTTTTGTGACTGATTCCAGGATAACCTCCAACAGATAACCCAGTTACATTTCCAAAATTCATATACTTACTTCTCTTTAAAAATACATATCTTACAAAATAAACAATTCTAATTTATCTTAAAAAGAGGAAAATAAATATCTCACACCACAAAAGAGACTGGTAGGGTCTTTCAAGGATTAGTCTATTTTAAAAGCCTTGCAAAAAGATATGGATTTAATTAAGCAAAACAGCTCTATCCATTGACCGATTCCACTGTCTTTTGGAAGTATCCAGGGTTTTTTAAATAATGTTCTTAGAAAAAAAAGTCTGTTTCTCTCTCCATGAAGATACATTCAGTCCAGTGTGTGTATCTTGCTTAGTGCTCTCAAAACATTCAGGCTTGGTGCTCTCCCAAATGTTTTTCAAACCCTACTTCACTGATGAATTTAAACACAAGGAACTGAAAGCAAAGAGAAAGGTGTAGTGATTGAATACTGTGCAGTTTTAAAAGTAATCTGAATGAAAGCCTTAAATAGCCAATATAAAATAAGTTAGCATCTTAGCATTATTGCCAACAGTAAGGCTTAATTTAATTGTATTCATTTTTGTTGTTCAGAGTTTCTCATCAGTCATAAGATCATAGCAGAGGGAAAAAAAACTCCAATCATGCTTTACCACAGGGTTATAATTCATGTCTTCAATAATCCAAATCATGTGAATAAGACACATGCACTAATTGAAAAATAGCTAGGACAATACCATTAAATTTTTATGTGAAGTAATTTCTAGCTGATAACACATACTTCATGTATAAATGCCAGACTCCCACCAAACCAAAGAGATGTCCCAGCAGGAGATGCTTGCTTAACAGAGAAAAAAAATACTTTAATGACAGCACATAATGCATACCCTATGCACAGCCCACAGGGAAGTCTGATTTCTTTTAACCCCTTTAGATAACATTCACAGTCAATGGCTTAGTTGTTCTTGTATGCTTCTGAATTCCAAGAATTTTCTTTGTATTTTCTATCCCCTTGATGAACTCAAGTTACAAATTTTTATGTATATGTACATGCATTTCTATATATATATAGATAGATACACAGTGTTTAATATATAACTACATATATATGTGTGTATTTACATATTTACATTTATAGTTTAACTGGCTTATTTTTTGCTAAAATAAAAATAAAACCACTTGATTTCTCTGTTCTAGTTATCAAAATGAATTTGGCTAGCACATGGTCTGATGTAGTATTCAAATCTAAGGCCCAGGATGTAGTTGGGAACAGAAAGAAATATGGTGGCTATATACTGAAGAATGTTTAGCTAAGAGTATATTCAAAATCCAGATTGGCAAAGGGATTTATGCTTCATGGGTTGATTTTAAATGTCAGAATTATACAATATGTTGTCTTTTGGACCAGAATGACACTCTCCACCCACCACTGGACACATGTCAGCTCTAATCTGGATCTCCTTGAGAACAACTTCCTGATTTGAAGGTAGCTGACTTGGAGATGTGCATATCCTTTGTTATTACAAAGCAAAACTATTTATCTTCAGTGAGAACTGGCAAGGAGTAGAGCTTTGTGTTTTAGTCCACCTTTGACATTCACACTACACTTTTTATCTCAGTATTTAAGCACTTGTAAAAATACATCATTGACACACCCCTGGTGTGAGGCAAACCGTAAAGACATTTGGTAGCTCTGCGAAACTGAGTTACAAGAAAACTGTCAGATATTTATCCTTTATATATATCTTTCAAGGACTTTTAGGTGCTTTCTGTCTCGTTTATTCTCATAGCATTTACCATAATAGGGAACAAACATTATATTTGGTGTGTGTTTTGGAGACAAGCACTTTCAATCACTCTACTCAAACCAGAAATATCATATCACATTAATAAGGCTCCTCCTACTCTTGCTACTATGTACTTTGAGTTAAGCAGACATAAGACCTTCAAATATTTAAATTACATTCTTATTCAGTATTTTGTTGCTAAGACCTTTGAATTTATCAAGAGTGTCTATAGGGCATATCTTCAGGGACATTTTAAATGATGGCAGAGGATGACTGGGCAAAGTAGTGCCCCTGTGATAAAATGCCACATTTAGGTGACCTCTTTTCACTGTGAATCCTGTTACCAACAGCTACAGAACCCTTCTTAAGTTTATGTTTTTTGAGAACATCCTGTCTCTTCTCTATATATTATTCTTCAAAGTAAAATCAAAATGAGTTGTTACATGAAGAAAATATACCTGAATACTCATTCTATTCTAGGAGAGATTGTTTTAAAGAATTGAAACAGCATCCATCTACATCCTGATGGGGAATCAACTATAACTCAGAGCAGTGCAGTACTTTCTGAGTTCAACCCGTTCTCAGTTCTCTCAAAAGTCCTTATTCTTCTAAAACCGGCTTTTATTTCTATTCTTCACTTCAGCTCAGTTACCTACCTATCTCCCTCTTTTCTTCCACAGCACTTCTGGATTAAGAAAATAAACCTTTTCCTTCTTTCTTTCTTTTCTGTCTGCCTTTCTTCCTTCCACAGTGTGATGCATATAATTTTAGATTCCAGGGATAGAAAGATTAATAAGACAGGATTTCCATTGTCTTTCCCTAATTGATGTTAAATGACTTGTTGATATTTCCATAGGCTTCCAGAGCCATAGATCCTAAGGCCAACCCAAGGCATTGGGCCATGGTTTTATGTGACTTATCACAATCTTCAAGCCTTTGTTGAGTACTTACTAAGTGCCTAGCTCTACACCATATTCTGAGAATACTGAAATTAATATAATATGTCTTTTCCCTCAAGAAATTCATAGCACCATGGGAGAAGCAAGCACTTAATTAAAATGAATACAGTAAGTGCTGTAGAAAACTATAGGAAAACATATTGGGGTCATGCATGGATTTTTGGAGGAGATGACTATTTGATCTAAATCTTAAATAATGATAAAATGGATAACCTGAAAAGGATGAGATGAGTAAGAGGGAACATATGAGCATTATGCACAAGAGAGATATTATGAGCAAATTCATTGTGGAAGGGAAAACATAGAAGCAGGCAAGTATAAGTGGTTTGAGGTTACAAGCACAGGTCACAAATTGGTAATGCTGGGCAAATTTTGCCCTGAAGACTTCTCCATCCAACACAAATAAATCTGAGTGCTTTGTGGGGCGGAGGCATACTACACATGGTGGCAGTTCCTAGAACTCCTTACTTCCTCTACCCAGTCAGTTTAACTTACTTAAGTTAACATCTAGACTCTGAAAACATATGTCTGCAGCCCTAAATTTTAAAGCAGAAACTGGACAGATATGGGATGAAGCTGGAATGATTAGCAAGAGCCAGATTATGGAGGGTCTAGAAACATCATAACAGTGGTTGGATTTTATCTTCTAGGCAATTCAGAGCTACCTTAGGAAGGAAAGTGCTATGTACAGATGAAACGGAACACTTTGCCGATTGTAGCATAGACTAACTAAAAGCAAAGAGATTAGGCTCAACTCACTTTGCTTAGACTGGAGGAAAAACATGTGACCAAGGCCTGAATCGAAGCAATGAAAGAAGAGGTGGAGATGAGTATAGAGATTCAAAGGATGGGGCTTAAATTTGTGGGGGTTAAATTTGGCAGAACATGGATGAAGAAAAGGAGAGCCAGTGGGAAGAGAGAATGGGATAATATCCAGGAAGTAGAGTTACTATGGACAGGTACACTAAGAAGAACAATAGTTAAGAGAGCACAGGGTAAAGGATGAAAACTGCAGAGGTAGAAGGGAGGGAGCATGTGTATAGGTATTATTCTTTGTGACTTATCAAAGCTGGCTTCCTTCAAAAACTGCACACTAACATTTAACTTCCTATTTACATCTATTTTCCACCATTTGTTACATATGAACCTTGCATTTAACTCACTGCCAAATTGCCAGCTTTAATCCTGGCCAAAATATACCTATTTCAAATTAGCACATACAAACACATTCATTTACAAGGCAATCTCTTCTTTCAAATATAATCATAGCACCTCAGAGGCTGTCACTGGATAAACTGAATCTAGCCTGCTATTTGAATAATGACTATAAAAGTTTTTACTAAATACCTCTACAACTCTCATATAATATTTTAACAGCTGAGGAATATATAATAGTGTAGACCTAATGCAATATTGTACAGTGACAAAGTTCTCATTTAAATTATAATGATAATGAATTGCCAAATCTGATTAATATTACCATTCCATTAAAGAACCTGTTATGGTATTAGAACAAAGAGTCAAATACTTTCTATTTTATATTGAGATTTCAATCCTAGCCAAAAAAATTAAAAGGGAGGTATTCATAAGTTCATGTTGAATATAGCTCCATTTAACCATTACAAAGTTCACAGAGAGTACAGGAAGTGAACTACTTACTGCTTACATTGAAAGGAACACTTGGTGTACTCAGCTCCCTCCCAGATAGATGACTAAGCTGCAGAGAAAAGGAAATAAAGCAGATATTTCTAATACTAATTAGCTTGTGCTGTATAAACACTTTATACTGAGAAGGGATTTTATCATTTGAATTTAGGGACATTTCAGATCTATGGTCCTTATTAAAGAGAATAACACTTGGCAAATGCCATTGTTTCATTTGTCCTTTCAATGTAAACTCGACTGTGCTGGGCTTCATGAATCGTGATATATGCACTACTGTCAGTGAGTAACCAGGTTATTTATATTACATTTCTTCAAAAAATGGTGATCCCTAAGAATTCCAGCCAATGACTCAGAAAGTGGAGGTACCCTCTTCATTTTTCTATAAAGACCTATCTTCCAGTGAAAAGTGTAATGTTGATAAGTGTGGTATATAAAATACCAAATTGCATAGCATCAGATTATTAAGAAAGAGATGAGAGAGAATTATCAGGGCAGGATAAATAAGCAGCTTTCTTCCTTTCACAGAAAGTTCTAGCAACATTATGATAAATTCACATTTTTTTATAAACTGTTGATACAACTTCATGTTTCTGTCAAAATATTAGACATCTCCTGAGATAGTTGTTCAAGCTTATATAACATTAATTTCAACTGCTGTCCTTATCTAAATCTGGGCCAATGTCTTCATAAACTTGATCCTAAAATCTGTGAACTCTGGGCAGCCTTTGTCTAGTTACATGACTCTCAGTTTCCAGGTCAAGTCAGAAAAGCTGACATGAACAAGCCTCTCTGTGCTTCCTTCGTTTCTGGCAAGAATGTAGGAGGAAAAAAATGAACAGGGTAAGATTAGAGTCCCTTTGAACCCCAAATGATCCAGGACTCTGGTTGAGTGAAAGTGGCTTCGAGTGATGATGTCATTTACACATCAATGTCTGTGTCTCCTGTTATCATTGCTCCACAGGGACTGTTTCTGTTAGAACTTCAAAAAGTCTTTTATGGCTTAAAAGTGTGTGTGAGCTATCAACAGCTACTTTCCTTATTTGTCCTTTTCTCCCTTGGCTCTTTTTCTTTTCTTCACTAGTACATTAACACAGACTTGAACTTGCTGGGTAGTTTTGTTTTAATAATGCTAGCACACTCTGCTGTACACTGGTAACATCACAACATAGTACTCACTTTGACAATATTCTGTGTCTCAACATAGCTGTCTGTCCCAGCGAACTAATTTGGAGCTGATATTCATCCTTTCGCCTTGGGAGCCTTCCAGTAGCCTTTTTTGTTGTTGTTATGGACAAATGACCATGTTTTATAACTTTTTCCAGCATGATTTTTTTTCTGCACAATTTTCCCAACATGATTCATTAGCATCAAGTATATAAATGAAGAAAATCACCTTAGTCTTTTTAACTACCCTGTTTATTTTGCCTTCTTAGTGAGGTATATTAGTAACCAAGTGACTTTGAGTTTCAAATGTCTGTCCTCTTATTTTTAACTCCCTAACCCACCCACCCCATTTAGGCATTCGTTCATGACTTAAAAGAATGCCACAGCATTATTTTAGTGCTTTAAAGTAAAATTCTCTCTTAATAATAGTCAGGAAAGGAAAACTGAACATTTAGGTCACAAAGAGTAATGTCATAGAAGCTTAACCTGCTAGAGTATAATGAGAAGGATAGCCTGATCTATCGACAAATATTTACTACAAAAAAATCATGAGCATTACTTAAGGAGAACACATTTGATTTTTCATACATATTATCAATGGATAGTGCAAAATAACTAAAATGAAGAATGCACATCCTTGATTGAAACCATCCTAACCATTAATAAATGCGGCTAAAAATGAAGTTATTCATAGCTACTGAACAGTATGTCAGTCTTCCTTCGTTGTCCTTCCATACACTGCGACAAGGAAAGTAAGAATGAAATAGATGATATGCTATGAGAGATAGTAGGTCAGGGGAGTCATCGTGCTGCATTTCTGAAGCACATTTCCTAGACCTGCTATCACCAGAGTCTCATTATAATAGGGATCAAGATCTGTGTTTAAAGATCTTATAATCAGATGATGATATAAATCCCTCTGGAATGAGGTAAGAACAAGAACATATATGTGTTTTATATTGAATGTTTTTAAGAAATGGGCATCAATGAATAAATCTCAAACTACTTGTTTTGAAGATATAAACCATATAGCAAAATACAATGCATTAAAAATTATTATGTCAAAAATCATAAATAGTGGCATTGTTGCTGAGCCAGCTAATGAGTTCCTCTGTTCTGGATCTAACTATGCCAGGTGGCACAAATACAAATAGGAGACAAAGATGTTTCATTTCCTCCTCCTGGAAAATTATTACAACCATCTGCTAAGCTTTCTCATCTCCAATAAACATTATTTCTAGTTTCTTACTTGCTTTGTTAGCAAAACACACAGTATTAAATAATCTCTTCAGTTTGGCAAGTACCAAGAACAAGCATATTACAATTGTGTCATTGACCAGCATACCCTGAAAATTTCAGCAAAAATATTGATAAAGTTAGGGATGCTAAAACGGTTGATGCCAAGTCACTTATAATCGAAAGAGACAAATGAGAAGGATAGCAATACTCTGCCCTAAATGGAACTATCCGCAATAACGTACATAGAGGCTGGACATGAACCCTGGCACAAAATCTGCCAATCCCCTCCCCTTTGCAATCTGAAACAGCCCTCAAAAACACCTGAAACTAAGAAGACTTTGAATAGCCTTTCCTTCTTCCCAGTTTGATGAAATTTAAATGGTTTTCATGTTAATAAAAAGTGTTATTCAATTATTGTGCAAACTTACAGCTTTTAATTAAAGCATTCAATTGAATGAAACAATTGAAATATGATCTGAATGATAGCTGGGAATATCTCAGACTCCAAGGGCAGTTAGAATACAATTTACCTCCCTACAAAATAATTACAAACTTCTTAACTGACATGATTTACCGTTCATCTATAAACCTGAACTCAAATGTATATATTCCTCAAAGTGTAACAATAAAGTAAAGTAAAGTAGTTGAGGAAGAACAACACCTTACAAAAACAAGATGATCCTGGGGGAATAAAGGAGGAAGAAAGTTTAATAGGAAAATAGACATTTCTTAAATCTGCAATGGCACTTTACATTAACAAAATACATTTTGATAAGAATCTTGGCCCCAGGCAAATTGAACCATGAAAAATCAGCTCCCTGAGTGTTCCTGTCAGAGGCCAGTGATGGAGGGATCCCTGTAAATTCTTAATCTGCTTTTTTTTTTCAGGGCAGGACAATATAGCTCTGCTGAAAGGAAGGTCGAGCTGCTGAACCTCCACAGTAGGTAACCCAGAAAGCAATCAAGCTGAGCTGGCAGGGAGTGGATTCCAACTGCAGTCTGTAGTGAGGCCTTTTCTCTCCCTCTGCAGGTACCATACAGAAAGGAAGATTCCTAGGACTTGTGGCTTAATTTCTCTGGCTACCGCACTAATCGCACGCATCCCGTAATTACTGTCTTTCTTTCTTCCTCCAGACTGTCATTCTTCTGTCTCTTAGCTCCATCCCACAGGCAGACAGTGTCTATACAAAGGCCGAGCTAGTTAGCCAGCCACCTGAGGGAACTCCGTGCCTCCACCAAGGCTCCCCCGTGCCTTTCTTGCCTTTTTTCCCCTTCACTTGTCACCCCTCCCACCCTCCTTACTAAAGAATATTTAATTTGCATTCTTTCCCAGCTAAACCAGAGTAAAGAGAATTGCTTCATTAAATAAGATGCCTGTGCAGAAAAGACTCAGCAATCTGTGAATCGTGTCTGGATTCCTATAGAAATAACCACAGATACCCCAGGTACAGCCAGGATACCACAAAGATTGCCCGAAGCTGCCTCCACTGGTGTCAGAGCTGGCACGGTCATGCTGTTAGCATCTTAACAAGTATGAAATGTAACTCTTACCCTGGACTGGGCACTGAAAGGCTTTGCACATTGATTTATGGCTTTTTAGTTGTCACGATTGAAGTTGTTGAGAAATTTCTTGTCAAGCTACTAAAGAAGTTACAACAGTGTGTGCACATGAAAATAAAATTGAACAGGAGTGGGGCTTGTGTCTTACCTACCAAGTCCAGTTTGCCTTCTTGTGGGTCATGAACACCCTTCTCAGTCTGTGTAAGTACATGAAGAGGCTAACAAAAGGAATTCAAAAGGCTCTGGTTTGGAGAGCCATATACATCTTTCAGTGTCGTTGCTGTGTGTCTTCCTAGGACCCTGGGGTAGGCATGCTAACCACTTCTGTAAAAGATTGATTGGTTTCCCGTCCTGGAGCATCTGGAGGTATTGTGGAGACAGTTTATGGTAGCCCTGGAGGTGCAAAGCACCTCATACCATGCTGAGGTGACCCCATCGGTAAAGTGTTAATTGGCTCTGAAGGGAGCCTCATCTGGTCAATCCAGATGGAGATGCAGATTTATCTCTTTAGATTGAAAACACCACAAAAATGCCAAGCCACCTTCTGAGAAGAATGGAATTGATGCTAGGCAATAACAGATTGTCAATATAATGAAAGGTTAAAGAGCAATCAGATGACTTGTACTTCCCCCATTTTCTATAATGAACAAAGCTGAAGTGTTCATAGAGCATAAAAGCAATTTAACTTATTTGTTTTGTTTAATTTTGAAAAGTATTTTAAAATCACAATGCCAATCAATTCTTGGGTTGTGGCCAAAATAATAAAGTGTACTCAATAATTATAAATAAGTCAGAAGGAAAAATGGTGTATATAGACATACTTTAGTTCACACTAGACAATACCTACATACTTTAAGTCAATAATGTAGAGCTCTCTTAGAATAGTATATACCTCAGGAAGACTTATAAAGTACATTAACTCTGGTTTCGCCTAAAACTTAGCTTAAGAATTAAGGGTAAATTGTTTCTTAATTCTAAATACTATTATATTCTTGTTAAATATCTACCTCCTATGGTATGGGAAATTTTATCATCAGACACCACATCATGAATGTAACATGATTACAACAAAGCTTAGTATGTGGTACTTACTCAGTATATGGAAGCCATCATCCTTATGCTTAAAAAGGAATTAGAAAATAGGTGAAGATTTTAGAAGATACAAAAATACATACTCTTCCGTGGAGAGCAGTTTTATTCAGCTAATGAATCTCATTATGGTCAGAGGATAATGATGATTCATAACTATTACTTATCCCTCATCGGTCACCGTATCAAGTATTTTCAGTAGGTTTATGAAATCTCTAGCTTCACAATCACCCTGCAGAGAAGCTATTATTAACCCAATTCAGCTACCTAAACCTCTAAAATCTTTAAAATGAGAGAAAATATAATAAAATATTTCAAATATTCATATCTTTAAATAATTTATTTGTTATTCTGGATTACACAGTAACATTATTTGTGACTCTTTGCTTGTATAAGTACATGCCCGTTTTTACATTTTAACACCAGACTAAGCATGTGGGAAAAGAGCCACAAGTTTAATCTTTACTTAGGTGACTTGTGAACAATACTTACAATAGAACGAGCTATACTCAGCTTTGGAGACAGATGGGATCAGCTACCACAGAGAGAATAGAGACAAGTTGGGACACAAAACCTCAACTATCCCTTTGACCCCTTTGATGTTCTCTGCACTCCTGCTTGGATTTGCACAGTGAAAGAGCTGGGACAATCATGTCTATTACTGCTGCTTCAATATGCTTAAGGCAAGCTGGCAAGGGAATTTTCCTTGACTATTCCACTTAATAAAAATTGTTTGGGAAAGTAGCTTGAAAAGGTGCTAGGAAAATCTGAGGAGTATGCTCAGCTCATCACAGAGATTTAATCGTTTAGTATTCTGGTTGCTCATGTGAAGAAAAATTAAATATGTTTCTTTGTTTGATGTATTTTCTCATTGGACAGCCTCAAAATCAGCCTAATGACTAAGGAATGGGACTGCTGAAGGCTGCATTTTCTATGACCCATTTTTCCCTCATCCTTGCAAATAGAAACTCATTTTAAGAAACAGGTTTCTTTGTTTTCCTCCACAATTAAAGTATTTCTTCATCTAAGCATTCCTGGGGAAATAAGTGTTTACTTCTATGTGAGTTTTCTACATAACTGAAATTTACTGCTGTTAAAGTCAAACATTTTTTCAGCCAATTTTCAACATTTTTCTAAAACTTCCATCTGAATAATTAAATCTCTCAAAATTAACTTCTTAAGTAAGAACAAGATAATGCTCATATATAATCAGTAATATCCCTTGTAAAGTGTTTCTAAATTCAAACTGTATAAATGGAATCTAATTTTCCCAATGAAAAACTAAGGAGTTTTATATCTTTAACCAAAGGCTTGATGTTTCTGAAGCAGAATCATAAACATATTTTACCATCTCTGATCAATCATATTATAGTTTAAATAGGCCAAAAATTGTGACACACACACACATTTAGTATGTTATAGAAACTTATAATAATGTGCTATTATTAATATTAATTATATTCAGCAGTTAGTGAATTAAGTTCTTGTTTTATCTGTATAATTAACATAATAATTATATATAATATATAATTATATGTAATAAATAATTAATATTCAGCATTTAGTGTTAAGTTTTTATTGTTTTGTCTGTAAAAAGAAAATGTGAGATGAAGTAACACCTTCACTCAGAAAAACTCTAAGTTTCACGGCAATCATTGAGGAGGGTTTCACAAGGGACATGGGACTAGTTACTGCACTTTTTAAAACAAGCTCTGGAATACATATTGTATTACCTTTTAAAATTCTCATTGTATATTTTCCCATGTCAAACATAGACATTAAAGACCAAAAAAATCATTTTTTTCCACCTTTGAAACAAATGTGTTTTTTTATTCTTGTACAGAAATTCCATAAATACAAACAGCTTTACCTTGTGCCTTTATGAAATGAGCACTACATTTAAAAAATCATATTTGCATTCAATTTTATATCATTTGATTACCTATTATTGAATTGCATTTTATAAGCAATAGTGAATTTAACCATAAGTCCACAAAATCAGATATCTTTGCCTCTTAGTCAAGCCCTTTGTACTGCTATTTTAAAGAACTCTTATTGGTTCGGGTGTGTCATTCCAAGTACTGAATTATAATGTATAGTCTAAGCAGATCAGCAGTCCTGGGTGTCCTATGAGAAGCATTAAAGGTAAATAGGAGACCATTGGTGGGGGGGGAGGGTTGTTTGGTTTTTAACAGCTCTGTTCACATCTTTAAAACAATGACATGTTTTTTTATTTTGATGGTATAATTTGGGAGATGATTCCTAACATAGGAAACTAAGATAAATGTCTTAAATATACAAATACCAAAAAGTTCTCATAGAGAATATCAAGAATCAAGAAGAAAATAGACAAATTAACTTAAAGCTGATATTGCTAGGAATCCTTGACAAACCAAATGCCCAGCTGCAGAGGCCAAACAAGTTAACCATTCAGTCACCATAGATTGCCATGGATTGTTTCCAGAAAGAAGCACAAGGGTCTATAATCCCATAAAAGCATGGAAATCAAAGTACTAGTTTTGTGCACTGCAGATATATACTGTTTTAATTCCTACATAAGATCACAGACAATCATGTGTTAAGTTAAAAAAAAAAACAACTCTGTGTATTTGAAGATGGTACAAATATTTTAAAAAAATCTATATAATTTTTGTGTTATTTGAGACAGCACAGCATTTTTAAAGAGAAAGAAAAAAATAAACCAAAACAGAAGTCAAAGAGAAGATTATTCACAAGTTACAGAAAGAGAGAATAATCAAAGTCAAAGAGTTTGAGACACTATGACAAAGAAAAACACAACCCAGGATCAATTAAGTTAAGAAAAGTCATGACAGAAAATTCTTAGCATCCAGTTATGACAATACAGAAGTTACACTTGAAATTCCTCTGCTAAAAATATATCATAATGTGAAAAACAGAAATATAAAAGGTATTATAAGTATTTTGCTTAGTTTTCAAGAAATAAGGAAAAATGAACAGCTTAAGGGCAAAAGGAAAAAGAGGGAAATGAAAATAATATAGTGATTAGCTAAATTTGTGGCTTCTGTGAACACAATGTGATGACTATAAGGTAAGAAGGTTAATTGGGGGACTTTCTAACCCAAAGCCCTTGGTTTTAAAGTCTACATGAACATAGGAAAAGAGATATTGGATCTCCTGAGGGAGTGGTTAGAAAACAAAAAGCCAGGAACTTCAAGGGGACACACCCTTGGCGTAAGGATGGACAAGAGAAATTCTGCCCACTACCATAAGAAAGTATTGACGGACTGTGTCTGTCAGGACTCTGGATAACCAAAAATAAAAACAACAACAACCAAAAACCGGGGGGTGGGGAAGGTCCTATGAGAATTCCACAGCTGTACCCCATGTCAATTTGAAGTTTGAAATTATAATCTCTTTATGATCTGGAAAGACCCAAGTCAAAAGGGGAATTTAAAACTTCATCTTGGGTGAAAACACAAGAAACAACAAGTGCTCGTGAGGATGTGGAAAAAAAGGAACCCTCATGTAAGCTGCTGCAGCCACTGTGGAAAACAGTATTAATGTTCCTCAAAAAATTAAAAATAGAATTACCATATTATCTAGCAATTCCACGACTAAGTATTTACCCAAAGAAAATGAAAACACTAATTCCAAAAGATATATGCACTCCTATGTTTATATGTTTATTGCAGCATTATTTACAATAGCCAAGACATGGAAACAACCTAAGTGACCATCCATAGGTGAATGGATAAAGATGTGAGATACACACACACACACACACACACATACACACACACTGGAATATTACTCAGTCATAAAAAAGTAAGAACTCTTGCTATTTGCAACAACATGGATGGATCAGAGGGTAGGATGCTAGAGGAATTAGTCAGAGAAAGACAAATACCATATGATTTCATTCATATGTGAAATTTAAGAAACAAAACAAACAGAAAATTGAGACAAACAAACAAACCAGACTCTTAAATATAGAGAACAAACTGGTAGTTACTAGAGGGGAGGTGAGTGGGGGGATGGGTAAAATAGCTGAAGGGGATTAAGAGTACACTTACCACAATGAGCACTAAGTGATGTCTAGAATTGTTGAATCATTATATTTTACATCTGAAACTATAGAACAGTGTATGTTAATTATGCTTGAGTAAAAATAAAACAAAATAAAATACTAAAAAAAAAAATTCATCTTGGGCTGATGACACCGTTGAAGAACCTGACAGAATATGATTACCATTTCAAAAGGATAAACTATTAATTCAGATCACATACAATTCCCATTGACAAATTCACAGTGAAGATGAATTTACAATTAAAAATTACAAAAGTCATCAGGAAACATTCAATTATAAGTTAGAGTCAAAGGAAAAAACAAACAAAAAGATTAGAAAACCACTCAAGATGGCAAAATAATTGGTTGGATATTATAAAAATGCTTTAAACAAAGATATAAGTAAAGGAATTGCAAACGAAAGTGCATACACATGGAGAGAGCTCAGAAATAAGAACAAAAAGATATAGAAAGAACAAAGAAAACTCTACAAAAGAGAGATACGGTCACTGAAATATAAAAATAAATAGCCTAGGGGTGCCTGGGTGGCTCAGTCAGTTAAGCATTTGACTTTGGCTCAGGTCATGATCTTACTGTTTGTGGGTTCAAGCCCCAGGTCGGGCTCTGTGCTGACAGCTGAGAGCCTGGAGCCTGCTTCAGATTCTGTACCTCCCTCTGTCTCTGCCCCTCCCCTGCTTGAGTTCTGTGTCTCTGCCTCTCAAAAATAAATAAATACTTTTAAAAATTTAAAATAAATAAATAGCTTAATAGACATAATTAAAAAAGAGGATTAATGAACTGGTAAAAACAGGTCTGAGGAAATTACACAGAATGAAGCACAGAACAATTAAGAGATACTAAACACAAAGAGGAGTTTAAGAGATACAGAGGCAAAATGAAAGCATCAACTTCTGATAGGATGTATGGAAGAAGAAAAGAGATAAATGATAGAAGAGATCATATGCAGTGAAATAATGGCCCAGTTTGAAGGACCACAAGCCCTACACAGGATAAATCAAATTAAATTCCTTCCTAGACATATTGTAGTAAAACTGCTGTACACCACAAAAAAATGAGGTCTTAAATCTATGGTAAAAGAAAGATAATACACAAAGATGTTTAAATTTAAACCAATTTTTATAGTAACAGTAGAGAACAGAAAACAATGGAAACACAGCTGTCTAGCACTGATAGAAAATATTTGTCAATACTGATAGAAAATATTTGTCAATCTTGAATTTGACAACCATGTTATTATCATTTATACTGACAACAAAATTAAGATATTTTCTTTTTTTAATTTTTTTAACATTTATTCATTTTTGAGAGAGAGAGAGCGCGTGAGAGCGAGTGGGGGAGGGGCAGAGAGAGAGGGAGACACAGAATCGGAAGCAAGCTCCAGGCTCCGAGCTGTCAGCACAGAGCCCCACGCAGGGCTCGAACACATAAGTGGTGAGATCATGACCTGAGCCGAAGTCGGACGCTTAACCGACTGAGCCACCCAGGCGCCCCAAAATGAAGATATTTTCAGTAAAGACTATGTTTGCCATTATGATTATTGAGAACTACCAAGGCATGTATTTTGGGAATAGAGAATAAAGGAAGGAATTCAAATTAACAAAATATAAAATGAATAAAGCGGGAACTATATGCAAATGTAGTAATTTAAAACAAAGACAAGCAAAAACTGATTTTGTGAAATTCAATAGAATCAATATAAAGACTCAGAGCAGATAGCTTAATAAGTGTTCTGGGTAAAAGAAAACTCACAAATATTAACTCAACAAATATAAATGTTCCTCTCCACTCTCAGTAACCACCTAAAATATATAATACAAAGTAAGAAGCCACTCTCAAAAGCAACAAAATAAATCATCTATAAATTAATCTAGCAAAAATCCTCTGGAGAAAATGTTTTAAATCTTTTAAATGGCATAGAAGTGGTTCGGTGGGGGAAGGGGGGAAATGAGGGTTATAGCAATAATACAGAGCTCCTTGCTTTTTCTACCCCACCAGCCTGACCCTCTGCATGCTTTACATGTTTTTAAACTGATGTATAGCATTCAATCGCAAACACATAGTAGTAACCATGAACTTCACCCTCAACTCAAAACACAAAAGTATATTAAATTAATGTCGGCACATAATTTCAGGAACACAGATTTAATTCTGTGTATATTTGGCTCATTAAATCAGGGTTTTACTCTGAATATGTGAGGGACTTCTCTGTTCATTCCAAACTCCCCTGAAGTGTTGCATCCATTGTATAATTATACCACAAGAACAGACCAATTATCTTTTCTCTTTTCATGGACATTTAAGTTGCTAACAACTTATTTGATTTAATTAGACAAAGCAAAATGCTGTAAATGTTTTTCTGTCCACATTTGTAAGCATTTTGCTTGGATATTTATGTAGATTAGGATTTCTATAGTGGAGTATATGCATCCTCAATATTTGACAAATTATAAGAACATTCCTATTGTTCTACATTCTTTGTCAATGCTTCAGGTTAACTGATCTCTTAATTTTGCTAATTATTTAAATTAGTATTTGCCCGATTACTGGTGAAAATTAGTCAGCTTTTCATGTAATTATTGACCATCCCAAATTTTTCATGAACTTCTTGCTCATACTTTTGCCCATTTTCAAAAGAACATTTCAATAAGAATTCCTTGGGTAGCCTGTGTAATAATCCTTGTTTTGTTATATGTTTTATAAATATGTTTTTCCAGTTTGTGGCTTATCTTTTAACTATGTTTATTATATCTTTCATCAAATTCTTTTTCATTTTTAAAATAGTAGAACTCAATACTTTTTAAAGTTTATGTTGTATTTAAGAAACACTTCCATATTTAAAATTATAAAGGATTTGTCTAAAATTTTAGTATTTTGATTTTCACATTAATTTTTAAATAATCTGGAATTGTTATTTTGTGTATTGTATAAGACTGACATGTAATTTCATTTTTTTTTTTTTACTTTTGGAAAATCAGTTTTCCCAGCATCATTGATTGCATAGTTCTTTGTAGTTTCTTCTCATTCACTAATTAACTTTTCGTGTAATGTTGGTTTGTTTCTCTTTCTTTTCCATTGGTTTTAATGTTTATTCCTGAACCAATAACTCACTTCCTTAATTATGAAAACCTTACAAAACCTCTTGACATTTGATCATAAATTACCCTATTTCTCTTTTTGAAAATTGCCTTAGCTTCCACATCCTTAGCTCCATTTTATAAATTTTAAGATAAGCTTATAAGCCCCCTCCCCTCAAAATCTGTTTGTGATCTGAGTGAAATTACATTTAATTTATAATTAATATGGAGAGAACTGATATCTTCAGAATACTGAGTCTTCCAACTTGTGGATACAATATAGGTCTCCAATTGCTAAGCCCTTTTTTAATGCCCTCAATAATATTTTATAATTTGTCTATAAAGTACCATAGAGGGTTCATTGCAATTTGAATAGTGTATTTATCTGTAACATTTTCTAATTAGTCATAACTTGTGTTTAGGGATTCTGATGATTTTTTTAAAATGTTGGTCTTATATATGTACAGCAATTTTGTTGAATTCTCTTACCAGTTCTAAACATTTGTCTGTAAATTCTCTTGTATCTACTGCATAGATAATCTTGTCATCATTGCCAAAGAGTAGTTTTTTTCTCTTATTTTTTATTAAGCTTTCCTATCATCTGTTTTTTCTTTCTTATTATTTTAGCTGGGGCCAACAGTGACATATTTAATAGAAGTAATGACAGCAGATATTCTACTCTTGTTTTTGCCTGGAACTCTTGCTTTTGGGAATGATTCTAATGCTACATCATTAAATATGATGATTCTTCTATAATTTTTTACAATTCTTGATTAGTAATGAAGTTTCCATTGCATAATCCTGTAAGTATCCCTGATGGGCATGAAAGGATTTTTTTTCTAATCTAAATGAATGTAGATTTTTATAATTTTTTTCTGCATTCACTGAGATGGCAATAATATGTATTTTTCTCCCTTAATTTGTAATGAAATGCTTCAGAATATTTAAATACTTTTCTGATGTTGAACCATCCTTACTTTATCAGTATAACTTTTCTTTTGTCCTGAATAAGTTGTGAGATACTGAAAGATAAAAACGTATCCTGTAAGTATATGTATGTAATTATAACATAATAATTGTATATATAATTTATATTTTAGTCTTATCTATGAACACAGTCATTTGAATATGGAAAATATTCAATCATTGTATAATTAAATACTTAATAGTTAATTGGAGAATGGATAAAGTTGTTCTTACTATAATATCAAGATGTTAACTCCCCAAATGAGATTACATACAGGAAGAAATTCTGAAGAATATTATGAAGCTATATTAGACACCACATGAAGAAAGAAACGTAAGACTTTTGATCAAGAAATATGACATGATGTCAAAAGATAATAGGAAAAATGTGAAAGTACTTCCTTCTGTGCTCTCCGCTCAGGATACTTTTAAAACTGGAACGTGGAACAAATATTTGTAGGAGAGAATTAAGCCCCAAGGTAGTTAAGCAAATAGAACACCTAATTAAATTAACTCAAGTTTTTTATCCAGAAAGCTATATATTAAATTACTGAATCTGTAGATATAGTTGTTGCACACATAAATTTTGCTAAAGTGAGTAATACAGAACAACAAAACAAGTGACCAAGAGAGGCAAATAAAGATCAGATTTCTCAAAGAAAAAGAATATAACAGAAACTATTCACTTAATTAAATTTAAGTTAATTTCAGGGGAAAATGTATTGATTATTAAACAAAGGACTGTGTGCAAAAATGAATGGAAGCTATGATATTTTGAAAGAACTATAAATTTACTATAAATACACTCCACAAAACCAATGCTATTTCCCACCTTTTCCTAAAGGAAGTACTAAAAATGACTAATAAGAGAAATTATAGAAACATCATATAAATTAATTTCTGCCAGGTAACTTAATTTGATAGTATTTGCAACAAGATAAAGAAACATAGACTTACTGATAGTAAAGTTAGGAGGAATTACATTGGGCTGAATGGTTTTTACAAAAGGCTTATGAATAAGTGATTAATTTCACTATGAAAAAAGATCTTTTGGGATCCCTGTTTTCTTTTTGGTTCCTATTCTGTTCAATTGTTTTCTCAATAATCTGAAGAGAGAAATAGCATGAATATTGGTTATGGCACAACCGAAAGGTGGAAAGAGAGTGAATACTTTGAATCACATGCATCCAACTTACTGTAAGAACTAAATATAAGGATTTGTAGGATTGTTTCGGGTTTTGTTTTCTTATTGGTCTAGGTAAAATGATGAATTAATTAATCCAAAAATATTTCAAAGAGTTAGAAAAATTGAGTTAAATCTTTGTGAAATTAAACAATCTTAAGTATTGTCTTATGATTTTATTAAAACAAATATAACAAACCAAAAAGCTCCACACAATGACCTATACATATCAACAGCATTTCAGGTGAGAAAGTCACAGAGATTCTACTTCACTGAAAGTTCCAGATGACCAAAACCTAGTGTTTTCTTTAAAAACATCTAATTCAATCCTAGTCAGTATATACTCTGTGTATCACTCACTCTGTTCAACTCTGGTCATACTTACTTGTAGTATTTTTGTTGTTTGTAGGGTTTTTTTCCCACTCTTTTTAAACTATGGATGTAGATATCTGGAGAACAGAGGGAAAAAGAGAAGTAAACATTTTTTTCTGTGAGGAAAATATGAGCAACTATTGCTATTTAATCTGGAGAAGACTCAGATGGCAAGTGAAAGCAGTCTTTAAATATTTAAAAGACAATTGAAGAGCAATTAAATCAGTTATGTGTGTCTCAAGAGGACTTATATATGACCAAATGATGGACCATTATCATGATGCAGAATTTGACTCAACAACAGAACTCAGATGAATTTTAGCTGTATGAAAATTGAATCAGCTGATTTAAGTGGTAGTGATTTCCATATCACTGGGAAGATTGCCAGTTATGTTGTAAAGTGAATTCAAGCTGGGAGTTAAAGGAGACATTTCCACAGTAAATTCCAACTCAAATCTTTTTTCATTTTGTGAGAAATACAATTTTTACTTATTCATTTCACACTTTTTGTCTTTTACTAATTTTTTTCAACTGGTTAATATTCACCAGCAAAATTTTTATCATCTGACAGTATATAGTTTTTTGACCTGGCTATCTTTCCATAGCCAAAGCTGGTAAGAGAAAAATAACTTTGTCTCTTAGAATAGCTTCAAGAGCTGAATTTCAGTTATTATAGTTTTAGTCTGAAAATACTAGTACGGTAAAATTTTAAATATTCCAAGTCATCAATTATATAGTTACAAACTACTAACTAATTTAACTATGGATTCATTGTTACCTAAGTATAAAAGAGAGCTCTTGAATTTTCTTTTAATCAAGGAGAGAAAAATGGTTTAGGAAGCTAGTCAGTAAAAGAAAGCACAATATAGGTAATAAGAGTGTATGTAAACAAATCAGATACAAGAAACTTTGTTTAATTGAAATCATTAAAAAGTACACAGATTTCAAACTGAGCAGTAGACAAAAGCTTTTGGTGACAACTAACCCCACTTTAGAAGTGTGTTTTTACAGATAGTTAACAGACACATGAAAAGATGCTCAACATCACTCATTATCAGGGAAATACAAATCAAAACCACAATGAGATATCACCTCACACCTGTTAGAATGTCTAAAGTTAATAACACAAGAAACAAGGTGTTGGTGAGGATGTGGAGAAAGGTAAACCCTTTTGCATTGTTGGTGGGAATGCAAACTGGTGCAGCACTCTGGAAAACAGTATGGAGGTTTATCAAAAAATTAAAAATAGAACTACCATATAATCCAGCAATTGCACTATGAGGTATTTATCCAAAGGACACACAAAAAAACAGTTGAAGAGGTACATGCACCCCAATTTAAAAATTTTTTTAAAGTTTATGTATTTATTTTGAGAGAGCTTGCACACACACACACACACACAAGTGGGGCAGGGGCAAAGAGAAGGAGAGATAATCCCAAGCAGCCTCCACACCATCAGCGCAGAGCCCAGTGTGGAGCTCGAACTCAAGAAACATGAGATCATGACCCTAGCAGAGATCAAGAGTCAGACGCTCAACCTACTTCACCCAGGCACCCCATGCACCCAATGTTTATAGCAGCATTATCAACAATAGCAAAACTATGGAAAGAACCCAAATGTCCATAAACTGATGAATAGATAAAGAAGATGTGGTATTACTCAGCCATCAAAAAGAATAACATCTTGCCATTTGCAATGATGTGGATGGAGCTAGAGTGTATTATCCTAACCAAAATAAGTCAGTAAGAGAAAAGACAAATAACCATATGATTTCACTCGTATGTGGAATTTAAGAACAAAACAGATGAACATATGGGAAGTGGGGAAAAAAGAGGAGAGATGGAAATAAACCACAAGAGACTCTTAATGAGAGAGAACAAACAGAGTTGATGGAGGGAGGTCAGTGGGAGATGGGCTAGATGGGTGTTAGGTATTAAAGAAGACATTTGTTGTGATGAGCACTGGGTGTTATATGTAAGTGATGAATCACTGAATTCTATCCTGAAATCAATATTGCACTATATGTTAAATAACTAAAATATAAATAAAAAATAAAAAAGTGTGTTTTTAACTATTATACTATCTTCTTTAAGTAATTATCTATACAATGATAGAATTTAGGAAAAAACTGGCAAAAATGTATTTGATAATAACTCACATTTTTGTACAATCATTAATGTATTATTGATTTGCTACCTAATATATGACAGGTATTGTTTACTCACAGAGAGTATAATTAAGAAAGGAAATCGGTAATTAAGTCTAACAAAGTAAATACATTATCATGGAGGATTTATCATAATTGAATTTTTAGTTAAATGTAGTGTTGAACATTCTAAGTAAAAGGAGACAGTTTTACCTTGAGGACCACAGTGTAAATTTTTCTGATTATTTGTTCTCTGTGAGAATAGTAGAGATTTTGTTGTGTGGACTTTATAATTTCATGTTAACTTCTCAAAGAATATATTTTCTTTTTTTTGTTGAGTTCCTATATATGTATATACAGATCCCTATACTAATGAGGGATTTGACGTTGCTCAAATCTGACACACTGACAAAAGCAAAAAATGACAGGTACATTTCCACAGAGGAAAAGAATGAAAAAAGGTACAAAATTAGAAGATTAGGACCATTTAGTGTGAGCACAATCATCCCTTCAAATGTCAACAATCCCTGAAGAAAATACAGCCTTGTCTAATGATTAAAGTTTTAAATAAAGACTGAATAATCTATAAATTCTTAAATTGTAAGTCATATATTATTTAAGAAGGCAGAGAAAAAGATAACTTAGAAACATTTCCAAGAAAAGTTAAAATGATAAAAATTGTGACTTGTAGAGCTGTGAGTTTCAAATATCTGATGTCAAAAAATAAGATTTTATTTTAAAATTGTAAATTCATGATTTGAAACAAGTTGTTGGCCAATTTGGCAGAATTGAATTAACAAATAATTCAAATTTGGGTACTTTCCAGGACTTTTAAAATGAAAATCACTTTGCTTTATAGAAATAGCTTTTCCAAATTTAAAGGAATTTAGGCAATGCAAACGAGTACTAAAAAGCAAGTTGAGAAATCTCACCTAGAAATAACGATCCAAAATGTATATAGAAATATGGACAGAGGATGGATGGGTGGATCGATGGATGGATGAATAAATAAAAGTACTTGTATAGAAATGGAATAAAAAATGGAATATTACATGTGTTGTTTCAATGAAAATAATTAAATTTAGTTTTGTTTTATGGGAATAGAAGACACATGAAATAAATATGAAGAAATTTCATTTTTTATTATTTTATTTTAGAGACAGCATGACAGCAGTGGCGGGCAGAGAGAGAGAGAGAGAGAGAGAGAGAGTCTTAAGTAGACTCCACACTCAGTGTGGAGTTAGACATGAGGCTCCATCTCAGGACCCTGAGATCATGACCCGAGCCAAAACTGAGAGTCAGACACTTAACCAACTGAAACACCCAGGTACTTCAAATATGAAGGAATTTCTAAGCACCATATGAATATTTATTTATAGTACAAGATACTATTTCTTAGATCAAATCTGAGAAAGGCATAAATAAAGAATTTACTATAACTATTTTGTCAAATTTCCTGTATTACAAATAGTTTTGCTTATTCATTTCTTTACTATCATAGTTGGTTGCATACAATGTTGTGACTTTTTAAAAACTGCATTTTATCACAAAAATGTCTTTGCAGCCTGGTTAGTGTTTTTGTTTAAACCTTATTGCAATATATGTACTGGAATATGTACTGAATGCTTGATGATTCTTCACCTGACCTGTGTATAGCCAACAAAAGATCAAGAAATAGAAAGTCACCAGCAATCCATTAATTTCACTCATTGCTCTTCCAGTCACTTCCATCCTCCAATGTTACCACTTCTCTAATGTCGATCATATAGATTGGTTTAGTCTGTTGTTGAAATTCATACAGATAGGGTCTGGCTTTGTTTACTCACTATGTTTATGGGATTCATCAACTTCACTATATTTAGAGATATTCTGTTCATTTATCCTTGCTTTAAATTAGTTCTTTATATGACTATAATACAAATGTATCCACTTTCTATTGATTTATATTTGCTTGCTTCAGATTTGGTTATTAAAAATAGTGCTGCTATTATGTTTGCTTTCATGAAATATACCTAAGAGCATAATTATGGGTCAAAGGAATTATGGGTCAAGGAAGATAGCCTCAGATTTGTAGCATACTGGACTGTGAACTGAGTTTTTAAACTGTCTTTTGCATACAATGTGCAAACAATGGTATGTTTACATAGTTGTCTTTGCTATTCCCTTCTTGCTGAATCTTTCACAGAATTGTCTGTACTATTTCTCTGATACAATGAATGACTTCTTGATCTCCTGAGAATAATTTGTTTTCCCTGATGAGCTAAAATTGAAGAGCTGGGTATTTTATGCCCTATCCATTTATTCTGTCACCTGGAGACATGGCAGAAAAGGGAAGAGTTCAGGGAAAGTTGTACAGGAACTGTTAACAGTTACTGGGCCTCTTTCTCATGTCTAAGGTTCTGTTAAATGCCCTGTACAAGACACTGCTTCTATTTATCTTCTTAGGCCCTTTATCAAACAAATATAGCATATAGCTCTAGGACATTTACTTCCATTCAATAGTCAACCTTGTTGTTCATTTCAATATATAGTGTACTGATTACAAAAGTGGGCTCCAGATCAAATTGAATTCAAATCAAACTGACCTTTACTAGCTGTATGGCTTTGGTAATTTGCTCAAACTCTTTCTCTCAGTTTTCTCAGCTGTAAAAGGGAATAATAATGGTAACAATACAATAAGTTTACTATAAGAATTAATGAAATAATTTATTTAAAGTACTTGGGAACAGAATAGAAAGCCCAGAAATAAATCCATGCTTATATGGTCAATTAATCTACAATAAAGAAGGCAAGAATATATGGTGGGGTAAAAGACAGTCTCTTCAATAAATGGTCCTAGGAAAATTGGAGAGCTACATGCAAAAGAATGAAACTGGACCACTTTCCTACACCATACTCAAAAATAAACTTAAAATGGATGAAAGACCTAAATATGAGACACAAAACTACAAAATTCTCAGAAGAAAACATAGTAATTTTTTGACTCCTAAGGCAAGGGAAACAAAGCAAAAATAAACTACTGGGACTACACCTAAATAAAAAGCTTTTGCACAGTAAAGGAAACAACCAACAAAATGAAAAAGCAACATACTGAATGGGATAAAATATTTGCAAATGATATATCTGATAAAGGGTTAATATTCAAATACATAAAGAACTTCTACAATTCAACACAAGAAAAAACCCAAACAAACAGATTTAAAAATATGTAGAGGGCCTGAACAGACATTTTTCCAAAGAAGACATACAGATGGCAAACAGGCACATGAACATGGTCAATATCACTAATTATCAGGGAAATGTAATCAAAACCCCAGTGAGATATCACTTCACATCTGTCAGAATGGTTAGGATCAAAAAGACAAGAAATAACAAGTGCTAGTGAGGATATGGGGAAAAAAGGAACCATTGTGTGCTGTTGTTGGAAATGTAAATTGGTGCAGCCACCATGGAAAACAGCACAGAGGTTCTTCAAATAAGTAAAGATAGATAGAAATACCATATGATCCAATAATTCCACTACTGGGTGCTTACCCAGAGAAAACCAAAACAATAATTTGAAAAGATATATGCACCCCTATGTTTATTGCAGTATTATTACAATAGCCAAGACATGAAAGCAACCCAAGTGTCTGAATGGATAAAGAAGATGTGGCATATATACACAATGGTATATTACTCATCCGTAAAAAAGGGTAAGATTGTGTCATTTGTACAACATGGATGGGACTGCAGGGTATAATGCTAAGTGAAATAAGTCAGAAAAAGATGAACATCATATTATTTCACTTATATATGGAATCTAAAATACAAAACAAATGAATAAACAAACCAACAAAAGTAAATATAGAGAACATAAATATAGAGAACAAACTGATGATTGCCAGAGGTAAGGGGAGTATTGGGATGGGCAAAATGGGTGAAGGGAAATGGGAGATATAGTCTTCCAGTTATGTAATGAATAAGTCATGGGGATAAAAGATACAATATAGGGACTATAGTCAATGGTACTGTAATAGCATTCTATGGTGATAGATGATAGCTACACTTTTGGTAAGCAAGTGTAACATATAGACCTGAATCACTATGTTGTACACTTCAATGTTTTGTGTCAACTATTCTTCAGTTAAAAAAAAGAAGAAGAACACAGGCCACACAATGAAAAAGTTTTTTAAAAGAGGCTGCTTCAGATTCTGTGTCTCCCTCTCTCTCTGCCCCTCCCTTACTCATGATCTGTCTCTCTCTCAAAAATAAATAAACATTAAAAAATAAAATAAGTAAAATAAAAGAGGCAAAAACTTGGGAAGCACAATATTACATAAGATAACAGAAATAAATCTAAGCCTATCTATCACATCAGTAAGTATGAAAGAATAAAAATCCTTGTTAAAAGAATTCTAGACTTTGTCTTCTTCCTGTAATGGAGCTTGAAACAAACCAAATATTCACTACAAATAACTTGAAAAATGGCTATAAAGTATACAAAACACCCATTTGAAGGTAATTTAAACAGGCAGTATTTGAGAAACCAAGATTTCAGAGAGAAGCAAAGCTCACTGAGATAAACCCAACATTTTGAATCTCTTTCACTGGAAGGCAAAAATGCCAATAATAATTGGAGCAAAGCAAGAGGCTAAAGAGTCAAGGGGAGAGCTGAGCAGAGAGCATTAACTGAGTAGAACTAAGCAGTGCCACAGTGTTAAGGGAGACAAAAACTAAACTTAGCACTTCTAAGAGAAAAGCCATAGAGCTATGGCCATAGAGCTCTGGAGGATAGAGAGTTGATATCGAGGAGAGAGGACAAAGAAAGAGAAAGAGGAAGACTGCAGTGTATTAGGATCACACAAGAAAAGCACTCCCCCTAAAAGTGGCTGGAGAGAAAGAATGAGGGAAAGAGTGTAACCACTTGGAGGACACTGGACAAGAAATCTGTTACCCAAACCCATTGATGGGGGAAAAGGACAGGGTTTTGGTACCACTAGGATTCTATAAATAGTGGAGGGCAGAGTCTGAAGGTTCAGAGCTCAATGCCTGGCAGAGCTCCAGTGAGGAAGTAGGGCGAATCCCCAGGACCAGGCAGCACAGTCTGAGAAGTCCATGTGCCACAGGGGGAGAAGTGGTTCCCCTGATTGAAGTGCATTTGGTAGAGGCCATTTGGCAAAAGTCCTGGAGGACCCAGGACAGCTGCCATGCTTACTGATATTGGAACAAAGACACCAGAGTGCAGCAAAACCTGGTGCCAGCTGTGTGTTGTGGTTTACCATAAGCTCTGAACCTCTGCTGCTGTGTGGTAACAGGAATATTTTCTGGGACAAGCAGGCACCCAGCCATTGCTAAGCAAGACCCTCCCCCAGGGTGTTGGTGCAGGTCCAAACCACAGGAGTCTCTCAAGTGTAGGGTTTTGAAACAGCCCCATCTGAGATAAAACTCTGGAGGGAGGCACCACCTGGCAAGCAGATTGTGTAGACAAAGACAGGGTGCAAGCAGGGAGTGGACAGAAGCTTGAGACAAAGGAAGAGTGCTTGATCATATGTCTGTGAGGGCACAAAATTCCCATGCCTGAGACTAGAGAGCTGCTTGAAGCCATTTTCAACTCTAACATGGGTGCAGGTACATGTGCACACATGGATTGACCCCAGTGAGCTAAGCAGCAACACCAAGTGGAGAACAGAGCCATTATACCAAGCCCTGCCCATCTTCACCCTCTAGGCACATCCCCCAGAAGACCAGCACAAATCCCTTCCACCTACTTAGTATAAGTACTATAGTATGCTATAAAATTTCAGTTCTAGGGGAAACTGGATATAACTTCATTCAGATTTTATTCTGTTTGTTCGTTTGGTTGTTTGTTTTCCTTGCTTCTGTTTTTGCTTATATTGTTTTCTTTTTTCTTTCTTTTCTTTCTCTTTCTTGGATACAGAAAGAGAACATTTAAAATTATTTTATTTTCTTCTAGTTTATTATTTAAATGTTTTTAATATTTTATTTTTTTGAACTTTCTTCCTTTCTCTTTTTTCCTTTTCTATCCTCTTCCCTCAACAAGCAAACTGAGCAACCTACGATCTAGCTTCCTCTATTTGTTTTGTTTTATTTTTAATTTTTTAATTTCTATTTTTTATTTTATTAATTTTTTTCTTACTACAAAAAACAAGAAGGATGAATTCACTCCAAAAGAAAGAACAAGAAATGCTGGCCAGGTTTTAATCAATGTAAATATAAGTAAGGTGTCTGAAGTTAAAAAACCACAATTATAAGAACAATAGTTAGGATTGAAATAAAGCACAGAAGACACCAGAGTATCCCTTTCTGCAGAGATAAAAGAAATAAAATCTAGTCAGGCCAAACTTTAAAATGCAATTGTGAATGGATGCCATGATGGCAAGGATAGATAAAGCATAGCAGTGAATCAGTGATATAGAAGATAAAATAATGGAAAATAATGACGCAGAAAAAGAGAGGGAAACACAGGCAAAAGATCACAATATGAGACTTAGAGAATGCAAGTACTTATTAAAGAGGAATAACATTTGTATCATGGGAGTCCCAGAATATGGAGAGAGAAAGGGACAGAGGGTTTATGTGAGCAAATTATAGTTGAAAATTTTCCTAAACTGGGGAAGGACACAGACATCAAAATCCAAGAAGCACAGAGACTTCCCATTAGATTCAACAAAAACCAACCATCACCAAGGCATATCATAGTCAAATTCACATAATATACAAACAAGGAAAGAATCATGAAAGCAGCAAGGGAAAAAACTCCTTAACCTACATGGGAAGACAGATCAAGTTCACAGTATATCTGTCCACAGAAACTTGGCAGGTCAGAAAGGAATGGCAAGATTTATTTGATGTGCTGAATCAGAAAAATATGCAGCCAAAATTTTTTATCCAGCAAGGCTGTCATTCAGAATAGAAAGCAAGATAGAGTTTCCCAGACAAACAAAAACTAAAGGAGCTTGTGACCACTAAACAAGCTCTGAAAGACATTTTAAGGGAGACTCTTTGAGTGTTGAATAAACAAAGCAAAAGACCAAAAGCAATGAAGACTAGAAAGGACCAGAGAACATTACCAGAAACACCAACTCTACAGGCAACAAAATGGCATTAACTCATGTCTTTCATTAATCATTTTAAATATAAATGGACTAAATGGTCCAATCAAAAGACATAAAGTATCAGAATGGATTAAAAAAAAAGACCCATCATATGTTGCCTACAAGAGACTCATTCCAGACTTAAAGAGACCTGCAAATTGAAAATGAGGGGATGGAGAACCATCTATCATACTATGAACGTCAAAAGAAAGATGGAGTAGCCATACTTATATCAGAAAAACTAGATTTTATTTTTTTTATTTTTTAGGAGTTGGAAAAAAGAGATTTATAAAGGTTATTTTTAGTGACATAGGAAAGTTTTCATACTACAAATATAAATAAAGAAACCAAAAAAGTTACAAGATGAATATATAAAATGGACTCAACTGTGAAAACACACACACACACAAATAGAAAATATTGAAAAGGAAATACTCGAATATGTAACAGAAAAACTAGATTTTAAAACAAATATTGTAACAAGAGATGAAGAGGGGTCTATCCACCAAGAAGGCCTAACAATTATAAATATTTATGCCCCCAACATGAGAGCAACCAAATATATAAATCAATTAATCATAAATATAAAGAAACATTGATAATAATACCATAACAATAGGGAATTTTAACACCCTAATTACAGCAATGGACAGATCATCTAAGCAAAAAATCAACAAGGATAAATGTCTTTGAATGGGATCACATGGATGGACTTAAAAGATATATTCAGAATATTTCATCCTAAAGCAGCAAAATACACATTCTTCTTGAATGTACATGTAATATTCTCCAGAATAGATCATTTAGTGGGTCACAGATCAGCTCCCAACAATTACAAAAAGATCAATATCATACTGTGCATATTTTCAGACCACAACGCTGTGAAACTTGAAATCAACCACAAGAAAAAATTTGGCAAGACCAAAAATACTTGGAAATTAAAGAACATCTTACTAAAGAATGAATGGGTTAACCAAGAAATTAAAGAGGCAATAAAAAAGTACATGGAGGCCAATGTAAATGAAAACAATACAGTCCATAACCTTTGGGATGCAGCAAAGGAAGTCATAATAGGGAAGTATATAGAAATCCAGGCCTTGCAAAAAAAGGAAGAAACGTCTCAAATACACAACCTAAGCTTACACTTAAACGAGCTGGAAAAAGAAAATCAAATAAACCCAAAAACCAGTAGATGAAGGGAACTAATAAAGATTGGAGCAGATATCAATGATATTGGAATCAAAATACAGTAAAACAGATCAGTGAAACCAGGATCTGGTTACTTGAAAGAATTAACAAAATTGATAAACTCTTAGCCAGATTTATATATAAAAAAAAGGTAAGGGTCCATATAAATAAAATCACAAGTGAAGGAGGAGGGATCACAACCAACACCATAGAAATAAAAACAATAATAAGAGAATCTTATGAACAATTATATGCCAACAAATTGGGCAATCTGGAAGAAATGTGCAAATTCCTAGAAACATATAAGCCACCAATACTGAAACAGGAAGAAATAGAAAATTTGAAAAGAAACATAACAGTAAAGAAATGGAATTAGTAATAAAAAAATATCTGAACAAATAAGAGTCTAAGGCCAGATGGCTTCCCAGCCAATGAATTCTATCAAACATTTAAAAAATAGTTAATACCTATTCTTGTGAAGCTGTTTGAAAAAATATAAATGGAAGGAAAACTTCCAAATTCATTCTATGAGGCCAGCGTTAATTTAATTCCAAAACCAGACAAAGACCCCTCTAAAATGGAGAATTACAGACAAATATCCCTGATGGACATGGATGCAAATTTCTCAACAAGATACTAGCAAATCATATCCAACAGTACATTAAAAGAATTATTCACCATGATCAAGTGGGATTTATTCCTGGGCTGTAGGGGTGGTTCGGTATTCAAAAATCAATCAACATGATGCATCACATTAATAAAAGAAAGTGTAAGAACCACATAATCATCTCAATAAATGCAGAAAAAGCATTTGACACAATAAGCATCCTTTCTTGATAAAAACCCACAAGAAAGTAGGGAGAGAAGGAACATACCTCAATATCATAAAGGCCATATACGAAAGGCCCACAGCTAATATCATCCTCAATGGGGAAAAACTGAGAGCTTTCGCTCTAATGTCAGGAACATGATAGGGATGTTCACTCTCACCACTGTTGTTCAAACTAGTGTTGGAAGTCCTAGGTTCACCAATCAGACAACAAAACGAAATAAAAGACATCTAAATCAGCAAGGAAAAAGTCAAACTTTTGCTCTTCACAGATGACATTGATACCCTACATGGAAAACCCAAAAGATTCCACCAAAAAAACTGCCAGAACTGATACATGAATTCAGCAAAGTTGCAAGATATAAAACCAATGTACAGAAATCAGCTGAATTTCTGTACACCAATAATGAAGCAGCAGAAAGAGAAATTAAGGAATCAATCCCATTTACGATAGCATAAAAAATACCTATGAATAAACTTAACCAAAGAGGTAAAAAAGATCTGTATGCTGAAAACTATAGAAAACTTATGAAAGAAATTGAAGAAGACACAAACAAATAAAAAAAAAACTCCATGCTCATGGATTGGAAGAACAAATATTGTTAAAATGTCGATACTACCCAAAGCAATCTACACATTCGATGCAATCCCTATCAAAATAACACCAGGATTCTTCACAGTCCTAGAACAAACAATTCTAAAATTTGTATGGAACCAGAGAACACCCTGAATAACCAAAGTAACTTTGAAAAAAGAAAACAAAGCCTGGAGGCATCACAGTTCCAGATTTCAAGCCAGTATGGTACTGGCACAAAAACAGACACATAGATCAATGGAACATAATAGAGAGCCCAGAAATGGACAACAAATATATGGTCAACTAATCTTTGACAAAGCAGGAAAGAATATCCAATGGAATAAAGACAGACTCTTCAGCAAATGGTGTTGGGAAAATTGGACAGTGACATGCAGAAAAATGAACCTGGACCACTTCTTCTGTCATACATAAGAAATAAAAGGATGGGAAAATACACAAAAGAGGCTGAGAGACATATGTGATACAGGATAAGATCTAATACATACTTTTAGGACAGAGCACCCATTTCTCGGCTGCTGTATTAGCTGCTAACATCTCACAACTTCTCTCTTCTGAGAATTGACTTGGCTGATAAGAGCTTGTCTAGAATGGTAAGAGGATATATTCCCTGCTAAGGGGTGGACAAAAACTATGACCAGCTGAAACATGTATACAAAGACTGGGTCCATGAGCTATCTCTCAGTTGTCATTAGATGAGCCATATGCCCCATGGAGTCAGGAGGAAGGTAGCTTTAAGCAGAATCCACATCTTTGCCTAACTTTCTTTCACCTCCCAGTTCTGTGTTCCTTACTCCCTTGTAACTAACACTTGGAAGCACTTCCTCAATAAATCAAGTGCCTAAGAATATCTGTCAGACTCTGTTTATTGGAAACCAACCTAGACACTAATACGTCTTTAAAATATAGGAAAGGATAAACAATATATATAAAAATAAAACATAATAGTAGAATGTTCTATAAGAAATCAATGGAAAATGGGGGAAAGTGGAATAAAATTTTTAAAGCACTAAAAGAAATTAAAACTTCCCAAAGAAGTCCATGTTCAATGAAAATATCCTTTAAAAATGAAGGTGAATACAATTCAAAACAATAAAACTCCTGAAATAAAAGGGAAAATGTATGTGACCCTCAAGTTTGGTCCATAATCCATATGACACTAGAAGTATAAGCCATAAAGAAAACAGGAAAAAGTTGGACTATTTTTAAAACTTAAAACTTGTCTGTGTAAGATACTGTTAAGATAATTTAAACAAATAAATTACAGATTGGGAGAAAATATTTACAAATCACATATAAGTAACTTGTATCCAAAATAACCTAACAATATAAAAATAAGCAAACTAAATAAAAATGTGGAAAAGATTTGAATACTTCACCAAAGAAGATATACAGAAAGCAAATAATTATATGAAAAAATGTACATTATTTGTCACTAGAGAATTGCAAATTCAAACAATAAGATGCCAGTATACATCTACTAGAAGAGCTAAAATCCAAAACACTGACAATACCAGTTGTTGGAGATAGTGATAAATACTACCTTATATAATCAAGGTTAACAACATCAGTAAGAAGTCATGTTAACAGCATGTTAATGAGTCATGTTACCAGCACGTTAATAGTCATGTTAATGACATGATGTGATGAGAGTGGCACTTTACCTCTATGGATCTTCTTACCTAAAGCTCATAGTCTCTATCTAACCATGAGGGAAATATCAGACAAACCCAATTTAAAGGACATTCTACAAAATTACTGATTAGCACTCCTTAAAACTATCAAGGTCATCAAAAATATTGAAAGTCTGGGGTGCATGGGATATCCTGGATGGGATCCTAGGACAGAAAAGAGACATTCAATAAAAACTAAGGAAAGATGAATAAAATACAGACATTAGTAAACAAACAAAATGAAGATGCAATAAAGATATTCTAGAAACAAAGGCTGGCTGAAAATTCTTTACTGCAGACCTAGGCTAAAGAAATAAAAACTAGGTCTTTCATGTAAAAGGAAATGATTCCACATAAAAAAAGCAAAAAACTACAGGAAGAATTGAAGTGAATAGTTTAATTGGGAAAAAAATGCTAAAAATTAGTGATCTAATCTTCTGTCTTAAAAAGCTAGAGAAAGAGCAGTGAATCAAACTCAAAAAAAATAAGGGAAAAGAAATAATAACTATAATAGTAGAAGTCAATTAGCTAGAAAATAAGCATAGAACAGAAAACAAATCAACAAAATTGAAAACTTTAAAATATTAATATAATATTGACATTATATGTAGTTATATATTTTATATATAATAAAATAATATATACCAATAAAATAATATAATTAATTAAAAGCCAAGCATGGCTGATAAAGAAAAAATTTAAAAAACAGAAATCATCAGTGTTAACAATAAGAAGGGAGTCTTCACTGCAAATTCTACACACATTAAAAAGAAAATAAAAGATATTATAAATAATTTTATGCTGATAATTTGAAAAATATCAACAAATTTCTTGAAAAAGATAAGCAATTAAAACCTATATAAGAAATAGAAAATATGAATAATCCAATATCTGCCAGTTTATAGTAAATGGCAAATTAATCCATCATCTTATAATTTTCCCATAGAGAAATCTTCAGGCCTTGATGACAATGCTAGCAAATACTTTCAAATATTTAAGAAAAGATAAAACCATTCTAATATAAAATCTTCAGAAAATAGAAAACAAAGAGAAAACTTTCCAATTGATTTTATGAGGCCATAATAACCCTGATACCTAAACCCAACAAGATCTTTATAGGACAATAAAAGATAGCCCAATATATTTCATGAAAATAGATGGAAAAATCCTACCCAAAATATTATCAAATTTAACCTAGTAGTATATAAAAAGAAAACATAAAATGACCAATGGGAATTTGTGTCAGGACTGATTTCAAGATGGTTTAATACTTTAAAAATCAATCCTATTCATTGTTGCCAAAACTTGGAAGCAACCAAGATGTTCTTCAGTAGGTGAAGGCATAAATAAACTGTGATACATCCAGATAATAGAATATTATTCAGTGCTAAACAGAGATGAGTTATCAAGCTCATGATAAAAGCCTTAAATGCATATTTACTAAGTGAAAGAAGCAAATCTGAAAAGGCTATATGCTATATACTGTATGATCCCAACTCTATGACATCCTGAAAATGGCAAAATTATAAAGACAAAATAAAAGATCAGTGGTTGCCAGGGGTGAAGGGGAAGCTGGGGGTGGGGTGGGGCAGGGAGTAGGATAAATAAGTAGGAAAGCACAGAGGATTTTTAGGGCAGTGAAAATATTCTATATGGTATTATAGTAATGGATATATGTCATCATATATTTATCCAAACCCATATAATGTACAAAACCAAGAGTGAATGCTTAAGTAAACTCTGAAATTTTGGTGACTGTGATGTGTCAGTGTAGATACATCCTTGGTAAAATTGTTGTGCTGTTGTGGTAAGTAATGTTGATTATGGGGAAGGCCCTGCATGTGTGGGGGCAGAAAATATAAAGAGATCTCTGAGAGTGCCTGAGTGGCGTGTCCTACTTTGCCTCAGGTTATGATCTCATGGTTCATGAGTTTGAGCCCCACATCAGGCTTTGTGCTGACTGACAGTGCAGAGCCTGCTTTGGACCCCGTCTCCCTCCTTCTCTACCCTTCCCTGCTCACACGCACATGTGTGCTCTTTCTCTCTCTCTCTCTCTCAAAAATAAACATTAAAAAAAGAAATCTCTGTATTTCCCTCTTAATTTTGTTGTAAACCTAAAACTGCTGTAAGAAAATAAAGTCATAATAATTAGTGTTATTCACTAAAAAATGAATAAAACAGAAACACTTTATAACAATCTCATAGATGTAGAAAAGAACATTTGATAAAACTCTACACCTATTAATAAAAGAAGAAATATATGATGATCTGAATAGATTTAGTAAAAAACATTTAATAAAATTCTATACCTATTTATGATTTTTAAAACTCAGCAATTAAAAATAGAAGAGTAGTTTCCTAATCTGATAAAAGGATCCATTTTAAAAATACAGTTTGGGACAGCTGGGTGGCTTAATTGGTTGAGCATCTGACTCTTGATTTTGATTCAGGTCATGATCCCAGGGTCATGGGATTGAGCCCCATGTCAGACTCCACAATGAGCATGGAGCCTACTTAAGATTCTCTGTCTCTCTGTCTCTTTCTCTCTCTGTCTCTCTCTGTCCCTCTCTTTATCCCTTTGCCCCTCCCCTCATGCTCAAAAAAATAAGTACAGTTAATAGTAAATTTTGAAGGCAACTGAACAAGAATAAGAAAACAATATCAATACCAGTACTTCTATTCAACATTTTACTAGAGGTTCTAACCAGTTCAATAAGGTAGGAAAAAAATACAAAAATAGAATGATAGATATGGAAACCATTACTCAGAGATGACTTGATTGTTTCTGTAGAAAATCTAAAAGAATCTACAAACTATTAAACATAAGTGAATTTAATAAGGTCACTAGAAACAATGCAAAAATATGGCAAAATGACATTTTATATGGGAAATAATTGGAAAATGAAATTTAATTTAAAAATACCACTACAATAACATCAAATAAAATATCGGCTACTTAGGAATACATAAAAACAGTGCAAAACTTCCTCCTTGAGAACAACAAAACATTGATGAGAGAAAATAAAGAAGACAACAATAACTGGAGAGATATACCATTTGCATTGACTAGAAGACTCAATATTGATAAATGTCATTTCTTCCCCAAATCAATGCATCCCCTACCAAATTTCCAGCATTCTACTTTGTGCAAATTAACAACTTTATTCTAAAATGGAAATGGAAACTCAAGAACTTAATGTAGCCAAGATAATACTGAAGAATAAAAGCTAAACTGGAAGATTTATATTACCAAATATCAAAAGTTATTGTGGACGCACCTGAGTGGCTCAGTTGGTTAAGCATCTGACTCTTGATTTCAGCTTAGGTCATGATCTCACGGTTTGTGGGTTTGAGCCCCGTGTGAGGCTGTGCACTGATAGTGTGGAACCTGCTTAGAATTCTCTCTCTCCCTCTCTCTCTCTGTCCCTCCTGTGCTTGCGTTCTCTCTCAAAATAAATAAACTTAAAAACATATCTTAAAAAAGTTATTGAGAAGCTAAAAGTAATTAAGTTAGTGAGGAATTAGCACTACAATAAATAAGTAAACCAATGGAACAAATTAGAGTCCAGAAATAGACCCCCTCAAAATACTAACCTCATTTTGAAAACTACTACTGTAATTCAAAGTGTAAAGGATGATCTTTCCAATAAATGATTCTAGGTCCACATGAAAAGAAAATAATCTTAATCGTTATATATTTACCATGTATAAAAATCTATTCAAGAACCATCAAAATTAGAGGCACCTGGGTTGCTCAGTTGGTTGAGCGTCTGACTTTTGACTTCAGTACAGTTCATGATCTTAAGGTTTGTGAAATGGAACCCTGCCTCAGGCACTGCGCTGACAGCATGGAGTCTGCTTGGAATTCTCTGTCTCCCCATCTCTCTGCCCCTCCCCTGCTTGCTCTATCTCTCTCTCAAAAATAAATAAATATTTCTTTAAAGAAAATAATTATCACAATTAAATGTGAAAAATAAAAAAAATAAAGTTTCTAGGAGAAAACATAGAAGACTATTATCACAATGTTGGAGTTGGCAACAACTTTTTTTTTTTAATATTTATTCATTTTTGAGACAGAGAGAGACAGAGCGTGAGCTGGGGAGAAGCAGAGAGAGAGAATCCAAAGCAGGCTCCAGGCTCTGAGCGGTCAGCACAGAGCCTGATGCTGGGCTCAAACTCACTGACCATGAGATCATGACCTGAGCTGAAGTCAGATGGTTAACTGACTGAGCCACCCAGGTGCCACAGCAACAACTTCTTAAAAGGAAATAAATAAGCACTCCTGAGAAGAGAAAAGATTGAGGTATTAAGCTTACATTAATAAAATCTTCTATTCTTTAAAAGTCACCAATGACATGGTAGAACAAGACACACACTAGAAAAAATATTTGCAATATATACCTGTCTGACAAAATAATCATAATGGTGTACATATAGAATGCCTACAAATCAGTAAGTAAAAGACTAACAAGACAATAGAAAGGTAGGCGAGAGGTTTCAATAAGAACTTCACAAAGTAGTATATCCAAATAACCAATAAGGATATGAAAATGTGTTCAATGTCAATATCATTAGTCATTTAGGAAATGGAGATTAATAACAAAGTTTAATATCATCAAGTACTGAAATTAAAATAATTAACTATACCTATTGTAATGAGGATATGGAGCAATTGAAACTCTCAAATACTGCTGGTAGGAGTTTAAAATTGGTTCATCTACCTGGAAAACTGTTTAGCAGTTTTACAGCAAACATATGTCTAACATAACACAGCAATTCCATTTCTATATATTCACCCAATAAAAACAAATGCTTATTTTTTATCAACTACAAAACCCTAAATATTAAAAGTATAGAATTCCACATCTGAGGTCAGATCATCTGAAATAAGACACTTGGATAGAATATATCTCTCCAAATATTAGAAAAGCATAGGAAGAGGTAGAGGGAAAAATAAATGCAATACTGAAGTGATAAAGTAAATAAGTTAGTTATAATCATAAAGGGAGAAGTCCATTAGACATACCTGTTACATGTGAAGGCAGCAGTAGTGCAAACTGAGGCTGGCTCTGTTGGACCCCATGATCTTATTGCCAAGCTATGTGTGGTGGTTGAAATTTTTAGCATTCTCTTGTTCCCTGGGGTAAAAGATTTTAAAGTAGAAATATTTCACCTCTGGTAAACTATAACACATTAAATGTTAATATACTTGCTGGAAGGGACTCATCTGGCTTTAGAAGATATACTTATTTTATTGAGTAGATCATATTTTGCCCTCAGAAATGTTGGATTGAGAAAATCAAGCTTGATCAAATAGCCCAAGAGAACTATGCCATCCAATAAAACGCAAGTTGATGTCTATTCTCTGAAATAAAAGGTTTTTGCCATAAAAAGAAACCATTTAACACTAGAGAGTTTCCTTTAGAATTCTGGGATGTTTTTAACATAGTATTCATCTTCCCATTCATTTTGTGGTATTTGAGGTGACCTATCAATAACAAATTAAATATATTATATGATTCTAAACAAATCAGCACTTCTTAAAATTTCCAACTAAATCTTAAGGCTTATTTATTTAGTTGAATTGTCACTCAAATTAACGATCTCCCCGCTGACTAGAAATCATGAGAAGTGAAATGGAAGTATCAGGCAATTTGTCCATGGCCACCCACAGAGTTAGTTTTCAGAGAAGTATTAGTTAGAATTCTAATTCCCTGCCCCATATTCATAGACCACAAGACTATGCCTCATAACCCAAATGAACACATTAAGTATCATAAACTAAAAGAATATTTTTATTTCCTCTAACCTTTTCCTTGCCACTCTGAAATGTCTTATATTATTCTTATTTTGTTTTTTTGTCTGTCTCTGTATTTAAAGACTTTTAAAATAATAAAGCAAAGTTAAATAACCTGAGTCTTCTTTGCTGTATCTTTTTATCCTGTAAAAATGAAGGTGGAGGAGGAGGTGGGGGCATGGAAAAGAAGTATAACCACCACTAACTCTTAGATGCTGGGATGGGCCTCTGGTTCACACCCATGTCCTCCATGCATGGTGGGAGGTCAGTTTGGTCAGAAGAGTACTTATTTTTAAGACATTGAAAGCCATATATTAAGTGGTTGTGTAAGCAGTTAGGAAAAGCATTGGGAAAATTTTCCCAGGATGTTAAGAAAAAAAAGGGGTAAAAATAAAATAAAATGATGGAATCTGGAAGACACGTCTTAAAATTATAGTGTTCTCATGTAACAAGTGGAAGATTATGTATTATAGCAAAAACCTGAGAGGAATTAAAGATCCAAATATAAACCCTTGCTTGCTAAAAAGAAAACCAATCCAGAAAATGGGAATTAAAAATGTAAGGGAAAGAGGTCTGTGTTTCCTTCCTCCACACTACCCTCCTTTCTTAATATGCTGGAATATCTAGGATATAGAAGGACACATTTTAGAGACTGACAGACTATGAATCTGGAAAGAAAAAGAAAATATAGGATGTATCCTGTAATGTTTTGGGGAGGGGGCACCCAGAGGAATCGTAATGTTTATGGGTGAGAGAGGAATTTAAAGGAAAGAAGATAAAGATGATGAGATGACTTTTAATGATGTGTAGAAGATATAAGATACAAGATACTCATGGAATATCTAGGAGGTGATGTGTATATAGCAAGCAGGTAAATGTGAGGGTCTAGTGCTCAGGACAGATATCTGGGTTGTAGATAAAAAAACTAAAAGTTACTTGTTTAGTATCTGATGACATAGTGGTTGCTTGGATAGGAGGCCGAGTAGAAATAGAAATGATTAAAGACTCAGAGCCCCAGAACAGCAACATTTATAAAGAAAGCAGAGGAAGATTGGGGTAAGGCGAAGACTGAGGAGAACCAGAAGAGCTGAGATAAAACCAACTAAGTGTGACACATAAACCAAGGGATGACTGTTCATGAAGGAGGAAAGAGCAAATTGTGTTAGCAGGCCTAGGACTCAGATCTGTATAGGATTTTCTGAGGAACTGGTAGTGAGGCTAATGAGAAGGTTTATCCAGGGCTTTTGATTAAAAAAGAGAGGCCTTTCTTCAACTAGGCACCCTATAAAGACAAAGGCAGCTGCAGGAGCCAAAGATATTTTTTTATTAGAAGCTCTAAAACATGGAGGCCCAGCTGTGTTGCTTCCCACATCTGGACAACAAAGTGAGAAAGAGCAAAGAAGATTCTCCTACCTCTTCACAAGTAACAGCATGTCTGTGGGACATCATTTTTAGCAGCTGTAGTGTGCTCTGGGGCATTTGGGGGATAGCATCTTCACACAGATATCAAGGGTCTAAGGAGGACACCAGTGGCGGTGAGCAGTTAAGTAGATCAGTCAAGCCTCTTTAAAAATGGAAATGACAGAAACTCAACTTGTGTCACAAGCTTAAGCAAATGTGGGCTTTGTGGCTCACAAACATCGAATGGACAGAAAATGATTCAGGGACTAAATACTGCCTTTAGGGCACCTCTTTCTCTCCAGCTGTAGGTTCAGCTTGCTCTATATATTGGCTTCACTCTCTTTATTCTCAAAAGGCTTCCTACCTACACAGAGTCTGCTCATGTGTTTAAGTGCTTGCATGTGTGTGTGTGTGTGTGTGTGTGTGTGTGTGTGTGTGTTCTATTTGAGAGGGGATGGGGAACAATGGCTTCTGGCAGACCGAAGCTTCCAGCTTAGTGATATGGAAGAATGAGGTACATCTCTTCTTACTTCATTATTTAATGATCCGAAGAAAATCACCAGTTCACTCATATTGGCCACTTCTTATACCAAACACTGTGATTGTTTAACTGGGTAAATTCCCCTCTCCAAATCAATAGAGTCAGGGAGAAGCTGTTTTTCCAAAGTAATATGTTTGCTGTTGTCAGAATAAGAGGGAAGGATATATAATTATGTCTCTTTCAGAAGAGATTCACATGCACTAATCGTTTCTCAAACTTAGTTATACTAGTTATGCCACAAAATGTTAGAAAACACAGATGGAAAGTCTTATACACAATCCTGAATCAGAATTGCAAGGTCTTTAGGAATCAGAAATGGGGTCTTAGTGAAAGCCATTTTGGAATCTTCAAAGTAACATAATGTGATTTTCCTGATAAAAAGATGTTCAAACTGTATTTTCAGTACAGGATTAACTTGATGAAATAAAATACACAATAATAAAAAATGTTACCTCCAGATGAGCCACACTAAATTTTTTGAACAAAAGCCCTGATACTCTCAAGATTTTGAGCCAAATGAAGTTTTAAAAAATTGGTTATCACTAATGTCAATAGAAAAACTTTTAGAATATTTCAATAGAAAACTGAAGGATATGTTGATCAGTTTAAATTCATCAAATGTAATATTTTAAGAAACTAACACTAGGATTATCATTATAAAATGTAACTTCTCACTGCAACTGAACATAATGCACAAGACATTTAAACAAATGAACATGAAACCGTCCTTTAGTTGATAGTTCAACTCACCTTCTGGGTTTCTAGCTAAGAAGAGGAGAGGACCTGATAGTAAAAAGTTAATTACATGACTTTTTTTTTTTTTTGCTTTTATATGTAAACTAGAAAAATGTACTGGCAGCAATGTAGGGGTAAAAATGTAGAAATTAAAGCCAGGAATTTAAGTTCTAATACTAGCTGTGCTATTAATTCACTGTGTGACCTTGGATAACTCTTAACATGATGGTGACAGTTTTCTCAGCTGTAAAATAAAAAAGTTGAGTGGCAACTTAGATAATCGCCACAGGCTTTTTTAGCTCTGGCATTCCATGTGTAAAGATGCCAAATCTATAGAGAGCTATGAAGAATACATAAGTAACCTCAGATACTGTAGACATATATAAACAATATGTTTATTGTTATTATTATCAAAAAAGCATTTTTCAATGCCTTGAAAGGCCCTATGTCAAAGACCTTAAATATATTATTATTTTTTTAAAAACTATCTTGCTGGGTAAATATTATCATCAACATTTACAAATGAGGGAGCTTAAGCATGAGAAAGATTAAGTGATGTACCAGAAATTTCTGGTAAGAAAAAAAAAATTAAAACCAGGCTTTAAAATCCAAATCACAAGATACAATAAAGCTATTGTTCTTCCCAACAGACCAAGTATTTTGGCTAGATTATGCAGATTGCTAACAAGGTCTGAATAAAAATGACCCTTTGCATTCCAGCCATTATATATTGAGAAAATTAAGTTGATTTGCAACTCATAATTCATGAAACCCTTCATTTCTTGATGTAAAATCTCCTGGTAATTATGACTAATGTAGAGGTGGGTGTCACTTATCACTTGTATTACTGAGGGGACACTCCCAAGTTGTAATTTTTGAAACAAATATTATTAAAATAATATCCAGTTACAAATAAAATTAGGGAATTTTAGAGATCTTTAATTTCAAAATTTAAAGTTACTATTTTTTTCATTTTTCAGAAACAGATGCTCAAAAGCACTTGTTGCTTCTGCAAAGTATTCCCCTACCACATGCCACATATAATGTGATTATGAGCCTTGTAAGATAGATAGGCCTGTGTAATACAACCTCTCCCTTAATAACATGCACCTAAAATTTGCTTTTGTATGTAGGAAAGTAAAATTTATGAAACTGGATAATGTAGCTGTTTTATTTAAAACCGCTTTAGTTTTACTAGCTAGAACTAATAAAACCTTCAATGGATTCCACGTTTACTTTTAGAAATCTTACATGCCACCCTAGTTAGAGATCACAGGTGAATAGAGAACAAAACAAGTGAGTCAGAGAAAATAGTTGCCTAAGGTGCTGAAAGGTAATGACACTTTTGGCATATGATTTAAATTATAAAGTATTTGCTTCAGAGGGTGATGAAATATTCTGGCCAACTTTAAAATGATAGTGATTTACTAGTTGGGAAAGTAGAATCTTGGAGATGACTATCATAGAAGATAAAAGATGAGAGCTCTTTCTACTGGCTGTAATAGTGTTTTTGGGAACCACCTGTTATGAAAATATTCTATTTTTTTGGTTACTCTGGGCTACATACAAGAAGCCTCTATGTTCTTAGTGAGAAATATGAAGGCTAGGTTGCAGTGCGGGATCTCAGTAATTGGTTCAAGCCCTTTTCAGAATTTCTGAGCTTTTAAATGCACAAGACTTACACGTAGAAAATTATGTTATTCTGGATCCTTAGCAAGGAGTGTGAAAACATTTAAGAATCTAATTGCTTTCACTAGGACGTGCCTTACTATGTTGAATAGAAGTGGCTAGAGTATCCTTGTCTTGTTCCCTATTTCAAAGGAAAATTTTTTAATTTTTCACCAAAATGTTAACTGTGGGCTTTATTATGCTGAGATAATTCTTTCTACTCCTAGCTTATTGACAGAGTGGGTTTTCTGTTTTGTTTTGTTTTGTTTTGTTTTGTTTTGTTTTGTTTTGTAATGGAAGGGTGTTAAATGTTGTGAAATGCTTTACTGCATCTATTGAGATGATCATGTGTTTTTTATCCTTCATTCTGTTAATGTGGTATATAACATTAATTGTTTTGTATATGTGGAACCATATTTTATCCCAGGGTAAACCCCGTTTGAGCATGATGTATAACCCTTTTTATGTGTGGCTGAACTGAGTATTTTGTTGAAGATTTTTGCATCTATGACCATCAGGGATATAGGCATGTAGTGTTTTTTTTTTCTTCTTATAATGTCTTTGTCTGGCTTTGCTATCAGAATAGTGTTGGTGGCCTCATAAAATGGGTTTGGAAATACTCCTTCTTCCTTGGTTTCTTAAGAAGAGTTTGAGAAGATTTGACATTAATTATTCTTTAAATGTGTAGTAGGATTCACCATCTGTTCCTAATGTGTAAATAAATTTGGAATATACACACAATGGGATATTATTCAGCCTTTAAAAAGAAGGAAATTCTGCAATATGTGACGATGTGGATAAATCTGGAGGGTATTATACAATGTGAAATAGGTCAGGCACAGAAGGACAAATGCTGTATTCTTCTACTCAGATAAGATGTTTAAAAAAGTCAAATTCATCCATAAAAAAAAGAATAAGATTTTTCCATTTGCAACAACATGGAAGGACCTAGAGGGTATGATGTTAAGTGAAATAAGTCCTACAGAGGAAGATATATATCATTATTTCACTCATATATAGAAGTAAGAACTAAAACAACAAATAAAAAAGAGACAAATAAAAACAGATTCTTAAATACACAGAATAAACTCGTGGTTGCCAGAGGTGAGGGTGGGGGATAGGTGAAATAAAGGGGATTATGAGTATACTTACTGAGATTAGCACTGAGTGATGTATAGAATTGTTGAATCATTAAACTGTACACCTGAAACTAATATAATATTGTGTGTTAATTATACAATAAATAAATAAATAAATAAATAAATAAATAAATAAATATTTTTAAAAGAAATTTGGCCATATGGGCACCTGGATGCCTCAGTCAGTTAAGCCTCTAACTCTTGATTTCAGTTTAGGTCATGATCTCATGGTTCATGGGATAGAGCCCTGCATCTGGCTCTGTGCTGGGCGTGGAGCCTGCTTTAGATTCCCTCTCTCTCTCTCTCTCTCTCTCTCTCTCTCTCTCTGTCTCTTTCTGTCTCTCTCCCATTGCCCCTCCCCAACTTGCTCACTTTTTCTCTCCCCCTCTAAACAAATAAATAAACATTAAAAAAAATTTTTTACTATAGATGTAGGAGTTTATTTCCAGATGCTTAATTAAAAATAACAATTGTCAAACTCATAGAAGCAAAGAGTAGAATGGTAGAGTTGGCAGGGATTGAGGGATTGGGAAATATAGAATTACTATTATTACCATTTAATGGGTATATAAACTTTCACTTACACAAGATGAGTAACTTCTAGAAACTGCATAACACTATGCCTATAGATGACAGTATTGTTATCGTACACTTAACATTTTATTAAAAGGGTACATCATGCTAAATGTTCTTATTACAATAGTAAATGAATGGATAAATATTATTTTAAAAATAGCCAAGGTTCACAGGAATAGATGTCAAGAATAGATCTTGACTTACAAAAAAATAAATATTTTATACAGGTATATAATTGCAAACCAAAAGCCAACATCATGCTTATCAGTGATAATCCTAGAAGCAGTTTTGTTACAATCATGAACAAGTCAAAGATGTTCATGATCACTGTAATTATGTAACATTGTTTTGGGAATATTAACTAATATAAATACACAAAAGAATTTACACTATAAACTTTAACTGTAAAAAATTCAAGAGGTTTGGTAGCTAAGTTCTCTTCCCTCAAGAATGTTTATAGTGAATTGACTGAAAGAGGCAATAAAAGGATATAGCAATTGTTTACATCTCTGGTAGCATGTGGTGGCTTGCCTAAGAGCCAGTCCTTAATAAAACTACCTGTAGCAGATGAACATTACAGACTGCACTGCTATGTCTTTTTTTTAAGCTAAGATTGCTTAATTTTTCATTTGTGTCAGAGTAAATGTTTTTATGAATGGTGTCAAATATTTAAGAAGAACTGGCAAGATCCTACATTCACCTTCATAAGACATTTCTACCCAATTAAAAAAAGAAAACTATGCAAATTAGGTGCCATTATTACTCCAGGTTGGTACTATAAATTGGATCCTGACCTAGTGGAAGTGAACAGTAGCCATAAGGTACTTAAATGTAGCAACATAGCAATTAGTATACTGAGCCTTGGACCTGAGACCTCCTGGGTAGGGCCACAGGCTTCGATATGCACCGTAAATTCTTAAGCATATCTACTAAAAGAAATGAAATAGAGCGTGTAAATTCTAAAGCAATAAAGAGTAAAAAGTGAAAAAAATAAAATTCAGTTGTTGTAAAATAAATGGAAAGAAAATATAAACAACAATACTACAACATAGACAGAGCAACACAAATGGAAATCAAAATCCAATAACAGAAGAAACATCCAGATATATAAATAGCCACAAAAATTATAACTTGACTATATTCATATGGAAGAAAGATTATTACAAAAGTGACAAAAGATCAACTTCTATATGTGCCATTTATATGACACATTAAACATAAAGACATGAAATGTTTGAAAGTAAATGGATAGAAAAACATATAACAAGCAAATACAAAAAGAAAGCTGGACTGGCTGTATTACTGATCCAAATAGATATTAAGAAAAAATAACCTTCAGAAAAAAATAAGTTTGCTATATAATGATAAAGGTTAAGCTCTGTCAGAAAATTTAACAAATCCAGAGGAGTGTTCACCAACTAAAATTGCTTGAAACCATAAAAACAAGAAGTTCCAGACATCAAAGAGATCCCAAAAATTTAACCCTATATTATCAGATTTCAAAACATACCTCTCAATTATTGATAGTTTACACGGATTTTAAAAATCAGTAAGCACACAAAAAATGGAAGCACATAAGTACCAAGCTTGATTCAATAAGACATATAAAAATCCATACCTAACAATTAGAATATATACATTCTCCTCAATCACATATTTATAATTTATAAATATTCACCATGTACTATTTTGCAAAACATAGCTCAGTAAATTTCAAAGAAACATCATGTTCTCAACAATCTAATTTAAAAATAAATAAAAGAATTTAATCCATACATTTGGTTATATTAAAACTACTTCTAAATAGCAATAAAAAGTGTATAAAAAGAAAACAAAATTGAAATTAAAAATACTTAAAACTCTATAAGAACAAAAAAAACATATGGAAGAAAGTTTGCCAGTTTTTTATAGTACTAAACATTGCCTTAGTATATGATCCAGCAATCACACTTCCAGATATTTACCCAACTGATACAAAAACATATCCACATAAAAACCTACACGTGAATGTTCATAGCAGGTTTATTTATAATTGCCCAAAACTGGGAGCAACCAAGATGTCCTTCAATAGGTCCATGAATAAATAAACTGTAGTATAACCATAATATATTAAGTTCATATTGCTAAGTGAAAAAGCCAGTCTGAAAAAAAGAAACAGTAATGAATGATTTCAGTTATATAGCTAATGATAGTGAGCATCTTTTCTTATGTTTATCTGCCAACAGTATATTCTCAGGTGAAATATCTAAAATCTTTTGTCTTTTTTTCTTTAAATTAGGGAAATGAAAACTAAAACATTATACTCAGAATGATTAAGATTAAAAAAAGATTCCCCTTACGAAGTGTTGGGAAGGATGTGGAGGAATTCTATCTTATATGATACTGGAGGACTATAAGTTGGTGCAACCACTTTGGAAAATAGGTTGGCAGTTTCTTAAAAATTAAATATATACCTGCCATAAGAACTAGTCATATTACTCTTAGCTGTTTATTGAAGAAAAAAGGAAATCCATGTCCATACAAAGACTTGCACATGAAGTGTTCATAGCAGCTTTATTTCTAATAGCTTTAAACTAGAAACAATCCAAATTCCTACCAATAGATGAATGGATAAAGAAATAATGGTACATCTACAAAATGAGATGCTATTAATCAATTAAAATAAATGCAATACTGATATATGCACCAACATGGATAAATCTCAAACTCATTATGCCTGGTTAAAAAAATAAAACACACAAAGTACATACTGTATGATTCCATTTTATGAAACTCTAGAAAATGCAAGCTCTCTATAGTGATACAAAGCAGATGAGTAACAGCTGGGGTGGCTGGGCAGGAGCAGAAAGAAGAATTCCAAAGGAACATGAGGAAAATTAGAGGATGGGGAATATGTACATATTTCTTGATTATGGGTATTGGTTTTCATGGATGTATACATATGTCAAAATTTATCACATTTTATACTATAAATATGTGAAGGTTTTTTTGTATGCCAATTATAATACAATAAAGCTATTAAAAGTACACCAGGGAAAAAAAGGTAAGGTAAAGGAGACAGGTTAAATAAGATTGCCAAAGTCCGTAGAGGTTGAAGCTAGATGAGAAGTTCACAGGGTTCATGAAGATTTGTTCTTTGCCTTTGTGCATGTTTGAAATTTTTCTGTTACTAAAAGTTATTTTAAAATAAGCCTCTGTTAAAAAAATAACATGAAGAAACTGAAAACACACTCTACAAACCTAGAAAAGATTTGTAATCTACATAATTGGTAATGGATTAGTTTGCAAAATTTACTTATATCCCAATTCATATAGGTAATAATTTTGTCAAACTGAATACGTCCATGTGATGAGCACCCAGATCAAGCAATAGAATATTATCAATTTTTCATAAGTCCTCCCTCGCTTTCTTCTAGCCAATCTACCCTTTCCCCAAGGTAAACCCTCTTGTGCCCCATCACCATATATTACTCTTGGCTGATGTATAACATATAAATAAATCACAAAATTATGTATACTTTGTACACCGGGTACTTTACACCAACTTTGTGAGGTTCATCATATTTTTGTGAGTAGTTGTAGGCTGTCTATTCTCATTTATGTACAATATTTCATTGTGAAAATATATATTTATTTCAGTGTTGCTGAAGATTTGGGTTATTTTCTATCTAGGGACATTTCAAGCAGTATTGCTATGTGAATTCTACTGCAAGTCTTTTGATGAATATATGTATGTATTTGAGTATATGCAGGAGTGGAATTGGTAGATCACAAGATATTCAAATCCTTTTTATTGTGGATTAACTGCCTATTTATCTCCAAAAACAATTTTTCAAAGTATTTGGATGAATTTACACTTCATCAACAGTGTATGAGTGTTTCAGTTGCTCCACATCTTCACCAACAGTTTGTACATTCTGTCTATACATCACAGTTATTTTGGTTGATATTTAATGGTACCTCACTGTATTCTTATAAATAAATGTTATTTTTAGAACAGTTTTAAATTTACAGAAAAATTGCAAACAGTACAGAGAGTTCCCATATACCCTGCATCCAGGTTCCCCTATTATTAATATCTTATTATTAGTATGGAACATTTGTTAAGATTTATTAACAATATTGATACATTTTTTAAAAAATATTTATTTATTTTGAGAGAGAGAGACAGAGTGCGAGCAGCAGAGGGGCAGAGAGACAGGAAGACACAGAATCTGAAGCAGGCTCCAGGGTCTGAGCTGTCAGCACAAAGCCCAACATGGGGCTTAAACTCACAAACCGTGAGATCATGATCTGAGCTGAAGTCAGACACTTAACCAACTGAGACACCCAGGCACCCCTATTATTATTAACCAAAATCCACCATTCTAACCCAAGTCCCTGACAGTAACTTAAATCTTTTTAGTCACTATTGTTCTGCATTTTAGGTTTGTAATTCACTGAGATAATTTTTGTATAAGATATAAAATATAAAACTTATTGCATACAACATAGTTCATGCTGTCTTTGAACAAAAATTTTACTTCCTTGTTTCTAATCTGGAATCAATTGACACATTAATCTACAATATTTCCAGCATGATTTGTTGAAAGAGCTACTCTCCCTTCACTGCATTGTCTTTATACAATCAAAATCAATTTTCTATGTACGTGTGGGTTTATTTCTGTTGACTTATATATATATACTTTTTTAATATTTTAATGTTTATTTTATATTTGAGACAGAGAGATACAGAGCATGAGTGGGGGAGGGGCAGAGAGAGAGAGTGGGAGACACAGAATCCGGAGCAGGCTCCAGGCTCTGAGCTGTCAGCACAGAACCCGATGCGGGGCTTGAACCCATGAACCGTGAGATCATGACCTGAGCCGAAGTCAGAAATTTAACCAGCTGAGCCACACAGGTACCCCAATGAGAAAATATTTATATTTAAGTCACACTTCATAGATAACCTACTTAACTTTAGGAACAGCCCAAACTCTCAGAACATCCAGGACTTTGGTCTTCTTATGAGTGTGCTCTAGTTAGAATGTCTATACAGGAGGAAACTTAAAGATCGTGTAATTTAACATAAGCAAGGAATGTCTGTATAATGTCACACAGTAAATTGGAAACAGAGCCACAGATAAAACTCACAGCTCCAGGCTATATTTATGCTTAATCTTCTTATCATTTATTGTACTATCTCCTAACCTTGTCCCATTAAACTGTCATAGTGTTAACTAAAATTAGTATCCTACTACACAATGACACCCTTTAGATAAAATAAAATCCTGATTCATGATATAACAAAAATTAATCATATTTTAAAAGTTGGACTTCATACCTTCAGTGTTTATGCCCTCTACTTAAAAACATGCCAGCAGATTAATCCAGCAGTTGATTTTATAAGCTTTGTCCTTTCTAGTCTGCCACATAGCTGAGTTCATTACATCAGTTACAGGCAAAGCCACCAAAACCTTTATATATTGCAGTGGAAGAGCAGATACTATTTTTTTTAGTAATTTTGAAGGAGTAGAATATTTTGTATATAAGTCTCAATTTGGTACAGTTTTATTTTATGACTAGTAGTGCTCAAAAGAACTACTAGTTATTTAAGTTAAAGGAATGGAAAGATAAAGAGCAAGAATGAGAGTGGGGGCGAGGGATGGAGGGAGAGAAAGAAGAGGGGAAAGAAAGAGGGAAAGATTAAGAAATTATTTTCTTGTTTCTTCAACTTTCAACAAAAACATAAAGATATTGAACAATGTTCTGGAATGTCCTAAAGGATATAAACCAAATTAAGAAATGCTTCTTCAGAGAACCTAAAAACGCTTAGGTGGTATATTTTTATCAGTTTAACTTCTAATAAGTAATAGAGGCAAAACCGTAGAACAGGAACACTAGAAAGATGTCCTTACTGCTCTAAATTTGTTCCCTTACTGGTATCTGAAACTCTATTAACAATCCACTCTTTAGGAAGCTTTTCAACATCCCATCTCTCTTCTTTTTAAATGGAAAATTCTCCAGGAAGGAAGAGTATAAGAAGTTCCTAGGACTTTAGTAAGAAAGAATCTACTGGTCAGTTTATCCACCTAACCACATTGTTAGAAAGGAAACTGCTTCTGGTTCCTAAGGTGTATAATCCAAAAATCTTATCAATAGATGGGGCACCTGGGTGGCTCAGTCTGTTAAGTGTCCAGCTTCAGCTCAGGTTATGATCTCATGGTTCACGGGTTCATGCCCCACATCAGGCTCTGTGCTGTCAGCTCAGAGCCTGGAGCCTGCTTTGGAGTCTGTGTTTCCCTCTCTCTCTGTCCCTCCCCTACTTGTGCTCTGACTCTCTCTTTCTAAAAAAAATAAAAATAAAAAAATAACATTAAATTTTTTTAAGTGTTACCATAGAAAACTTAGAGATTATCTAGTTGGGTCTTCTAATTTTATAACTGAGAAAAGTGTATATTGAGACACTGGTTTAAAGTCACATGGTTAATGAAAACTTTTCATTGCATTACAATTCTCTTATTTAAAATACGGGTTAAAACTGTATAACCCCCATCATTCTACGTGGGAAGAAGCCTGACATGGTGCAAAGTGTGCTGAAAGAGTGGCTTCAGCATAGCTACTTGACAATATTATTTACATTTAATTCTCATATGAAAAATTTAGCTAAGTATATTATCCCATTAAAGATAAGAAACTAATCCTCAGAAACTATATAAATTGCACATGGTCACACAGCTAGTGTTAAATTCAGGATTCAAACCCATGTCTGCCTGACTCACAAGCAAGCATTATTTCTTTGAAAACTTAGTATCTGTAGCACTGTTAGCACTCAGTAAATGCCAGTACCCTATCGCTAATGTATTCCTTCAAAAACATTGAACATCCACTGTGTGCCACATACTATGTTTAGAACTAGAAATATGGACAACTGATTTACTCAGAGCCTTTAAAGGATCCCCTAATGGAAAAGATTCTCTCTTAGACAAAACTTCAGTCAGTCTCCAGTAGGCCTTCTAGGTCTTGACTTTGGAGTCTATCCTTGTCCTTGGCAAGTCTATATCATGTAATTGTAGCAAGAATCTTGCTAAGTGAGTTCAGAGAGAATCTCCCACCCTTGAAATCTTATCACCCTTCATTCTGATCAAACTCTTTATTCCCCACCCTTGCTATGTGATCACCCTGGCCTGTTTTCAGCATGAATCTGGTCAGGTTGGTTTGACCAGAATCCCCCTTTACCCCTGATATTTCTTGTTAGCAATTTTCCATCCACTGACCCCATCCTGCTCCTTGGACATAAATCCCCACTTGCCCATGCTCAATTAGGAACTGAGACCAGTTCTCTACTGAGGTCTCTTTTCCCTTAATGCAATACTTCTGGAATAAAATGTGCTTTTACTGCTTTAACTACTATCCACCTCTGGTTTTCTTTAACATTAGTAAGGAGGTAAACATAGAAACGAGTCATAATATAATAATTTATGTGCTGAGAGGGAAAAATGGCATTAAGGGTACTGTGATAGTGAGGGGTAAGATGTTAGGGCAGAGTATTAACGCTCTAGACTGGAAATGTAGAGAAGTCTCCCCTTGGATTACACAGGAAAACAATTGAGCAAATATGGATAATAAAGTCAAATTCCCATAATTTCGAGCCAAATCATTATGAGTATTAAAATGCCTTAGAAAATAATGTTGGTTACACTGGTACTAACTAGGAAACACTTTAAAATCTTAAATTAAGGGTCTCAAGTGTAATTCAGAATTCCTTCTTTAAGTAAATTTAAAACAAATCCCCACCCTCTGATCCAAATTGTTCTGCATTAACACATGTGGATGCCAGTTTAGAGACTCTCATGGTAACTATAAAAAATAAACTGTTACCAAAATTTGGTTTAAGTTTTAAATCAGAATTGTCATCACTTGAATAGAATTTTTATCCAGCTTATTTTTTTAATGTTTATTTATTTTTGAGAGACAGACAGAGACAGAGCACAAGTGGGGGAGGGGCAGAGAAAGGGAGATACAGAATCTGAAGCAGGCTCCAGGCTCTGAGCTGTCAGCACAAAACCCAACACAGGACTCAAACCCACCAACCGCAAGATCGTGACCTGAGCCAAAGCTGGACACTTAACTGACTAAGCCACCCAGGTGCCCTAATTTTTATCCAGTTTAAATATGAACAGCAATTTTCCATCTTGGTTATTGAAAACAAAACAATTACCCACAAGGATAATATTTACTTGTTCAAAAACAAATAATTAAAATTCAATTACCAAAGAATAAAGCTTTCCTTGAAAAAGAAAAAATGGCTGGGAAAAAAGGACATGTTGATGTTGACAGGACATTATTTTGAGGCATCTAACAGTTGTTAATGCTTCTAATTAGTTTTTCAGTCTGAAGAGGGAACCAAACTAAATCCCAATATTTTAAGGGAGTAAGTGAGGAGCATAAAATTAAGGAGAAACAAACTGTTTCATGACCTATTGAGCAATCTCATCTAATACTATGGTTGTTATATGACTTGCGTTTGCTTATAATGCAGCTAATTCACTGACTGGCTCTTGAAATCCTCATCTACAAATGTATCTACATTAGATAGCTTTAACATGGAATGTTGCAAAGTAGTTGAAAATATATAAAATGTTTCCACCATACCTTATTTTACCCAACTGGTGTGTTCCTCAGAAATAATTTTCATAGTTGCTTAGTTTTCGTCCTGATAATTCAATTCGCAAATTGCTACGTGAAATCTATATTCAAAATTCTCTTTTAAGGTAAATAATTGCTTAGCCTGCCTTAACCAGAGTAATTTAATGATTAAATACATTAACTTAAATACATTAAATATATTAACTATAAGTATTTTCTGATTCTTATTTTATAGATCAGCTCATGAGGTAAATTATACCTGCATTCCAAATTATTACCAACTTTTTAATCTTTACTTCTGACCATCCTGGAATTTATTGGTTATTTATCATTTCACTTTACATTGTTATCGGTTAATTTTATTGTTAATTGGTTTTTTATCACTTCACTTTACATTGCTGATTAACAGACTTGATAGCAAAGTTTCTTCATGTAAAGGTTAGAAATCATAGCAGGTCACAGAGAAGCTAAGAAATTCATTGGTTTGGATCAGTATAAATCAGAACAGACATCAGAGTCTGGGGGTAAGATATGAAATAATTAAATGACAATCAAAAATGTTTTAGGAATAAGTGACCAAAAACATGTGGTACACATAATAAATGTTATAAAAATTTAGACACAGTGGACATCACTATGTACAGAGAAAACATCTTAGAGCTGGTGGTGTTACTAGACAGTGAAGGAATCCTAGATAGATCTTCATCAAATATGGAAAGTAGCTTATTCATCACCTCCTACCTATACCAAAAAGGAATTTGGAAATGTAAAACTAAATAAGTTGCATAATGTATATTTAATTATTCCAATTCCTGGGATAAACTCCTAGAATTTGTATCATTTAAGTGTGAAATCATGGGGTTGGTAGACATAGAAAGAGTTCATGAATCTTGCCTTTACTGCTTTTGAGAACATGATCTTTCTAGATAGCAGAGTGTTTTTCTTAAAACTCATCAAACACTACATTATTACATGTAGATATCTTTAGTTGTATTTACAAACTGATTACTACTCCTCTCTGTAGGTGAACTTTGTTTCTATCAAGATTCAGGAAATAACATTAATGAACTATTCGTTATATGCAACTTTATGCTCTCATTCACACTTACCCTTCCTCATTAGGCTTATTCAACTAGGATTCTCATTGTCCCCATGAAAATTCTTTACTTCAGGGAAATAGATCCAGTGCACAAATATAGAGATGACACTTATATAGAAGCATGGAAAACTCATCAACATCAATATTAGGCTGGTAGACAGAGTAGGTACAAATGCTGGTAAATGGCAGATACGGTGACAGGAACCTGGAGAAGTTCTCTTCTGATTGCTTCCATTTTCTCGGTAAATTTGGAAGTTGAGCAAAGACTGGAGGAAGAGGAGTTGTACTTTAAGAAGAAAGGAGAAGATAGGAAATATTTTTGAAAAGAGTGAGGGTAAAATTGAACTAGGGACATCACCATAGCTTGCTTTCACTTGGCAAGTTCTAACATATCCCTATGCTTTGCTTATTTATTCTCTTTATTTTTATCTCTACCCAATCATAAGGGCAGGATTATTCTGTTTTAGTCATTAGTTATTTCTCAGTGCCCTAGATCAGCAGGTGCCAGATGTTGGATGCTCAATTAATTTAATTTGTTGAATAATGAATGAATGAATTCTACATAAACTGTATCTACTCAGTGACAAATAAGCATATTTCCCCAACCCAGAGAACAGGAGAGGCATTACCCACCTCTGCCCGCACATACACAGCAGTACACATAGATACCCTATCACCTATCCCTCAGTTTCTTGCGCAGATTTTGATTATCAATTGTCTTTTCCCAGCAATCATGGTTATTTGGTGACTAAGTTAGTAGCTCTCAAACATGACTATGCATCAGTATCACCTGCAAATCATTTTCAGGATATAGTTTCCTAAGCACCAAACACAAATTCTCTAAATCAAGGTCTCCAGGTGTGAAATCTCAAATGTGTATTTTTTAAAACTTCTTCAGAGCTGATACCCAACCAGATTTGAGAACTCCTGGATTAAATTATTCACATTCTGATGTTAGCTACTCAGCTGCAGAGGCAACATATGAAAGACACCAATTATAGTTCTACTTGCCTTAGTGTAATGTACACAATGCTGAGAATGGTATCCATGCCTTTGACTATCACCTCCTGGAAGTATAAAGTCTGATGTGCTTTTTACAATGCTTATTCAATAGTATTAAGTCAACACAGTTATGTTGATTTTCTGTGAAATGACAATGGGTGAGATTAAGGTTAAAGTGTAATAGGGGTACCTGGGTGGCTCAGTCAGTTAGGCCATCTAGCTTTGGCTCAGGTCATGATCTTGCAGTTCAGTTCATGAGTGGTTGAGTTCCAAAGGACTGTCAGCACAGAGCCTGTTTCGGATCCTGTCTCCCTCTCTCTCTGCCCCTCACTGCCTCTCTTTCTCTCTCAAAAAAAAAAAAAAAAAAGCATTAAAGTGTAACACACATTGGATGAATGAGAATGAGATGGGAACAAAAAGAAAAAGTAACACTAATATTAGCTGTAGATATATCTTTTTATTTTATAAATTCAGAGTAGTACCCTCAGAGACGAGTTTAAAGGGATAGTTAATTCTGTTTAGTCTGATATGTCTATGGGAATAAGAAGTAAAGTAACACCTTGACATTTTAAATTTCCCTTTCAAGCTTTATCAAGTTTTTAATTTAATTTTTTCTAGTTTTATATTCCTAATATTTTTATATCATTGATTTTAAAATATCTAAAGTCAAGAACCTTTTTCACTTGAAATTAATCCTAATCTTCCCATGTGCATATACAAATATAGAGAATTTCTTTTTACTTTTGATATTTAAAAAAGGTTATACTATATATATTCTGTACCTCATTGCTCCTGTTGCTATGTTAAAAACCATCCCAAATTGTAGTAGCTTAAAACAAAAACACTCATTTAATTTGCTCACAAATCTCACAAATCTGCAACTCAGATGAGGTTCAGGGACAGTCTCTGGAACACGCAATGCCAGAGTGGCTGAGCAGGGGACTGGAGAATCCACTTTCATTTTTGTTTTGTTTTGTTTTATTTTGTTGTTTTTTAAGTAGACTGCATGCCCAATGTGGGGCTTAAACTCACAACTCCAAGATCAAGAGTCCTGTGCTCCACCTACTGAGCCATCAAGGCACCCCCTGGAGGGTCCACTTTCAGTGACTCACATTCATGGCTGGCAACTTGGTGCTGGCTGGTCACAGGGAACTAAGCTCAAGTTGCGGCCCTAAAGTCTCCATTCCTCGTCAACTGAACTCCTCAAGCTGGCCTCCCCCCGAGCTGCTTACACTTTTTCATGATATAGTGGTAGAGTTCCAAAGGTTAGCATCTCAAAGAACAAGAAATGGAAATTGTACAATTCTTAAAGTCTTGTCACAAAAAAATGGCACCTTCCACTTGCTCCATATTCTATTGGCCAAATAGTCACGGAACCCAGATTCAAGGAAAGAATATAGATTTGCATTTTGTTGGGAAGAGAGTCAAAGAATTTGGGGGCCATGTTTTATTTATTTTTTTTTAACTTTATAGTTGATTGTCAGGTTGGTTTCCATATAACACCCAGTGCTCTTCCCCACAAGTGACCTCCACCATAACAATCACCCCCCTTTACCTTTCCCCCTTCCCCTTCCCCCCTCAGTTTGTTTTCAGTATTCAAGAGTCTCTCGTGTTTTGTCTCCCTCCCTCTCCCTAACTCTTTTTCCTCCTTCCCCTCCCCATGGTCCTCTGTTGGGTTTCTCCTGTTAGACCTATGAGTGAAAACATATGGTATCTGTCCTTCTCCACCTGACTTATTTTGCTTAGCATGACACCCTCGAGGTCCATCCACTTTGCTACAAATGGCCAGATTT
>CM053577.1:36448329-36472999 GCA_028646485.1 Cryptoprocta ferox
ACCACCGGGACCCGCCCCTCCCCTAATTTCCCAGATCACAGTCACTCACTGAGGCATATTTGAGGTTGTCTTCTTTCTGGCGTCTGTTTCTTCGGGTGGGGGCATGTTTTAAAACTGCCATATTTGCTTTATTACTTAACAAAATAACATGAACATCATTCCAAATATATATATAGACATGTTTGGTGGTAGAATATTGTATAGCATATGCAGTAATTTATTCAGTTATTCCCCTAAGCATTTAAGTTGATTCCAGTTTTTTGATATTTGCAAACACGGGTTTGGTAAATATTTTTGTATATGTATATTTATGTTCTTATTTTTATTCCACAAATGGGATAGCTGAGTCAGAACTCCACATTCAAAAATTTAATATTAGCAAGTTATTTTCCAAAAAAACTAATAATTTACAGTACTAACAGTGTAGAGTATGCTTTTATTAACAGCCTCCTCAGTACTAAATGTCACATTAAAAAAAATTGCAATCTGATGAGAAAGCAAAGTTGTATCTCATTTTACTTCCTGTTTTCCAAGATACAAATAAGACAAAATTTATTTCTTTATGTTTGTTGGATTAATATATCTTCCTTCTTTTATTCTTTGTCAGTCTTGCTGGAAGTTTAATTTTTTGATATTTTCAAAACACAGTTTTTGATTTCTTTGATTTTTCTTTATTTTTCTGTTTTATTAGTTATTTGATTTCTACTCTTATCTTTATCTTTTTTTCTTATTTCTTCTTGTTTTGGGTTTATTTTTCTCTTCTTATTCTAGCTTCCAATTAGGAAGTTTGAATTCCTGTTTTGAGACTTTAGCTTCTTTTCTAATAAACACATTGATGCTAAAAACTTTTCGTCTAAGCATTAATTAGCTACATTCCAAATTTTTTCATATGTTGCATTTTCATTTTTATTCCATTCAGAATATTTTAATATACATTTAGAGTTACTCTTTTTTTTATTTATAGTTTATTGACAAGTTGGTTTCCATATAACACCCAGTGCTCTTCCCCACAAGTGCCCTCCTCCATGACCATCACCCCTCTTCCCCTTTCCCCCTTCCTCTTCAGCCCTTAGTTTGTTTTCAGTATTCAAGAGTTAGAGTTACTCTTTTGACCAATGATGACTTTGAAGTGTATTGTTTAATTTACAAGTGTTTGGGGAGTTTCGTATAATCTTTTTGTTACTGATTTCTACTTTAATTCTGCTATGGTCTGGGAACACACTTTCATATGTCGTTGTTGTTGTTGTTGTTGTTACTTTGTTAGGGTTTTATGCTCAAGGATATGATCTTGGTAAATGTCTTACGTGTAGTTGAAAAGAATGTGCATTCTGCTGGTTTTGGAAGCAGTGTCCTAAAATATCAGTTAGATCCATTTGGGTGGTAGTATTGTTTAGTTCTCTTTATCTTCTGATTTTTTGTCTATTTCTACTAACTATAGAGAAAGGAAGATTGAAGTCTCCAACTATTATTGTGGATTTATCTTTTTCTTCTTTCAGTACTATCCAATTTGGCTGTTTGGGGGTACATACACATTTAGAATCATTATGCCTTCTTGGTATATTGACCTTTTTATCATTATGTAATGTCCCTTTTTATCCCTGGTAATTTTCTTTTCTCTGAAGTCTGCTTTTGTAATATTAAAGCAAAAAACAAACAGAAAAAAACCTCTTCAGCTTTCATTTATGAGTGTGTGCATGGTGTGAAAATCCACTTCTAAAGTGGTACCCAATGACCCTGTCATGTGATATATGCCCTGTGTAATTCCTTCCATTTGTGAGTGGGTAAGACACAGTAATTTTGATTAAGGAATAGAATATGACAACAGAATTTGTCACTTATGTGATTAGATTATAAAAGGCTGACTTTTATGTCTGTTGCTTTTTCTTCATTCCTACAGTTCCAAGTTCCATTCTGGGTGATTTCTCCTCTGAAGAATTTACTTTCACTGTCCTTTTAAAACAAGTTTGCTGGCTGCTCTCCTCTTAATTATATCATCTACCTGAGAATGTATTTATTTCTGAAAAAAAGATTTTGCTGAATGTACAAGCCCATGTTGACACTAACTTTTTTCAGTGTGTTTTAAATGGTGTCCATTTCCTTCTGGCCTCCCAGCCTTCTGATGAGAAATTCACAGCTATTAAAATCATTGTTCCTCTATAGGTAATACATCATTTTTCTCTGTCTGCTTTCAGTATTTTTTTCTTTGTCTTTAGCTTTCATCAGTTTGATTGTAATGTGTCTGGGCATGAGTTTTTTGTTTTTGTTTTTGTTTTTGTTTTTTTTTTTTTGGTTTATCATGCTTGAAGTTTGCTGGACTTCTTAAATCTATAGGTTTATGAAATTTGACAAATTTGAGAATCTTTCAGTCATTTTTCTTCAAACTTTTTTCCCCCAGCATTTCACTCTTTCTCTCTTTGGAACTCTGATGGCCAATTTAATATTATTCTTCAGGTCCCTGGGGCTCTTTTCCTTATTTAAAAACTTTTTTTCTGTTCTAATTATATGATTTCTATTGATCTGTCTTCAAGTTCACTGACTCTTCCATCTGTCATCTCCATTCCTATTCTGCTTTTGAGCCCATTCAAAGAGAATTTTGGGAGGTTTCTTTGGTGGGGATTACTTTATTTTTTCAGTCCTCAGATACCAATTGTTTCTTCTATATATCTTCTATTTCTTTGCTGAGCTTTCTATTTTTCTTTCCATTGCAAAAGTGTTTATAGTTGCTTGCTACAGCATTTCTATAATAAGATGTTTAAAGTCTTAGAAGATTCCAACACCTGTCTTATCTCAGTTTTTATATGTGTTAATAATCATGAGACAGTAGTTCCTGTTTAAATCTTATTGGGAATGTTGGTATTCTTGTTCTAGCAAGCAACTGATCTGGTTAAATTCAGGCTATCAGTTTTATCCCACTTCTGTGCTCAGTAGTTCCAATGTCGGTTCAGTTTTCAAAGTCTTAGCAGTTCTCTTTATATCTGTCCCACATATGCACCAGCCAGTGGTTACTCTGTGACCTGGATTGTAGTCTGTTGGTTACTTCCTTTCTCAAAGTCATTAGTAATTAGGTTCAAATTTATGCATGCAATCATTTTCTAGACCATTTCTCCCTCCATGGTCCCCCCCAATACTTACCAATTCTCTTGGACTCCTCTTTTCATACTTCTCAATAGAAAGCTGAGATTTTAGCTACTCCACCTTGTCACACACTTCTGTGACCAGACTCAAGTAGCAAAAATGACAGAGAGGAGGAAAAACAATGGGGGGGGGGGGAAGCCACATAGAGAGGAAGTTTATCTCATCTTCATGGATTAGAGAACCAACTTCTACTACTTACTAGTTGTATGACATTAAGAAACATCCCTTCATGTCTTTAGACTTCAGTTATCTCACTCACAGATAGGAGGGTTTTACCAGATCTGGTATAAGATTCATCTCAAATTCTTGGTAAATATGCTGACCTCAGAGGCTTCACTCTAAGATTCGAAGTCAGTAATTCAGGCCTACAAATTACATTTTAACAAATACCCAAAGTGATCTAGTGCATGTTGCTTAGCAATTACAATTTAGAAAATATAATCAAATATTCCAATTTCCTTCTATCTTGAGACTTTTTATTAGGAAACAAATAAAAGCAAAGTTCAAATTTTTAAAAAATCCACAGAGTTTCTTACCATAAGTGTTCTTGGAGCCCTTACTTACAAAATTTATGAATCTCTTGAATTCAACTTTTGGAAGTAATAGAAATTATTATATTCTTTAAAGGCATTTACTTGAAAGACAACACTAAGCATTGTGGAGATTTCAGATACAATAGCTTGGGAATTGCAAAAATGCATTAGTTTGAAGCATGAGAAACTATTAATATTCAATTATTTTTCACCTACAAAAATAGTAATATCCTATTATTCAATTTAGGTCATTTTCTTTTAGCTGGCCATTTCCCATAATTTAGTATGCACAATTTCTTTTAGTATTTCTGTGTGTTTTCGTACATTACTGAGTAAGCAGTAATTGCTATAAAGAGCAATCTTACTATTTATAAGATGGCTTCATGGATAGGATACTATTCTGAGAGTTTTAGGTCATTACTTTTAAGAGTTGAGAAGGGTATGTTTGTACTGAGAGTAAGATTAACTTTAGTTATTTTCTTTGTATAGTTATTTACTAGTTTTACCTAATCTATAGTCCCTTCCAATAGAGCAGTGAAAAATGAATAAATATGCAGGAATTAATTGGTCCCTGCCATATCAGTCAAGTAGCTTCTCAGGGGTTTGAGTCTTTTTAAAAAAAAAATTTTTATGTTTGTTTATTTTGGAGAGAGACAGAGTGTGAGCAGGGGAGGGGCAGAGAGAGAGGGAGACACAGAATCTGAAGCAGGCTCCAAGCTCAGAGTGGTCACCACAGAGCCCGAGGCAGGGCTTGAACTCACAAACCATGAGTTCATGACCTGAGCTGAAGTCAGATGCCCAACTGACTAAGCCACCCAGGCGCCCCATGGTTTGAGCTTTAAGTTATCTTATTGGTTAGCCAGAAGTTTGGTTAACAATACACTAAAGAGAATGAACAAAGTTCCAATGTTTGGAAGGAACAAAAAGATCATCCATTTTTTTATTCTATAAATATTTACTGAGGTTTTTCAAGGCACCAGTAGACACTGCAGGGAATTCAACTATAAATAATATCCAGTCTTTTTTCTCTAAAAACTAACAACTTAGTGGGAAGACAGGCACATGTACAAGTAATTACATTACAAGGTAGATTGTGTGACAAAGGGTTATAATTTTAATAGCATCTCTAATAAAATAAGTATGTATTCAAATGGTACCCATTGGGGTTGGTGTATGTTTGTTCTCATTCTCTTTTTAAGAAAACTCAAGAAGGAATCATGATATCTTTAAAAGAGATCAAAACAGTCTTGTTTATTACACATATGGTGAAGTAAATACTTGCACCTTACCTCTAAACATAGCACTGCATCAGTTTAACTCATTCAGAAACTGTAGTACATGCTTTGCAGCTTACAACAAAATAAGACATCACAAACTTTCTCAGCAGAGCTTCTGGTTACCAGCAAGATAGTTTTAACAGAATATTGTTTCAACATTCAATTTAAATGAATAATGAAAGACTGTATATGGATACTCTGTTGCCTCTTAACCATCTTACTTTGGGGGCAGAGGGGTAGTCTTGTATTTTTTTTTTATTATTCTATTGTTTGGTTTATTTCTTTTTGTTATAGCAGCTGGTTTGAGGGTACAGTCATCATTTGCAGGAAGTTATATGAATGTCTTGTTAAAATCTATTACAGTACAAGTGACAGCAAAGCCCAAATATATGGATGTTTTTTGACCCTGGGATTTACCAGAGATCTCAATAGGTTTTATGGGCATTAAGTAGTAAATCCTCAAATCAGCTCTGAAACATGGATATTACACAGGGTTGGTGTTACGAACCATCTAGGCACTAACAGACGCATATTTAAACAGAAAATCTTTGGAGAAGCATCAAGCTGAGACTGAACAGTACTGCCCCTCTCTTGATTACAGGGCATATGTTAATGCAGATATTTTCTAACATTGTTATACCTAAAAACCACTGTGGCAATTTGTTAAAAGAAAAGTTATCAGAGCAGTACTTCTAAAACCTGAGTACCTTTTTTTTTTTTTTTTTAAATACAGATTCTGCTTCAGCAGGTCTGGAACCAGATTATACATTACGTACCAAAAGCCAGCACTAACATTACCCCAAATCAGTAAATCAGGGTAGAAAGTTCCTTGTTAAAACACAGATTATTAGGCTCTACCTGCAAAAACTCTGATTCAGAAGGTCTAGGGATGGAACCCAAGAATTTACATTCCTAACAAGCTCGTAGGTGATTGCGGGTGCTGTCTGAGGATCACAATTTGAGTAACACTGACCTGTATTGCTCCTCAGAGTTACTGAGGTCTGAGCATTTTTATTTTTAACATACCTCCCTGATAATTAGAGTGAACATAAAAATTTAAGAAACATAAAGCCAATATAGCCTAACCTGTCTATAGGATGCTAAGCCGGAATGGCAGCAAACAGTACATATTCCCAAAAACCAAATGTTACTTCAGTCAAAGCTAGAAGGAACAATACAAGAAGTGGAACAATGAGTGGGGATAACAGGTAGGTGTGAACACAAAGGAGCCAAGGCAAACTTGACTCCAGTTCCTGAGTCCTCACACTTCAAGGTATAACCTGGCTCAGTAGTAGTGGGTAAAAGAAGCAGAATCTGACCAAGGCAGTGGTGGTAATGTAGTCAGAGCAGTCTAAATATACAGTGGTTAAAGAAGGGAAGCCAAAGGCCAAACCCAGTTCTGAGGACATATTAGCAGAAAAATGAGTCATGGGGTGACAAGCTAGGAAATCAGGAACAGATCAGGACATATTAAGCGTAAAGTGGTTCAGAGCAAGCTGCTCCAAAGAGGCTCAATTTTAAGTTGTACTGGCTGGCCTAACACCTCATCTGAAAGAGCTGAGAGATTTGACATGGGCATTCAAAACATCATATCTATTTAGACATTAATACCTGCCCAGCACTCCTTCTGCCTTCACTTGAAGGTAGTTTCTTATAGTTTACACAACATACTTACATTCTCCATTTAATGAGTCTTTTTTCCTCATCCATCAAGCTGTCATTTTGATAATTTTTGTTCCCATTTGTCCCAATTTTTTCTCTGTTTCTATTTAAAGCACAATTGCTAAATATATTTTTCAAAAAATAATTCTGTCCTGGACACTGAAGTTCCCAAACTGTTCTCAGATTTTTTACCTGGCTAAAGTTCTAACAGTTATTTCTCAAACTAAGGTCTGAAGACAACCTGCAGCTTCATGTTTCAAATACAGATTCTTGAGCATCACCTGCTTAATCTGAATCTCTGGAGCTGAGCCCCTTGAACATGCATTTTTAAAGAGTTTCCCTAGAATTTTTTATGCACACAAAATGTTGAGAATTACTGTAATTATTACTCTTTCCACTCTTTCTCCCCTCTGGGTAGGCCTCAGCTCTTATAAATTTAGTAACTTGTATTCCTCCTTCCAGGTGAATGATTCAAAATAGCTTTTTAAAGACACAAGATCTATATCATTCCCGGATATCCAAAAAATAGCAACAAAACAAAACAAAACAAAACAAACAAAAAACCCATTAGAAAACATTTAGTTAAGACTTTTTTTTTTTCCATGTTAAAGTGTGCAATGTAAAGATTTGTTAAGATCAGATTCCCATAATATCAAACCAAACAGACATACACTCTTGGGTGCATGAAGTGAAAAACTACCTCCGGTGTTAATTTGAGGTAACCCTATCAACACTGATATCTAAGAACATGGAAAAGAAATGAAATCAGACACAGGCTGAGTAACATTGTCCCCTACTTCACCATACTACATACACTACAACACCAAGTTCATTTATTTGTTTATTTATTTTTGGTTAGGTTGGAAGAATAAACCATCACAGTAGCCTCTGGGCACATTTATAGCATTCTAGAAGAGACATTCTACAGTTTCTGTGTAAATTCTGAGCAGCTTAAAGTGAATACTAGGCTCTGCTATTTAGAACGATTTCTGGTTTGTTTCAACTTGAAAGTGATTTAACAGGAGGCCCACAGAGAAAATCTGTCTTAGTAATCAAATTATAACAAGTAAGGATTAAAAGTATTAAGAAGTTTAAGCAAACTTTTCAGCTGCCCTGTTTTTTGTTTTTTGTTTTTTGTTTTTTTTTTTTTTCACTAGTTGGGGGGATAGAGGGTCATTTGAAGTTGGCTGTGAAAATAAGTACAAAAAAATTATAAGAATGAAAAACAAAAACTGCAAAAAAAATTTGGTTCATTATACATCTCTAGCAACAGTGTTTTTCAAACACTTGGGTTTGGCCAAACCCTAGCCTTTTTCCCAAGGACATTCTGTCTCAGCCTACCATTCCCTTTTGGAATTATAGAGCCAACTGTAATTTACAGGTAAATTTAATTTACATTTTAAAATTCATTTGTACTAAATTCATCAAAGTGTTTTGTCATGTGAGCCACTGGCTCTTGCAGAAGGCTTGTGATCTTTTTAATAGACTTTTATAGCCTATTTTTTTTCCTTTCTTAGAAACAGGAAGTCACTTTAGCCGAAAGCAAACAAGGTTAAACTCCAGAGTGTTCAGTTTGGGCTTGACATTTAGAAACCACAGATCCAAATGGGTCTTGAGCTTGGCAAAACATTCCTTCCTTTCTTTATTAGGTGAAAAGAAAATATTTAGGGTAAAACCAAAAAATGATTAAAGTGGGAATGCATTGTTTTTGTCTTTTATAAGCAAAAATAAAACCACATATTCTATTTCTTAAAAAAATCCTCTAAAAATGTATAAGCCAAATTTATTTCTGATAGGTTTTTTATTTGTACACTGCATTAATACATATTATATATAGTAAATTTATATATATAAACACATACATTTATAAGTTATAAGTACATAAAGCTATATGCATATATATAATTATAAATTTATTTATAAACTTTCTACTAGTTAACAATTTATTTAGCTACTGCTTTTCTAAAGTGACTAAAGTATATTATGTAGAATATAATAATGGCAAAAGATCTCAAAAAGCATATGGTTGAATTCATAGACTTCTAGAAGGTCAGTGCCCCAAATGTCCCAAATGATTGTTAATTAACCTATTTTTAAACTCTTCAAGGAAAAATAGTTCAAATTCTTCTGCAGTCATAAGATTAAGGACAAACTGATTACTGGCTTCCAGCAGGAGTATATGCAACACTGGACTAGTTTTTCCATCTTTCCAAACCTCCAATAAAAAGACAGAGATCCTAGAATAACAAAACAAAATTTCGTGACAAACATCTACAGCAAAATTCAGGAAATGGGCACTCTACACACCCCACACTTGGACCTGCCATCAGGCCCATGTGATATCAACAACTGTATAGGAAACCATGGAGAGAAGACAAAAAGCACTTTGACTGAGGGGGAAATCCAGAAAACAAATTCCTAACAGGTATTTGACTCAAAATGAGACGTTCCTACTAGTGTGAAAAACTCAGTGAGCCTATCTGAAAACAGCAACATATGTGGGAGGGGCCTTCAGAAGCTATAATTCACGAGTGAGTTCAAGGGACCACACACAGATGGATTGTGCAGAAGAGTCTCAACACCAACAACTCTCCAAACTGACCAGCCTAAGGCCCCTTTCAAAACACATGCTCAATCCAAGGGGAACATCTGGGAGAAGAAGCTAAACACACCAGAGTGGAAACACCAGGACAAAGTACAGAGAAGCTCCAGAATAAAATGATGGGTGAGAAGGGTAGAGGCAGGAAGCTAAGAAAGCTTGCTTGACCCTTCCTTTCTTTGAAGACAGGAAAACTCTTCTCATTTAAAATAAGCAAAAGGAAAACAATGAAGACAGATCCCATGTAAGATTTTATAAGGAAAAAGAATAGTGAGCAGAATAATATTCATGTAGGCAATAAAGGCATGCCAGAAAACATCCCACAAAATTAGATTAAAAATATCTAAAATATTAGAAAAATAGCTAAAAGAATTTAAGAAAATAGTTGAAACTGTGAAAGAATGCCAAAAGAATTACAAACATTCAGAAATGAGCTGAGGGGGAAAATAAGGAATATTTGAAAAGGAAGAGGACAGAACTCAGGAAAGACTTGGAAATAAAAGTATAAACCCTTTGAGAGATGAAAGCTAAACTGGAAGGAACACAGGAACAAATAAATGTTTTTGGAGAATGGATAATATCTTTGGATATATGAATAATGCCTTACAGAAAACAGAATATGGTAAAGAGGAAATTTTTAAAAAATATATGAAAGTTTAAAAAAAGAATGAAACAATTTAAAAGAAAGTGATAGAAAAAGGCAAACAAAATCCACCAACTATGCCATGGAAGTCTCCATAAAGGATACCTAAAGCAATAGAATAGACTCAATATAAAATGTATAACCCAGGAAAATTTTCCTGAAATAAATAAAGACTTTAGGCTGTATATATATTGAAAGAGAAAACCATAGACCTAAAAATTTTTAATCAAAAGAGACCACATATTGTTATAGTAAAACTAACTTTTAAGGGGGGAAAAAAGCATCTAGAGAATCTAGACAAAAAGGAAAAATGACTTCTAAGGAAAGGAAACCTGATTTTCATCATGCTTCTTAATAGGACATTTTAACAGACGATATTGATATATCTTAACCTGGCTGAGATACTCAAGAAAAGAAAGCATAAGGCAAGGCTTTTATATGCAAAGTGACCTTCAAGTAAAAGTGTTGAACTTTTTATGAACATACAAGAATTCAGGTAACATTGCCCCATGAAGCCATTCCTGGGTAATCTCCTGGAGAACAGACTTTGGACAACCAAAATGACTAGAGTCAATGACACAAGGGCCAGTGGTTGGAATTTAATACATATTTATTTGTAGAACTAAGATTAAATAATGGATACAAAGAAAACATAGTATACAACGGCTATATGTTCTGATGACATATACATGGCACAATTACTGAGTACAGGAAGAAGGAAGAGAGAATATAGAAAATATGATAAACCTGCTAATTACCTTAAAGATGTTCCTAGATAATAAATGAAGGTATCGTAGAGTTAGAATATCATTAACCCTTAATTAAGTAATGCATCTAGACAATAATTTTTAATGGTAGTTAATACCATAAAAACAACAACAACAATAACAACAACAACAACCCAACCAGGGGTGCCTGGGTGGCTCAGTGGTTTAAACGTCGGACTCTTGGTTTCAGCTCAGGTCATGATCTCACGGTTCATGAGTTCGAGTCCTCCATTGGGTTCTACACTAATAATGCAGAGGGATTCTCTCTTTCCTCCTCCCATGCGCTTGCTCTCTCTCAAAATAAATAAATAAACTTAAAGAAAAAAACATACAAAAAAAAAACCCCCAGTCAGACAACATGTGCATCCTGATAAAAGTACACATCACCATCTATGAAGTATTTTTGTTATAAAAAAAATCAAACCTGAATTTGAAAGTCTCTAAATTTCAGTAATTTACAGAAAACACAGGGGAAAGAAGAACATGTTAAATAAGTCCACAGGTATATATCCAAGACTGTGGGAAATTCTCCAGGTCTAAGTATAGTCTTTTCTATAAACTAATTGAAAGGATAAAGGAGGGAAGTGGGCTTATAACTCAAAACAGACTTAAGATACATGTCAGTCAATTGCTATGTATAAACATTATTTGAATCCTGATGTGAATAAACAATTTTAAAAAAATTATAAAGCAATTAAAGACATTTGAATACTTTTTTGGATTTATGATGATATTAAGGAAATGAGGGATTTTAAATAAACTATAATTCTGTTTCTTACAAGAATAAGCTGATAATACAAATCTTATCTTTAAAAAATCTTATCTTTGGGGCACTTGGGTGGCTCAGTCAGTTGAGCATCCAACTCTTGGTTTTAGCTCAGGTCAGGATTTCACAGTTTGTAGGTTCCAGCCCCATGCTGACAGCACATAGTCTGCTTGGGATTCTCTTTCTCTCCCTCTCTCTCTGCCACTTTTTCTCCCTCTTTCTCAAATAAACTTTAAAAAATATCTTATCTTTACTACCATGTAGTCACATTATTTAACTTATGAATATGGTAGCATGAAATTGTAGTACAGGATAATGGTAACATAATATTACATTGATCAAATAGAAATTTAGAAGTTCTATGGATGAAAATAAACAATTGAAATGCTAAAAGTGTATCAAATGAGTTCTAGTCTAATAAATGATTGCTTGATCCAAAAATCTGTCATTTGGGGGAAGTTCAGTCATAAAACTTTGAGTTCACCAATTAATGTATTGCACAAACATAATTAATCTTCTATTCACTATTTTTATGTCTAAAATAAGCTCTCTTTATCTTACATTTGAACCCATTTCCTTTATTTGGCCTTCTTAGAAATGGCCATTTCAAGACAGACCTGGATTTGCTTTTTTTTTTTTATTGACCACTTGGTGGTTTTGAGAAAGAGCCTCAGGGAATAAATGTAAAGATTGATATAGTATTTAAAATGCTGGCAAGTAAAAAGTATTCACTAGTTATTATTATCACATAAAAATGTTTATTGATAGCTGTATCATGCAGGACCCTTACTCAAATAAAAAGTAATCCACTATAGATAGCTTTAGAAGAAGGGTATTATTTAAAATAATAAAAGAGGTAGTTTATAGAATTTCTCAAAGAACAAAAATTGAGTTTAAATAGTACAGAGCATCAAAGAGAAGCTCAAACCTCTCTATTCTAGTGTACTCGTGACTGAAGATCAAATATCATCTTGCTGTATAACAACTAAGACATGTGGACAGGTTGCCAGAAACTCCAGAAACTTGGACTCAAGTTTGCCTTAAATGAATCAAGTGCCTCCACCATCAGGATTGCCAAATGATCTAATCTCTTCAACATAACCACCGCCACTCACTTTTTCAAAAGCTGTATCTGCTTGGTGGAACCTAGATCACAAGTAGAACTCTTGCTGCAAAGAGTTCTAAGAAATACTTAGTGTTAGTCTAGACCCTATTGCATAAAATTATGCTAGATGGGAGTAAAATACTTACTAGGTGAACCAAAATAAGTGTCTTCCATCATGTTCTAAAATACTTAAATTCAATCTATGTTTTCCATTTTTAATAAAAGTCCTGCTGACTCCTCAAAGGGACATTTTCTTTCCTGAATACCTTTATCTTTCCTAGACTTCCCAGTCTTTCTAAATCCTCTCTTAAAATGCTATTAAGCTTGTCCTTTTCTAATATGTATAATGAATGTAGAGTAGAGCAGAAGGATAGCTTTTTAAAAAGGTATACATTGGCTACCCTTATGAAAATAAATTGATTTTGCAGATACATGTTTGAATTGTTTGATATGATCCATTTTTTTGTGTAGCCATCTATAACATATTATATAAATATTATATAAATATATATGTATTTATTTAATTCATTTGGTTTTCAGATCTTTTAAGGTCATTAAGAAAGCTAATTATCTCTGAAAAGTATTTAGCATATGTTAGAAGCTACTTTTAAAAAGTGTAAAATAGCATATGTATTACCAAATTATGTGTGGCAATAATAACCCCCAGGAGCACCTGCACGGCTCAGTCGGTTAAGCATCTGACTCTTGATTTCAGCTCAGGTCATGATCTCACCGTTTGTGGGTTCGAGCCCTGAATCAGGCTTTGCTCTGACAGTGCAGAGCCTGCTTGGGATTCTCTGTTTCCCTCTCTCTGCCCCTCTCCTGCACTCTCTCTCTCTCAAAACAAATAAACATTAAAAAAATAATATTAATAACTCCCAAATGACACTTTTGCTACAAAACAGGCCAAGTTCCAAAATTCATAGTCTTTAAAATGGAAGGGCCACTATCTCTTCTCTTCTCAACTCAGCGTTCATTGTTTATGGCTACTTTTGGAACTTAATGATTTATAACAAACTATATTTATTCATGTTCTCACCTCTAGATAGCATCCCTTTACTTAAGATCTTTTTCATTTTTCCAATAGCCATACATACACATGAAATCATTTAAATATAAGTAAACTCAATGAAGGGTGAAGGACTTTTGTCTTCCAGGGGAAGTGGGTTAATAAATGAATCAACTCGTCTAAGCTTGACTACCAGATGTGATTTGACTTAAATATTTCATAATTCTGTTTGCAATCACAATGGAAAAAGAAACAAATAAACAAATATAATTTGTTGAGTCTCGTGAATTGAATAGAGAAGTGTGGAGAGATAAAGGTAGAGGTGAAGGAATTACTTGAAGGCAAAGATGAATCATTAGAATATGATTCAGAAGGTAATAAAGAGCAAATGGTTTAATGAAGCCAGAGGAACACCATGATTTTGGCTGCTGAATAAGAGGATAGAAACAGAGTGGTTAGAAATCTTTGGATCATTGGCCTAAAATGGGTATATTTCTAAGTCTTTATTTTTGATAAACTACAGGCTGTCTTCAAAGAACCGAAATAACCAATCAATCTAGTACAAAATATTCATGCACAGATATTAGAGATCAGATGTTACAAACAATGGTAATTGGTTGATGGACTGAAAATTTTTAACTAACATAATAAAGAAATAAATTAAAACCAAGGGAGAGGGGGTGCCTGGGTGGCTCAGTTGGTTAAGCGTCTGACTTTGGCTCAGATCATGATCTCACGGTTCATGGGTTCAAGCCCCACGTCGGCTCTGTGCTGACAGTTTAGAGTTTGGAGCCTACTTCGGATTTTGTGTCTCCCTCTCTCAATTCCCCTGCTCGTTCTCTGTCTGTCTCTCAAAAATAAAATAAACATTAAAAAAATTTAAACCAAGGGAGAGAAGAAAACTATAAAACTATAAAAGGTAGTCTTTGCCCCTAAGATCTTGCAGGGCCACTTAATAGATGATAACCAAATTTGATAGACCAGAAAGAGATTGGCAGTTTTCAGGCTCCCTTCTTGCTTAAGATTATTGGACCAATGTCAGAGACAATGGCCAATCTCTTTCAAGTTGGCCCAGAGGGATCTGGCAAACAAAGTTTAAATCTCTGGAGAATATTTCCATCTTTACAATGAACTACAGGTCCTGCTTGTGTTTACCATATGGGTTTATTCTTAAGTCAATTAAAAGATAAGCAGTCTCAGAAAACATATGGTACATATTCCACAATACTTTAGAGAAACTATACAATGTATCTTCCATAGAATCTATAATTTAACAAAGAATTAAAACGTGCCTTACAGTCACACAAAACTTGCTAGTATCAGATTTTCCTTGAGCACAAGTAGATATATTTATTTTGCCATTATTAACAGGAGAAAAATTGCAGACCATCCACTACAGTTGGAATTCTGCAATTTTTGTTCTTTTAAGACTAGCAAAAATATGGTTTTTTGCAACCATAATATGCTAAATGATTCACACTATTTTATACATACATAAGCCACATTCTCAATAGCAAGCAATTCACTTTAAATGCTTTTTGTCTATTATGCCCTAAAGATACATCTGAGATAATGATTCTATCAGTTTACACTGATACATCTCTTTATTTGAAAGTATATCCATATGAAAATCCTTTAATAATATTTCAATAATTCTTTAAATCCTAAACCACTGAAGCATGATTTAAAATTGTAATCTTCTCCTCTGACTATAATAAAGCATCAGTTTATGAGGTATGTCTAGGTAGTATCTGGGGTATATCTACGGGAGAAAGTGTGTTTTGGCATCGAAAGAGGGTGACAAGATCCCTTTAATTTACAGTGTAGACCAACCATGCTATTTTACAGCAGGGAATTTTTTACTTTTCTCCTTGTCTTTATTTTTAGTCCCTATGATGTTTTGTTCCCAGATGTAGGAATGTAGCTGAACTGGGGCTGCTGCTAATTATTGAGCAAATATCCACATGACGTCCAGATGTTAATGTGTGATCATTTTTTTCTATCAGCAAATACATTTCTTTTTAGTCATGTTGAGATCAAATAAGAATCTTCCTACACTTTACCTTAGTCATTTGGAGCCCTTACTTTATTTAGTCTTCGATCAATTATATATCATTTACCTACACTCTTATGTGAAATTTATATCCAAATGAATTAACTTTGTTTACATTTCTTATTTTGTTAAAATAGCACAATCTGACTTAGATTTCCATAAGAAGAAAACCTCTTAAGAAAGACATTTCAGGAGTTGGTTAAGCAGCCAACTTCGACTCAGGTCATGATCTCATGGTTCGTGAGTTCGAGCCCCGCATCAGGCTCTGTGCTGACAACTCAGAGTCTGGAGCCTGCTTCAGAGCTCCACCTCCACTTGTACTCTGTCTCTCTCTGTCTCTCAAAAATGAATAAACATTAAAAAAATTTAAAAAAAGAAATACATTTTATTTTCAGTTTATAAAATAAATTGTTGAAACTAAGTACAAAGAGAATGGAGAGAGAAAAAAATAAAGACTACATTTTGCTAGATGTTAACATCATGTGTTTTCTTCCAGAGAAATGGTTATTAATAATAGAAGAACAATATAAAACCCTAAGTTAATTGTAGGAATTTTGAAAGTTTCTCTGGACTGGAAGAAGAAAAAAAATAAAACAATTTCTCATAGCTTGCCAATGGATCAGTATATATTCATTATATTAAAAATTTGCATATTTTAATTGAAATTTGTTTACTGAGTCTATACTTCAGAGCAATACAGCTGTTTAAGTAGAGAAAATTACCACAATGTTTTCTAACACTAACTTCAGATTGTAAAGTAACTTCACATGGTTCTGAATCCTCTAGAAATATTAGCATTACAAACTGAACACTCAGCACTAGAAAAATTGCATTTTAGTCTATAACTCTCATATAGATATAAAATGAGATTACAAAACCAAAATTGATTATTTTTAAAAGCCAATAAGCTTAAAATTGTTATTGTAACCACTATACAATTCATTTTTTGATTCTCAGAAACACTGAAAAGCACTTTATTAAAGTACATTTCAATTAGTCAGTAAATACATAGTTCTTTTGTAGACAAAACGGGTGAAAAACTCCAAGAGATACTATAATTTCACACCATATGTTTGCTCAAACTGAGGTTATAACATTACAAAGTCTTGTCACCAACTCAAGAGCCAAAGAGGCTGTTCATTGTCTGATTTGGCTCAAGGGATGGGAGCCATGGCATTGGCCTTCAGCAGAGTTGGTGGGAAACCAATTTCAACTGGATCATATTCAAAGTTTGAGCATGATACTGATACATCTCATTGTTTTGTGTAAGACTTAATAGTATGGAAAGATTTATTTTGAGAGATATTTAAATCGAAACTAGCTTTATATTATTTAATTCCTTAACAACTTATCTTGATTTTTCCAGGCCAGGCAATTTTCAACATACTTATACATGAAACTTTGATTAAAGGAAATGAGCCATTCAGTGACTCAGTGAAAACTTTGGGCATTAAGGAAAAAAGTCACTATCTACAGACTTATCTGGGGTGTCCATACTCAGTGAAAACCTTTTTATAACTCATATGCAAGTTAACTGAATGTGGTTTACTAATTAACAAGCCAAACGCTATAAACAAAAAAAAGTTCGATATCCATTGTAGACTTTTACATCATGTAATATTAGAACACACTAAATCTCCAATTGTAAACTGTCATTTCATACATCTTAATGAGTAACAATTATATGAATTAATCCATTAACCTGGGACCAGAAAGAAAGCAGGGCATGTGCCTAAAAGAAACAAGATGATATATCTACAAGTTCTATTTATATTTTTTCCTGTTAGTAAACTGGTATATTTAACAGGAAGAAAAATCAGTGTCAGCTTATATATAAGATGGCTTTTTTTTTTCATTTAGCCTAAAGGCATATAGAGAAAAGAGAAGTTATGATAAGATTTTACTAACCATGAGAGGGGTTTTAAACATTTAAAGGAAAGTGAATTTTTATGAGATCATAGATCTTTTAAAATATTTTCCAAAGCTGTCATCTTTGGTATTGTGCTTCACATATCAGGAGCTTGAATACCAATTTGCATCCTAACGTCACGTAAGAATTTGAAACATTTGATTTCCTTACGATGCCAAACAATGTCTAAAATTTAGGAGGAAGCAGCATATCTGGGAGACGCTAGTAAGTAAAGCTTGTGTTCACAGTCCTCACTGAAGATGGACCCCTAAAAGACACTATAATATAGATTTCAATTATGTTTTAATTAACAGATTCATAATCATTTGTTATTTTTTCTAGCACTAACAATGTGGAAACAAATTAACTTTGATGGATAGAAACACAGCTTAGTAAAATTACCATTTCCCTGATTACTCAGTTTTACAGAACCAGAGACTAAAACGTTTTTTAAAAGTGACTAGTACTCTTACCTGATTCCAGGCAGGATTATACCTAGATTATCTACTAAATGTGGCTGGTAGGGGAGAAAAATACATAAAGTACATCACATCAGTTATGATCATTTCTAGTTCCAAAGATTTCATTGTGGGGAAATGCTTTGTATATAACATTATAAGCCTCCTTACCCATACTAACCTCAGGACACTAAACTCTGGACAATAATAAGATTGGTTCTAAGATGAATCATTTTGTACACAGTCATTTACAGACAAGGCTTTTAATGACAGCACAATAACATTGAAACATTATTTTTATGGCAGAAAAAAAATGTAGTATTTACTTCCCCAAATTTCCAGTGTATTGTTAGTACAATTTTTCAAGTACAGAAAATGAAGCACTTAAAGTACAAAGATTTATCTACACAATTAAAGTGAAATATGAGCAATGTGGCCTTGTAGGAAGAGCACTGGTCCCAAGGTTTCCAGATGACTCTGACTAATGACCCACAACATTTTAGGCAAGTGACTTGGCCTCTCACTTACTATTTTTAAATAGTAAACTTGGAATAATAATGTTCATCTGAGAAAATTAATTACGTAAGTAATATGGATTGCAGGATTCATAAAAATGTCAAATTCATCTTTAAATTTAATAGCAAAACATGGGCCCTAAATTAACTATCTAATTTCCACAACAGATATGGTATACTGGGAAGTCACAAAGTCCTGCTAAAGCATCTAGAATTTTTCTCTCCAGAAAAACAGATAAAAGATGGATGAAGCCTAACAGAGTACCAGAATGCAGGAAAATAAAAGGTATCAAAATCATAATGGCTGAGAGGGTAAACATTCTATTAGCAAAAAAAGTTAATATGAAAATATACAGATTTACATTAAAAAGTTAAGAAAAATAATATACCTGTCACTTTTACACTTTCATTAAAAAGTTTTATCAAATTTTTACCTCTTCCAAAAGAGGTATTAAAAATAACATTTCCTGATGTCAAGAGAAAACTATACAAAGGACAGAAACTGATTCTTACTACACAGAAGTAAAGAAGTTAGGATGGCTTAAGATGAAAATGAAAGGCCATTATGAAGAAGATGTTAACCAGTCATTCTACACCATGACAAGATGAAAGAATTTTAAAACATTAGCAGAAATACGTGTAAAACTTAGCAGGATAGGCCACAACTGGGATTATTGAGAATGTTTTATTATGTGGACATGCATTGAAACAAACTAAGAAAAGAGGGCATGCAATAAATATCTTTAATAATAGAAAAGATAATTCATTCTGAATGGCTGGCCTCACCTTGCTTAAAGCCTGAATACTTGACAATTGACCTTTGAGATCACTTGTAGCACTTGGATTTTATAGTTTATTCTCAGGAAAAGAAAAGAACATTCTTAGATTGTGATTTACGATTTCTTATTTTATCATACTTATTGTAATTTTAACACATCACTTTTTGCCAACTTAATGGCAATATTTTAGAGGAAGATGAGAACTCTGTACTCAATAAGGAGTTTAATGACAATCTACTCATTGTAGCCAGGGCCATTTTGATACAGATTAGCTATAAAATGACTGAATTTCTAATTTAGCTTAATATACACAATGAATACTAGTGGGTTTTCATTTCTAAAGTAAGCATAATTGCACATGTCTGGCCAAGATATAATTAAGTCTGAAAAACTGAAACATTTTAGCCAGTATTTAGAAGAAAAAATGTAATAGTACATTTCATTATTAAATGTTACATGCCCTATAAAATGCCACAAAAGAGACATTTCATTTTTAAAAGATAATTGGTTATATTCAAAATGACCTTCTAGACCATTAGGTAAATTTGTTTCCTTGGAGCACTGAAAGTGATACAGCCCTCATCATTTAACTGCTGATCTCTTGGTTCCCACATATTCCAAAACTAGAATTTGGCCTGCTGAGTTCTGGCAAGTCTTGTGTTGGTATCAAGCAAACTCCTTTCCAAAAAAGTGTTGGATAGCACTACCATAACTCTAGTTGTTCTGAAATCCAAATGTGAATTTCCTGGAACACATATGGGAACATGCAGTCAACAGATTTCTGAAACTGCATACCAGCACTTTGCTTTGCCTCTACAAGTGCTTGCCTATCTTGGAAGAAAATCTATTAAAATCTTTTTCAATGGGTTCAGAGTGAAAATATTGAAACTAAAATGGCCACTTCGCTAGTCAGTATCAAAGTTTTATATCCTAAATTTCCACTTGAAGCTGGATATATATACTATGATTATTCTGTATATATGAGAGCATACTCCCAAAATAGCAAAAGATTAGAGTGACATTGACAGAATTACAATCATCATTATCTTCTATGCAAAAGAAAATTTTTATAGTTTATTGTCCAGTTGGTTTCCATAAAACACCCAGTGCTCATCCCCACAAGTGCCCTCCTCCATGCCCATCACCCTCTTCCCCTTTCCCCTATGCAATTTTTTTTAAATTCAGCGTTTTGTCCTTCATAATGAGGACAAAGCTGAGTCTTAACACCCAAATTTGCTGTTTTGTGCTTTTGCTCAATAAGAGATGGATAAAGGCTGTTTTACATTGCATATTTCTTAAACTAACTGGTTAAAACATTGGTTTCCATATATTCTAAAAATTCTTTTTACTTATTCATTTTCTACCACCTTCTACCCCTTATTTCCAAAGAAATTCTCTTGTTCCCCATCTGAACATGTTCTCCACTCTTTAGATATCAGGTCCGTGAAAAGAAATGATAAAGTTGAGGGAAATTCAGATTCTTTCTGATGGGTCATACCAAGAGTCTGAGAAAGAGTAACTTGTGAAATGCTTAGTCTGCTCTCCATAGTTAACCACTGTGTTTCTTTTTTTTTTTCAATGTTTATTTATTTTTGAGAGAGAGAGAGAGAGAGAGCACAGAGTAAGGGCAAAGAGAGAGAGAGGGAGACACAAAATACGAAGTAGGCTCCTGGCTCTGAGCTGTCAGTACAGAGTCCGACGCAGGGTCTAAACCCATGGACTGTGAGATCATAATATTTTCTGTACCCATTAAAAAAAGTTTTCTCACTACAAGATCAGAAGTAATAATAATTGTAGCCACAGTAATAATGTATTTGTAGATTAGGCTATAATATATAATATGATTTTATCAGTCTGCAAGGTCCATATCAGAAGCAATCCATTCTATTCTCTGGAGTTGTGCCACTCCAGGCCATGCCATGGACCATGTCTGTTTTGTTCACGGTGCTATCCTCAGCTCTTACAGAGAGCAACTAGTAGGGGCTCAACAAATATTGAACAAATATTGAATTTATTTGTTGCATGGAGTGAGTGAAAATTTTATGTTCTTTAGTGGAGATGCAGAGAAAAAATACTTCCCTCTGGTTAAAAAAAAAGGAGGAAAAGAAAATTAGGATAATGTGTAATGGCATTAAATGATAATGAAAAAGACCCCAGAAGATTGTTAAGCATTTATAACCTCGGAAAAGTTGCACAGACCAGTCTGTAGAGGAGCTAATATAGGTCAAATCCTTAATGCACTGTCATGTTTTTTTTCCCCAAAATACTTCTAAAACATGAGTTGCGAAATTTACTAAAAATGTCCTTGCTTCAGTATTAAACAAATGAGAGAATCATGGTAAGTATAGTTGCAAGATTTTAAAGGACTCAGTTTAAAGAAAGAAAGGAGAGAAGCGAGACGGAGGGAGAGGAGAAGGCAGAAAGGCACATATAGGAACAACAAATGATTTCTCTTCCAGGGTTTGTTCTCATGTTTTGACACCGTGAAATGAAGGGTTATCATTGTTGCTTGTAAAATGGGGATAATAATAATTATTTTTCAGGGTTGTTGTGAATCTTCAATGTGATCACCTGGTAGAGTTTCTTGGCCACAGTAGGCACAATGTTTCCTGTGGTGTGAAGTTTTAACAATTGTGATTAGAACTGGTGAATTTGTTGTGCACCTAGAGAGAGTCTGGTGGGTATATAGGGGCCAGGCAGAAATTTAGAAGTTAATATTGTGGTAGGCATCTTGTATGGGTAATAAGCGTGGCATGGGCCACCAACTGGGTCAGAGTTCTTCCCCAGGGTTTTAAGGGGATCTGGCAGAGAAGAGACTCATTTTCTCCATTGTTAAGTTGTGGAGATATAGCCTAGAGTTGGGGTTGGGGAGGCCTATTTGCAGAAGCTGTTTGAGACCATGGAGCCTGTGTTTCTGATGGGTGCAGAGTGTTTTCTAATTTGGATTTACTCAGCCCTCAAGTAACCCTGGGCTTTTAAATTATAACAAATTTATTCTAACACAGGGCCTAATACACAGTAGGAAGAACAGAAGACAAGGGGAGTTAAATATGGAAATACCTTCTCTAAAATCTGAGGAACTACTAAATATAGTAGAAATATTACCTTTCCCCAGAATAAAACATATTAAAAGTAGGATCACATATTTTCCTTGATGAAAATTTCCATGCATAATCTAAAAAATATAAATGAATTTTTAAAGACAATAGCCTAGTATATAGGGTTGGTATTGATAGGGATGAGTTTCAGAGCAAAATTCAGAACTGACAGGCCTCTTCTGAGCAAGCTAGGCACATTTACCTGAATCCAGGTCAGTGGGCACAAAATCGTGGCTTTCTCTCACCACTCTTAATCCCAAAGTTTTGTTTCATTTGCTTTTGTTTAATGTGTTTTACTCACAAGATGACCATCTGATAAAATGCCTCCTGGTCTGAAGTTGTAGGGCAAACTGTTATTTTGATATGAGTTTTGAACCACGTTTATGGCTATGTAATGGAGAAAGAAACTGTCCCAGGTAGAGCTTATGTGGTGTGCACAGCTCAGATTTAGACAGCCTTGTGTCCAGATAGGGAAGACATCAGGCAAGACGTTTATTTGAGAGGCAAAGGACATCCTTGAACAGAGTCCATCTTAATGGATAAGAGCCAACTACATAGACTTGGCCCAATTAAAACAACTGAGTTGGTTGATGGGGTTGGTAGTAAGTGTGATAGTGAATACAATAAGGAGTTGACTACTAGTCAAATTTATCTGATGTATGAGTTTTAGGAAAATAGAGACTATGAGACTATAAATTAGAAAAGAAAACAAAACTAAAAAAGCTGTTTCTTTAAAAAAAAAAAACACTTCATAAGATGTTGAGATTCAAGCCAATCCTTGAGGATATACTTATTGGAAACAAAATACTAAAACAACAGAAAGGCATACTCCCCAATGACCTGGTAGCACTGTGGGGTACAAGATATCAGCTGTCCCCCAGCTCTGTGGGAAATGGGATACATTGCATAGCTAACAGTGCCTGCAGTGACAGTATACTCCAAGAACGATGGTAGTTGACATGCAGGGGCTAGAGGCCATGGGTACCTATGTGTAGGTTGGGAATATGTTAAAGAATGCACATATATTACCCAGCATAATTCCCAGCTTTCTAAGTAAGAAAGACTTAGAAGAGTCAGGTCTCAAAATAGCAGATCAAAGTGAAGCCAAGGAAATATTGCTTATTTCTAATAATCTATCTCCATACACCCTCCTCCAAGTTGGCCTGGAACAACATGGGTTATATATTTATCATATATGTCAGTAGGATTAGAAATAGATCAGATTACAAGAACTCAAGAGAAATCTGATTCTTTAGCATTTCCAAGCAGAGAAAATAGTTTGCTTAGTCTCATAAAAATACATTGATAAACTCACTAGCTTCATTTTGAAGCAAGGGATAACTCAGAAAATTGACTAAAATGCTCTTACCAGTAATCACTACTTTCCTCTTATTAAAAGTCTTCCCTTGCTTTCTATAAACCTGATTTTAGTCCTAACTCTCCAGCCACCCCATCTTTTTAAGTTTTTCCTTTTTCTGTTCACCTCCGTCCATGTGCTCCAGAGCTTCATCTTTTGTCCTTAGATCTTTCACTATACATTTTCACTGGAAGATCTCATTCCAAGCAGTTTCACTTACAACTTATGTGATGGCAATTTTCTTACATAGTTGACATGGGTAAGAAACAAATCACTAAAAGTTTTCAAATCTCAGGTAAAAGGTGAGAATCGGAGAGCTGGTGAGCAGAAGTAAAAGTAAAAGAAGGCTTAGGTAGGGGGATAAAAAGTATGTTTATTGCATAGCATCTACAATACCATTCAGATAACTGGGCTACTCAGAAGACGTTTTACTTGAAAGTGTTAACAATGTTAACCCAGGAGAAGCATTTGTAGTCTTTTCACCAATATAACCCAGCCCAGGGTTTGTTTGGAGAAACAATCCCCAAATCTCATACATTTTCTTTAGCCAGGAAAAATCCTTGAAGGATGAGGGAATCTCAGCCATTGCTCTGTTTTATTTCACTGCTTTGATTGCACATCTTTTAAAAATGTGATCCAACATTAGCAGATTCAGGAAAAAAAATAAACTGGAGTCAGAATATTTGGGAAATAAAAGAGAAAGTTAGTGCTCAATATGCCAAACTCAGGCCTCAGAAGAAGGTCCTCCTTCTAATCATCTGATGGGTTAGAAGATTAGGTACTTTTATTTTTTTTTTATTTTTTTTTTCATAATTTCAAAAATTTATTGAAAACAAGAAAACATAATTATTAATTTATAATTCAGATAACAGTAACACATTTGGTAATATCCTAGTTTACTGAGAATGTGAAGAAATAGGCCAAGTACTGATGGTGCCCATATATATCAATAAAAGTATTTTTAACTTTTTATTTTGGAATGATTTTAGACTTACAGGAAAATTA
>CM053577.1:36473499-36490617 GCA_028646485.1 Cryptoprocta ferox
AAAAAGAAAACTACAGGCCAATATCCTTAATGAATACAGATGCAAAAATCCTCAACAAGATACTAGCAAATCGAATTCAACAGCATATAAAAAGAATTATCCACCATGATCAGGTGGGATTCATTCCTGGGTTCCAGGGCTGGTTCAATATTCGCAAATCCATCAATGTGATACATCACATCAACAAAAGAAAAGATAAGATTAGGTACTTTTAAATCAACAGGTGTTTATCTCATAAAATCCAAATAATATACTATTTAACAACCTCCTTGGCTGCCCTATGGATACTTAGGATAAAATAGCAGAAAAACTCTCCTGTCCCTGAGGCAATGATTTCAGCTGGCTTGACTATGTCTGTGTGCATGTGTGTAGTCAGATAATGGTAAGGGAGATGAAGTGATGGTCTTTCTTGTTTTGTAAAGCTAGATGATGTAAAGATGTAAGCTTCAGTTCACGGGATGAACTGAAGATATCAACTACACAGATCACAGTATCTGGCCTCTCCCAGTACCCACTGTTCTGAAGATAGTTCAAACATTCCTAAAGCAGTGAGTATCACTGCCTCACCAGGATCTACAGTTAGGAAATCATAGACCAGTGTGCAAAACAACATTCTACCTACTCCATGTATCATCTAGCAAAGATACAGGCAATAAAGTGTAAATGTGTAAATTACACTGACGTGTCTTTTATATTTTATTTGAATAGGTCATTTTTAAGTAGTATTGTACTGAATTAAAGTTAAAATATATTCTAGACAAATCATCCTTTTCTATATTGAGCACAGGCTCATTTCACTTAAAAGAGTTATGAAATGCCACATTAAATTTTATTTATATCTCCTTCTATAATTTATTGTAAATATAATTTTTTAAGATTGTATTTTTTAAAGTAATCTCTACAGGCAACATGGGGCTTGAACTCACAATCCAAAGATCAAGAGTTGCATGCTCTACTGACTGAGCCACCTAGGTGCCCCTGTAAATATAAATGTGATATGTACCACACACCTGATATGTTCAAGATAGTGTGCTAATAAATCAAGGATGGGAAGGACAGAGAGAGGAATAAGATGTGGCTCCTGCATGAAACAGATCACAATCTATTCCAGATACAGAGAAGATCACTAACCCTAAAACCAGGCTTTCCATGATACATGAGATAAAAGAAGCCACAGCTCAACTGAGCCACAGACAATTGAGCTGATCTTAGAGTGCAAGAATAAGTTTTCCCCACGGAAGGAAGGACATTGTAGGCAGAAGGGTAAGCATAGACAAAGTCATGGAGGCATGAAAAAAATGTATCCAAATTAAAATTCTTCTTGTTTTCCTTGGCAGGATAAGCTAGGGGGATCGGTAGAGGGGCATTTTCAGGATTATTGTTCTCCATGTACTCTGGGGAATTCTTAGGTCCTTGTAGAAATTGTCTGACATCCAATAAACCTGCAAAGGAAGAAATATAAATGACTAATAAATATACTTTAAATTCAACCTAATTGGATGGCAAAGAAACACAAAATATTTATTTTTCACTTATCAAATTAAAAATAAATAATAATAATACTCTAAATTGGGGGTACCTGGATGGCTCAGTCAGTTGAAAATCTGACTCTTGGTTTCAGCTCAGATGATCTCACAGTTTGTGGGAATGAGTCCGGCATCAGGGCAAGCTCATGCTTGCATTCTCTCTCTCTCTCTCAAAATAAATAAAATAATAATAATAATAATAATACTTTGATTTGGCAAGGATGCGCAGAAAAGACATTTTTTAATATTTATTTATTATTGAAACAGAGAGAAACAGAACATGAGTGGGGGAGGGGCAGAGAGGGAGACACAGAATCTGAAGCAAGCTCCAGGCTCTGAGCTGTCAGCAGAGACGGACGCAGGGCTCACGGACGCAGGGCTCACGGATGCAGGGCTCGAACCCACAAACCGTGAGATCATGACCTGAGCCGAAGTCAGACGCTTAACCGACTGAGCCACCCAGGCACACCCAGAAAAGACATTTTTATATATTTCTTGAGATACGTCCTAAGGAAATCATCATTAGCCTGAAAGAAAATATATTAACAAAGAGATTCATCAGGATATTATTTAGTAGTAAAGAAAAGTATGGGAAAAAATTAAATGTCCAATAATAAGAAACAGGTTAAATAAATTAGGATACAAACAAAAAATAAAATATTGCAGAGTCATTAAATTTACTAAAGAAAAGTTAATGAGAAGGATTTACATGCATGCTTTATGTTAACTGAAAAAATTATGTCTATGCATATAGAGACAAAAATCTATGAGGATGCATACAAAAATAGTGTCATGTTATATCACTCGTAGAAAATATAATAATGGTTTTGTTTTTTTTCTGTCCATCTGCATTTTCAAAAATTTCTAAAATGAATATACAATAATTTACTATCAAGAAAAATTATTTACCCAGCTTTACATATAGTTGTTACATATAGTTGTTGGTTCTTTGACTGGAAAAAGAGCAAGGTGTCTTATGGCAGTGAGCATAATTTTCCTTCTGCCACTGAAATGAAACATTGGAAGAAGAGGGTTTTAGACTCTATTTTCATGAATAATAACCATTTCTTATACTGTGAAGTTATTGCCCTCCCTTGTGTTCCTAATTGCTCCACTCCACCATACATACACATAGAATCTGCCCTCCATCCCTCCCAGAATTGAATAGACAACTTCCAGGAGTACTCCTCTCCAGTATTGCCTTCAACTAGACCATTCTGTTAGGCATATAAAGAAACATATTAACTCTTTCAAGTTGCTAGATGTCTATACTTATACCATGAGAAAATACAGTTATGTGCAATGAAATTAGAAAATATATTCAGTTCTATGACACTATTTATAAAATAGATTCAAACTCTTTGCATTTTTCCTCAGCATTTAACAAGCCTTGTAGTTTACTGATTCCACAGGAGGTATGGTCTCTTCCAGTGGGTTTAGCACTTAATTAGGAAATAAAGTCATGACATGTGTGTGTCATTATGTAGGTATGTGAGAAGTGAGTTTAACTCTTATAATCAAGGCCTTGTGGTAATTATTATAGAAATTATGCCTGGTTTTATAGTTTTGGTAAAACTTGATTTTCCTGAAGAATCTTAGGTTGACAAAAGATAAGCTTTTCTATTGAGGTAAGACATTCATTTTGCTAGTTCAAAGTATTTGGAGACTTTGTTAAGACAGAGGTGAAATACTGCCCATATGGTTATTTAAAAATTTCTATGCCCTTCCTTTCCTTAACATGATAGGGGAATACAAATTTAAAAAAAAAACATAGTTTTCTTTTTCACTTTCAATAGTGAAAATATAAAGATAGTTGCATGGAAAATAAGCTTATAGACTTAAAAAAATCCATGTATAATATGTATAGTCAGTCCTGCTGTAACATACATACATATTCCTAAACATCCTCACTATGCAAAATTATTGAACAAGAACATCGGATTTATGGGGAAAATGGGCACATTAGTGGCATATTACTGAAAACATTGTTACGTATTTTAAAAAAGATGGAAGCCACTTATATAGATTCTATGAATGCCAATCAAAATCCCAGCAAGATTTTTGTGGATATCAACAAACTGATTCTAAAATTTATATGGAGAGGCAAAAGTCTCAGTAGAGCCAACACAGTATCAAAGGGGAGAAGAAGAAACTTGGAGGACAGATACTACCCAATTTCAAAATTTATTATAAAGCTACAGTAATCAAGACTGTTATATTGGTGAAAGAATAGACAAATAGATCAATGGAACAGAATAGACAAACCAGAAATAAACCTTTATATATAGAGTCAACTGATCTTTTTTTTTTTTTTTAATGAGTAAAGGCAACACAATGGAGCAAAAAGAGTCTCTTCAATAAACAATATTGGAACAACTGGGCATCCACATGCATAAATGAATCCACACACAGAGTTTAGACCTTTTACAAAAATTAGCCCAAAATGGATCATAGACCTAAATGTAAAATACAAAACTATAAAACTCCTAGAAGATAACATAGAAGAAAATATAGATGACCTTGGGTTTAGTGATGCCTTGTTAGATACAAAATCAAAAACACAATACATAAAAGAAATAGTTGATAAGCTGAGCCTCATTAAAATTAAAAACTTCTGCTCTGTGAAAGACAATATAGAGAGAATTAGAAGATAAGCCACAGACTAGGAGAAAAATATTTGCAAAATACACATCTGATAAAGGACTTGACCAAATTATGCAAAGAATTTTTTTTAATTCAGCAATAAGAAAACAAACAACTGGATTTAAAAATGGGCCAAAAACTTTAACAGACACCTCACTAAAGAAGATATACAGATGACAAATAAGCATTTAAAAAGATGCTCCCACATGGTGTGTTACAGGGAAATGAAAATTAAAACAGCAAGGAGATATCATTACAAATCTATTAAAATGGCCCAAATCTGGAATACTGACAATACCAAATGCCATTTAGGATGTGCAACAGGAGGAACTCTATTCATTGCTAGTGGGAACACAAAATGGTACAGTCACTTTAGAAGACGAAAGAGTATCGGTTTCTTGAAAAATTAAACATACACTTACCGAATGATCCAGCAATCACACTCCTTGGTATCTACCCAAAGGAGTAGAAAACTTGTGCCCATACAAAAACCTGCACACAGATGTTTAGAGGAGCTTTATTCATATTGCCAAAACTTGGGAACAACCAAGATATCTTCCAGGAGGTGAGAGGATAAATAAATTATGGTATATCCAGACAATGGAATATTATCTAGCTCTAAAAAGAAATAAGCTATCAAGACAGAAAAAGACATTGAGAAAGTTGCATATTACAAATTGAAAGAACCCAATCTGAGAAGGATAAACACTGTATGATTCCAACTATATGGAATTCTGGAAAAGACAAACCTCTGGATACAATAAAAAGATCAGTTTTGTTGGGGGGAAGAGGAAGGGAGAGATGAATAGGCAGAGTACAGAGGATTTTTAGGGCAGTAAACATAGTAAATATTATAATGATGGATATATCTCATTATACATTTGTCCAAACCCACTGAATGTGCAAAACTAACAGCAAACTATTACGTAAGCTACAGACTTTTGGTGATTATAATGTGTTAATGTAGGTTCACACTTGCTCAAAAAATGTACCATTTTGGAGGTGCCTGGGTGACTCAGTCAGTAGTTAAGCACTCGACTTCAGCTCAGGTCATGATCTCATGGTTTGTGGATTTGAGCCCTGCTTTGGGTGAGCTTAAGCCCCACTTCTGGTGAGCTAGAGCCCAGCTCCAGGCTCCCTATTCTCTATCCCTCTCTCTCTACCCCTTGCTCACTTGTGCTTTCTCTCTCTCTCAAAAACAAACAAAAATGTACCATTTTGGTAAGTGATGTTGATAAAGACTCTGAAAGTGTAGAAAACCTTTGTACTAAACCTCTGTACTATCCTTTCAATTTTTTCGTAAATAAAATTATTCTAAAACATAAAGTCATTAAAAAGTAGAAACCTAATAAAAATGACAGCATTTGTTAAACAGTCAAAAATACATAATAATACCATTAATATGGCACTTTACTTTGAAAAAAAACTTGAAGATTTCTTGTGGATATGGGCATATGAAAGATTGCAGCTTGTGAGTTATTGTGGGGGAATGGTATGAAAATTATCCTGAATTGGACTTAAAGTTATAAAACTAGATGTGGATGAATGTAGCTTATAAAACACATTAAACTGAGGTAATTGATAGATATTTGAGATGTCCACATGTATGCATTTTTTTGTATTCCTTTGTGGTTTTGTTTTGTACCATGCAATTTTCTGCATTCAAATAGTGTTTTTTGTAGACAAAATTGTGCATTAGCCAATGTCAAATTACCTTATGTTCAAATTGTTCCCTAATACATCAATCATTTTACAACAAATTCACACTCTTAAAACAAAGATATTTGTTTATGGTTAATAAGATTGTGTGACAGATACCAGGTTTATTCAACTACCATATAATTCCAGCCTCCTATTTTTGCTTACTTATAGAGGCTAAAAAAATTAAAATGCAATTGAAGCTATAGATGGCCATATGACACAGTTCTTATTAATTACATACAAGAAAGAAGACAGTGTGATCAATGAGGCATGAACACTTGGGATGTGGGCATAATGTCCCAGTTGACGATTGCATCAGACAGGAGCCCTTACTAAAATCTTCCTCTCCTATGATATCCCAACAGGCCAAACCATTGGAAATTGCACAGACGATAGTACAGATTGCTGATGGTTGGCTTTATCATCAGAAAAAGATATATTGAAATAAATCTGGTTGCAAATTATGTGACTTGTATAAGAATGCTCAAAGAAGATTTATCCATAATAATCAGACGAAACAATCCAAACGTCCATGAATAAGTGAGTAGATAAACAAATTAGGGTTTATCCAAATAATGTAAGACTACTCAGCAATTAAAAGGAATGGAAAATGATATTTGGAACACCACAGACAAATCCCAGAAGCTAATTCTGAATGAAAGAAATCAGACACAATATTTTGTTCTATATTAGTCCATTTATATGAAATTCTAGGAAACACAACCTCCTCTATAGAGATAAACTAGATCAGCGCTTACCTGGGCTTGGGGGGAAGGTGAATATGAGCTGAAAAGGGGCAAAGGGGAACTTTTTTTGGTTAATGGAAATGTTCTAAATATTCATTTGATTGTATCTTTTAAAAAACTCATCAAACTATACAATTAAAATGTATGCTGTTAACTGTAAGTAAATTTACTTCATTAAAGTTGATTTTTTTTTAAATATCAAACTAGCCAAACTAGCTGATATTCTTGGAACTCTTTGGCCAATGATTCAAGCTCTGATTCTCATGATCTCTAGTTCAGTCTCCAGTGTTGCCAAAAAGGCAAAAATTATGGATTATGTACATATAAAGTTATTATAGCTCACCTTATGAATTTGGGTGTTTCTCCCCTAATTTTAGACACTATCTAACTTCAGTTCAACATGTCAAAGTACTACAAAGAACTCATAAATATACTCAGTCTTACTTCCAACAGGTTTAAGCTGTCTTTCTTTGACATTCTCCCAAGAAACTTCTAAATGACCCAAAACCTGGAGACTTCATTTTTTGGGGAAAAAATGCTTTAAAATTATATTTGAAAGGGCCTTTTCAGATATTTTTTACTTCATGCAAACTCTGGTGTATAGATTTTTGATTCATGTCTGCCTGTTAAAAAGACAACATACGGAATTAGGACTCTAGTGAAAATAAATAATTTTCAGAAGGGAGTAGTACCCACCAAAGGCCTAGGACCCAGTAGACAACTGCAGGAAAGAACAGCTTCCATACAAGACCCACCAATAAAGATTCAAGTGACCAAAACCATAGATCATCATGTTTTAATTTGCTTGCTTTTTCCTACCACCATTTTCCTGGTTTGTTGTTTATTCTTCCCTTTTTGCCAGTTTAAAGTTCTGAGTTGTTAACAGAACACCTAATTATGATATCTGTAATAGATTAACATGTAATTATGCAATTTATAAAGTCCCTATCTTTAATGTTGATTTTTGCATCCTTAGCCACTCCTTGGTTTGATTGTATATTTTACCCACATCATTAGCAATTGTAGCCAGGTTATGAACTTATACTAAGGAGTGATTAAAAATATAAACTTACTCATGTATTATAAGAAACTGATATTAAAGGAAGCTAGATGGCACTTCATTATTACCAATTCCTTGTAATACATAAGATAATTTCTTGGGAATTTGTACTGACACTGTAAAGGGAAGAATACCACATAAGTAAATAAATAATAATAGTATTAAAAATAATTTATTAAAAAATAATAATGAGAAGGAGGAGATGGAGAAGGAGAAGAGGAAGAAGGGGAAGAAGGAAAGAAAACATAGAAATCTAAAACCCTCTTTCATGTTAGGCCTTGATATAGAGGAGCTTTGTCACCAACAGAATTTGAAAATTTTTTTTGAGAACTGCTTTGGTAACCAAACTCTCACAAAAACAAGACTGGGAAATAACTAAGGAAGATTGGGGTGGATATGTGGTGGCTATCTCACTTTTACAGACTTTACAAATAAGGTCACTATTTAGACTCAACATCAAGCTCTTTCGCTTTACATATACTTGATATTCTCATTAATGAAAAAGGGATGGTCTGGTGCAGTACCACTTTTATTGTATGGTAATAAAACATTAGAATACTCTTTGAAAATTTCACAAGGGTGTTTTGACTAAAAAGAGGTCATGGTCCTTAATGAGTAATGATAAAAAGTATCCAGCCAAAAGCCTATTGGATTTATTGTATCAGTAAACTGATGCCTGACTTCAGGATAAAGCTCAGTTTGGCTCTTGGGTCTTCTCAAGAGAGAGAAAAGAAAAAAGAGAGAGGGGAGAGAGAGAACATTAGAAAACTTAACTATAGAAGGAAAAAGTGCCTCAACCGGAATCCAAAATGTTAGGACTGCTCTCTTCCACCCCAAATCTCTTGTTTTCATTCTCTTTGGAAAACTCCAAGAGTGAGGAGAATTCTACGTGCTATGAGAATTGCAGAAGAACTATACAATGTTTATAAGTAATAAAACCCTTTGCCCAAGATGTTCAGGAAGTTGAACATGCAGTAGTTCAAAATTTAGTTATAATACTGACCACTCAAGGGTGAACATCTATTGTCATATCCCTACAAATCTCTCTGCAATCTTTAATATTACTAGAGAGACACAGAAAAGAAACAAAGAATTTATGAAATTAAGTAATTTGGCCATTCTTCTATATCAGGCGTTGCTGGCACTGGGAATTAAGAATGAGATCTATTCTCTTGATGTAATTAGGGTTCTAGGATCCTGGCTTAGAAGAGGCCTGCACACTCTGATCATGATCTTTCTCTAAGAATTTGCTTTTGTTACAGAGCTCAAATAAACTTTAGAGTCATAAATATTGTTGTACAGTCACCATCCAGTCAAGTGATCCAACAAATGATCACCCAACAAAAGAATAAGAAAATAACTCCCTCTGAAAATTTAATACATAAACCAACACCTCAAACAGTATTGCAAATTTGGATCAGTCATGTCTCCAGATGGCAGTGGTCTATCTTTCAGTTCAAGCTGAAGAATTACCACAAAGTGAGGAACTAAGAATTGAGTCTACCAGTGTGGTCTTATTTCCCTTCCCACAAATTATTTTTTGTTCTCATAGGTACATATACTCACATGTCCTAGTCAATACTTCAAACATGTTTCAGGAATTGTAGGAAAGGATCCCATACTTGTTCTATGAAGCTCTAAATGCCTAGGTCAAGTGGGGAAAAAATGAGAAGTAATCTGGCATATTATACTAGCTGAATAAAAACTCTAAGTGGTCCAAAATGTCACAGACATTTTTACAGCCATATATTCAAATATGTCATGATTGACTCAGCCCCTTGTCCTTCTAAAATTGTTAATTATAATGAAACTCAGTTTATCTCTGTGGGTCCCTCAATATCAATTTCACAAAACAGAGTATTTCTTTTGAAAGGATATCAAAATTTGGAGAATATTTTTCATAGCCATTTGGTGAAAGTTTTTGAAACTGAACAGATGTTGGTAGACTAAGAATCTAGGTTCTATATATTATTCATCATACTGTAAAAAGTTTGGAAAAAATATATAAATATCAAAAGGAATTTTCTTGCTATGTAATTTCTTCCAAAGGTTAAGCAAAAACTTTAATGTAGTATTATTTTATAGAATCTAATTTATTATTTAAGATTAAAATTTAAAATGTACATTTCTTCAAGGTTATAAAAATACACTTTCCTTTTACTCAGATCAATATTTTATTAATATCTACCATATTTCCTTACTTGGAAAATGCTATATTCCTAAAAGATAATATTTCATGTTACACATCACCACCACCCACCACCCACCCTATCCTTTACCATTGCAGACATTTTTCCTATTGTTTACTCTTTATGTAAAGCACAGACTTACGTAAATCAGAGATGACTTTGATATGGTTCTCTCATTAAAAATTATCTAGAACATGTGTCTATGGATCTTAGTGTCTTACCTGAAAGTCATTCTATAGGATATTTATCAACACATTTGTATCTAGCTGCTCATTTCTACATACTCAAGGCTTCCACGAAGAGTCACACTGGACATTAATATGGCACTTTTGATCAGGTATCAAATTTTTCCATATCCTTTATGTTTCTGAATAGAATGGAATAAATGTAGACGACGTGGGGAAAAAGTCAGTTTCAAAACAAAACAGATTAGAAAGATAATTACTACATTATAATGGCTCATTTTTTTTTTATTTCCAGCTTAGAAAGATCTTCCTATACTTAAAGATGTACTTAGAGATGAAAGAAATTTCTACAGCCACTAGATGTCATTGTGATGTCATTCAAATATTGATGGACAACATATATCTGCTAAAGTTAAAGAGAAAGTTTCATACATTTTTTTCTGAAGGAGACAACATATGAAATGTTGTCATTATCTTGAAAATAACAACAAAATACTACCTTCATCAGAGAAAGGCTAAAGATCCTACTATCTGCTGAAAAGAATTCTCTAAACCTTGGGAAATCAACTAATAGTGGTTATTTGACATCATTCTAGTTTTGCTACTTGAGAAGATGTTGTTCATTCTACATATATGTTTTAATCCTGAAATTTTCAGCAGCTACTATTGTTACTTACCTAACTTTAAATGGGAGGAAACAACAGATGTGTGAAACATGAGGATAAATTCAGGTGAAGAGGAAAAGGGAGAAAGATAATGAGGTTCTTATCTCATAGTCCCTAGTTTCTCTGTGAGTTACAGTGAAAGCAATGTATAATTTTAGAGTGCAGGAAGAAATGGTGTGTAGTTGATTGATAAAGAGAGATGAAGTTCTAATATATCTTTGTAGGTTATAGAAAAGGATTATGGACTATGTTACATGTAATGAGACCCCTAAAATTCAAGCCCTAACCTCCAGTGTGACTGTATTTGGAGATGGGGCCCTTGAATAGTTAAATGAAAATAAATGAGGTTATATGGGTGAGGCCCCAATCCAGTAGGACTAGTGTCCTTAAAAGAAGAGGGAGAAACACCAGGGACATGTGTGCATAGGGAAAAGGGCATATAAGGACCCAATGAAAAAGTGGTCCTCAGCAAGCCAAGGAGAGTGGTCTCAGGAGAAACCAAATCAGCCTTCAGACTGTAAGAAAACAAATTTCTGTTGTTTAAGCCACCCAGTCTGGTATTTTATCACCGCAGCTCCAGAAGACTAATGCAAAGAGGTATATAGCTAGATAAAAATAGAAGGATTACTTGTGGAGTTAACATTAGGAAACATAATTTGTAATAATGCTATGGCAGATAATGATAGTGACCTTCTCAATATTTATTGTCTTCTTCCTTACTAGCAAAATATGATTTCATTGAGAGCAGCAGTGTGCTGAATAATACAAATGCTGGATACATACATATATATGGTGGATACATATTGTTTTCCTAATATAGGCACAGGCACTTTTCTCTTTGGTAATTCCTTTCTTTTGTCCTGCCTGAGTTTTGGATGTGAGGCTGAAGAGGACAAAATGCTTTTGGACTTGAAGCAATCATGAGATAATTATGGGGATTAAAGCCAAATGATAAGGATAGTGGAGCAGAAAGATAGAAGGAGCTCAGAATACTAATGACATAGCAGAAATACTGTACCAGCTCTGGACTGTCAACCTCTGAATTTATTGCTCTTATTAAAACAATAAATACCTTATTCAATTAAGCCACAGTACGTGAGTATCTGTTGAATGCATTCAACTGCTATCTTAGACAGACAGAGATGTCAATTTTGTAGACAGATTTACCCAAGACTAAAGTTTTGCTAGGTGTTATATTGCAGTAAGTCTAAGGAATAAGTAAGTTAAATCAATTGACCAGAGACTGATAGAAGGTCAATCTAGATTATATGGTATAGAGAAATAGAAAAGAAGGTATATAAGAAAGGCCTAGTTTAATTGGGAAAATTAGAAGGAATAAAGGAGGTCTTTAAAAAGTTGGGGAATGGATGTGGAGAGAACAAGTAAATGAAATGATCAGAAAAATAAAAGTGGTGATCGGAGTGATATTGGTGGTTGCCAGAGGAGAGGTGGCGGGGGAAGGGGATGGGTGAAATAGAGAAAGGGGATTAAGAGTACACTTACCTTGATGAGCACTGAGAAAGGTATAGAATTATTGAATCATTATATTATACATCTGAAATTAATATAACACTGTACATTAATTATACTTGAACTTAAAAAAATTTATAAAGGAATAGTTTCAGACAGCAACAATTTTCATGATCTAGCCATTGGTAATAGTGGCTGAAATAGAAAAAAATAAAGATCTCTTGAAGTGAAATCAAGGATGTTGTTATCCACAGAGAACAATGATGACAGGCAGGAAAAATAGCAGAATATGAATTTAAAAAAGGAAGATTACAAGCTTTATGCTAAAAGTTTTAATGAAATCTGTAAATGTTATCAATAGATGACAAAGTGGAAGAGAAGAGGGTAGTATACCTAGATCACATGAATTTCAAGAAGATAAACTTTTGTAAGATAAAAGAGCAACAAGTAGCTAAGAATACATATTTTCTTCCCAATCTCTTGGTATTTGGTAGTAGCTTCCACTTAAAGATACTTAAAAGTATCCACTTTTAAGCAGATACTTGTTAAATGTTTATTAAATTAATAAAGATCATTCCCTTCTCAATCCTAACCTCTTTTAGTCCCCCACACAGAAGCCCTCTGGATAATAGGAAGTAGATAATGATAAGTTCCTAAATTCCCATTTTCTTAAGAAAGAGAGAGCAGCCTGCCATTTAAGAAGAGCTTAAGACTTAAAAAATGAATCTGGGTCAGCCACGGTGATGTGTCCCTATTTTTTTAATGTTTATTTATTATTGAGACAGAAACAGAGCTTGAGTGGGGGAGGGGCAGAGAGAGAGGGAGACACAGAATCAGAAGCAGGCTGTAGGCTCTCAGCTGTCAGCTGTCAGCACAGAGCCCGACGTGGGGCTCAAACCCACGAACCGCGAGAGCATGACCTGAGCCAAAGTCGGACGCTTAACTGACTGAGCCACCCAGGTGCCCCAGATGTGTCCCTATTTTAATGCAGTTTTTACCAGTTAAGCATCTTTACCTTTGAAGAACCTATTTGACTGGGTGTTCTTTCCTACAGTAGAAACGATTGTACTTCCCAGTTAGGCCTTGAAATGGGACTTTCCTTCAAAGCTCCTTCCCGATAAGCACCTAGATTTCCAGGATGACCATTTCTCTCTCTCTCTCTCTCTCTCTCTCTCTCTCTCTCTCTCTCTCTCTCTCTCTCCCTCTCTCTCTCTCTTTTTAAGAGAGTACATGAACTGCGAGGAGGGGCAGAAGGAGAGAGAGAATCTCAAGCAGTATCCATGCTCAGGGGGCTCAATCCCACAACCTGAGCTGAAATCAAGAGTCACTCAACCAAATGAACCACTCAAACGCCCCCAGGGTGACTATTTCTAAAGCCAATTTCCTCTTTTTTAACTGACCCTTCAGTGAATCTTTGCAGATGATTTGGTCTTCATTTTGCAACCCTACCACCAACAAACAGTTTTAATTTTCAGTAGCTATGCTATATTGGGCTACCTAACACATCCTTTTAACCTTATATGTAAAGTTTATCTTCAGTAACTACCATTTCTCCCTTGAAATGTGGCTTAAGTAGCAGATGCAAAGATCTGTACTGTTTGCTTACTGTTTGCTTACCCTACTTTATTGAATCCTACATAACCAAGATTCAACCTACCTCTCCCATTTCTATTCATACCACTTTCCTAGTAGGTAACTAAGGCCCAGCACACTGACCTTCATTTTCTTTGACAGCCAAACTTGCTTCTAGCTCTTTTACCTAGAGTGCTCTATGACCTGATCTTCCCAGGTTTGATTCCTTTTTATCATGAGGGTCTTAGCTTAAATGTCCCTGTTCAGAGAGACTTTCCTGGCCACCTAAAGAAGCAAGTCAGACACTCTTTATAGCACCATCAGGATTAGATCTCTGCATCTCATTTATCGCTACCTGTGGTGGGCTAAATGATGACCCTTCAAAGATCTTACCATCCTCATCCCCAAACCTGTGACTATACATTACCTTACAAGGCAAAAGAGACTTTACATGTGATTAAGAATAAAATGTGATTAAATTAAGAGATAGGGAGATTACCCTGACTAAACAATTGGGCCCAATACAATCACCAGGATCCTACAAGAGAGAAGCAGGAAATTCAGGGTCAGAGATAGGAGATATTATGATGGGAGCAGAAGTTAAAGTGTTACATTTTGAAGATGGAGAAGGAGTCACAAGCCAAGAATGCCATAGATGTAGAGAAGCAAGAAAGGCTAAGGTATGGATTCTCTCCTAGATACCCCAGAGCAAACACAACCCAGACCTTGATTTCGGCCCAAGGAAATCCATTTCAGATTTCTGACTTCTACAAATACAAGACAATAAGTTTGTGTTGTTTTAAGTCACTAGGTTTGTGGTCATTTGGTATACTGGAAATAGAAAACTAATACCCTATCTGTTTTTTTCTTCTTGGTATTTTTTTTCATTTGCTATTTGTTTATCATCTGTCTTCCTTTATTAGAATGTAAACTCTATAAGGAAAAGAGCCTTGTGGTATTTTTTGTTTGTTTGTTTGTTTGTTTGCTTTTATTCCTGACCTGAGAGCAGTGTCTGGAATACAGGAAGCATTCATTAAAATTGAATTGAATGAATAATTGCTTTTTTGGTACACAAAAATTTGCATTTTGTGTACAAAATTTTTTTGTTCTTTCCCTAGATGTAAAACCTGTATGCTTTCTAACTGTAAAAGGAAAACAAATCTTGTGCAGAGATAAAAGTGCATTGGCCTTTCTAATCTCAATATCACAGTACCCATACTTAAGACTTTCCGATAGTAAGAATATGTTCCTTCTCATCCTGATTCAGCTTCCTTATAGAAAGGATGTTGTCTGCCTTGATATTTGTAATCCTTTGCCAAGGCACATGCTGTTGCTTTTTAATTTGAGTCTTCAGATCCCCATGTAATTTATTAACCAAAGAGTTGACATACTTATCTTCAAAGCTATAAAGGGTGATGGAGCTGCCTTGCCTTATCTGAAATTTATCTGGAATTGAAAAAATTTTTCACCATAGGTGATTTTCTACGGATATATCTATATGTGAAAATTTCCTGGAATACTAATTTTAAAATATGTTTCAACATTTTTAAGTTTCAGCATATATGTATAGGGACAATTTTACTTCTCTATTTAGGCTAATAGACTTATAGACTAACACACCATTTATGAACACTATTTATGGATTCAAAAAATGAATACTATTCATAAGATGGATTCATTAGACCATGTCAAAAACAACATTTCTGAGTATTCTTAACCACTGACATAATTTCCTCTAGGCCATATGTATCCAGAGCTTGGGCTGGTGGGTTACAGCGTTGAGAAGGCAGAGATGAAGTGAAGGACTCTAAGTTTAAAGGTTATCTTTTTTCAGCTAGATTTTCACTAGTTCTGTTCTCATAGATTCCTCTTATTTCTAATCAAAATTATATTGTCATCAACTCATCTCAGTCTTGCCTATGTGCAATGTTTATAACCTTCCCAATCCTGGTCAAGTAAGGATTATTGAGAAACAAAAACCTAACCTTAATTACACTCTCATTGAGATATTTAAAATGGAACATTAAAAAGGCTATTCCTACTTGGAAACTTATCAAACTTAAATATTATTAGAAATTGTATTCTGTTCCAACAGCCTAAGTATAAGCAATACCTTTGGTAGACTTTGGGCTTAACTATGAGAACCAATAACAAAGACATATTTGGGGGACATAATCATAATATTATAGCTGTATTTAAAAAAAAATGATTCTGAAACAGGGGCTCCTGGGTAGCTCTCCTACTTCTTACAGTTTAACTGAATAAAATCATAAGTAAAAAGAGATGTTTTGCACCACATTTGCTCAAAATCTATTCTAATTCATTAACTCCAATTTATCCTGGGTTAATGCCTTTCATTTCCCCCCTTAGGCCCAGGCCCTTAAGCATCCTAACCTTTTACTCTCATGATCTCTGATCCTTATCGCTTTGGTTTCATACTAGGACTTTTTCCCTCTTTCTAGCCACCAACCTTATGAACTCCGCCTGGCTCCTCCTCCTGCCTCTTCTTCTCTCTCTCTCTCCTTTTATTAAGTTAATACCAGCTACATCTCAATAAAGCAGTTACCAAAACAAACAAAACCACATACCAGTGTATAGACAATTGTTTTCTTTCTTCTCAGGATCCAAATCTCAATAATTCAGCAAGCTAAAACTATAATTGATTTGTCAGGATGATCCAAACAGATGTTCCTCTTCAAGTCTCCTCACCTATTTTCACTGAGAAATTGGCTCATTTCTTTCAAAGAATGGTCAGTTAATGACTTAAACTATCATAGTCGCTCTCTTATGAATCAGAAACTTCTTGGCATATTATTTGATAACCTTTATTTAAAAATGCTTTCAAATCACCTAGAAGGATTTTTCACTTGCAAGTGGATGTATTAATTGGTTTGGTTTAAAAAGAAAGTAAAGGGAAAAAGAGTGGAGCATGCTTATGTTTTGCTGGAATTTATTCTGGATTTTCAGATAATGTAAGGACTAAAAGTGCCTGACAGAAATCTTAAGCTTTGTTGCATACAATACAGACAAAAGAATTACTGCAGGCAGTTAACTACTTAATTACTGTTACACTTTTTAATGGATTTATTGAGATAAAATTAATCTACCATAAAACTTAACATTTTAAAATGTACCAACGTTTTTTAGTATATACAGAATTCTGCGATCATCACCACAATCAAATTTAGAACATTTTTATCACTCCAGAAAGAAACTCCAGAGGAGAGGACAAGATGGCGGAGAAGCAGGGAGCTCTGTAATCCGCGCACGCCCGTATGGATTGAACTGAGAAGGACTGAAGGGATAAAACTTGGATTTGCAAGTGGGAGAAAGAAGAAACAGACGCCAGAAAGAAGACAAC
>CM053577.1:36491117-36533350 GCA_028646485.1 Cryptoprocta ferox
ACGAGAGACTCTTGAATACTGAAACCAAACTGAGGGGGGAAGGGGAAGGGGGAAAGGTAGTGGGGGGTGATGGTCTTGGTGGAGGTCACTTGTGGGGAAGAGCACTGGGTTTTATATGGAAACCAACCTGACAATAAACTATAAAGTCTAAAAAAAAATACAAACTCCATGCCCATTAACAATCATTTCCTATTTCTTTCCAACCACCCACCCCTCCTCCAAGTCTTGGCAACCACCAATTAAGTTTCTAGCACTCTAGATTGCCTATCTAGACATTTCATGCAAATGAACATAAAATATGTGGTGGCCTTTATGCCTGGCTCTTTTAAAGGAGAATAATGTTTTCAAGGCTTATTCATGTTATAGCATGTATCATTTCTTCATTCCTTTTCTTACAATTAATAGACTTTACATTTTTATAGTAATTTTAGTTTCATAGAAAAATTGAGTGGAAAGTACAGTGAGTTTCCATATACTGGCTTTCTCACTCACCACACAGTTTTACCTATTACTAACACCTTGTATTAGTGTGGTACGTTTGTTAAAATTGACAAATCATTATTCTTTTTATTAACTAAAGTCCATAATTTACATTTTGTATTGTACATTCTGTAAGTCTTGACAGATGTATAAGGACGTATATCCACAATTACATTTTAATTCAGAAGTTTCGTTGCCCTAAAAATTCACTCTGCTATACTTGTTCATACTTCCTTTGTTCTCACAAACCTTTGCCAACCTCTGATCTTTTGGTTTCCATAGTTTTGTCTTTTTCAGCAAAATTTAAAAATATTTGGCTGAAAATATTCCATGGGGTAATGGATATTTTCCATTGGTATGATATACTGCATTTTATTAATTAATTCATCAGTTGATGTATATTTCCACTTTTTGGCTATTATGAATAATACCACTATGAATAGTCATGTACAAGTATTTGTTTGAACATATGCTTCCATTTCTCTTGACTGGAATGATGGTAACATGGCAACTCTTTAAGATTTTCAAAAACTACTAGATAATTTTTAAAAGCAAATGTGTCATTTTACATTCCCACCAAGAGTATACAAGAATCTTACTTTCTTTACATTCTTTCCAACACTGGATTTTTTTTTATTTAGCTACCTTAGCGGGTATGAAGTGATATTTCATTGTAGTTTTCATTTGCATTTCACTAGTGGCTAATAATCTTGAGCATCTTTTCATGAGCTTCTAAGTCATTGTATATCTTCTTTAGAGAAATGTCAATTTGGATCCTTTGTCCATTGTTTACTTGGGTTATTCATCTTTATGTTATTGAATTGTAAGTATTCTTTATATATTCTTGATAAAAACCTTATCAGATATATGATTTGTAAATATTTTTTCCCATTCTGTCGGTTGTCATTTCACTTTCTTGATGGTGTCCCTTGAGGCATAAATGTTTTTATTTTAATGATATCCAATTCGTCTATTTTTTTATTACTATTGGTTGTGCTTTGGTAGTTAAAAGCCCAAAGTTTGGAGTAAGACAAGTATATTTCTCAATGCCAGGAACGTAACTTATTAGCTCTGTGAATTTGGGCATTTTACTTAACTTCCATAAGCCCCAGTGTAATCTCCATCAAAATCCTGGCTATTTTTTTAGGAAATAATTTGTCAGTATAAGAGACAATCTCTATGGTTAATATGTGTGCTTAATACTTCATGTTTTTGCTATTTAAAATCAGAAGCATTTTTTCTTTTTTCATTGTTACATTGTAGAAGAACACTTTGTTGATCTACATTTGGCACTAATAAAAGACTGTAGAGATCATACTGAGAGAACAAGGTGGAAGGAGGAAAGAGCACAATAAGTGGATAAATGAAGCAAAGGCCCTCAGATATAAATACTGTCATCCTTTATTTTTTTAACCCTTTAAAGTACTGGACAATATTTTTTAGGTTAATTTATGGCAATCTCCTTCAGCATGGTAAATTGAAGATAATTACATAGTTGTAGAGGAAGTTTTACACCTTTATGGTGTCCCTGACTACTGCCTTCATATATTAAACAAAGGATAATAACCGATGTGTTTCATTTCCACTGAGGAAAAAAACAGCAAGGAAAAGTATATTTCAAGAAAAAAAACTTATTTTATATATTAAAAATAAATATTAACTATAAAATGGTTAGAAATTTTAAAAATAATATAAAAGTCTTAAAATATTCTCTAGTGAGGACTAAGATACCACAGTAAATAGAATCAGCTGCTTTTGTGGGTGGCTTAGGTATGGTGATAAGGCTCTGGCATCTTTTTCCATTGCTAAGGTTCCCCAACTCATTCATATTATAGTCAATGAACCTTCAAATGGTGGTTATATGTTTGAAGTGCAATAGTTACCCCCAATTCAGTTACCAGAGTTGTTATCACTAAATAAAAAAGAAAGCAATTAAACACACAAAAGCCTATATACATGTCATTTTATTTTCCACATTCTATAATCCATTTACTTACAAAATATTCCTCATTAGAAAGCAGGTAAGAATAATTTTTTTGATATTATATTTGTTAGGGGTCTAAAAATATTTTTAATATAGCAATTCCTCCTGTGTCTAATGTGTTTGGTTACAGTAGCCATGGAAAAAACTCAAAAAGTGTTAGATTTTACAGATTCAGCACATTTTAATTTTAGAATCAAAAAGACAGCCAAGAACTTAATTTTTAACCATAGAACTTGAAGCTAAACATAGCATTTGGAGTTAAACAGCAGAAAAATCACTTCTCTAGAGTATGACTTCATAGCATTACTGTTTTACCCAGAAGAAGATAAACAATCTGTGTTATCTGATACTAATTGAATAGATGATTATTTTGGCTGCATAATTATACAAAGTAAAAGCACAAGTTTACAGCCACTGAATCTTTGTTGAGCTGTTAGCAATTTTAGTGTATATGACTATTTAAGATTTTGGGCAAAGCCATAATATATCTTCACTGCATAATAATCAGAAGAATTAATTAGGTTAAAATTTCAAACATAAAATATTTGACCTGAAACATTTAGGTGAATGATGAATGACATTTTTTTCTCTTTAGGTGAATTATCAGAATGTTCTTATTTGTTTCTCATCTCATTAACATTAATTTCATTTCTGCTTGGCTTTCAGCATTCTTTTAAAACAATGATAACACCTTTCATTTACAGTTACTTTTTTCCAGTAAAACTATAGCATACTCAGGACTTGTGGATTATAAATAATAGAAATAGAAACTTGTAGTACACTGTCTTCCCCTTCAATCTACATTATCTCCCTGGGAAAGGCAGGCCACCTACATTTCTCAGTCTCCTGCCTCCATGTTGCAGAGGCTAACTGCCAAGCAAACGCAGCTGAAAGGACAAGGACTCCCTTCTACCCAACCCCAATTCATAGGGTGGAGATTTCACTCCAGGCATGGTAGACTAATAACAATAGCTTTCATCCAGATCACTACTGGGTAGAGGTTCCATGCCAGCAGAGGCAAGCCCAAAAAATCAGAAGCTACCACTCTTTTCCAGAAAACTGCTCTTTTTAAAGCTGGGGTGTTACTGTGAAGATATCCACCCCGATCTCCCCTACCTACCTTTCGGTGGTGCAGAAATTTTGCCTAGAGAGATAGGCAATCCATAAGACTGTATCCTTGTGATAAGCAATTATAAATAAGCTGACAACTTCATGAAAAGAAGGTAAACTATGATCCAGATACTTTACTCAAACTGACATATCATATTCAAACTGTCAAAAATGAAAAAAAGAAACAGAATATTTTGAAAATGGCAAGAGAGAAGCATTATATCATATAAAAGGGATCCTCAATGAAATTATCAACCTATTTCTCATCAAAAACCTTAGATAAGCAGGCAATGGGTTGATATATTCAAAGAGTTGAAAGAAAATCAACTCAGAATAAAAACTGTCCTTACAAATAAGGGAGAAATTAAGACATTCTCAGATCAACAAAAGCTGAGGGAGTCTGCTACCACTGCACTTGCCCCACAGAAAAGGTTAAAGAAACAACACTACATTAAAATTAAAGGGAAGTAGTCAATTACTCAAAGCTATATAAAGAAATAAAATTTTTCAATTAGGATAAATACATGGTCAATTATAAAAGCTAATATTATTGTTATTTTATTTTATAACTCTTTTACTTTTCTACACAATTTAAAAGGTAAATTCACTAAAAAATATATAAATCTATGTTTTGGGGCCCACAAATATAACCTGTGACATCAACAATCAAAAGGGAAAACATGGACTTGTATAGAAACACAGTTTTTATATGCCCTTGAAGGTAAGCTGGTATAAACTCAAATTACAGTGTTATAACTTTAGGATGTTACATGTTAGGATACATGTAATCTTCATGATAACCACAAAGAAAATATTTGTAGAATATACACAATAAAGGAAATAAGGGAATAAAAATATTTCAGCACACACAAAAATCAACTAAAAACAAAAGAAATAAGTAACAGAGGAAATGACAGACAAAAAAAGCTACACGGCATATAGAAAACAAATAGCAAAATGGCTGAAGTCCCTTCTTATTAGAACTGAGAGGGCTATACTAATATCAGACAAATTAGACTTTTTAAAAAAGTTAAGTAACAAAACAAACTATATATACTAACCTTTTTCTAAAAGCTTTAATACAACAAGATATAACATAACTAACAGAACTCAAAATATATGAAGCAAAATTGACAGAATTAAAGGTAGAAATACTTCTACAATAATAGTTGAATACTTTAATACTCCACTTTCAATAATGGATAGATCAACTAGACAGAAAATAAGTTAAGGAAATAGAGGGCTTGAAAACCACAAGAAGCCACCTAGACCAAACATACATATACAGAACACCCCATCCAATAACCACAGAATACACATACTTCTCAAGTGTACATGCGTATATTCTCCTGGATAGACTATATGTGAAGCAAAACAAACAAGTCTCAATAGATTTTAAAAGGTAAATATTATACAAAGTATTTTCTCTGCGCAAAAAGGGATAAAGTTAGAAATTAATAACAGAAGGAAAACTGAAAAAGCCACAAAAATTAAAGAATACACACTTAAACAACTGGTCAAAGAAGAAATCACAAGGGAAATTCAAAAATACTTAGAGATGAATAAAAAACAAAAACATTTTATAATAAAACTTATGAGATATAGTAAAAGCAGTGCTCAGAGTAAAATTCCTAGCTGTAAATGCCTATGTTAGAAAATAAGGAAGATGTCAAATTAGCAACATAACTTTACAATTTAAGGAACTAGGGGTAAAAAAAGAGCAAACTGAGTCCAAAGATAGCATGAAAGGAAATAGAGTAGAAAAACAATACAGAAAAATAATTAAAAAGTTGGTTCTTAAAAAAGATTAACAAAACTGATAAACCTTTAACTAGATAGACTAAAAAAAAAGAAGATTCAAATTACAAAAATCAGAATAAAATTCAGGACATTGTTATGAATTCTACAAACATATAAAGGTTATAAGAGAATACTATGAATAACTAAAAAAAAAAAAAAAAAGGATAACCCAGATGAAATGAGGAAATTCCTACACACACAAAACCTGCCAAGACTAAATCACAAAAAATTAGAAAACATAAATGGACCTATAACTAGTAAGAAGGTTGAATCAGAAATCAAATTTTTCTACAAATCCAAACCCTGGACCTGGTGGCTTCACTGGTGAATTCTACCTAACATTTAAGGAAGTACTAACACCAATCATCCTCAACCTTTTTCAAAATAGTAAAGAGGGAATACTTTCTAACTCAATCTATGAGATCAACATTACCCTGGTACCAAAATCAGACAAAGACACCACAAGAAAACTACAGATAAAGATCCCCAAAATCCTCAACAACATATTAGCAAACCAAATTTAGCAACATATTAAAAGCATTATTCACTAGGGTCACCTGGGTGGCTCAATTGGTTAAACATCCCACTCTTGATTTTGGCTCAGGTCATGATCTCATTGTTTGTAGGATCAAGCCCTACATCAGGCTATGCACTCACAGCACAAATGACAGAAAAAGAAGAGAAAAAAAAAGAAAGAGACTATCTTAATTGATGATGAAAAAGCATGTGATACAATTCAACAACTTTCCATGACAAAACATTCAACAAACTAGGAAGAAGGAAAATACCTCAACATAATAAAAGCCATAAGTGAAAAACTCACGGTGAACATCATACTCAGTGGTGAAAGATAAGAAATAAGACAAGGATGGAAAAAAAAAAAAAAGACAAGATGCCTGCACCTGCTTTTGCTACTTCTATTCAACATAGTACTAGACGTTCTAGCCAAAGAAATTAGGAAAGAAATAGAATTAAAAGGCATACAAATTGAAAAAGAAGAAATGAAATTATCTTTACAGATATGATCTTACATCTAAAACTTGCTAAAGTCCCACCCCAGACCCATTAGAACTAATAAAGGAATTTAGAAAACAATAGCAGGATACAAAGCCACACACAATAATCAGTTATAATTCTATACACTATTTATGAATAATCTGAAAAAGAAATTACAAAAACAATCCTATTTATAATTGCATCAAAAGGAATAAAATACAATTGAACTTGACATGAGAGGTAAAACTTGTGCACTGAAAACTGCAAAGCACTGTGGAAGGAAATTAAAGAAAACAAATAAATGAAAACGCATCTCATGTTCATGGATTAAAAGATTTAACATTGTTAAGATGTCAATACTACCCAAAGCAATCTACAGATTCAGTGCAATATCTATCAAAATCCCAATGATGTTTTTTGCAGGAATAGAAAAACCCATCCTAAAATTCATATAGAATCTCAAGTGGCCCCAAATAGCCAAAACAATATTGAAAAAGAACAAAGCTGGAAAACTCACACTAATTCAAAACTTAACACAAAGATGCAGTAAATAAAACAGTGTGGCACCAGCCTAAAGACAGACATACAGACTAATAAAGTAGAATAGAGACCAGGAATAAACTTTCTTATATATGGTCAAATGATTTTTTTTTATGTTTAATATTTTCACTAGTATTTTTCTTCATTCAATTCCAGTCTAGTTAACATACAGTGTTATATTAGTTTCAAGTGTACAGTATAGAGATTTAACAATTTTGTACATTACTCAGTGCCTTATAAGTATACTCTTAATCCCCTTCACCTATTTCACCATCCCTCCACCCACCTCCTCTCTGATAATCATCAGCTTGTTCTCTATGGTTAAGAATCTGTTCTTTGGTGTGCCTTACTAACTTACTTAGTGTTATACCCTCTAGATCCACCCATGTTGCAAATGGCAAGATTTCATTCTCTTTTATGGGCTGAGTAATATTCCATTATATATATATGTAAAATCACTTCATCTTCCTTATCAGTTCTTCTATCAATGAACCTTTGGGTTGCTTCCAAAATTTGGCTATTGTAAATAATGCTGCAATAAACATAGGGGTGCATATAACTTTTAGAATTAGTTACATATTCACAAATACATAGTAGTCGAATTACTGGATCATATGGTGATTTTATTTTTATTTCTTTTTAGGAACCTTCATGCTGTTTTTCCACAGTGGCTGCACCAGTTTGCATTCCCACCAACAGCACACAAGTGCTCTTTTTGCTCCATATCCTCACCAACACTTGTTTTTTGTGTTTTTGATTTTAGGCATTCTGACAGATGTGAGATATTTCATTGTGCTTTTTTTAAATTTACATTTCCCTAATGATTAGTGATGTTGAGCATCTTTTTACATATCTGTTAGCTATCTGGATGTCTTCTTTGGAGAAATGTCTGTTCATGTTTTCTGCCCATTTTTAATTGGATTATATGGATTTATTTATTTATTTAATTTATTTTTTGAGTTGTGTTCTTTATATATTTTGGATACTAACCTTTTATTGGATATGTCATTTCCAAATAACTTCTCCCATATAGTTGGTTGTCTTTTAGTTTTGTTGTTTCCTTTGCGATGAAGAAGGTTTTTATTTTGATGTAGTCCTGATAGTTTATTTTTGTTTTGATTTCCCTTGCCTCAGAAGACACCTAGAAACATGTTTCCATGGACAGTGGCATGGTTTTTATGGTTTAGATCTCACATTTAGGTCTTTAATCCATTTCAAGTTTATTTTTGTATATAGTGTAAAGAAGTGGTCCAGTTTCATTCTTTTGCATGTACCTGTCTAGTTTTCCCAATACCATTTGTTGAAGAAATTGCCTTTTTCATCTTTTTCCTATTGCATATTCCTGCCTCCTTTGTCATAGATTGACCATATTATTGTGGGTTCATTTCCGGATTCTCTATTCTGTTCCATACATCTATTTACTCATTTTGGGACCAGTACCATACTGTTTTGATTACTATACTTTGCAGTATATCTTGAAATCTGGAATTGTGATATCTCCAGTTTAGTTCTTTCTCAAGATTACTTTTGTTATTAGGTGTCTTTTATGGTTCCACACAGATTTTAGGATTATTTTTCTAATTCTGTGAAAAATGCTTTTGGTATTTTGATAGGGATTGCATTAAATCTGTTGATTGCTTTGGTTAGTATGAACATGTTAACAATATTTATTCTCCCAATCCATGAAAATGGAATACATTTCTATTTGTTTGTGTCATCTTCAATTTCTTTCATCAGTGTTTTATAGTTTTCAGATTACAGATCTTTCACTTCTGTGGTTAAGTTTATTCCTAGGCATTTTATTCTTTTTTGGTACAACTGTAAATGGGGCTGTTTTCATTATTTTGCTTTCTGCTACTTGTTAGTGTATAGAAATGCAATAGATTTCTGTATATTGATTTTGTACCCTGCAATATTACCTAATTCATTATAAATTCTAGTAGTTTTTTGGTGCTGTCTTTAGGGTTTTCTATATGTAGTATCATGTCACCTGCAAATAGTGACAATTTTACTTGTTCCAAACTTATTAGATGGTTTTATTTCTCTTTCTTGTCTGATTGCTATGGCTTGGACTTCCAGTCCTCTGCTTATGTTAATAAAAATGATGAGAGTGGACATCCTTGATCTTATGAGAAAAGTTCTCAGTTTCTCAAAATTGAGTATGATGTAGCTGTGGGTTTTTCATCTATGGTCTTTATTATGTTGAGGTATGCTCCCTCTAAATCTAAAGTTTGTTGAGGGTTCTTATCATAAATGATGTTACACTTTGCCAAATGCTTTTTCTGCATCTATTGGGGTGATCATACGGCTTTTATCACTGTCTTATTGATGTGATGTATCATGTTGATTTGTGAATCTTGAGCCACACTTGCATCCCATGAATAAATTCCACTTGATTGTGGCGAATGATTTTTTAAAAATATTTTTGGATTCGATTTGTTAATATTTTCTTGAGGACATTAGCATCTATGTTTATCAGAGATATGGCCTGTAGTAATTTTTTATTTTGTCTTTATCTGGTTTTGGTATTAGGGTAATAATACTGGCCTCATAAAATAAATTTGGAAGCATTCCTTCCTCTTCTATTTTTTTTTAATAGTTTGAGAATAATAGGTACTAACTCTTCTTAAACTGTTTGGTAAAATTCACCTGTCGTCAGGTCCTGGACTTTTGTTGTTTGGAGTTTTTTGATTATGGGTTCAATTATATTGTTGGTAAGTGATCTGTTCAAAATTTCTATCTCTTCCTGTTGCAGTTTTTTGAGAGGTTATATATTTCTAGGAATTTATCCATTTCTTCTAGGTTGTCCAATTTGTTGGCATAGTTTTTCATAACATTCTTTTATAATCCTTTGTATTTCTGTGGTGTCAATTGTTATTTATTTATGCCCTTTCATTTTAGATTTTATTTGAGTTCTCCTTTTCTCTCTCCCCACCTGTCTTTTGACGAGTTTGTCTAAAGGTTTATCAATTTTGTTGATCTTTACAAAAAAACAGCTTCTGAGGTGCCTGTGTGGTTCAGTTGGTTAAGTGTCCGACTCTTGGTTTCAGCTCAGGTCATGATCTCATGGTTTGTGATTTTGGGCCCCATGTTGGGCTCTGCACTGACAGTGCGGAGCCTACTTGGGATTCTCTCTCTCTCCCCATCTCTCTGCCCCTCCGACTCTCTCTTTCCCTCTCTCTCTCTCTCTCAAAATAAATAAATGAACGTGTAAAAAAAAAAAAAACACCTCCTGATTTCATTGATCTGTTCTATTGCGGGATTTCTCCTGTTGTTGTTGTTTAGTTTCTATTTCATTTCTTTCCGCTCTAATTGTTATTCCTTCCATTACTGGTTTGGGGTTTTTGTTTGTTTTTCTTTTTCTAGCTTCTGTAGGTGTAAGTTTAGGTTGTTTATTTGAGAATTTTCTTGCTTCTTGAGGCAGGACTGTATTACTGCAAAGTTCCCTCTTAGAACAGCTTTTGTTGCATACCAAAGATTTTGGACTATTGTGTTTTCATTTTCGTTTGTTTCCATGTATTTTTTAAAATTTCTTCTTTGATTTCTTGGTTGACCCATTCATTCATTGCTTAATAGCATGTTATTTAACTTCAATATATTTGTGTTTTTTCCAGATTTTTTTCTTATGGTTGATTTCTAGTTTTATAGCATTGTGGTTGAAATAGATGTATGGTGTGACTTCCATCTTTTTAAATTCACTCATACTTGTTTTACAGAATAGCATACTATCTATTCTGGAGAATGTGCCATGTGCACTTGAAAAGAATGTATATTCTGCTGTTTTAGGATGGAATGTTCTGAATATATCTGTTAGATTCATCTGGTCCAATGTGTCATTCAAAGCCACCGTTTCCTTGTTGATTTTCTGTTTGGATGCTCTATTGATGTAAGTGGAGACTTAAATTCCCCTACTATTATTGTATTACTATCAATTACTTCTTTAATGTTTGTTATTAGCTGCTTTACCTATTTAGGTGTTCCATGTTGGGTTCATAAATATTAATAATTGTTGAATTGTCTTGTTGATTTATTCTTCTTTGTCTGTTAGTCTTTGCTTTAAAGTCTATTTTGCCCAATATAAGTATTGCTCCTCCAGCTTTCTTTCCACGGCCATTTGCGTGATAAATGCTTTTCCATTCCTTCACTTTCAATCTGTATGTGTCTTTAGGTGTGAAATGAGTTTCTTGTAGGCAACATACGGATGGCTCTTGCATTTCTATCCATTATATCACCTCACCTCTTTTGAATGGAGCATTTAGTTCATTTACATTCAAAGTCATTATTGATAGGTATGTAGTTATTGTCTTCTTTTTATTTATTTTATGGTTTTTTTCATAGTTCTCCATTTCCTTCTTTTCTTGCTCTCTTCTCTCATGGTTTGCTGGCTTTCTTTACTGATATACTTGGATTCTTTTCCTTTATTTTTTGCATATTTATTACTGGTTTTTGATTTGTGTTTACTATTAGGTTTATGTATAACATCTGTGCATATACTAATCTATACTAAATTGATGGTCATTTAAGTTTGAACTCATTCTTTTCTCCTCTTCCCCAACCCCCACGTTTTAGGTATATGGTGTCATAATTTACATCCTCTTATTTTGTAAATACCTTGACTGATCTTTATAGATATACTTCATTTTACTGTTTTCGTGCTTCCAACTTTTCTTACTCCTACTTATAGTCCTTCCTTTCCACTGAAAGACTCTACTTTAACATATCTAGTAGAGCTGGTTTAGTGGTCATGAATTCCTTTACCTTTTGTGTTTCTGGGCTATTCTTTATCTCTCCTTCTATTCTGAATGATAGCCTTGCTGAATAGAGTATTCCTGGTGGCAGGTTTTTTTTTTTTCCTTCAGCATTTTGAATATATCACATGACTCCTGGCATGAAAAATTTCTGCTGAAAAATCAGCTGATAGTCTTATGGGGTTTCCTTTGTATGTAACTGCTTTATTTTCTCTTGATGCTTTAAAAATTCTCTTTATCACTACTTTTTGCCATTTTAATTACCATGTGTCTTGGTATAGACCCCCTTGTTGGGGGCTCTCTGTGCCTGATGGATCTGGATAACCATTTCATCCCCCAGATTCAGGATGTTTTCATATAGTATTTCTTCAAATAAAATTTTTGCCCCCCCCCTTTCTCTTTTTTCCTTTTGGGATCCCTAGAATGTGAATGTTATAACTCTTTATGATGTCACTGAGTTCCCTATGTTCATTACTTATTTTTCCTATTCAGCTTGATTGCTTTCCATTACTCTGTCCTCTAGGTCAATAAGCCATTCTTCTTCCTCTAGTCTACTATTTATTACCTCTAGTGTATTTTTAATACACTAGTTATTGAGATGTTCATGTCTGATTGATTCTTTTTTATGTTTTCTCTCTGCTAAGTGTCTCACTGATTGAGGTCCTGCACTCTTTTCTCAAGTTGAGTGAGTATCTTTATGACCATTACTTTAAATTCTCTAAGAGGCAAATTACTTATTTTAGTTTCATTTAGCTCTTTTCTATGAGTTTGTCCTGTTCTTTCATTTGGGAAAGACTCCTCTCTCTCATTTTGTCTAACTTTCTGTGTCTGTTACTATGTTTCTGTTTCTTTCTTAGGAAAGTCGGGTCTCTTGCTCTTGAAAGTAGTGGCCCCATGAAGAAGAGATCCTGTAGTTCCCTGAAGTGCAATGTCCCCTGTTCACCAGAAACTAACACTTCAAGGGTGTCTCCTATGTGTGTGCTATGCACCCTACTGTTTTGGCTGAAGCACTTGTGCCTTTAGTCCAGCTGTCTGCAATGGTTCTCTTTGCCTCTTTTGTCCCTGTGTTGTTAATGGGACCAGTCTGGGGTCACCTTGGCCTTGAGTTGAGATCAGGCATTTGCCAGAGATGCAGTAGCACTGAACTACATGGCACATTATCTGTGTTGCCCCCTGAAAAGTTTTTAGTGATGGGTGGGGGCTGCTGTCAGACAAGATGACTGCCCCCAGCCCACTGATGGGGCCACAGTTGGTCTGCTGTGTGTGGTTATTTTCCCTTCTTTCTGGGTCAGGAGTCACTTTGGAGTGGTGCTGGCCTGTTAGGTGCTGGCACATTGTCAGGCTTGTGGCACTTTGGGTACTTTCTAGTCATGGGAGTATTAGACGCAGCAGGTCTCTAGGGAACATGGAAGTAGGATGTGCAGTGCCAGCAAGGTCTGAGCTGCTCCTCTGTGTGAGGGGGCCTGAGCTGCCTGGTAAAACTGTCAAAGTGGCTGGGTTGGCGGGGGTGGATCTGCAGAAGCACATGAGGGCAGATCATGCACCTAGCAAGCTAGGTGGAGAGTGTTCAAGCCATGCTGGTTCTCACAGGTGTCTGTGTATGTAGGCTGGGAGGTGGGGGATGGAAATATCTCCTGCCAGCTCTTTTGCTCTTGGAGAAGCCTCCCAAGACTTTCTGTCCCTCCAGCACAAGCTCTGAGATTAGTAAATAAATCTCTTTCCTATATACTCCAGGCATTTTTCAAATTGCTGAGTCTATGCTGTATCTTCGCAGGGCTGTTGTTGTGCCATCTCTTTAAGGGCTGCCTCGGGTGCCCGGTGTGGGGGTCTGGCCCTCTCCCCTCTTCAACACCTGCCAGGTAGCTCCCACTTATGGACAATCTTGTGGGTTCATCTGGCTCCCAGCTGCAGCTCTGCCCTACCTACCCTCGCCAGCATGGCTTCTTCTCTACATTTGCCTGTGGAGAATCTGCTCTGCCAGTCTTCAGGTGATTTTCTGGGTTATTTAACTGATGTGGATGTTATCTAGTTGTATCCATGGGACAGGGGAGCTTGGGATCCTCCTACTCTGTTATCTTCTCCTGATCAAATGATTTATTACAATGGTGCAAAGAGCATTCATTGAAGAAGGGACAGTCTTTGCAACAAATGGTGCTTGGAAAACTGGATATCTACATATAAAAGAATGAAGTTGAACCCTTAGCTAACACTATCTACAAAAATTAATTTAAAATGGATCAAGAACCTAAATGTAAGACCTAAACTATAAAACTCTTAGAAGATAACATAGGGTACAGAGTTTCAGTTTTACAAGATAAAATAGTTATGAAGACGGATGGTGGTGATGGTTGTAGATCATTATGAATGTGTTTAATACCACTTAACTATACACTTAAAAGGTGTTAAGATGGCAACTTTTATGTTATGTTTATTCTACAATAAAGACAAATTGAAAAGAATAATAAAATAAGTGCTTAAATTTTTTTGAAGAACAGCTAGCTGGGTTTGAGTATGTTGGATGTGGCTGGGTTTCAGAGAGCAAAGAAATGTACTCTCCTCTCAGTGGACTTAACTGGAGAGAGCAGTGGTGGACAAGAGTATCCCTAAAAGTGGTTTTGTGCCTGGTTTCCTAAATGAAGCCTAAGGAGGTAGAAACCTCATGGAAAAGTCTCCCATTAAAAAAGGGGGGGGGGGCAGGAGAGGGGGAAGGAACTATGGTTTCAGTAACATTTTAAAACATAAACAGCCCCACCTGCAAGTGCGGATAGCAATTGTCTCCCATCCCACACCATATCATGGCAGCAGTAGAGATACCTGGAAATTATCCTGTGTTGGAAGGGAGATGGAGTCAGTCTTGGCATCCATCATTAGGGAGTGATAGGTAAAATGTAGCAAATGTACATACAAAGAAACAGATCATATACTAAGCAGCAACAAAGATGGATCTTAAAACAGGAGGGCTTAGAGAAAAATTAGGAAACATTGAGATCTACAATCTTACCATTCATATTCTATTTATCCTCTCCCTCCATAAGTATCTACAGAAACTCTTGGAATGCTTGTTCTTTCATCTATTCATTCAAAAATTACTTAAGTCCCTACTGTGAACAGCCCTTGGGCTATGTGCAGACAATTAAATGTTGAACAAGACATATTTTATACCCTCAAGAAGCTTAAAATCTAGTAGGAAGGACAGAAAAGTATATAGACAATCACAATTAAATTGAGTAATTATTAGCATTTATTCATTCTCCTTCCTATCCTTTTCATCTTCTCTCTCGGTGATATGTCAGTTTAGTAACCGATACAAAGAAAAGACACACTTGGGAGGAACCATATTAGTGCCCAAGAACCCAAATGACGATAATGGGCTCTAAGTATGTCAACCAAGTGAGCAATGTCTTATACATTATCTCTTAGACAGCTGAAACTCATTAACTTTCTTGGGCAATCCCATGAAATACGTCCTCCACCCAAACATGAACAACAGTAGGTCCTGACCTTAGTCAGAAAGCAGACAACCAAATGCCCTGTGTGCTATCCATCTGTTGTATTCACTAGGACAACAAGAACCACTTCAAAAAAACAATATGTGGCATTTGATAAAATAGAAGGTGCTGGAGGGAAGAGGCGATCAGTTCATGGAAATTAGATCCAGCTGTGAGCCATTCAGGCCAGGGCTATCTGTAAATCGGTTTTTTTCCTGCCCTGTACATTATAGCAATCTACTACAGATCACGAGAGCACAGCCAAAAGCCATATGTTTGGCATCATGTGAACAGCATCTGGTATTTTTTAAGATACAACTAAAAATGTTGAAAATACAATAAAACAACTGTCATTCACTTAATGATTATGCTTATATCTTAGCTCATGGATGGTTTTACGACAAATAAACAGTTGTATGAAGTCTCTGTTTAGTCACCTTCCTTTATACATTTCTTTCCTTGGTGAATTACATTTTTGTCTCTTCTTTTGGCTTGGTCCAAGTGTAATTTGTATACATGCATGTGTGCTACTGTAGATGGTGAAGCATTGCTGTATAAGCAGGATGAAACTGTCTTTTAAGGTGGATTCAACCAAGTAGTCTACAAAGTCATAAATATTATTTACACTCAGTTCTGTTTACTAAAAGTCCAGAGGGGACTGGCTAACATGTTTCATAATGTCTAGAACTCAGGCTTACATTGGAGTAGTGAGAGAAAAACACATGTGGTTGGCACTTGGGCAAGTGGACATGGGAAGTTTTGCTGGCCCTACTGAATTATATATGAACTATCATTCCAGATCAAATCTACCATCTAGGCATTTCAACAAGTATACCTATGAATAACTGATAGCCCCCAAAGCAGTTAATGTAAACCTCAAGAATAGTTGGAAATCTCTTAATTACTGGTTTAGGAAGACTCTTAACCCCTTGCTAAAACAAATTAATGATGCCGACTAATTCACATTATCTTTGCAGCTGTCCGTAAAATAGTGCTGCTAGTCTTAAAATTCTCGGATAGAGACATGTTTACTTTTTAGATGCTGATTTAGAGAAGGATAAGTATACTAATTGTCTTGAAAGCACTTAATATATTATTTCATATGATGAAGATAGAATAGTTATAATAGGTTCTTTAGTTAGAAAACCAAGGTTAAAAAATAAATAGCAACTCTCCTTTGTAGAAATTGCATATATTTTCCAAAATTGAGGCTACACTGGATATAAAACACCAAATTTGTATTTATTTGATTCTTCCAACTACTTTTCATACTTCAGAGTTCACTTTTTTCACTGTGATTTACTTGGGAGAGTAGCCACGATGTGGCCTGGTCTGGGATACATAGATTTCATGTCTAAAAAAAGATTCATACAATTCACTAGGAGTTAGTACCAATAAAGAGAGAGAGAGAGCGAGAGAGAGGGAGAGAGAAGAACAGAAAAAAATTAGGATTGGTTCTCAATGCAAAGTAGAAAGACTTAGAATTTATTTGTAAAGAAGAAAAAATCAGAAAATTATTTTCATAGTTTAATGATCTAATTCATAAGTAAAATTAAGGATTGATAGTCTGGATTTACTCTTTCACTGGATACTAAATTCTTTAACTCAGTTTATTTCTAAATAAATCATTTAGTCATTTAAAAAGATGTAATTTAGCTGTAGTAAATTATAAATAATCTTTATAAAAATAATGATTATATTTAATGGTATTACTAAATAGACTAAATTCCAAAAGGCCTGTTCCATTCAAGTGGAGAATGCCATTTTTAATCTTGTTGCTTCCCACTTTTGTGCTCCATTTTATTTATACATAGCCATAACACTTATCGAGATGAACTATAATTATTTCTAGACTATGAATTCTGTTAGTTATCAAGGCCATGTTTTATTCATCTTCGTACCCCTAGTATCTACCTGGAAGAAGCTAAGTGGGGAGGAAAAAGGGGTGTTGAAAGAATAAATTATCTTAAAACAAAAGGAAAAGCCAATTTGGAGACTTTTCTCTAATGTAAACTATCCAATTGATTTAAAAATTTAAACACTAACCTGATTAAAAGTCTTGCCTATCTGTGAAGCATCATCCCATTAAAATATCAGAAGCACAGTGTACAGGAATGTGCATACACTGACACAGTATACAGTATACAGGAATGGATCCAAAGAAAAGTGGAAATTGACTAATGGAACTGATGACCATTACGTTCTGAGGACAGAGTCTTATATGGTCAGATAATACAGGGCCTATGCTGCTTTAACTCAAATATCCTCTGCTAGTCTGAGGAGAAGATGAGGCATTGCAGTAGACTGCCAACACTGACATCATTCACTTCATGGGAATTTTCTCCTTCCCTTGATATATACTGGATATTTGTTTTATAACTGGAAAACAGTGAAACAATCTGACTGAAGCAGATATCACAAGAAAGAAAATCTTTGTTTTCCTTTTCTTTTCAATATTTTAAAATGTTTTATTTTTTTGGGGGGAGGAGACAGTGCAAGCAGGGGAGGGGTAGAGAGAGAGGGAGACACAGAATCTGAAGCAGGCTCCAGGCTCATGAGCTGTCAGCATAGAGCCTGACATGGGGCTCAAACTCACAAACCGTGAGATCATGACCGGACCGATTGAGCCACCCAGGCACCCCAGAAATTCTTTGTTTTCTATCCAACCATGCAAACTAGATTTGAGTGAGCTCTTATTAATAAAGGGTGTAAGACCAACAAAATTAATTGAACTTAATGTAGATCCTGTGTAGTTAAAAAAAAATTGTACAGAATGGTTTAAAATGATAAATTACTCCTTCTCATACTGAATCTCACTCCCCAGGTACAATCACTTTTACATTTAATAAAGCCCTGTATTTTGAAGAAATGCATTTATAAGGCTATTTCTTGATTTATGGCTTTTAGGAATTATCAATTGAATTTTGGTTATATGAAAGCTTAGCTTATTCACAAAACTATCGTTCCTCCTCATTCCCAGTATGGGAAGTGGGTGGGATGGTCATTGGGGGTTAAGAAGGATGGGGTAGGAGGTGTCATGATTGGAATATGAAGGAGATGGTAGCAAATGCAACATTTTGAGGTGATGCCAAATTAAAAATTTGGCCAACAACCCAAAGATATCATCAATACAAAGGGCAAATCAGAGGAAAAAGATCTTGGGGCCAAATCAACAGAATAGAGTAAGTCAAGAGAAAAAATTAGATGTAATGGAGGGGGAAGGGCAGAGAAGGATGCAGTTTCTGCACCCACTACAACCTCCGGGCAACTCTTACAGAGCTCGTGCCACACAAGAAAGCTGCAGAGGTAGTCTCCTGAAGGATGGCCATCAGAACTGGCATTTAAAAAACCAGCTAAAAAACTAGAGTAAGCCCCTGAAAGATATTTGCTTAAATCATTTCAATTTTGCAATAATCTGTAAAAAATAAAATGTTGAAACATTGTGAAGTCCATACCAATTAACAAGCCATCCCGATGAACCCTAACATTTGAATGCCCAGGGGCAAGAATGCAAATGGAGACCAACATACTATATTCTATATATTCACAAGTTATAAATCAAGGCAACTTTTAAATAAAATATATTCGGGGCACCTGGGTGGCTCAGTCAGTTAAGAGTCCGACTTTGGCTCAGGTCATGATCTTGCAGTTTGTGAGTTTGAGCCCGGCATCGGGTTGTGTGCTGACAACTCAGAGCCTGGAGCCTGCTTCGGATTCTGTGTCTTCCTCTCTGCTCCTCGCCCCTCTCATGCTCTGTTTCTCTCTCAAAAATTTAAAAAAAAAATTAAAATATATCGTATCTTCCTACTTTGACAAATATAACTTTGTAACAGAAAGATAAAGGGATAGTTATGATTTTTATATATGATTCAAACTCAGCAAAATAACAGAATTAAATTTAATAAGTATTATGTTGTGTCATTGATCTGTAAGTGTACTAATAAAACTATATAATTCATAAACCATTTTTTTAAATCATTTTTTAACCTTCATTTCAGCAAAATACTACATTACTCTATTCGAGACTTTTAGTCTGTATAATTTTAAAGGTCATCACTTAAAAATTAAAAATAAGGGGCACCTGGGTGGCTCAGTCATTTAAGCATCTGAGTTCGGCTCAGGGAGTTTAAGCCCCGCATTGGGCTTTGCAACTCCAGCACAGAGAGTCTGCTTCGGATCCTCTTTTTCTGCCTCTATCTCACTCTCTCAAACATAAACAAACATTTTTAAAAAATAAAATAAATTTTAAAAATTTTTTAAAGAATTAAAAATAAAACATGATCATAAATGTGTACAAAATATGAATATTTTAATAAAAATGTTAAGGTAATTTTAAAAATCAATATATTAAAATTTTTGTACATGCATATCTTCAAAAAATATTCTTCTAAAGTATTCAACATCTAATGAATGTTAAGGGCAAGGTACAAATTATATTTCATATCAAAATTTTAAATGTATTTAAATTATGCTGAAATTTTATTTTTGGAAATTGTAATTAAATGTATTAAATATTTTAATAAGAATGAAACTACTAGCAACTCTAACACTCAGCATCAATCTAATTATACCTGATATCATGCTTTAGGCATATCACTGTATACCTACATGTATAAAAATTTAAGTGAAATATAAATTTTAAATATTGCATTACACACTTCTGTTGCCTCATGCAAGTGTCGTAAATACCATGCTAATTTGTGAGTACCCCAGGATCCAACTGGAACACAAAAACAGCAAAAAGAAAATGTGTGTGTGTGTACACACACACATACACACACACGTTATTTACTACTGGTAAATATATATGTTATGTACTACTGGCTAACAAGAATTGATTTCATTCATGCTTTCTAAGAAAAGATTTAACAAGTTAATTTATCTAAGTGCTTTTCCCACTTGAATATGGGATAGCTGTGTTAGCTAACTCTACAGTGATAATCATAGAAGTTCATCAAATCAATACATTATATACCTTATGTGTTATATGTCAGTTATATCTCAATAAAGCTGGGAAAAAACCTTTCCCACACAAATGAAGCCAGATCCATCTCCAAAGAACAGCAGTGCAATCCACAAACTCACCACATTTAGATACAGTCACCTTTTGTTTCAGGAATACGGGGGCGGGGTGGAGGGTATTGGAAAAGCTTTTCCCTGGGGCCTGAAAGATAGTCTGGACAGTGGATGTTCAGGATGTTTAAAGTTCGTGAGGTTTCAGGTACAGGATGTTTAAGCTCTATCAGGACCGGACACTGGATCATGAGTAACAGTGGTGCTCACATGTACTTTAACAAATTGTATGTGCGTGTTTGGGACATCTAGTCATCAACCAGATCTCTAAAGAAGTGTGAGGCCCCTAAGAGTGGTGCTGCCAGCAATAGAAGTAACTCAAATGCTACTAAAAGGGCCTAAGAGAACATATAGAGAATTAATATCAAGATCTACTAACAGTGACTCTGAAAGGTTTCCATGTTATTGTTATCATTATGTCAGAACAAACTAAAAAAAAGCAAAATTTAGGAAATTAATAAACCCAACAAATCCTACACTTCAAATTTATGATGCAGGTATCATGTCTGTGGAGGCCATTACTGTATATATACCTGAATACTAAGTGCACCATACTTGGTGCATAACAGGAGCTTAATAAATATTTATTAACAAAATATTTTGTACCTAACTATGCATTATGGGATCAGGTAGATTTAAGACAGTGGGTGCCTGCTGCTCATGTCCCCAAGGAGACACCTGAGACCAGATTCACAGGCCAGAGTAGAATTTACCAACTTTTTTTTATCAGTTCTTTCCATGACCTTTGTGACAGCCCAACCTAAAGCAACCTGCTGCTGTAACCGGCACTAGAGACAACTGCAGGGCCATTGCTCATCACCAAGATCATAGATATGTTTCAGGATTTAAAAAGTACCAGATCTGAGGTCTCATTACTTTGAATTCAATACACAATTTGAGGACAGCTGATGAATCTGGAAGGATGAATTTCAGTACTAGGACAGCCTTATTCCAGCTTCAGCTTAAACTTTGGCTCCTTCTCTGCCTCTGTTCCCAAGCTTAAATCAACTGCCAGTCTCTGTTCCAAACTGGAGTGGTGCCTTAGCCTTTCCCCGATGAGTCACTTCACCCGTGACTTTAGGGGTTTGGTGGCATAACCCATGAACTCAATCTTAAGGGTGGGTCATTTGGAATGGGTAATAAAACTAGGTTTAGTTCATCAGCTGCCAAGCTTTGACTAAAATATTTAAATACATCCATCCAAGCTTTGGACAATTTATAGAGACTTTATAAAAAGTGAAAAAATTTTAAAGTTACAATAAAATGAAACACATTTTTGAAAAATGTCTACTTTTGTAACTGTCAACGATTACAGTCTTTACAGAATTATACTTTAATTCTTTTGATTTTTCTTTCTCCAAAATAATCACACTTAACCAGATTCCCAACCTAGGTAATTACATGAATATGCCGACTCAATGACAGCATGGAGTTTTTACCAGTTATGAGTAAATAATGTATTTATACAACTGGAAGTTATTTGCAACAAATTTGACTTATCAAGCAATACTGAGTTTAACTCTGATAAATATTAGTAAAATGTTGGATGGAATTCAGACCACATTGGTTGGAATAAACTAGTGTCGTTTTCAGGGGAAGCAGAGCAGCATAATAAAAATCAAGAGCATTAAATTCACCTAAAAGGCCAACCTGACAGCACTCAAGCCCAGTATCTTTCTTTTACTCCCAAGGCATGTATTATGCAGATCTCAGGCTCAAGTATTGGTAAAATCTCTTCTAATGTTCTTCCAATAAACACTCATTTTCTATGAAGGATCACCCTATAAAAGAAAGGTAAGGTCTCCACCTCACAGTTAAGATATCTTAAAGTTTTCCAACAAAAAATTGTTTCCTGGAATTACAGGAACCTGCACTGTGAGTTTCATGCATTTGGGACTCCTTGGAGACAGAGGCTGTCTTTTACTTGTATAATCCATGTTCTGTACAGAGAGGAGTTGGTACAAAACTGGTGTTCTATGCCTATTGAGTGGATTTATTAGTTACTATAATGGATTCATTTTTCAGCATTAATTTTATTTTTTTTATCTCAGTAAGAGTTAACACGGGATGTGTAACCAGCATAAAAAAGCCAAACACTTAAAGTGCTAATTATTTGTCGAAAATTTTTTTTTTCATGGAGATATAACAAAATAATGTAAAATGTTTCTTCTGCATTTAATATAAGGTCAACTCCTTTAAGTTTCTGTATACAATGTGTGTCCATTTATAATACTAGTAGCTAACCTCTCCTGCTGCTTCTTTATTCAGACTTATACAGATTTCCTTTTCCTCCGAGTGGTGTAATTATGAGAATCAGGAACAATATTTTCAAATTGCCACATAAATATGTCTGACATTCCACACTCTATGGATTTTGTGCACACACAACTCTGATTTTCTTTTGGACTTTAGGCTAATACTTCCAATATAAGATTAATTACTATTCCCTGTTTTATGCACCCAATGTGCATTGGGCAATATATCACGGCAAGGAATCCTTAAACACTATGATAAAATATCTCATCATTATAGCTTTACTTTATTCAAGGATAGTGTTTAAGACAAGTACATTTTTGTTGTTTTGTTTTCATCTATAGCCATTGAAATAAATTTAATGTTAGAAAGAAACTCAAGGGACATTTTAACTTTAATGGTCCTTGTATGTGGAGTTACAGTTAAGTGTAAAGCTACTAAAATCAAGTTTGTGTACCATGGTTTTATGGCACTATAACGATTACTGTGAATTGCATCCATGCTGGAAAACTCCACAAGTGGTAATTCATCTTGTGCTCTTCAGCAGAATAGTACTAAGTGAATACATAAATAATTGTATCTAGGTATGGAATCACTACCAACCATCTGACAAATGCTTACACACGAAGAAATACAAAAGAATCAGAAACAACAGCACCTATCATCTATGCACACCTACGCCTACCTTTATTCCAGCAGGTTAACAATTAGATGCATTTTGGTAGAAAAGTTAAATTTCTGTTTTCTTTGAACCAAAAGAGGATATAATTTGCAGTGCTCAGACCCTAAGGGTGCTGGGTACAGCCAAGACTATAGCCAATTTGGGGTTTCAAAGATGGGGAGTATCTCTTGGTTTTCATACCACTTCCCCCTTTGAAGGAGCTGTTAAACAAATGTTTACCTTGTCATCATGTATAACTTGGGCAATATGTTCTGAGTATTATTGGGTTGTGTGCTCCCCACTGTGGGTTATTCACAAAATTTCCTGAACTTATTGTGCAAACAAGTTACTGTGAAGGTTCTCCAAGGTTCTGGTTGACTTATGTTTGGAATAAGTCTTTTGTTGTTATTTGCTTTCTGACGGAGGAACTGGAAATTGTCTGGACTTTGGAACTGACTCTGTGATGTTTGGATAGTGCTCTTAAGTGAGTGGTATGTTAGCATGTGGTTTACTTATGCAAAACAAATCAAAATTTGAAGTACATTTTTTTTATTCCAAGAATGCTTGCTTTTATTTTGTCTTTAAGCTCATAGTTCAGAAGGAATATCATACAATCAAATGTTTGACACTCAAATATTTAGAATCAATGGAGAAACAAGGAGAGCAGAATGTGTTGTCATGAATTTTCAATGTTCCCTTATGATTTCCTTTCTTTTTTATAGTTTATTATCAAGTTGGTTTCCCTGTAACCAGGTTACAGGGAACTTGTGGTTGCTCTTTCCCACAAGTACCCTCCTCCATGACCACCACCCCCTTCCCCTTTCCCCCTCCCCCTTAAGCCCTGTTTGTTTTCAGTATTCAAGAGTCTCTCATGATTTGCCTCCCTCCCTCTCCCTAACTCTTTTCCCCCCTTCCCCTTCCCATGGTCCTCTGTTAAGTTTCTCCCGTTAGACCTATGAGTGAAAACATATGGTATCTGTCCTTCTCTGCCTGACTTATTTCGCTGAGCATGACACCCTTGAGGTCCATCCACTTTGCTATGAATGGCCAGATTTCATTCTTTTCATTGCTATGTAATATTCCATTGTATAGATAAACGACATCTTCTTGATCCATTTATCAGTTGATGGACATTTAGGCTTTTTCCATGGTTTGGCTATTGTTGAAAGTGCCGCTACGAACATTGGGGTACAAGTGCCCCTATGCATCAGCACTTCTGTATCCCTTGGGTAAATCCCCAGCAGTGCTATTGCTGGGTCACAGGGGAGTTTTATTGATAGTTTTTTGAGGAACCTCCACACTGTTTTCCAGAGCGGCTGTACCAGTTTACATTCCCACCAACAGTGTAGGAGGGTGCCCGTTTCTCCACATCCTCGCCAGCATCTACAGTCTCTTGATTTCTTAAAAGTATAAGTGTTTTTGAGAAAAATTTCTAGGAGTCCCAATTTTGTGGTACAACAGACTCTCCGGCTAAAATATCTGGCAAGGTACTTAACTATAACCTTCTTCAACCTGAGTTTAGCAATGCTGCAGAAGCTCTTATTAGGTCTGTTTCTCCCTCCCTCCCTATCTCCACATATTACAAAAAAAATAGTTTATTAAGAGCCACATCTTAAAAATTAAGCAGACAGTGATACCACCTGTATACTAACAATGTTTTACCAAGGTTTAAAAAAGGTTTTTTTAAAAGCCACAACTCAAAACTAGTTCAATTCCGTAGTAACTAACTCTGGACTTTTCCTTTTACAATAGGAGGGTAGGAAGAAGATAAACTGATGAATACGTAAAGTAGTGAACAGTTCATTGGGGATGCCTGTTTTCATAAAAGGACACATCCTTCTCCTTAAATTGTGAGTATCTCTGTAGCCATCTATATAACTTTAGTTGAAAAATAGCAATATAAATAGGAGACTATTTATTAATAGAAGTCTGGGTCAAAGGCTTTCCTCTCTCCAATTCACATACCACCCCCCCCCCCCACTTTCTGCAGATCCCTGGAGAAAAGATCCTGCATCGTTTGTTTTTTTTATCTTAGGTCTCTCTTCAAATCCTAGAATCTAAAGATAAAATAAAATTTAATTTAACTGATATACCGCTGAGTTCCTTCACCTACAAAAACAAATCACCCTTACCTTACCTATGTGGGTACATAGGTTGAACTGTGCATTTATCAATCTCCTAGGGGCTTTGTCAAAATAAGAACCAGCGCCCCCAAACCGCAGCCCCATTCCAGACACACAGAAGTATCAGGGTGCTCCCATCAGCACGAGGCACTCTGTACTCTGCTATCAATCAGTGGGACTTTACTCATTATGTAAAATACTCCCCTACTGCCAATTCCTATAATTATTATGTGTCTTTAGACAAGTTTTCTAATAAAGCTAAAAACATGATTTGGATGGACAGAAATTAGGCACAGAAATTCAGACAGTGGACATTCCCAAGAAATCCCCAGTTCCAGGACCTCAACTGCAGTATCCACTCCGGTTGTGCTCTCTTAGCTGTCTCCAACTTCTGCTATCCATTCTATTACTATTAGTGGGAGATCCGACTGGCTCGAGTCACTACCTCTGAACATCAAGGACAGGAATAACAAGAGTGGCCTACAATTATAGCAATAAATACAAACACAGAGATAGTTGGAATCACAAGTCTGGAATATGTTGACCTTGAAAGAACCTCATTTTGTTTCAGGAGCAAGGTACGCTGCCTAGCACACTTACCTACCTAGGTCCCAAGCATTGATCCAGAATATGAAAGCCACTATTAAGGTATAAATTTGTTCAGCTATATATGCTGGGATAGATGGCTATCTGCTTGTGTCGACCAGAAAACTTTCTGTCTTCCACACCAAGTTTTCATTTTCATTCATTCATTCACTGACTCACTCACGCATTCCCAGCATCATGCCAGACTCTTAAGCACAGCCAAATCAAAACTAAGTTAACATTGCAGCCACTTCTGGTTTCAAGACATGCATGTTTATTGATAGCTTCCTTTGATAAGCCACAACAGTTTGAGACTTTCCCAGTGCCAGTAAAGGATACAATGAGACCTAATTCTATAGGCTCCTGTAAAAGGTATACCTGATCAGAATATTTTAAATTTCCTAGACTGGCTGAACTAGAAAAAACTGACCCCTTCATGTGCCTCCTCAAGGCAGTAACAGATAATCTGTCAATGAATGGAAATAAGTCCCTTTATAAACCCTATAAATAGAAAAACTAACGAAGAGTAAGAGAAAAATCAGAAAGGAGTGGGATGGGAAAAAAAAGAGATAGGAGAGGTAAATGGGCAAGAAACAAAAGAGGAAGTAAAGTAGGAAAGAAAAGAGGGCTTGAGGCCAAAGAAGTGAAGAGCTATGAGGCCCAACATAGGCACTCACCAACTGCTGCACTGAAATGACAAGAAAGGGGCAATATGTGGACAGCAAGGATGGGATGGACAAAAGAGGGAGGGGCAGGGAGCATCCAACTTCTCAGCAATTACACCACTTGTACCTAATCCAGAGTGCCCTCATCATTGCAGACTATTATAACAACTTGCTGACATCTTCCTGACCCTTGTTTCTCTGTTAGTTTCTCCTCTACCCAGAATCAGAAAGACCCTTATAAAAGGTAAATTGTGATCACGTCACTTCCCTGCTCAGAACATTCCAATGTCCTCTCTTCCCACTCATAATAAATTTCAAAATCCTTGCTATAGCTTCAGAGGGTACACATTATGTGACCTAACTCACATCTTCTTCAGCATGCTATAAGGCTGACTTTCTTTGTTTCTTGTATACATTAGGTTTATTTCCTCTTCGGGTCCTTTGTGCTTTGTGTTGGAAATCTCTCTTACCAGCTCAGCTCAAGGCTGACTCCTTTTCATATTATAGGTCACAGTTCAAAAGTCACTTTGGCTGTGTCTAACTCATAGATAAAACCCAATAAATGTCTGCTCAATGAATGAAAATAATGAAAACCTCAGCATAACATTAATAATCAAAGAATCTGGGGAACAAAAAAAAAAAAAGACTTGGTCAGTGAGAATGCTTGTTTCTCCAGATAATATTAGGAATATCTCATAGAAGGCATTTGATTCATCTAGAGCACAGAAATAGTGCCAATCCATGGAAGGAACAGGAATGTAAGTTCCAGATTAAAAACTTCCAAAAATTAGGACAGTTTATACATCATTTGTAATGAGCTATTCACACAGCAGCTAATCTATGAAAGTGTTAAAGAAATAGAGGAATTATGTATGATATACATAGAGTTGATTTTGTTATTTAAATTTCCAAGTAGGGTCAGTTATAATGATTTGATTTATTACGAATTTACAGAAGACTCTTATCTCACAGCATACAGAACTATCCTAAGGTCAAGACTTATTTGTTCTCCAGAGATTTGTATTGTTCACTCTCTGAGCCATTTTTCACCCAATGCTGATGAATATAAGCTTAGTTGCTATGAACCTACAAAACTGGATCATCCAGGAAGCAAAACTCCCAAGTCATGTCCACACCTGTCTTTTCTTACTTGACCTATATTCAAGTAGCTTGCTTCGTTACTCTGGCATTGTCCAGCTACCTAAGTAGAAAATCTCACATATGATGGAAACCAAAAGAAAATTCTTCCAAATAAATTTTACCGTCTTATATCTAAGCCCATTACTGGTTCAATTTTAAAGAGTCTGCTGTTGTTAAATGATATGCTCCCTATTTAGAATTGCATCAGCATTTTAAAGACATCTACTTCCCATGCAGTTTTACTAGTCCTTTCTACAGTAATTGAAACAGACAATGCTAGCTCTGATGACTATTATTTTGGGTCTTATTTTTTTAATAAACTCTTATTAATCTAATGACTTTGTTTTCTCACCTGTGTATTTTTGTATATGCTATTCTTCCTATGGAGGATCCCATAATCCACCTCACTGTCCCCTCCGCCCCCCGACTATCTCCTACTGTTTCCTCTGGGCTTAGCATTTTTGACTCAGGAAAAAGCTTTAGCTAATCTTTGAAAATTTCCTCAGTCACCTAAATCCAGAGAGTCCTCTATTCTTTATATCCCACAGCAATTAAGGCCAAGACCACTAATCAGCAAGTGAGGTAGCTAATGTCCAAAGATGACCTTCAAAAATGCCTCCACTACCTACCTGCTCTTCCTCACATCAAGAGGTGGAGCTTATTCTCCCCACTCCATCCTACTAGCACAGACTGGTCTTGTAACTGCTTGATCAATAGAATGGGGTGAAAATAGATATTCTGGTGCTTCTGATCTCAGGACGTAAGAGTACAAAAAATGTCTACTTCCTGACCCTTGGAGACCTAATGCATGATGTAAGGAAATCACACTGGAAAAAGAGACCACATGAAGATGTTCTGGAGGATGAGACATTATGGGAACATCCTAGCTCAGCTATCATCTGACCGCAATGGTATGAGAGACTTCAAGTGAAACCAGAGAACTGCCCCAGTCAATCTACAGAATCATGAGAAATAATAAGACTAATAGCTGTTGTCTTATTTCATTAAGTTTTATGGCGATTTGTTATGCAGCAATAACCAAAATAGGCAATGTTAGAAGCACAGATCTTTATGACTGAAATGGCTTTAAATATTAGTAAACTGTCCTGTGTCATGTTATTTCTCAAGCTATAATCTTCTTAAGGGTAAGGAATGTGTTTTAATGCTTTTTATGTCCTTACTCTCCAGCACAGTGCCCTAAAAATTATAGGTACTGATTATTATCTTGTTCACAGACTAAGTACTTTAGAAGCCCATCTAATTTCTTTTGGCTCTTGGAAGTTTTAGAATAAAGTTAATTTTATTTTAAAATCATTTAAAATATATTTAAATATAAAATAAATATAAATATATATTTAAATAAAAAATATTTAAAATCATTTAAAATATATTTTAAAAAAAAAAATATATATATATGTATGTATTTAAACCTTTGAGGACTGTATTAACAAGATTTCAGACTCCAAAACATGATTTTGATATTATTTATATCTTGTACCTTTATTATTTTTCATGTGAAGAAGCACTGTTACATAATTATTCAACTATAATAATATAAGGACAAAATATAATTATTTTGAGGCCTCCCTTAGAAACCAAGAAAAATTACTCAGCTGCATCTAGAAATAGAATAACACTTAAAATCCCAAATGACTAAGCGTAACATTTTATTACGCAGGGGCATAGAATCTATATCACCGGTAATATCCCAAAGCACTTTAGAAGACTTATGTGAGTAACAATGAAATGATTGCATTTCCAGAAAGGACACGTAGCAAGCTTTTTGCTGGCTCTTTCTATACTTCAATGATTCAATCTTTTGGCTAGATGTTTTAACTTCTTTTGCATCACTGAAGGCTTGTCCAAAATATATTTTAAATATCCACATACCTTCAGAGCCTCATTCTTAAAACTTTCAAGAATAGTTGGTCAATTCGATGTTCTCAGTAGCTAAATATCTTTAGCTATATGGTTTTGCATCTACATATCATTTGAGGAACAAGTACTATGCATACCTGAATATCTGACCACATTTATTTACTATTTTAAAACTGTTACAAGTATACTGGTCATTTAATTTAAAGGCTTACCTTCATCTGCATCACAGATGGTATTAGGAGGAGCATAAAACACACAATTTGAAAATATAATTTGAGATGTTAAGTGTTAAAATTATAAACATGGAATATAAATTAAAATTAAATTTAAAGACATTTGAAATCACATATTTATGTTCAGTCTTTATATTTATAAGCTGGTCCTCAGAGTACATGAATTTTCTACACTTTCTCCTGGGTAAAATCTAGGTTCCCTCTGGCCACACAGTCTGAGAAAGCAATAGGATCAAAAACAGTAACAAATGTCCTGAGTCAGTATTCAGATAACTGAAAGACTTCCAGCCCAATAGGTTACGGTTTTTAGCTTTATGGTTTAATACATTTTTTTTCTATAATCAATGGGTTATACAAAACAACCCTGCTGCCAGACACCTACCTAATACACGCTTTTCCTTCCTTGACGGTGCTCAGGAGACAAAGTGCCAAAAATGATATACTTAGGAGTAAAATTAGCCAAGGAAGTGAAAGACCTGAACACTGAAAATGATAAAACATTGATGAAAGACACTGAAGACACAAATAAAAAGATATCCCATGTTCTTGGATTGGAAGAATATTGTCAAAATGTCCATACTATCCAATGTGATCTATAGATTCAATGTGATACCTATCAAAATCCTAATGAAACTTTCCATAGAAATACAATAAACTATCCTAAAATTTGTACGGAACCACAATAAATTCCAAATAGCCAAAGCAATCCTGAGAATGAAGAACAAAGCTGGAGGCATCACACTTCCTGATTTCAAGCTATATTAATCAAAAGAGCATGGTACTGGCATAAAAAGAGGCACACAGACCAGTAAAACAGAAGAGAGAGCCCAGATATATGGCCAACTAATTTTGAAAAGAGCACCAAGAACACACAAGAGGAAAAGAGCTGTCTCTTCAATAAATGGTGCTAGGAAAACTGGATAGCCACATGTAAAAGAATGAAATTGGATCTCTATTTTATATCATAAAAAATTAACTTGAAATGGCTCAAAGACATAAATGTAAGACCTGAACCCATAAAACTCCTAGAAGAAAACAGAGGGGGAAAGTACCTTGGCATTGGTGGTCTTGGCAATGATTTCTTAGATAAAACACCAAAAGTACAGACAACAAAAAGCTAAAAGAAACAAGTAGAACTACACCAAACTAAAGGGCTTCTGCATAGCAATAAGACCGTCAATAAAAAACAACCTATATGATGGGAGAAAATATTTGCAAATCATATATCTGATATATCCAAAATATATTAAACTCATAGAACTCAATAGCAAAAAAAAGCAAATAAACCAATTAAAAAATGGGCAAAGGACTTACACAGACCTTTTTCCAAAGAAGACATACAAGTGACCAGTAGAAAGAGTCCAAATGTTCATCGACTGAGAAATGGATAAAGATGTGGCATATATATATATATATATATATATATATATATACACACACACAAACACCTACATACCCACACACACACAAATGGAATATTACTCAGTGATCAAAAAGAATGAAATCTTGCCATTTGCAACAATGTGGATGGAACTACAGTGTATTATACTAAGCGAAATAAGTTAGAGAAAGACAAGTTATCATGATTTAACTCATATGTGGAATTTAAGAAACAAAACACATGAACATAGGGGAAGGGAAGGGAAAATAAGATAAAAGTAGAGGGAGGCAAACCATAAGAGACTCAAACGCAGAAAACAAATAGTATTGCTGGAGAGGAGATGAGTGGGAGGATGGGCTAAATGGGTGATGGGCATTAAGGAAAGCCCTTGTTGGGATGAGCACTGGGTGTTATATGTAAGTGATGAATCACTATATTCTACTCCTGAAACCATTACTACATGTTAACTTGGATTTAAATTTTTAAAAAAGCGGGGGGGGGGGGGAGCGTCTGGGTGGCTCAGTAAATTGAACGTCTGACTTCGGCTCAGGTCATGATATTATCACTGCTCGTGGGTTTGAGCCCCATGTTGGACTCTGTGCTGACAGCTCAGAGCCTGGAGCCTGTTTCAGATTCTGTGTCTCCCTCTCTCTCTGCACCTCCCCTGCTCACAATCTGTCTTTCAAAAATGAATACACATAAAAAATATTTTAAAAAATAAATAAAATAAATTTAAAAAAAACTTACCAATACGTATATGAAAAGATGCTTAACATCATTAGACATTAGGAAAACACAAAACAAAGCCACAATGATAGCACCTGAAACCTGTTAGGATTGCTGTTGTCAACAAGACAAGAAATAACCAATGTTGGGGAAGATGTGGAAAAAAGGGGACTTTTATACGCTGCTGGTGGAAACATAAAATTGATTCAGCCATTAAGGACCCTCCAAAAAATGGAAACTGAACTATCAGAGGATCCAGCATTCCCATTCCTAAGTATATATCTGAAGGAACTGAATTCAGTATCTCAAACAGAGATCTGCACACACATGTTCATTGCAGCATTATTCACAATAGCCAAAATACAGAATCAACCTAAATGTCCTTCAATGGATGAATGGATAAAGAAAATGTATACGTGTACACCACAAATATTGTATGGTATCACTCATATGTGGAAGAAAGAAAAGGAAAGGAGGGAGGAAGGAAGGAAGGAAGGAAGGAAGGAAAGGCCAACCCAATTAATAGAAACAGAAATATAATGGTGGTTACTGAGTAAGGGTGAGGAGAGGGGAAAATAGGGTGATGCAGATCAAGAGTATAAATTTTCAGTTATAAGTTCTGGAGCACCGTGGTTGCTCAGTTAGTTGAGCATACAACTCTTGATTTCAGCTCAGGTCATGATCCCAGGGCTGTGGAATCAAGCCCTGCATCAGGCTACATGCCAAGCATGGAGCCTGCTTAAGATTCTCTGTCTCTCTCTCTCTCTGCTCCCTCTCCCCTGCTCGTGCACTCTGTTTCTTAAAAAAAAAAAAAAAAAAAAAAAAGTTCTAAAGATCTAATGTACAGCTTAGTGCTATGGTTAATAATACAGTATTGTATACTTGAAAGTTGCTGAAAGTAGATCTTACACATTCTCACCCAAAGGAAAAAAAAAGTTAACTACACATGGTGTTGTATGACAAGTTTCAAGTCAATAGGATGAAAAGCTTCTTCTCTCCTAAAAATTCCACCCTTTCATTTCTTCTTTGTTCCTCCACTATGGAACACAAAAGTGATATATGGAGATGCAGCAGCTATTTTGAAACTATGTGGATATACATAAAGATAGGCCTTCACCCCAAAGATTAAAAGATAGAGTCCAAGACCCTGAGGAAACTTCTAAGCCACTGCAGGAGTCCTAAACTGCCACTCCCCCTTTTTGCCTAGGCTGCTATATTTGGGATTTCCATAACCTATATTTTAACTTCCCCAAAAGTCCTCTAGATCATGGTTTAGGTAATAGTTATAATTTATAAGTATCTACTAATTAAAACTAAAAGTTGAAATGACTTAGACACTAGAGAGTTTATATAATTTTTTTTCCTTTTGTGAGTTCTCCCAGATCTAGTATCCCGTTTATTTCAAAACTGTGAAACTTTTATGTAATTACTTCATCTTTGAACACTGCGACAGCTTTCAAAGTAGTTTCACTGTATCTATTTTCTCTTAACCCACTCATGGTTACTAAAATAATCTTTAAAAAAAACCCACATTTCTTTTCTTTACTTATAACCCTACTCAAAGAACCTCACTACCTCCTGTTCCTTGCATGGACTCTAAATTCCTGATGGTTCACTTTATCCACGATTTGGAAGTCTTCCACACTATCTCTTCAATCTCAGCATACATGTCCCTGCATTCTAATCTTGAGCTCGTCTGATGGTTTATTTCTTCCTCCTTGTCCGTACCATTCCCTATGTGTTTTCTGTCAACTTTCAACCTTCCATTATCCTTTTCTACCAAGTCTGAATTTAGTGTCCCTTGTCAAAAAAAAAACTAAAACTAAAACTAAAACAAAAAACCCTCAGGAAGTTTTTCTGATTCAAATCCTTTACATTATCTCTGTGATTACTATGACCCTAAAAAAAAAAAAAGCAAATATTTAAGCAAACTAAAACCCTCATATAAATAGTTAGATGGTATTCTTGAATTCAGGGATATGTTTCTCTTTCATTCTACTTGAATGCTTAGCACACAGCAAGTACTAAAATAAATGAACATGCCCAACATGATTATTTGAGTATATGGTATACATTTACAAATTTAGAAACTACAGTTAAAGATATTAGATTCCAAAGACAACCTACATAGGCATGATTAATACTTAATTTAATCCAGTTAAAATCTAAATTGACCAAAAATGTACATATATCACTGAAAATAAGAGTTTATTAGAATTAGCAATGTTCTTTCCTTCTGAACAATCTAAACAGTCTAGTTACAGAAAATCTAAGAACATCTAATTTTCATAGCAGAGTCCTTTGTGCACAAAATTACAGGGTTAGGAGCATTTAATCTATTTACTGATCTGATTGTCTCACCAACCTACCTCCTTTGATCCCCCAAGTGCTCTGTACTGGGATTTGTAGCTAAGTATACTGTAGTTATAAGTACATGATATTTATAGGTGTAGTATACTTAAATACTATACAATTTTGAAAATACATATTTTAATAGTTTATCATAACTAAAACTTCAGTAAGTTTTCTAAAATAATTAAAAACCTTGTATAGTCTTGAAAACTGCCATTATTTCATTAGCCAAACTGTTTATGCAAGGAAATTACTGAAAGATATGTATTGTTTTTATATCATGGGCTTCATAATATAGAGTGAATTTTCTGAAAACTATAGAATAAAACTTTTATAAAAGAAAAAATTATTTTCAGGGCTCTAACTTCATCTTATAATACAAATCAAATGTAACTATACTATACACTAATTAGACTGCATTGTTTTTCCCTGCATAGTAAAGAAAAATAGCACACTCAATCCCAACTTTATTTTCAAATTTGAATTTTTAGTATTTGTTTTACAACAGCAAAGTCTTAAAATTTAATGTTAGTAGGAATCAAAATGAATGTTTTCCTTATTTAAGTCTTGGCAGCCTTAACTCTCAAAGTCCAGAGATAAAATTTGATTTAAAAGCCCACTAAGAACAAACTGCTTAATCAGAAATCTGGACTTCACAATTAAGGAATTTCATCACTAACAAAATATGAGGGGGAAAAACTCATATGGCCACAAAACATAAAAATACTCATTTTCATTTAATGTTTTATGGATCAGAGTGAGGGAGAAAACAGGGATTTTTTTTTCTTGCTTTACTAGTCCTAAAATCCCTAAATGGTAGCTTTAGAATATCTGTTCATCATAAGCACTTATTTTTATACAGAGGTTAACATTATTTTTCTTTACACTATGATATCCTAGTTGTGGTGTAACCCCAACTCATATAAATTTCTGAAAATGTACAATTAGGTCACAATTCCATTTTAATCATCTCTAACCCCTAAGTTTGTAATATTTCAAGTACAATTAGGCCAGCCAATTGGAGTTCATTATAATGCTACCATCCCCGATAGTCTGTGCTTCTACCTGAAAATTAAGAAATATAAAAATTCCAGTCACTTCACAACCAGGTCTTAGACTCACTGAGATCTTTCCTTCTGCCTTTTTGTCTACATGAAAATTGCCCACCACAGGCAATTTTGAACATGATTATGAGCATCAAGTTACTTCTCTCTGAATCTGTTTCCTGATTTTTAAGAGAATAATTGTAAATAACATCTATTTTACAGGCTTTTAGTAAGGACTAAATACCTTCACCATAATGCAGATGGGGTGTCTTCTGACCTGGTTTTATTCAGTCATGATTTGCCTAAGGATTAAATTTACCTTATATATCCCATACTATTTCAGTAATTCTCCTCCTTCATGCCTCTCCATCCTGGCTGGGTGGGTGAAAAATATTTGGAGAGGAACAAGAAATCAATTTCCTTCATTCAAGTTTTCTTTGATAATAAAGTGAACAATTTTAGCCTGGAGCCTGCTTGGAATTCTGTCTCCTTCTCTCTTTCTGCCCCTCCCTGATTGCTTGCTCTCTCCCTCTCTCTCTCAAAAATAAATATTTAAAAAAATAAAGTGAACAATTTTATTCACCCATTCACAAGAGCAGATTTTAAAGAAAAAAGCAACCTTAATAGAAAACTTAAATTTTGAATCAATGGAGGGTAGGAACAGCTCTAAACATAGAGGGGTCATGTGGTCATAAGAAGTAGGATTCCTAAAGGTTCCACCCAGGAAAGAAGAGCTATTAAATACTGAGGGAAAAAATGGTGGTGACACTACTCTAGAGAGTGAAAGCAGAAGTTTTTAGCCAATTTCATAAATAGGAAAAAATAAATTTATCTGAAGAAAAACTTTAGAAGCTTTCTGAGTGAAATGCTATAGAAAACCCTATCCTGTGCCTTCAAGACTAGAGTTACCATCTGAATTATTCTTCAAAACCTTTGAAAACAAGTTTCTGTTTCTTTGCGTGTGACACAGCAAAGACTAAGTGGTCAATTTTAAGTGACTTCCATTACTCACCCATTCAACAACTGTATAACTGAGTGCTCAATTGATGCAGTCACCACAGTAGTACATTTTGCAGGGCTACCATCTAGAATTCTTGATCTCAGATTTAGTACCAGATGACTCTAAGAGGCACCACAAAACTAAGGATAGAATGCATTTTCACCATGCCTGTCAAATACTTGGAAATCAGTATGCAATGTCAATTGAGTGCAAGACAAATAATTATGTGCTATTATGGTTCCTGGTACAGCATCATAAAGGAAAGAGACATTATTAAGATGAGTACAATTTGAGAAGTTTCCTTTTAGTGCTGAATACAGGAAAGCAAATTAACACTATTAACACTATTATCTGTATAACATATACATGAAGTCTAAGAAACTCCCTTGGGAAATTGTAAATGAGACATGAATTTTAATCCAACTTGCACGCATACAAGAAATTTTAAACTGGAGTTACTTTTCAATGGGTGAGACAAGGTTGATGAGAGATATGGTTGGATGAGTTCAAACACTTTGCCCTAATCTATTGCCAGAGACCAGATTCTTTAAGGATCTGGCTGCTACTATTGGACTTAGAACAAGCTTTGGAGCCAATGGTACAAGCTAATTGCTACCAGAAACTTAACAAAATTTTGGAAAATACCATGCTGAAAAAGAGAACATAACTGAGTCATAGCTAGGACATGCCACTAAAATTGGCCAGGGAGGTCAAGAAAAATACCAATTTTTAAGTTTTCAAATGGGTTGTTAACTCAAATGTTTACAGAGGTGCCATAGTTAACATAAATAAGTAAAGCAGGCTTGATTAACTGGAGTGAACAAACCAAAGAATGTTGTCATCTGAAAGAAACTACTGTTTAGGTCCTACTGACTGTGGATGTATTATTGCTATATTGTACAATTTTTCAAAGAAAAAAAAGCCAGAAATTAAATTTACATGTGAAATTTAATTTTAAAATATTATTAATTCAATTTAAAAAAAAAACAAAACAGCGTGAGTCAAATAAAACTTTTCTGCAAGCCAAAAACAGTACCTAAACCTCCAGCTTATGGTCTCTGGTTATTCCACCCCATTATATAATGGTGGTCAGGTGACAAAATTCCTCCACTGTGAACATTACCACTTTCCCCAGCTGTTCTAGTTGATATGAATGCAACATACAGATACCAGATACTCTCCATTTGTCAGTATACTGTCTTAGCAGTGCTGCTGTTCATTAAAGAACAAGATCTCAGTGCCTATGCGTCCACAAAGAATCCTCAAGTTGAGACTTAACAGACATAAGCCATTTTTCTTTTAAAAGACATTTTTATGTTAACTAGATTTTTAAAATAAAATTTAAGTATGCAGGCCAAAACTATCCCAACTTCACCAAGATATACCTTTGAAACATCTATCTTCTAACAGTTTTCCTCTCCTTATTATATGTAGCTTTAGATAAATGAAGAAAAGTGTGAATCTTAACTCTGAAAAGCTTGTTTTCAGCACAATACTAAAGAAAATCGGGGAGGGGGGAGCGGATAGAAATGAAGAGAACATAGGAAAAAACAACTAAATGCAACAGATTTTAGAAAAGTTACCAATAACTTTTATGGGCTTTTAGGCAAACAAAATAAAAGATATTAGGGAGCTCAGAAGTGCTATAATCACAATGGTTCATGGACTTCAGACAATGTGAGTTAAGGCTCTTATAATGTCCAAATAGAACATTCTCCATGCATATTAGCTTTCTCAGAAACCAAATTTTTTAAATTTTAATTTTTGAAGAGTTAGAAGGAATGTTAGAAACTATTGCCTTCAAATCCTTAATTTTACAGAGAGAGAAACTGAAACTACTTTGCTTAAGTGTCTTAAAACATGCGGCAATGTTCTTTCCTTTAGATTATGATTTTTGGAGTTCAGTAAGGTCATGACACATATATAAAGATGCATATCTGGCCATATGTAACTGAAAGAATTGAAACTGCATCTCCATCAAGCCCTGCCCATTGAAAATCCAGTCCTTTTGGAAATTTAAAAAAAATCTGTACATCGGCTTTGGGAGGAATCAAATAATTAGAAGCTCTTGCCCTAGAAGACCTTATATTCTACTTGGAAAAATCAGAAATGAATACAAAATGACAATTAAAAATATAAACTGAAATACAATTTAAGACAGCATGAGAACTATCACAAGGCAAGTATTTGCCCAAATCACATACAAGATATTGAATCTAGCCTTTTAAAAATTATACCTCCATTAACAAAAACATCTGCCTTTGTAGCATTATTTACTGGACAAATATTATTTTTTGTAGTATATTTTTAATATCAGTAAAACATAAACAAGATATAGTATCTACAAATGAAACAAATAATTTCTTGAACTTAGTGAATAAACTTTGTCATCCAAGAGCAGTGTGCCTCTGCCTCACTCTTCTATGGTGCATATTAGCTTTGAAGCTCTCAGAGCACTGAGTTCACTGCCTTAACACAGGCTATGCTAGCCAACATGAATTTTTATTTAGACACAAAAGTTTCCGATCAAAAACATCTTAAGAGTCAAAAAATACATTTAAAAAAAAGATAAATAAAAATCAGAGTTTGTACAAAACAACTCCAACTCAAAGAAACATTTAAAACTATTTCAAAGACAAACCAATGATTTTGCCAACTTTCTTAGAACAATTAACAAAATAATGATTAGATGTTTTTTAAAAATTTCTAACAGGTAAAATTTCTAGTTATTTATATTTTCCTTGAGCACTCTTATTCATGAAAATATTGGCTTAACAATTATGAACCAGATACTTTAACATACAACCTCAGTATGAAAAGTAGTCTTTCTCACTTGAGTTTTATTAAAAGTACCTTCCTATATATTACATACTAAATTAAATTTACTAACTTCTGTTTCTGGATGGTTTATAATTAAGATGACCAACTGTGTCAGTTTGCCTGCAAATGAAGAGTTTCCTGGGATGGAGATCTACAGTGCTAAACTGGAACAGCTCGGCAAACTGGGACAGGTGGTCACACTCACTTAAGTAAATTTATGGCCAACCAGTGTTCCCTCTGAGAACAAAAAACCACTAGATAAAATACAAAAACCATTAATATGAAGACAAATGAGATCTGCTAAGTCAAGAAATAGAAGGACTAAGACTCCAGAGGGGAGAACATTAAGAAAAGTGAGCTAGCATTTGCAGCCAATTTTACCCTGTAGCCATCTGCCAATTCTAACAAAGAAAGGAGGTTGAGACTACAGGCTGCTATAGCAGAGCTTTTGATGGAGACCTAGAACCTTTAATCAGAAGGTCAGTTTTTCCTTCAGAGTATTTATAGAATTCTGGCGCCTATGTGGAAAAGATTCTAAAAAGTAAAGCAGAGTTTTCGGTATTCTTAAGTGTCAAAGTCTTAGCATTCAGTACATGCAAGAAGAGGAGATACTAAAAAACATACCAAGTTCCCAGTAAAAACACCTGGAAGGGCAAACAAGAGGTAAACTGAATCTCTTCCAAACTACAACTTGGCCATCGATTAGCGTAGGCACTGATTAGATTAAGGTGATCAGCCATCACTCTGTCGGCATGGTACAGGAGAGAATGACCCCTCTGTAGAGAATAGCCTTTTATTTTAAACTAAATATCCAGCATTTGGACAAAATTTATTAGGCATGCCAAAAACCAAGACTACATGAACAAAAATCAAGAGGAAAACAAAGAGAAGAACAAGAGGAAAAAAATTCAGATAACCCAAATATTGGAATTCACTGACAACTACCTTAAAATATAATTAATATATTGGGGCACCTGGATGGCTCAGTCAGTTAAGCATCTGACTCTGGGCTCAGGTCATGATCTCACAGTTTGTGAGTTCAAACCCCGCATCAGACACACTGCTCTTCAGTGAGGAGTCTGCTTGGGATCCTCTGTCCCTTTGCTCTCTGCCCCTCCCCCACTGGTTCTCCCTCTCCCTCTCAGAATAAAATACATAAACTTAAAATATATATAAATGCATTTAAGGGGAAAAAAAATCTGTAATAAAGAACTCATCAGATGTGTTTGTGAGCAGATGAAATAGAAAAGACAAAATTAGTAAACTTGAAGACAAGTGAACAGAAATATCCAAACTAAAGAACAGAGAAAAAAATTAATGTAAAAAACAGAGGACAGTAAGAGATATAAGTAGCATAGTCAGAAGTCTAATAAGACATAATTGGAATCCCAGAAGAGGAAAAAGAAAATAGGCAGAACCAATCTTAGAAAAGATAATGACTAAGAATCTTCCGAAACTGATGAAAGATACATGTATTTTCAGAAAGTTCAGGAACATCAAGCAAAATCAAAAGGAAAGCAAATGAACAAACAAAACAAACCTAGGAAAATCAATCATATTAACATTGCTGAAAACCAGAAAGGAAAGCCTTTGCTAACAGGGGAAAAAAAAAAAAAAAGATATATTAAGTCATCTGAATTTCTCAAAAAAATGATGGAAGCCTGAAAATATGGAATAACATTTTTAAAGTGCTATAACAGCTAATCTAGAATTCTATACCTAATGAAAATATCTTTCAAAATCAAACTTGAAATTTTTTTCAGACAGACAAAAACAAAGAATTTATTACTAAGAAATAGACACTAAAGAAAATATTAAAGGGAGTTTTTCAGGGAGTTCTCATATTCTAGTTTCTCTTCATCTTTTCTAATTCAGGTGTGAGGGATGGGCGGCATATAAAATACAAGACACAGAAGACAAACCAATGAATTTCTCCTACTATTCTTCTATCTTCATTATGTCTTGCTTCTGGCTTACTTCAATCTCTCTCATGAAAATTGGAGTTATAATTGTTACCAAGATAGCAAAATTTCTACCTGTAACAAAAAACCTGTCAGAAGAGGTGCCAAACCCATATGGACACTATCACCTGCATCTACTCCCTCTTACCTCTACCAATACCCCTCATTCCATCCTCCCCAGGTTACGCACACAGCGCGCGCGCGCGCACACACACACACACACACACACACACTTCTTTTGGTCTTGTATTTTCCTGCAGGTTACGAATATCATGGTCTGTAGTGATGGGGCAAAAACCTCCACGCTTCTCCAAACACCCAATTAGAAGAGCTCAATCTTAGCTCATTCTCCTCTAAGTTTTCATACTGAAAAGTTGGGTGAGATAGAAAAATTGCTTATAGAAGCCTAATATAGAGAATATAAGAATAAGTCCAGATTATTTGACAGTCTTTTCAGGAAGTGGTAGTGGGCCTACCTGCAATATTATGCTTATCTGTCATTATATAAGAAACAGAAAAGATAGGAAAACCTCATTTTTTTAAAATATGAAATGCTTCATGAATTTGCATGTCACCCTTGAGTAGGGCCATGCTAATCTTCTATCATTCCAATTTTAGTATATGTGCTGCCAAAGCAAGCAGAAAGGAAAACCTCACTTTTTTTTTTTAACTTTATAGTTTATTGTCTGGTTGGTTTCCATATAACACCCAGTGCTCTTCCCCACAAGTGACCTCCACCATGTCCATCACCCTCCTTTACCTTTCCCCCTTCCCCTTCCATCCTGTTTGTTTTCAGTATTCAAGAGTCTCTCATGCTTTGTCTCCCTCCCTCTCCCTAACTCTTTTTCCTCCTTCCCCTCACCATGGTCCTCTGTTAGGTCTCTCCTGTTAGACCTATCCGTGCAAACATATGGTATCTGTCCTTCTCCGCCTGACTTATTTCGCTTAGCATGACACCCTCGAGGTCCATCCACTTTGCTACGAATGGCCAGATTTCATTCTTTCTCATTGCCATGTAGTATTCCACTGTATAGATGAACCACATCTTCCTAATCCATTCATCAGTTGATGGACACTTAGGCTCTTTCCATGATTTGGCTATTGTTGAAACTGCCGCTACGAACATTGGGGTACATGTGCCCCTATGCATCAGTACTTCTGTATCCCTTGGGTAAATCCCCAGCAGTGCT
>CM053577.1:36533450-36610084 GCA_028646485.1 Cryptoprocta ferox
TCAAGTGAAAAAATGAAATTTTGATATTACATACATTTACAGAACTCTTCAGCATGAATTATTCTAGTTGCAAGGTTTTTCAATCTTACACATTCTTATGAAAATCTTAATATTGATCTATAATTTATCCTCATATTTAACATATTGCAAATAAGATGTTGAAATCTTGGCACATTAATGCTTTAGAAGTATTAACTTACTAAATTTTATTTATGTTGAACTAAGAATTCATGAGGCGAAATTTCTGTTCAAGACCAACCACACATACACACACACACACACACACACAGTCTTTCCCTCCTTCGACTCAATTAAAATAATAAAATATAAAAAGGTCTAAACCAAAATTGACGAGATAAGATACAGACATTCAAGAGAACTCAGGAAACTTCTAGATGCAGAGAGTGCTGAGGCAGAGACAAAAAAATTAGAGGTAACAATCAAAGATGCTGCAGCAGAAGCAGCTGACCTGCCGAGGCAGAACTTGGGCCTCTCCTAAGTCCAGACAGCCATGTACAATGGAGGAAGAGAGTAAGGGCAATAACAAAATGATTAACTGGTGGTCTACATATGGGACAGTCCATTCCCCCAAGTTTATCCCAGAAAAAAAAAAAAAAAAAGTATGGAAGGGATTTTTCTCTAAAGAAATTAAATAAATTGCACAGAGGACTAGGCCACTAGGATGGGTGTACTAGCTCATCCATATATAAGAAGACTCTGAAAAATATAAAGAAAACACGAGACTAGCTAGAAACTTGGGACCAAAAAAAACAACAAAAACAAAAAACAAAAAACAGTGAGGAGTACGCTGGGTTTTCTTTTTCCCATTTCTATCTCAGACTGGATATTAGAGTAGCTGACAATGCAGATACACCAATAAGCACAAACAAGAGGGAGAAAACTGAAAACCCTCCAAAAAACCTACTCTGTCTAACCAAAAGACAAGAAAAGGGATATCCTGGCAAGACAGAAAACTGAAGACAATAACCAATCTATTCCAGCCAAATACAACAGATAAAAACTGTAGCTTCCACTTCCCACACCCTTTAGCAACAGTCAAGTAGACAGCCTAGACTTCTACTCCTGCCAGAACATAATGTAGCATTATAAACTCTGCTACCAGGGTGGTCTCAGATAAGACCAAGTGAGAAGCTAGTAATTTCATTTCATCTTGAGCCCAAAATTTCATCCACAACTAGCACTAACAAGGAATCCCATCCTCTCCTTGTTGGGGAGGTATCAGAAACCTACTGGAGAGGCAGGACCCTTACCACTCAGTCATGGGAGCACATCCTCACAGTCAGTGAAGACCACTAGTCTGGTATTTCATTCTCATGCTATAGGAACAAAAAAACTCTTATCTCTTCCCCATTGGGTGGTATCAGAGACTAGTCAAGTTGGAACTTTTCATCACTGCTCAAGGGTAACATGACTACCATCCCACCAGTGGAATACAAGTGAATAGCAATAGTAAGATACCTCTCCCCCTCCCTAATCAGGATGATATCAGCAAAGGCCTAGTGGGGAGCCTAAACTCCCACCTCTACCCAGCAGTAACAAGAGACAGCTTCTCCCTTCACCATCATGGGCTATCAACAGAGTCTAAGTGAAGAACCTGGACTTTTCCTTCCACCAGCAGTAACAAGGCAGGTCTTATCCACCAGAATGGTGCCAAAAAAAGTCCTGTAATAGCACAGGTTTTAAATAAGACCCAGTCTTGTAATGTAATACCCAATGTGTCCAAGTTTCAATTAAAAAAACACAGAATACCAAGAATCAACAGATCACAAACTGAATGATAGAAAACAAATGTCAACACCAAGAGGGCACAGATGTTAAATTATCAAACAAGCATTTCAAAGCAGCCATCATAAAACTGAGTAATTACAAACATACTTAAGAACAATGAAAAAAAAAATAGGAAGTCTCAGAAAAATAATATAAGATATAAAGAAGAAACAAGTGAAACCTTGAGAACTACATAGTTTAATAACTGAAAAAAACCTCAATAAGTCAACAGTAGAATGGGGAAACAGAAGAAATAAACAGTGAATTTGAAAACAGAACATAGAAATTATCCAATCTGAACAGAGATAACAGACATTCCCCCCTCTCCCAAGAAAAGGCCTCAGGAATTTATGGGGGGGGGGGGGAAACACCTTACATTTGTGTCATTAGATACCCAGAAGAGAAACAAAGATGGGGCTAAAAAGTACTCAAAAAAGGAATGGCTGAAAATTTCCCAAATGTGGCAGAAAAACAAAGATTCCCAGAGTGACCTTCAAATAGGATATATGCAAAAGCATCCATGCCAAAACACATCGTATCAAACTTCTAAAATATGACAAGAAAGAAAACTTTTAAAAGTAGCCAAAGAAACAATTACAGTTTTTTTTCACCAAAGAGTATATAAGCCAAAAGGAAATGATATAACATTTTTCAAATACAAAAGAACGGTCAAACCAGAATTCTCTATCCAGTGAAAATATGCTTCAGGAATTATGGGGAAATCACATCCTAAGACATTCAGAGTGCCTGGGTGGCTCAGTCAGTTAAGCTTCAAAGTTAAACTTCAGCTCAGGTCAGGATCTTGTTGTTTCTGAGTTCATGCCCCATGTTAGACTCTGTGCTGGCAGTGCAGAGCCTGGAGCCTCCTTCAGATTTTGTGGATCCCTCTCTCTCTGCCCCTTTCCGCTCATTCTCTCTCGAAAATAAATAAAATATTTAAAATTTTTAAAAAGACATTCAAAGAAAATTTGTCACCAGCAGACCTATCCTAAAAGAATGACATCCGAAGGAAGTTCTCCAAACAGAAAGGAAATGATAAAAAGTGAAATCTATAGGACAATGATGAAGAAATCAAAGACGTAAATAAACAGAGAGACATTCCATATCCATGGATTGGAACATTCAACATAGTAAAGATGCCAAGCCTCCCCAAATTGATACACAGGTTTAATCCAATTCCTATCAAAATTCTGGCAAGATTTTTTTTTTGTAGATTGAAATGAAATCATTTTAAAATTTCTAAGGAAAGGTAAAGGAACTAGAAGAGCCAATTTTTTTTTTTTACCAGTTTTCAACATGCATTCAAGTCTTAATTTCAGATAGCCATTTAAAAATATGGAACGCTTCACAAATCTGCATGTCATCCTTGTGCAGGGGCCATGCTGATCTTCTCTGTATCGTTCCAATTTTAGTATGTGTGCTGCCAAAGCGAGCACGAGCCAAAACAATTCTAAACAAGAATCATGTGAGAGGAATCACTCTAGCTGATTTCAAGACTGATTATATGGCCACAGTAATAAAGACTGTGTTATTGGTGAAAGGACGGAGACAAATTAATGGCATAGAGAACTCAGGATCAGCCCACACAAGTATGGCCAACAGATCTGTGACAAAATGCAAAAGAATGGAGGAAATAGTCTTTTCAAAATAATGGTGCTGAAATAATATCTAGACAAAAAATTAAATCTAGACCTAAACCTCACACCTCATACAAAAATTAACTCAAAATACATCAGAAATCAAATGTAAAACATCAACTATGAAACTTATTAAAAAAAATAATATAGAAAAAAATCTTCAGGACCAAAGTCTTGGTAAAGAGTCCTTCAACATTACACCAATACCATGAAAAGGCAGGTGGCGGGAGGAATCCGATTAAGTTGGAATTCATCAAAATTAAAAATTGTTGAGGTGTCAGGGTGGCTCAGTCAGTTAAGGATCGAACTCTTGATTTCAGCTCAGGTCATGATCTCACAGGTCCCTGAGAATGAGAATAAACCCAGCGTTGGGCTCTGCTGTGTTTATTCTGTAAAGAGCCTGCCTGGTATTCTCTCTCTACCTCTCTCTCTGCCCATTCCCCATTCAGATTCTCTCAAAATAAATGGATAAATAAAAAAAAAAAAAAAAAAAAACTGTTGATCTTTAAAAGGCCCTGTTAAGAGGGTAAAAAGCAACAGAAAATACTGTTCCACGTATCTGACAAATGACCCATACCTAGAATAAAGAATTCTCAGAATTCAACATTGAAAAAAAAATCCAAGTAGAAAATGGCCAAAAGAAATGAAGAAACATTTTACCAAAGAAAAATGGATGAGAAATAAACATATGAAAATATGTGCAATATCATTAGCCATTAGGGAAGTGGAAAATAACCATGAGACACACTCCCATCAGAACTTAAAATAAGAAATAACAATACCAAATGTTTATGAGAATGTGAAGTAACTGGATCTCTCATAAACGGATGAGAATATAAAATGGTACAGCCATTCTGGAAAATAGTTTGGCCATTTCTTTTTTAAAAATTAAACAAACTTACCATCAAACCTAGCAATCACACTCCTGGGCATTTATCCCAGAGAAATGAAAACCTCTATCTGTATAAAAACTTGTACACATTGGTTCATAGCAGCTGTACTTTTAATAGCCAAAAACTGAAAATGATCAAAGTACACTACAATGGGTGAATAGCTGCACAAACTGTGGTACATAAATACCATAGAATAGGACCAAGTAATAAAAAGAAACTGATATACGCAGCAACTTGGATGGATCTCAGTGAAGTTATGCTGAGTGAAAAAAATAAATACTCAGAAGTCATTGCCTGTATGATTCCATCAAAATGACAAAATTATAGAGATGAAGAAGAGATTAGTGATTACCAGGGCTTAGGGACTGGAGGGGACGGGTGTCCATAGGAGGCTAGGTGTTAAGTATTAATAGGACAGCATGGGGGCACCTGGGTGGCTCAGTGAATTGAACATCTGACTGCAGCTCAGGTCATGATCTCGCATTCACGGGTTCAAGCCCCGCATCAGGCTCTGTGCCGACAGCTCAGAGCCTGAAGCCTGCTTTGGATTTTGGGTCTGCCTCTCTCTCTGCCCCTCCCCTGCTTGCACTCTCTTTCAAAAAATAAAACAAAACATTAAAAAAACTAAAGGACAACATGAAGGAGAACTTTCTGGTAATGAGATAGCCCTGTGTTTTGACTGTAGTGGTGGTTACACAAATCTACATATGATAAAATAGTACAGAATTACACCCACACTATGCTAATATCAAATTCCTGGTTTTGATTATCATACTTCAATATTTAAGACGTAACCATTGGCAAAAAACTGGATGTAGAGTACATGGGGACCTCTCTGTATTATCTTTACAACTTTATATGGCAACCTGTAATTATTTCAAAATAAAAAGTTAAGAATAACTATCAGATGATACACAAGAAACTTCTAAAGGATTCCTTAGAGGAAGTGAAACACCTATCTATTAAATCTATTTAAAGAAAATGTTTGCTCTGTAATTTTTTTGGTTCAGAAAGAGAAAGGGTTTGAACACACCTTAGTGATATTTTCAGTTAAGAAATGTCATTAATAGTGTAGAGTAAAAATTGCATTGCTTATGTGAAGGCATTAAAAAGTTGATATCAGTGTTAAAATGTACTGAGATTGCACATTTTCTCTCTCTAAAAATGAAATTGATTCCACAGTTAACTGTAACTAAATCTAAATCCATATAAACTTAATTCTGATTCACATCTCTTCAAACTACTTTATACAGTAAAATGTCAATTTTGTTATGTAAAACATTTGCAATACCAATAAAGTGGAAGTAAAATGAGGCCACTTAAAGTGAATGAAACGATTTCAAAAAAAAAAAAGAAAGAAAAGTTTTATAGTCCTAAGTGTTAGAGATATTCCAATATCAGTAAAAAATATACAAATACACACATTCCACAACTAGCCAATATTTTAATACACAAATTAGCTGATCTGTAAAAAGTGCTTTCAGGATCTGTTACCACCTAAAATAATACATCATATAATTTTCAAAAATGGTTCTTTGACTTCTAACCTCTGCTCTTCTTTAGAATTACCTGTGAGGGGGGAAAAATGAAGATTCTTATTATACCCAAGGCAAATAAAACAGAATTCCTCAACAAAATGTTAAATCATCCTATGTATATAATATGCAAGAGTCTGAATTTGTAATATACAATTTGGAAGATGATTAGAGAATCTTTTGCCTTATAATGGTCCTAGACTTCTTTCAAAAAATGTAAAATATGCAGTTCTCAAAATTTGATTTTAAAGTCACTTCTGAATGTAAATTTCTTCGAATGTAAGCCAAAAGTACCCAGATTAATGGCTTCCAACTTGAGGTGTGTAGGCAATTTAGTAATCCAGGGAGTTAAAGAATGTTCCAAAAGTCAAAATCCTATTTTAAATCATGCATTTAACTATAAAGCAATACAAATCCACTGCAACACCAAATTTCTTATATTTGAGCTGGAATTATATCAATTTAGAGATCAAGACTAGTCATCTTATGCTAAAAAGCTCATACATAGACAATTTTCAAAACATATAGCCCATGAGAAAATAAAATTAGATCTTTAGCTGTAAAAGACAGGAAGCATTAGACCAGAATATATCCAAAAAAATTTTTAAAGAACTTATCTACTTATAGGCAAGTACACCTTTAATTAATAAAAACAAACTGTAAATTTAAAATATACACATACACTTTTCAAGCCCTCAAAGCCTTGCTTTTCATCTGTAGAAAAATACTTATATTGACTTTAATAGTCTAGAAACTTATTGGAATATAAGATAATTGAAAGCCCATAAAAAAATACCAGGGCATTTCTAAGCTTCCACAGAGGCCACCAAGTAGGTCTATATCCCAAGCCAGTAACTTCTCTGGTTCTGTATGTTAGCACCACAAAAGAAAGTACAACATACTCAAAATGCTGAGTATATTATACACTCAAATCTTTAAAATACTAAGTTAAACAGAGTTCAACAAGTTTCTTTACTGTTGTATCTCACAAGCTTTCATAACTTTACATAACTACAGTTACATAAAGATGATAGCACTGTGAGAAACTGGATAAAAAAGGTACATGGGAACTCTTATTTTTCATCTTCTCTTATTTTCATCTACCAAGAGGTAGACTGTCAAAAATAAGTCTCCTACATCATCCCCCAGTCAACTGTGGTTGCCAATTTCTTGCATAGTATTATAGAAACAAGCTCTCTATATAATATTGTGACTATTCAAAAAGATATAGTATGTCATCTAAATTTATCTGACCCCCAAAGCATTTTATGATGGGGCAACTACTAACATCAAATGAAAATAATAATCTTGGGAATATATTTGGGAAAAAACCACCCTAGGCATCATACTCTTACATTATATAGAAATACCAGTAAGAAGCAATCCTCTCTGTTCATATTGGTGATTTGATTCATAAGTCATTTGAATCCCAAAGTTAGAAAAACAAATAATTAACTAGAAAAATTTTAAATGATCATGAAGTTTTCATAAATTACAAGGTGATAAACCTTCTCAACTATATACGGCCTACTATAAATCATACAGGTTAGCAGCCAAACATTCATTTTCCCCTAAGTAATGATAAAGCAATGGCCATGAATCTCTCCATCAGAAATCCACAAAATAAACATATAGGAAAAGAAAATCTAACTCCATAATTAAAACCCATTTACATAAAAAGCCAAACATCCCTCCGCTGGAGGCGGCTGCCTAGGTTGCCATATACCTACGCCAGTGTTGCACCGCTACAAGAGCAGCTGATAACCGGTTGGATTCTGGGCCTGGATCATGCCAACTCTGTTGTTAACTATACAGGGATGCCAGCATAATTGGGGGGAGGGGGAGGAGGGGGGGAAGCCAAGCATCAACTAATCAACAAAGCTAAATAAGGAATCCAAATCAGGTAGAAGGGATACACTAGAGGATATTTTTTAAGTTAATTCTTGCACAAGTAAAGCAAGTCAGATTTTACCTTTGCTGCAGCCTGTACATGCTCCTTTTTAATGATTCCACACTTATCCTCAAAAGCATTCATCCTGGACTCGTCTGCTAAACGATGAACAAACAGTAAACAATTCAGGTGCACCTTGAAAGAGAAAATTCAAAAGAGTTTTTAAGCTCAGACACTGATACTCTGAAATAATGGTTCTTAAAACTAAGATTTCAAAATTTAATGTAATATTTACTAGCATGATTAAATCAATTCACTTGTATTTAAAGTAACAAAGAATTCAATTTAAGTCCAACTCAAATTCAATACAAAAGAGACTTAGTTATTGCAATACACGAAACAAGGCTACATAAGCCTGACCAAAGGTCAGAGACAATACCATTTACTTAAACCATAATTACAAAGTTTATGTAGGACTCTATGAAGTAGCAAATATTCTTTCTTCCAATTCCAAATAAATTTAAATTGATAATGGAATTCCCCAAAAATTTAAAATCAAAAGGTATCAAACAACTGTATTTAAAGCTAATCATCTCTCATTCTATAATCTAAGGGCTTAAGATATTTTAATCAGATATTTAATTTAAAATATCTATTCAAAAACATGTTAGGGGCACCTGGGTGGCTCAGTTGGTTAAAAGTCCAGCTCTTGATTTCGGCTTAGTTCATGATCTCAGGGGTTCGTGAATTCAAGCCCCACATCTGGCTCTGCACTGACAGCGTGGAACCTGCTTGGGATTCTGTCTCCCTCTCTTTCTGCCCCTCCCCTGCTTGCTCTCTCTCTCTCTCTCAAAAACAAATAAATAAACATTTTTAAAAAATGTTAGTAATTGACATATTAAAAGCTTACTGAAAAGTATATATGTAAAGGTCAAGTTACTTGTCACCCAACATATCAAAATAATTGTATCTACTACTAATAATCTTTAAGGTTCTTTTTAAGAAATTAAAATAGATAATATAAGCAGATAAATATTAATAAACATTAATCATTATATACAATTAGATAATACCTTTAATATACTGGTCATTTATATACTATTATAAGCTCTTTACAGTAGAACAATACTCATCTAATATTCACTATCTTGTGTACTGCACACAACCACTCCCCCACAGTTCACTAAACATTAAATAACTAGATAATGTGGTGTTTTAAATTTAAATATTATACAGAAATCTTTAGCAGGTGGTTTTAGTTGTTTAAGAATGTTTTAGTGATATTTGGAAAAAATAGGAGGTTGAGAATTTAAATTTAATGAGATAAAGAACTGATGGAAGGAGATATTCCTTTGGTACTTTTTTTGATGCACTGTCTTCTTTAATTCTCACAAGAACTCTAGGGTAAAGTACCCAATTCTGATTCTTTACGTAATGCCACGTCATTCAATTCTTTTTTAAACTTCTAATGACATTCCATTTCCTTCTGCAGCAAAAACATTCCATAATATGGCACAGTTTCCTGTTAATCTAGATTTCCTACTTCTAAAGATATAATAGCTTCCAGATATGCCCAGGATAAATTCCTTAATACTAAACCCCATTTGACTAGGCTTTTCCAGTTTCACCTCTCACCATTCTCAGCTTACAGTTCTATAGTAAGTCTTGAACTTCTTTTGGTATTCAAATGCGACCTTGCCTACAGGCATCCTACTAGTTTGTGGACTTCTCTGAAAAGTCCAATTACCCCCAATATGTAAGGTTATCCACCCTGAACTTACCACTGCACACACTACATACATTTTGCAGCAATTTTTCACCTTTCTTCCTCAATATACTAAAAGGGGAAGAATTATGTCTAATTTCTCCAACATTGTATCCTCAGTGATCTTCAGCCATTTATACACACACACACACACACACACACACACATATATATATATACACTCATAAGGTAGTCAACAATTATCATTGCATGAACAAAAGATCCCTCCATCTCTCCACAAATTAGGCAAAAATATTTTTTAGTCAACCCCAAATAAACCATACTCTGTTTTAGAGAACTGATGGGTGTCAGAGGGCAGGGGGATGGAGGGATTGGAAAATGGGTGAAGAGGAATAGGAGATACAGGCTTCCAGTCATGGAATGAATAAATCACTGGATGAACAAGTCATGGGAATAAAAGGTACTGCTCAGGAAATAGAGTCAATGTACTGTAAATGCATTGTATGGTGACAGACAGTAGCTACATCTGCGGTGAGCACAGCTTACACACTTGAATCACTAAGTTGTGCATCAGCTATACTTCACTTTTGAAAAAATGCGAAGACAAAAAACAAAAATCCCCAAACTGTTTTGAGATTTGGTTCACCCTATTAACCTATGTGGAAAGTCCTTTCCTCCTTATAAGCATGAGACATATTAATATTACTTTTTTTAATGTCACAGAATTTTTTTAAGCAAACTAATCCTATGTCATAAAACAGTCAACTGACTGGTGCCACTCAAATGCACTAAGGTTCAAATTAAAATGGTCACAACAAAAACAAATTTTAAGGTATTCAGCGAGACACTCAAACTTGAAAATGGCCATTCCATAAAAAATTTACTTGGAAAAAAAATCAGTTTGCTTGAAAAGTAAATCAAAAGATCATTTACAAAGAAATATCCATTCCTTGACATTATCAATTGGCCAAAAGACTGGGCCAGCCTGATTCCTCCTCCTTCATCACAGCACTTTTCAATTTTACACAAACCATAAATATCCAGATATTTGCACAGCATCACTCAGTGAGCAATCTGAAAAACAACTAATCCATGAGAAAGCTGAACAATTTATTCAGATTAATAGATGTACTCACCAGTACTGGCCCTAGGGATATACAATCAAATAAGGCATAAAATAAAACAACAAAAAACCAGTGCGGAAGAACATGAAATAACACAAAGACATTATGAGCGAAATGTTATACATAATAATCAACCCACATTAATTGCCATGCATTCCCAACACTAACTGTATACTCATAATATTCAAAGTATTATGCCAAACACTAGGGATACAAAAAGTTCCCAATTCAAAGTTCCCGTCCAATGAGAGAACCAAACCTACAGGAAATTAAAGACAAACGTGACCAGAGACGATACAGAAAGATGAAGTTGGTTGTTGGGAGCTGTCTGAACTCACGGGTTGAGGGTGAGGGTACGGCAAGTTTGCACGGTCTCTTGCCCCCAGACAGCGACCAAAATCTACCCTCTTGTAACTTTCATTTCTGCTTGGGCACCAAACCTCGGACTGCTTTGCTGATTAGTGTCAGGAGCAGCCTGGCCCCCTGCCCTGTCCCTGAGGCGTGATCGCACCTGGTCAGGGAAAAGATGAGTAAACTAGATACACCCTAATGCGACTAAAGCAAGCAACATATAATTTTCCTCCTGGCTGAGCAATTAACTGATAACTCACTACTTTCTGGGCCTGGACGCAGTTGCAAAAGTCACTACTGTGATAAAATGTATCAATCGTCTTTGGGACTGTGAGAGCAGGCATTATGTCTCCTGGGAATCCCGTTTTTCTGGGAACTTTCTCTTAGAGCTATAAACAGCCTAATGACCCTTACTCATAAAAAACTGACCTTTAGTAAACAGTGCTGTTTGTCTCTTGGTTAAAGGTTGCTTCCTTAGGGCTATACCTGAAATTTTGTATATCTTGGTCTTAAAAAATACCTGCCCTGCCCATATAATAGCATCAGTGCCTGTAGCTAAGTTTTTTATGACAATCATTACTACGAGAATTATAACTTCTGCAGAACCCATGTCCTGGAAAATTGTAAAAATTATCTGTGAGAAATCATTTACTGCTCTTTCTGCTCCTTGTACCTTTCACCATCAGAGCAGAGATGCCTGCCTGGTGATCAGAAAGAAACTCGAGGCTCTCTCACTCTCTCTTGCTGACACCGTCCATCCTTCAGGAAACCTTGGACCTGCTGGAGCTGGACTCCGGCAGTTGGTCCTAAGATTAAGGAGGACTCAGGAAGTGGCTGGCATTTGAACTGGATTTTGAAACCAGGAGTTGCCAAGTAGAGTGAGGACATCTTCAGGTAGAAGAAATACTATATACAAAAGACAGCATAAAAGTAGATTGGTCTTGGGGCTCCTGGCTGTGTTCAGTTGGCAAAGCATGCAACTCTTGATCTTGAGGTTTTGAGCTCCACGTTGAATGTAGAGGTTATTTAAAAATAAATACATAAAAAAAAGTGGATTAATTTTCTTTTAAAGATAATGGGAGACAAAAAGGAGATATGTATGGTTCCTTATTCTCAAGCAGATGCATAACACACTGGGAGACAAAACTGACATATGAAACTTAGAGAACAGTGTCAGAGTCTCAATAGCTAAACTGTAATCACTGCTATCAAAGTTCAGAAAAAATAGATCAAAACTGAGCACTGAAATTGTAGAAAAGTTTATAGATGGCATGGGACACTTGCTGGGTAAGATTACAAAGTGTCAAAAGCAAGCAGAAAACTATAAACAAAGAAACCAAGATGAAGGATGGCATATACAAGACAGTGAAGGAGAACCAACACAAGCCAAAGACAAGCATACAACCTAGGAACAGATGCCAACCGAAAGAACTTCCTTTCCTCTACCACTGCAACTGCTTGAAATTTCACCTCCCCTTCTTTCCCACACCGCCTGGATCCCACTCCACAATAGAGCCCACCTGTCCATGGGTCACTTTGAGGCAGACAGATCTGGATATGGGAGGACTCTGACTACTTGAGAGATTTCTGCCAAATAATCTGCACCAGCTGGGAATCTCCTATTCAGAGCAGGTACATTTCCTCCCCCTCCATTTAGAACCCCAGCACAATGAAAACTCCAGAATAAATTCTCAAAAATGTTCCGCAGATCAATTCATTTAATTCTGCTCACTTATGCTACCACCACTGGGGGAGGGAGGGACATTCAAAATTGCATACATAGGATGACCATTGAAAAACACAAATTTTTTAAATACAGTCACTGTAAATACACTTTCTCTTAGGATTTTCTTAACATGTTCTTTTCTCTATCATACTTTACTGTAAGAATACAGTATATAATACATATACAAAATATGTGTTAATCAACTGTTCTATGTTATCAGTAAGGCTCTGTTCAACAATAGGCAATTAGTAGTTAAGGTCTTGGAGAATCAAAGTTATACATGGATTTTCAACTGTGGGGGGAGTGGGGTCATTCAAGGGTCAACTGTATTGTCTTTTCTCCCTGCAGTCTACAAAAGGAACAAAAAAGGAAGGCAGGAGATATTAGAAGGGCTACTTTTCCCAGAAGAAAAAAAAAAAAGCTGTTTTGACTTCGAGACCAAATAATGGAAAAATGAAGACAATTCTATAGTAGTCTAGCAAAAAGAGAAACACTGCACTTGCAGGCCACAGATGGGAAGGCAGTAGTGAACTCGAGGAGGCTACAGAGAAAGGAGCTGAAAAAACCCAATGTAGCTTAAGAACAGATAGATGTTGCATTCTGAAGACATTCTCCATGTCTTAGGTCCTGGCTACCCACAATTCTTTACCTTGACTTCCTGGAAATTAGGCACCCACTTTTTATGACGGCTCCTTTACTCAAAAAGTTCCTGTGACAAAAGGGAGGAAGTGCCTCTTTTGGTTTAAACCTAGGGAAAGAGTGTTTATTCTGCTAGAAGAATATATGTCCCAGGCATTCAACATAAAAACTCTCAATTTATTTCAAGACAGAAATACTACACAGTGGTTTTGGTTGTGGTGAGCATTATGCTGCAGGAATTACGAGTTAGATAAACATATTTCAGTGGTTTGCCTTGAAAACTAAACTAAAAGGTGCTCTATCTGTCTAGGAAAATAAATTCACAGTTGAAAGCATACTGCTGGGTGTTATATGGAAACCAACTTGTCAAAAACTAGATTAAAAAAAAGCATACTGCTTACAAGTAAACTTAGATCAGGGTTCTTTAATAAGTAAGCTACAGTAGAGGAAATAGGGAAATGTTTGGTTAACAACGTAAAAAGCGGGGAAGGGAGGAAGGCAAAGGAGGAGGTACACATAGTCCTTTCACAAGAGATAAATAAATACAATCCAGCCTTAAATCAAAAAAAAAAAAAACAAAAAACCTAACTGTATCTTTCATACCTTTCGCAAGTACACAGACTGCGCTCTGGAAAAGCGATATGTAAAAGACAAAAGCAGAAATTAACGTTAGTTTTCTCAAGATGATGTGGCTAATAGCCTCCCGTAAAAAGGTCCGGATATTTGTATTTCAGCGGGCCCCGGGACAACTAAGCGTCAGGAATATGAACTGACCAGCCAGACTGGAGCAAACCTGCCCTGCTCATTGCTGGAAACGCCTTAATAAACGTACGCCTGAAAGAGCTGGGGTGGCCAAATAAAACCTGGGGTTTATTTCCTCTACCTTTCGTTGCCCCACTCCCAGGCAAAGAAGGGTCAGAATCTCACCAGTAAGTCGCCACTTGTCTCTAGACGAAGGTGAGGTTTCTGCCGCTTGAAGACGCGCTTAAGAAAGCCCCGGGGAGCCTTCCGTTTTATCTTCTTTCTCTGGGAGACTGTGGTCGAGAGCGCCATTCTCTCCCTCGGGCACCAGCCGCGTTGGCTACCGAGATGCTCTAGGCACCGCACAGAAATTCACACCCGAGCGGGGAGCAAGAACCACCCAGCCTCTGGACGCTTCTTCAGGCCCGGAGACCCCAGGCCTAACGTTCGAATCCGCCGCCAAACGAGTGCGCCCGGCGCCCGGTAGTGACGTCAGCATGGCGCAAGCCCCGCCCCCGGAGACGCCCGGGGGCTCGTAGAAAACACCCTCCTCCGTGGGGGGCCCCCCCGTGATGTCATTAAAGGGCCATGCTTCCATTCTTCGATTTTTGTGTAATACCTGCGCCTTAGAACTATTTCTCCAGTGTTTCATAGAAGTGTTGGGAAATTGTGGGAAATGTTTGTATGCCAAGACAGTTACACTTACTGAGCCTAATACCAGTAGACTAAGAAGTAGATGAATAAATGTGATGTTTTATCAGGATTCCTGAAGAAACAATGCTTTCCTAGCAAGACATGATTTTCTAATATTAATGGCTAACAATTTACACATTTACATAATTTCACTTGCTCTTACTTGAGGTCTTGTATGAGTCTAGCTTTTCTTTACAAATGCAGCTCCCTTTCATTTTAAGGACCCTGCATGCACTTAACCTTACAATAAATTCGGGTGTAATTTAAATGCTACCTCATTGAAATCCTTGCTATTTCTCCAAACAATTAACTTTTTTATCTTCTGTGCTATAGTACAAGTAGTCCCTAAACTTCATCGTGCATCAGATGACGCACTACTCTTGGGGTTTCTGATTCAGTAGATCTGGATGGGTCTTGAGAATTTGCATTTCTAACAAGTAGTCAGGCCATGTTGGCACTGCTAGTCTGAGGACCACACTGAGAACACTGTGATTTTCATTGTAATTACCTGTAGTAATTATTGTGATTTTAGTATCCACACAGATGATCCTTCCTCTACCTGGCCTCCCATTTCTAAGACCTCCTCTCTGCCAATGATGGTGTCTTTCCCTTTATCATCCACTCACACCTGCAGTCATACATTAGGCTATGTCATTACCAAATACTAGACCCTTCCATATACTCAGTTCAATTGTCTCACTTTCAACCTCATCTATCTTTTCAACTCATTCCTACCAATATCCCAACTCCAACAATTCTTAGATGACACTGGGATAATAGTCCTCTTTCTTTCTATCCCTACCAGGCCCCAAACTCTACTATATTCCTTATCCTCCCTCCTACAGTCTATTGTGAATTATTATAATATTCCCTTGCATTTCTCCTCAGCTCTCTAGCCATTCTTTTTCCCCTTATACTCACCTGACAAACCCCCAAACCTGCTTAAATTAAAATCTCAGTCTATTCTGTGCTTGCATCTGTACATTGATAGTGGCTTAATTAAAACAGGCTGGATGGTCTGTGTCTGGTCTTATTTTAAATTCGTGACCATTCAAGTGGGCTTTAAGTATTGCCTGAAATCTTTTGCTCTTTCCTAAGTCCTTTAATTCAGTCATTCTTTTCCCCATAGAGACTTTCTACATGCTCCTACCACCATATTTACCCATCAATCTCGACTTGCTCCCAGTGTTGAGCCATCTAAGATGACAACTCTACTTATGCCCTGGATCCCAGTTTCCTCCCTTTCTTAAGGACATTCTCTGGCAATTTTCTCCTTCATGAATTTTCTTTCGTTGCTGAATTTTTTTTCTATCTGTACACACACATTCTGTAATATTTCCAGCCTTTTAAAAACCCCTTTCTTATCCTATTTTTAACTACTGCCCTTTCACAGAAAAACTAGAAACTATCAGCTAAATTTGGTATCTCCAATTCCCTTTCCTCCATTCTCTTTTGAAGCCACTGCAATCAGAGTTTTGTACCTATCTCTCTACCAAAGTTGTTTTGGTCAACATAATTAATAACACTTTAAAATTCAATGTTCAATTCTGAAAGTTCAGTTTGTTTGGCTGACAAGGAGTATTTGTTGGGTTTTAGGCTTCTTTCTTCCAGGAAACATTTTCTTTAATTTAATGCTATTCTCTTTTGGTTTTCCTCCTACCTCATGGCCCTTCGTTCTCCATCTCTGGTTTCTCCTTATGTATTTTATCTTGAAATACTGAAGTACAGGGTTCAGTCCTCAAATTTCTTCTCTATCTACACTCTCCCTATGTGATCTCATCCAGTATTTTGACTTTAAATACCAAATTTTTACATCTCCCACTAATTATCTTCCCTAATCAGACATGTGTATCGAATTCTCCACTGGACTGGAATTTTAAGTCATTTAAATTTAACATATCCAAAATTAGCTCTTGATATGCCCCTGTATCCCAAATCTCCTTACACTAACTTACCTATTACAGCTGATGGCACTTTCATTTTTTCAATTACTAAAGCCAAAATCTTGGTATCATCCTTAGCTCCTCTCTTTCTCTCACCCCACATTCTATTCTTCATCAGATTTCATGAGCTCTATTTGCAGTATCTAATCACTTTTGGTCAGGTCACGATCATCTCTCACTTGAATTATTGCAACATCCTCCTGACTGTGTCTCAGGCTGTTTCTGTCTTCCTCAACAGAAGAGTCAGATTTAACTCCGTGTATACAAATAAATACAAATAAATACACTTATAAATGCACACTTAACTCTGACTTTATCTACCACAATTAAGCAACTCACTTTCCTCTAACTGTATTAGCATTCTTGATAGCCTTCAGACACACCTGAAATCCATCAAGTACACCAACCATTCCTCCATCAGGTGTTTGCATTTATTATTCCCTCTGCCAAGGATACTTTTTCCTTATTTATCTTCAGAAGTGTCTCCATCACTTCCTTCAAGTCTCTGTTCTGGCAAGTATCAGAGAGACCTCCTATTTAAAATAGAAACTCCAGGCGTGCCTGCGTGGCTCAATCGGCTGAGCGTCTGACCCTTGGTTTGGGCTCAGGTCATGATCCCAAGGTCTTGGGATCAGGCTCTACATTGGGCTCCAAGCTAAGCATAGAGACTACTTAAGATTCTCTCTCTCTCCCTCTTCCCCTCTCCCCTGCGTGTGGTCTCTCTCTCTCTCTCTCTCACATACACACACACACACTCAAATAAAAAAATAATAGAACCCCCCCATGTAAACACATAAAAACCTAGACACACTCATATGCATATACACAGACGCAAGTCCAACAGTGTGCTAAAGCTGACTTAGCTGCCCAGAACTTTGTTCAATGACATGATGTTGGTAGCCAAAAGTATTTACACCATGGGAAGTGGAAAATGCACAAATCAGTGTGTGTTTTTTTTACATTTTTGTTTTTGTTGTTCTGGAAAAGAAGTTGTTAAATGTTTACCAGCATAACACTGCAAGTATCCCTACTGATCTGAACATACTAACCCTGTCTGTGCTTTATTTTTCTCAGTAGCACTTTCCACTATCTAATATTTGCTTCTGTGTATAGAAAAAAGTTATAGTAGATTTATTTATGATAGAAATAATTGCAGATAGTTAATATTCATTAAGAGGGGAATGGAAATATCTATTGTTACATGTATTAGTTTCCTAGCATTACTGTAACAAATTACTACAAATTTAATGCTTCAAACAATACAAACTTACCATCTTGCAGTATCAGGACCTAAAATCAGTGTCAGAGTGCTTTCTTCCTTCAGGAGGCTCTAGCAGAGGTCTGTTTCCTCACCTTTTCTAACTTGTAGAAGCCATTTCTGTTCGTTGGCCAGAAGCCCATTTCTCCACCTTTAGAACACATCACTCTACCTTCTCTTTACCTTCTGTTTTGATAAGCACATATTTTTCAGACTTTGCTCTGCCTGACTGCGTATAATAACCCTTGTTATCACAATGGGTCTACCTGGTAGGGGTGTTATTATTTCAATTTTAGATGAAACTAAATGGTCAGAGAGTTTGAGTGGCCCAAAGTAAAAACGTTTATGTGGAAATTTTAAGGTAGTAACTCTGGTGTTTTAATTTTCCAATATGTTACACTATCTATAAGTGTAAGAGAAGCATCTAAATTCTGCTCAATTGATTTCCTTTATGAAACTTTATTTTTTATAGACTTTCATCTTTATTTTTTAAAGAATCACAGAGTAAAAGTGGAAATTTCATTACCACCTAAATTTTTAAAATATTCTTTTCTTTTATGGTTTTTCAGTAATTAAGTTCCTTTGATTTGAAGGGTGAAAAAACATAAGGAAACTCTTAGAACCCTAGCCCACACAGCTAGAATCTTCCACCCAAACTGAAAGTGTCTTGAGTGATGACAGCCCTAAGTCCAAATTCAGGGAAAGTAAAAGGGAATCTAGATAGAAAGACTAAGATCTGGACAAGAGTAGCATTGACTCCAGAAGGATAGATACAGCCCCTTCTTTATCCCAACCAGTTCTTCTAATGTAAAATTTCCTTGATTTGAAAAGCATAGGCCCCTTTGATACTGCTGTTTACTTTGCTGTTTACAAAAGTAAAATTTGATCAAAGAAAATTATTTAGAGATCCCCCCATGCTATTCTAAGGCATTGGTGTATATGAAAAACAATTATATTTTGAGAATTTTTGCCTTTTTTAATGATGACAGCTGTTAATGTCTGCTAAGATTCATTTTTAAATAGGGATGCAATTTTTTCAGTATTGACCGTAAGAAAATTATCCTAAATATAAAATCCGTTTTATGCAGAGATTTTAAAAATTTTTTAAAAACATGTCTGATTATAAATTTGGGTACATGCAATTCAGCTGTGGCCATATTAAAAATGATATTTATGAAAGATTTAAGCCTAAAAGAAGGTCATTTTAATGCCAAGTGGGAGAAAAATATCATATACCAAGTTAAATAATATGACTCCAAGAATATTGAGAAACATGTACACACACACACACACACACACACGCACACTACCTTGAGAACAAGTATACCAAGATATGAACTTAGTTTTAGATAATGGGAATATAGATAATATTTTTTATTATTTTAATAATATATTTAATATTTTAAGTATACTTTAAAAAAGGAACGATATTTCATATTTTAATTAATTGATATTTTATATAGTTTAAAATATTTACTGAATAAATTTCATTTAAATATTTCTCTAAGAAAACTATTTACATTAGAAAAACTTTAAAAAATAATTGATAATACTTTCTGATATTCAACACAATCTTGGAAAATAATTTGATTTTGCTTTTCATATATTGTACTAATGCACACATATGGAATCTGTTACTAGATAATGTATTCCTCTGAATTACATTCTTGAATTTTTTTTAAGTTTATTTATTTATCTTTAGAGAGAAGGTGTGAGCAGGGGAGGGGCAGAGAGAGAGAATCCCAAGCAGGCCCTACACTGTTAGCATAGAGCCTGATGTAGGGCTGGAACTCATGAACTGTGATATCGTGACCTTAGCTTTGGAATAGGACACAGTATTCCAAACCAAATGGACTTTGCTAGGAAATATTAAGTGGAAATAAAAATCATAACTTGGAGCAAAAACTACATTGCTAACAATAATTTTTCTATAACCCCTTTTGTTTACACTATGAAGAACAATTGCTACTAGAACATTATTTGGAATAGAAGAGGGCAAAAGAGAAATGCTGTAATTTAAAATTTTTACTCAGCTGGTAACATCAAATCATCAGGATTTTTTTTCCCTCCTAGTTTAGTGACTTCAGGAAGTTTTCAAATTGGCACTGCTGTCCATATATAAATTTTTAAGGATTCTGTGAGAAAATTATATGGCATCAATTGGCTAATTATCAAGAAAAGAATCATAAACTAAATACTTCTTTCCAGGTGAAAGTTTTTGTCTTCTATCCCTAAAACAGCCACATTTTTTCTGGTGGGGAAAAAAAAGAATTTTTAAGCAAATGTGAAAAATTCCAACATAATTTATTATTTAGCAATTTGTATTAAAAAGTAAGGGGGAGGGGCTCTTCGGTGGCTTAGTTGGTTAAGCATCCAACTCTTGCTATCAGCTCAGGTCATGATCTCAGGATCTGTGAGTTCAAACCCCACATCAGTCTCTGCCATGACAGTGCTGGGCCTGCTTGGGATTCTTTCTCTCCCCCCTCTCTCTACCCCTACCCTGCTCATGCTCTCTCTCTCTCTCTCTCTCAAAATAAATAAATAAGCTTAAAAAAAAGAAAGAAGGAAAAGGGGAGGGAAAGCTAGGATAAAGTGAAAGAAATAATACACCTACCTTCTTCCACTTTAGGCTTCTCTGTTGGGATCAGGCATAAGACTGGGAGAGAAAAGCTTTATATTGGGTAAAACTTTAAAATTTTTATAATTTCTCTGGACTGAATTGTAATGATGGGTAATTAGGAGACTAGACTAGACTTTTTTAAATCATCAATATAGAGGGTTTTTGAGTTTATTACCGAAGAGAGACAGTAAAATCCTGAGATTTACATTTAAGAATAAAACAACAGCTTTGGAGGGAAACAGGGGGAAGAATAAAGTTATTTTCTGCTTACACTCCATCAAGTCTTTCTTGTTCAACAATCTTAAGTCATTTTCCCCCCGAAAATGATAAAAATAACTATACTTTGTGTTTACCATGTACTCATAACTGCTCTCAATACCAAACACACATGTGGACATTTAATCTTCTCTAGAATTCTAGAGGTAAGTACTATTATTATCCTCATTTACAGAGAAGGAAAGAGAGACACAGAAGTAACTTTCTAAAATTTACACATTTAGTGGAGATGAGATGGGATTTATCACAGCAAAAACCTGGAAACAACATAAAATGTCCACTTAATTAAACATACTCTGTCCGTAGACTGCTATGCACTCACTTAAAGCAATGATTTTAACCACCAGGTATAAATATGTAAAACTATAGCTTAATATGGTCAATGAAAAAAATTAAGATATCCTATTACTGGTGGTTAGTTTATACATCTTTTGTTAAAAATAAAGTTTACAAAAAATGGCTAGAAGAAAAATCACAAAGTGTGAATAAAGGGTGTTAATTTTGAGGGTAATTTTTTTTCCTCCGTAATTCCTATTTATTTTAAGTGGTAACATTTCATCTCTATTGGAAGAATAAATTAATAAAATGGAAAAAGGAATCCACTTGAAAATTTTTATCAAAACTAGTCAAGGGGCGCCTGGGTGGCTCAGTCAGTTAAGCGTCTGACTTTGGCTCAGGTCATGATCTCTCGGTTCGTGGGTTTGAGCCCTGCGTCAGACTCTGTACTGACAGCTCAGAGCCTGGAGCCTGTCTTCGGATTCTGTGTCTCCCTCTCTCTCGGACCTTCCCCTGCTCACACTGTCTCTCTCTCTCTCAAAAATAAATAAAAACATTTTAAAAATTAAAAAAAATAGTATGTCTTTAAAAAAACTAGTCAAGTAGTTTATGTTTTAAAATTTGACTTAAGCTAGGATTTCAGTATTGAAAATTATTTTTTAATTTGGCCATATACTTACTTGATCTTCTGTGAGCACATCTATATTCCAGCAAGAACAAGAGAGAAAGCAGAAATGTGACACATGCCCCCTTTCTTTAAGGCCAGTATGTGAAAGCTACACATACCACATCACTTCCATTCCTTTGAAGAGAACTCTGATATATGATGACACCAAACGTAAATTGATGTAGAAAATACTACTTGTATTTGAGCTACAATGTGCCCAGCTAAAAATCAAGTAATGTATAACAACTGGAAGCGTTTGACATGGCAGGTTTTAGTGGGAGTCGATATAATTAGAAATTAGAAGGGATTTTGAAGTTAAATAAACTGAATCTGACTATAGGTCTATCACTTAGCTTTGAGATCTTAAACAAGTGGCTTACTCTTTCTACCATGAATTATATGACCTAAAAAGGAGGAAATACCTAATATTATGACAAGAGTATACATTTGCCCATATAATATATAACTGTATAGTATAGTTTCGGCTGCCTTCCTATTTTGGCAGGAAATAATTGTTGTGTGAGTCATAAAGCTGTCATCACACTATGTGACATATGAACAGTCTATTATAATTTATTATGTTCTATAAGATATCTTCTGACCAAAATTTAATCATTAAATTCTATTATTAGTTAAATTATCATACACCAAACATAAAGATATAGTTTTTGTGTTTTTTGTTTTTTTTTTAATCAGGCTCCACACCCAATGAGAGGCTTGAACTCATGACCCTGAGGTTAAGAGTCACATGCTCTACTAACTGAGCCAGATAGGAGCCCCCATAAAGATGTATTTTAAAAGAAAAATTTTTGCATTTCACTACAGAGCAGGTGATAAAAACTGTATTCTTGTAATATACTTCAAAACCCAAGCTTCTATTCTCTCTACCCATCTACCTCTGTACATAAATTTCTAATGCAAAATTAGGGAACATGTAAAGAAACTAAAACGCAGTGGCAAACACAAGAGAAGTAATAGACATCTGAAGTAGATCCTCAAAAACACTAGATTTAAAAAATGATGGACTATAGAATATAAAATAAATATGTTTAATTTTTTCAATTAGAAACTAAGTCATTTCAAAAAATGAAGCCATCCATATTTTTCAAAAATAATATGGACTATTAATAAATTTAAAGAGTATTATTTAAAATTAAATGATTAATTATACAAGGCATTAGAAACAGCAAAATAGGAAAGTAGTAACTTGTAAATTGAAGAAATCACAAAGTGATAAAAAATATGAAAGAGAATTTTTTAAATAAGAAGAAAAAAATAGGAGTTCAGGAGGAAAGAACAGACAGATGGAAGAAAAGAAATATTCAATAAATAATGGCTAAAATTTTCCAGAACTGAATTTTTTACTTTCAAACAACATTATGCATCTCAAGCAGGATAAATAAAATAAAATCCATGCCTAGAAAGAAGTTAGAAAAACTACTGGATACCATTGACAAAGGAAATATGGTAAATGCAACTAGAGATTCATCACAACCTTCAAAAGAAGAAAAACAAGCTGAGGATATAAGTAACTATAGTTTGCTATAGTAACAATAGAAGCCAAAAGATAATGGAATAACAACTTAAAACTACTTAAGCTAATAAGACCTAACATAAAATTTTATACCTAAACTATCATTCCAAAATGAGGGCAATATAAAAGACATTTTCAAACAAACAAAAAAAATGATAATTACCCTCAGTAGCTTTTACAGAGCCAATGTCTAAAGCATGTCTTTCAGGAAGAATGAAATTCAAGACAGAAAGAAAAAATTACATGATTACACAAATGAGTAAATCTAAGCAAACACCGATTCTGTAAGATAATAATAATATTCAATTTGGGAGAATTTGAGGGAAGTTAAATCCTTGACAACGGTGACATGTGAGGTAGGAGGAAGAATAATCAGAATGAAAAGAGTGTGATGTTCTTCTATTTGGGGGAAGGAAAGTAGAAATAATGAGTAACTATATTAGGTATGTATATTAAAATATTAAAGGATTAGAAAGGGAATAGAAGATATAACTTCCACCAAAAAAAAAAAAGCAGAATTAGCCTAAGCCAGAAGGTTTAAACAGTAGCACTCTTCTCCACAAGAATATGACATAATAGAACAAAACTTTGAAGGAGAATCAAAATAACAGTATTCTTAAAATGATTAAACGCATAAATAATAAAGAAAAGATTACTAAACTGGAAAATAAATCTAAGAAATTATCTACAATGTGGACCAGAGATATAAAATTATAGAACTATTACCCCAAAAACCAAGAGCACACTTTATACATTGTATATTAGCCAATTTGACAATAAATTATATTAAAAAATTATAGAAATTATTTAAGAGAAGTTGAGATGCTGAGGATACAATGAGAATGTCCAACATAAAGATGAGTTCCTCATCAAGGGAACAAAGAGAAAGGGAGAGGGAATACTTTTTTAAATGGTTTAGAATTTTCCAGAGTTGACATAAGATGCAAAATCTCAGGTTTCCAAAGTATAAGCAAGAAAAAAAGAATTAATATACAACAAATACACTGTAGTGAAATTGCAGAAAACCTAAGAAATAGGGTGGATCTTAAGAGGAGCAAGATGAAGGGGAAAGTTCCTTGACTTCTTTTATGAACACAGTATACTTTTAACATAAAACTAGATAAGGACAATAAAAGAAAGAAAAATATAAGAGGCTCTTACTTACGAACTAGATAGAAAATTCTAAATAAAACTCTTAGCAAAAGAAATCTGCAATATATTAAGAAATACAGTTAACTCAGGAATGTACAGATGAATAACTTTGTAACAGCTACTGCCCTGAGCACCCTCTGAAGGCGCATGTCTTTCCAGTGTCAGCTTTCTTCAGTCATAAAGCAAGGGTAATGTAATTATAAAGCAGGCTCAGGATTCCAAACTCCGTGATATTTCACCACGTGATTAACTTGGCTTCTTACAAAGGCACCCAAAGCAGAACACAAGACAAGTCACACAACAAACAAGATAACACAGCGGGTAAGAGGCTAAAGAACCAAACTTGGTGAAGTCAGTCTGGTGGGCGCACATTTGAGATAAGGCCTTGGTCCAGTCCAAGTCAGCGCTTGGCACTTACTGCTTGTTATGATCCAGCAGGGAAGGATCTCAGTTCTGTTCAGAGATCAATCAGGCAGAGCCTTTGGCGGCAGCTGCCTTTTTGAAGTGGTCAGACATAGAGGGGTCAGTGTCTAAGGAATCTGACAGTTTGCTGCAAAAGTCCTCTCTTTTAAAGGGACTTAATCAGTCTTGGGCCCCTGCAGACCTCCTCTGCTCTTGCTTGTTATCAGTTCTGGGATATGGTCAGCTGCTGCTGGCCTTGGCAATATCTAGTAGCTACAGTCCCTTCAAGTGCTTGAGCCATTGCTTGACACAGGCCCCTGCTTGACATGAGTGACTCCATCTTGCTCTTTACAGCTACTAATGTAAATTCACCCAGTGCCATTAAAAGAGAAAAAAAAATCATATGAATATTTCAAAGGAAGTGAAACAATTTTGAGAAAATTCATCACACATGTTTAACTTACTGAAACTACTATAAACTAAGAATATAAGGAAACTTCCCTTCCTAATAAACATTATCTATCAAAATCCACTGCAGATAACAAATTCACTTTTGAAACATGATAAGAAATCCTTGTAATTCAGAAACGTTTCTAGTCAGCATTACATTGGAAGATCTTTCCAGTAATATAAGGTAAACGTTATAAAAAATAGGGAGTAGAAGAAGGATTGGGAAATGAATAAAGAAAACTGTCACTATTTGTAAAAAAACAAAAACAAAAAAAACACAGTATTGTGAGAATCTACAGATAATTTCAGTGAGCAAAAGATGTTAGCAAGTTTTTTTTAACATGAGCTCAGTATATAAAATCAATAGTGGTCAATATACTTGAGTAACAAACAGAAAAATGTACTTTAAAAAAGGTATCATCTACAATAGTAACAAAACTCATAAATCAGAGGTACAATATTTAAAGAGAATATAGTAAAATATTATTCAAAAGCATATAAAAGTCTTAACTAAATGCTATCACATGTTTATGAATAGCAATCATAAATAATAAAAATAATCTATAAAATTAATGCAGTTACAAGCCACAGGATTTTTAGGGGAACTAACAAGCAAATCCAAAAATTTATATGGAAAAGTAAAGTGACAGGCTAGAAACTGGAATAGCAAATAAACATATGAAAATATGCTTAAAATCATGGGAATGTAAATTTAAGTAATAATGAGATACAATTTCAGAATCGTCAGATTGACATAAGGTATTAGGTCAGATGATATCAAATTTTTGTAAGATGTGAGGAAGGTAAATCACTTATACATTCCTGGACAAATTGTAAAAAAGCAAAAAAAAATGCACATACTCTACTAAACAGAAGTTATTCTGGGTTCCTGCACTTGACAACTTTCACATACATACACAAAGAAATACATACAAGGATGGTCACTGAGCACTCTTTGCAACAACAAAACTTTGGAAAAACACAACTACCTCCCAATAACTAGCTTACTCATGTAGTGGAATAATGTATACAGCTGTTAAAATTCTTGAAGCAAACCTATGTGTAATAATACGGATAAATCTTAAAAACATTCTGTTGGATAAAAATAGAAGCTATAGAAACTTACATGTAATGTATTAACACTGATATAAAAATGTTCAAAGGTAAAGCAGCAGTACAGTTTTACATATATAATAACTATATACAGCACATACTGGAATGGCACAACCACCAAAGCAGTGGTTGCCTATGGAAATGGAGGGAAGGATAGGTGATGGTGCTTTAGCTGTTCCTGTTTTTTAAAACTAACATACAAGATATTCATGAAGATTGAAATAGCTATGAAAAAATATGAAAAGCTATTTTATCTCAGTGTTGAGGACATATTTTTGTATGTTGAGAATTTTAATAATATTCATACTTGTGCATAAAGCTGTAAGTACATAGATTTTTTTTTTGCAGCATTGATTGTAATTACAAAGAAAAAAGAATTAGAATCAATTGAATGTCCATAAATAGTGAAATGAGTGAGTAAATTATGGTACATCATACCCAGGAATGCTATTAAACTTACATAAATGTGTATTTGATTGATTACATTGATGGCTCTAATCCTTTACTCTTCCCATCAAGTCATGGCATTCTGCCCCATTTGACTCTGGGCTCAACTACAGCACTTGCATTGGCCAAAGGAATGTTATCAAATGTGACACAACCAGAAGTGAGAAAAAGTCTTCTGCACTGTGACTTGCTCTCTTGCTCCTGTAAGAACCAGGAGAACACACCGGAGCTACTTAACTGAAGAAATGTGAGGAACAGCAGGAGGAGAGTGGAGTCAACACTATGCTGCCCATCCTGCACCAACCAGCCCCCTCCTAGCCTCCAACTGACTAGAGATAGACATCGGAGACAGTCCTGCGTAGATCAGTTATGCTAAACCCAGATCAATAAAAATGCCTAGCCGATCATAGACTTGTGAGACAAAAATTAGTTTTCAGTCTTTTCACCAAAGCAGTAGATTACAAGGAAAATTCTTTTTAAAAAAATTTTAATGTTTATGTTTTGAGACAGAGACAGAGCGCAAGCGGGGGAGGGGCAGAGAGAGAGGGAGACACAGAATCTGTAGCAGGCTCCAGGCTCCGAGCTTTCAGCACAGAACCGGACGCAGGGCTCGAACCCATAAACTGGGAGATCATGGCCTGAACCAAAGTTGGACGTTTAACTGACTGAGCCACCCAGGCACCCCATATTACAAGGAAAATTCTGATTGGAAAATAACTGTAATAGAATGTTAACAATGTCATTTTTGTACTCAGAATTTTCCCTGGTAACGATCCTTTTGATAGAAGAATAGAAATTTTTCACCATTACTTCCCCTTAAATGTCTCTTTCCCTAACCGGCTCTAAAGAGAATTGAATATGCACTCAGCATACAATTAAAATTCATATCTAGAAATTTACATTTGCTCATAGTTTAGAGTTAGAAAGCCTCAGCTTACATCAGAAACAAATTTCTGTAAGGACCAGTTGCTTCCAAAATATAATATTTTAACAAGCAGTTAAAGAGAATAACAGGGTTTTTTAATGAGTCTGAAAACAGTCTCTTCATATTAAAAATGTAAATGGATTTTACAATTGTAGAATAATAAAATTAGAAGAATCCACAAGAGATTTCTGACACCTAGTACATAAGTTAAAGTTTTAAATTAGCATTCATTTTAAGATGTAAGTTAATATGTGTACCTCTATTTATCTATGCTCTCTATTTTAATAAGATACTGTGCTATTCAGAGTAGAGTCATGATTTGTTTGCCAAACTTTTGCAAAGCAGGTACTTTCTTAGCAAACAAATAGCAGACATGTTTTTCTGTTTAGGTAAATGTTAATAATCACAGCTGGTTTGGTAATTCAGTTATTCGGCAAAGACATTGTAAACTACTTGAAAAGAAACCATCTGGTTTGCAGTTGTAAAACTGAAACCAATTAAAACATTTAAATGACATTTTGTTTTTCATTTTAATCTGTAAAAATATATTTTCCAAGTTCTAATTAGTGGTTGGTTTTTCTCTATTGCTTTTATAATATGAATCTGACTCTCAAATAATTTCTAAGTTTAAGAAAGGTGTTCCTATCATTGATATTGTATTGGGACATCAGATGAATTAAATGATGAGGAACATAAAATTTACAGGCACACGGACACAAACAGTATAGTACACAGAATTCCTATGTAGCAAACATGATAAAATAAAACAAAAAGTCTACCACTTCACAAGAATTGTTTGGTTAGGTATAGCCTAAGTACCTGATAATTTAGCTTAAGAGATTATATGTGCTTAAAAAGAAAAAGAAAAATCTAGCAAGCAAGTGAGCAAGAAACAAAAAGAAAAAACTTAACTCAAAGATTATAATCAGATATACTTTTTCCCCCCACCCACTCTTCTTTCAAAATTTATTCCCTTTGACTCTGGAATAAAACACTGTTCGCTTCATAACTGTTCTTCTCACTTATAGATAATAAAAAGTACTATGATCACTCTGGATTTCAAAGCCTGTGTTTGGTACTTAGAATGTCTAGTCTCATGTCATAGTCAAAGTATCCAAGTTCGTTCAAAATTAGAGCTACACCCAGTTCCCAAAGTAGAATGTATAGGCCTGTTGTAAGAAGCCAATAAAGTGGTGAAAGGTACTCATTTTGTATCCTTTTCTCCTTAGATCTTCAATTCTACACCTCTGTCTTGCTAACTGTGATTATTGAAGCTTCCATCTAGAAGATATTGTCTAGAGACAATATGAAAGGACAGACAAGGGATGGGCTGGAGCAAGAAAATTCATAATTGATCGCCATTGTCTTAAGTGGCATATTTTTAAAGCTAACAGTTTCTCTTCTGGGAAACTTTTGCATTTGTTTGGAATGCCCTACCCTACCATCCTCCCTTTAGAGATGTCTCTGTTCTGCAGTTCTCTTGACTAGGGTAAATGTACTCCTTTTCTGTGGTTGCCTACTCCTTCTCTGTCATAATGAATTTGGTGATTCACCGTCTCCTTTTGAAGCTTGTTTGCCCTCTTGGGGACGTGCTTGTATGCTATCTAATAAACATCTATGTGAAATCTCTCTCTGAACCATATATGATGAGCACAAAACACTTAAGCATCCTTTCCCCCACACACCAGGTATAGCAGAACAGTCCCAAGAGAGGAGCTACATAACACTCCCATCGTAGCAAGCCCTTGCCTTCCACATTTCCATGACTCCTTAACTGCAGGGCCATTGCTCAGTCTCTGAGTAATCCTGTTAGAAATCCTCTTGACTTCACATGAAGAGGGAAATCCTAATTTTTGTTAAAAAAAAAATTCTTCTCACTAATCTCCACCCCTCTCTGCTCTCTTTGTTATTTATATTCCCAATGAGAGTTAAGGGATTTTTAGAGTCAAGAAGAATATTTACAGACATTTCCTTTGAAAATTTTCATCTTGGTCTGGCATCTCACTTTAGAATTTCATAGCCCATTACATTCTAATATTTCAATTAAAACTTTAACATCTGGCCTCAATAGTGTTTTGTCTTTTTTTTTTTCATAATAATCCTGAGCTAGAGCAAATATTTAAATGCAGTACAGACAAAATATTTCCACCATTAAATTAATAGTACCATTACAAATATTTGACACTTGATATAAATCCTTTTTTCTATAATCTCTGATGTTACAGAATGAGGCATAAAAGGTTAATGAAATAAAAATGATTGGGTTCTCTTTGTTGCGGTTATTGCCATTGTTGGCCTGGCACCTCCATCGACCTTCTTTGAAAAACAGTCCTGTATCTTGACCATAGAGGTCACCAAGACTGACACTGGATAACTCATAATTTGCTTTAGTTCTGTTTACATGGATGGGTCTAGGAATGGGGGTATGTGTCCAGGTAATTCAATCAAAGTTCCCCCCCCCCCAGGATTTTTCTGCTAACGGTGATAAGAATCTCTTTCTTTCCTAATCATGAACCTCAAATTCTGAGACATCAGAGTTTCCAGCAGCCATGTCCCTAACACCCAAAAAGAAGCATTGATTGGAAATAGAGAGTTTCTGACATCCAGAGCTATCTTATTTCCTGTTATCTTCCTTTAGTGACCCACCCTGGCATGTTTCCTATAAATCTCCTTTTTAATTTAAGCTAATTTGAGAGCTGCTTCTATCAATTTTAGCCAAACATGGTTAAGATATTGATGATTCATTTTTTAAAATGTATATAATATGTGGGATCTTAAAATGTTTTAAACCCAAATTAACAGAAGTAAGCTCAATTTTAAGGGCAACTATAATACCATTGATATTAAAGTAGCTGTGATAATTGTAAAGGCATGAGCAAAGAATAAAAGAACATATTCTATTATTTAACATTGAAGGGAATGAGTTGATGGTAGCAATAGAAAGCAAGCATATCATCTCAATTTGGGGATTTTGTGACACCTAAGTGGCTTATACCTCTGTTTCTTTTAGGTCCTTTGTAGGGACTAAAGGCCAGTGTAGCAAGTTCAAATAAACTAATGGTTAAAGTGCATTACTTTTAATTATAAAATATATATAATAGGAAGATAAATATGTAAATTTCTCTTCTCAAAAAAAAAACAAAACATAAGAGAACATGTAGAGGATTAATTACTTAAATCCAAACATTTCAAAATACATGTATTTGCTTTCACCTGTTTATTACTGTCCTAATTTAAAAAAAAAAAAAAAAAAGACTTGAAGAAGCAAGGGAACACTTGGATTCCAAACTTCCAATGATTTGAATCCCCCATTCAAAGAGTCTCTAAAATACTTAAGGTACCTCGTGTTTATACAATCTTCTTATGAATAATTTGTTCAGTATTATTTGCTTTTGGCTTCACATACTTTTCATAGAAATTCATTTAATTCTCTCAGAATTTAGAAATCCCATATAAGTAATATAGTTTCGTAGTTAAATGGCTAACTGCACTAAATTATATTCCTCATTCTGCTATTGAATGCATTTTAGATTATGGGACTAGAAATAGGTTCATGTAGAGTGAAGAAAGAGTGTATCAAATTAGTAATTTATCTGTAATCCAGGATTTCAAAATAAATTTTCTAAGTAGAGTAAAACCTTGGATTGAGACTAACTTTTTCTGAGAGTGTTCAGTAAGACAAGCAAATATTTCTAATAAATTTTAACTTGATAAATGGAATATGAGTAGTACATGATGCCAAACACCACATGACCACAACTGAGCCAATAGTTCTTTTCTCTCTCTTTCTCTCACTTTCTCTCTCTCTCTCTCTCTTTCTCTCTCTCGCTGTGTGATTGTGGGTAATCATCACTCATGCTCGGATGCTCGATCTCAGGCCATGTTTGGCAGAAATCAGTGATTTTTCGCAACATTGGAAGGTGCCCACAACTGACACCAGTGTATTTTTTGTCACTTCAGAAAACCTATGGAGAGTCCTATGCTTTTCCACACAAGAGTAAGCTTAGGAATGCTTTGCTTCATTCTAGGTCTGGCTGCCTGCAGATATAAACCCTTTCTCCTGCTGCCTTATTGTCAGTTACATTAAATACAGTACATGACAAGAGTTTATTAATACTGTACTTTGGTCAACATCCATGCTAGTGTATAAGATGGCCCTCATGCAGGTAAAAATTCCATTGAGCCAATAGATAGCAGTGATTTCATTAGTGATAGTGAGAGTTATCCTACACAATAACCCTCCTTTCTCTTATCTCCCTCACTCAAGCCACGAAGATTTTCAAAGGTAAGTGCAGGTTAATTTATTTTTCTTTATATTTTATATTTTCATTATTATTTATATTATATTACAGTATGTAATCATTTTTATGTGAATATTTTTGGGTTGTGGAACGAATCATCTGGGTTTCCATTATTTCTTAAGGGGGAATTTGCTTTGATATACAAGTGCTTTGGATTATAAGCATGTTTCTGCTTGTAATTATGCTCCCAAACCAAGGTTGTATTGTACTTTGAATTAATTCATTACTCACTCATCACATATTGAATTGGGCTTTTTAATTTAACAAGTGTATGATAAGAAGACATTTTCTGTATCTTGTAGAACTCTTACAATCAAGAGGAGGTGGTCAGGCAAACTCAGGGCATACATTAGAGTGCGATGGTGTCTCTAATGGAAGTGTGCATGTGTATCTACATAAAATGTAATAGGAGTAGAAAGGAGGAAGACCTAAATTTAGGCTTGAGATGGAATTAAGAAATTGAAAGGATCTTCAAAGAACAGGTAGCATTTGATCTGAGAATTGAATTCAATTTTCATTTTAGGCATGAAAAATATATACAGATGTAGAAGTGGCTTTGGTCACCATAATCCTTTTCAGGGGTCAATATACATATATTTACACAGCTAGTGGGGCATAGATGCTAGATTCAGGCTGGAGAGGGATAGTTGAATGTAATGTGTTAAATACAGGCTGGGCAGAAGGCAACTGCCAGCAGAGCCAACTGAAGGCTATCAGGACTTCGTAAAACATGTGGGGCTTCTGAATGGGGACCTCATATTCCTTAAGGCATAGTTTATTTTTGTAATTATGCTTTTATATTAATTATAAATGAGTATTCTTGAAGTGCCAACTTTTCCAAATAGCCTAATAATAAAATATATTTTATTTATAAAAAGAAGAGAATAGTTTACCAGATTCTTATCATCATAAAGTAGTTTTGTTGTTAAATACAAACAAGGCCATAAATCAAATATAATAATTCATCTTTTTATTTCATATTTTCTATTTGTAAAGTAGAACATTCAGAAAAGAAGAAACTTCAAACTCTATTGTTTAAAAAAAGTATCTATTACCTTTCATGTGTTTCTCATAATCCTTTTAACTACCCCAGATGATTGTCAAAGCTATTTATATTTAAACAAGGTTTTCCTTCCTCCCAGCTTGAGTTCTCCAGCTATTGGATACTAAAATGAAATGGTGAATTTGTGGCATCAAAATCCAATCTATGGCAACCGATTGTTATTGTGGTCAATCATGACTTTTATGGTCTCACTGTAGAAAATGAGAAAAATTGCAGCAAAAAAGAGTATTTGTACAAATTATTCAAACAGCAGTAAAAATTATCCTTATAGCAATAGAGAAATAGCTAACATAGCATCTCCTTTATTACAGTCCTCCATTTCTACATTCATAGAAATATAAAGCAACCTCTGTTTAAAAAATTAGTACCCCTACTCTTTTAAAGACCATATTCTTAAATGCATGCAAATATACACAGCTAGTATGAAAATCACCATGTAATGCCCCCATTTGATTATATTAAATATTAAAGTTTGTGAGGAGCAGGGAGAGGCCAGAAAGGAGGTAAGTTGGTCTCATCTTCCAGGGCTTTGAAGCACATTTTTGGCATCTAAAACAAAGACAAACATGTTGTCCATTGCTGCAGTATTTTGGCACAAATGTGCTTTAGGCACAAGGGTCATATATTTGTATTTTTCTCTATTGTAATGGATTAAGTTTGAATCCCATAGCGCTATAATATTTGTATTTACAAATAGAAACCATATTTATTCTGAATGCATTTGTAACTAAGTGTACAATTCACAGCTTTATCGCTTGTTTTATGAGTCCATTTGGCTTGGCACAGAAAAAAAATAATTAATCAAGTCTGTAGATTTCAGGGCCTGGTCTTTATTTATGCAGAAACTGCTTATTTATTAACATTAACCATCTCCCATTTGGTCTCAAAGAGACGTATAGTTACATGGAAACAGAATAGCTTTCAGTAGATGATTGCACAACTACAGATGCTTTTTTCCGACACTGTCACAGCTGAGGAGGTCCAACCAAATGAAAAACAGTTCTGATGAAGTGAGAAACAGAAAAGCGGTACCATGCAAACGTTATTACATAATAAAATGCAGGCCAGCACACATTTTTTTAACTCTCTTTATTAAATTTATGTGAATCAAGAGGAAAGGGTGAAAAGCATATTTGCTGATGATAAAAAATATTCTCTGGATAATTTCAGTCATCTCATTTAAAACTTATTCTTTATACTTTTCTAGTTTTCCCCATTTCCCATTAGCTCTCTATCATCTACTCCAAAGTTAAACTTTTTGGATTTAATAGAGAAATAGAATTTGCAGGTGGTGAGTTCCTGAACAGACGGTCTAATATCAAGTGATATTACAAAACACTTAAATGAAAATTAGTAGGCTGTCCTCACTAATCCCAGTCTTTAATATATTTTCAGATGATTCATCTTAACTTACTTTGACAGCCATGTTAGTGTGTGTGTCTCTTGCCCCACTGGGAACAATGCCAACCAGATAATGCATGAAATCATGGGATGTGTTATGATGCTATCCCTGAAAGATTTCCAGCCTAAGTTATACTCAACAGCATTATACTACAGGGAGCCTAGAACCCCGATGGATTCTTAAAGTACATGCAGATGTGTTTTCTGAATAAGCAGTGCTAGAAATATTGCTTATCCTTCTGGAATGTGCTAATACAGAAACATACAAATATTAGAATAAGTAATTGTAAAACATATATAAATGGATTATGCATATTCATTTCTTGCTACCTAAAGTCCTTTTTCTGTCTTACTTTATATATATGCACATATATCTGTGTTGCTGTGTTGCTGTGTGCATATTGTATATATACATATACACATACATTACATATGTATGTCTATATAAAGTTTTGCCGAATATTGAATTGTTGCACTTAAAGTAATCATCTCAAAGTATATTTCCTCATGTTCAATTAGTGAACCTATTCTGGAATGGAAAATAATTTTTGTTCTTTTCATTTTTGTTATCATTTATTAAACATTTATGGTTTTCCAGGAAACTATGTTGAGTGTTTAGCATATATTACCTCATTTAGTTCTTACAATGACCCCATAAGGTAAATATTTCTGTGTCTGTTCTACTAAGGAGAAAATTGTGCCTCTGAGAAGTCAGGGCTTATGTGAGATAATTAGTTAATAAATGGGAAATCCAAAATTCAGATTCAGGCTCTAGCTCCAGAGCCACTGCTCTTAACTAATATTTTTTTCAAGTTAGCAAACCAATAAACTAACTCAATATATTAGCACAAAAGGGATATAAAAGTGATTCCAATTAAGTATGCTTCATTAAAGAGGTCATAATAAATGAAAAAACATATTCATTTTAACTAAAAGCAGTAGGAGGGAATTTATTGCTCTGCTGAGTCTCTCGCCCTAAATGTCTTCCCATTCCCTCACATCAACATCCAAAAATATTTGAAGGGAATATAAATCTAACATAGGGTCTGATATATTTTGACACTTTATATTTCTATAGTATTTCTTTAAATATTGTTGACTATTTAAATTCTACAGCATTGTCATTTGCTCAAGTTAAAGTGCAGAATGCTTTGCACGCTGTTCCTTCAAGAGATTTCATCACACTTTTAATTTCTGTACTGTGAGTTCTATTCTCCTGGCATACATTTCCTCTTCTGCCTTTTGTACTCTCTTCAGAGGTGCATCCAAAGATAGAAAAGATAGGAATGGGATGAAAAGGGCCTATTATCATAAACTTCAGAGAAAGCAGGATAATATATTATCAGAGTTTTCTATTTTTTTTAACGGTCATCTGAAATGTTATTTCCAGCATATATAACCATTTCTTGTTCTTTTCCAGAGGGAGTACAAAGAAGATGAAACTGGCATTTATTGTTAATATAAAAGTAAATCTAAAGCCAGCCCTACACATGGGAAAGTAATATTTGAGGCCTCATCTACTGGATTTGTGAAGGTTCCTATCATTCCTTTTCATTGGATAAGAAAAGCAGGTATGGTCTCCACCCAGGATACATAAATGGTTCAATAAAACATGCTTAGATGCCAATGAGATTATTTTTGAGACAAGATAGAGACAATCCCTTTTTCAAAATGTGGGAAATTAATTAGATAGTGCTGAACCTGTAAGTCTTTTTGCTCTTTCTACTCTAAGTAAAACTGTATAAACCTTTTCTCAAGGATAGAGAGAAATAGTGCAAAGAAAGAATATAGTGCAAAAAGAAGGAAGAGGAGGAGGAGGAGGAAGAAGAGGAGGAGGAAGAGGAAAAGCCTTAATTTTATGCCAGGTATTTCCCAGCCTACCTGGAGAATTAAAAAAAAAATGCTGCAATTTGAATGTATATTCTCTATAGTAATCTAGGAACCCCAGCTTTAGTCACAAAAATATACAATTGAATGTAACTGATGTTGAACTGAAGCAACAACAAACCAAGGGATTATGAACTCTTTACAGTAACTATAAAATCATGATATATAATGCTATCATCCTGACACAGTATAGTCTGATATACATTGTTGAAACTAAAAGAAAGGCCACATAGCTTGGAGCCAGAACAATAAAGGAAGAACAGGATCTAGATAAAAGCAGGACAGAACATTCCCATAATACATCTGAACAAGAGTCTAATCATTTCATGACAATGAGAAATTACAAGTTAAGGCAAATTTGTACTACCAAAATTACAAATGCATGTACCCTTTGAACTGGATTACTAATTATAGGAATTGGCATACATATATGGTTATCCACTGCAGCATTCCTACAACAACAAAATTTGGAAACAACCCATACATTCATTAAAGGGAATTAGTTTTCTAAATAATGGTGTATCCTTACAATAGAATACTGTGTAGCTATAAGAAATAACAAGGAATCTCTCTATGTACTGTCTTAGTCTGCTTGAACTGCTAGACTGGGTGGCTTAAACAACAGACATATATTTCTCATAGTTTTGAAGGCTGGGAAGTCCAAGATCAAGGTACTAGTAAGGATGCAGTTCTCGCCAAACACCAGCATCTTCCTGGCTTGAAGATAGCCCTATATTCACACATGATGGAGAAATCTCTGGTCTCTTCTTATAAGAACACTACCTTATTATAGAGGATCAACCCTCATGACCTCATCTAAATATAATTACAACCCAAAAGTTCCACCTCCAAATATCATCACATGGGGGTTTAGAGGAGGAGGAGAGAAGACACAACATTTTCAGTGCATAAAAGCACTAGATAAGAAAAGCTTTCTAAGATCTACTAAGTGAAAAAAAACCACTGTGCAAAACCACTTTATAGAATGCTATGTGTTTTAAAGATGGAGCAAATTAGAATATATATTGATATTTTCTGTAACTTACATTTTTGAAATTCAGAAAGCTTATAATACCGGAAATTAATAACAGTGTTTACCTGTGGATAAGGAATGGAAACTAGGAAGATGAAGAATAGAAGGAGTTAGCACTTTGTAATATCTGAATTATATGCCTGTATTAAGTAAATGATTAAATTAAATAGAAAAGGGAAAGCCAGTATTGAAATTGGGCCTATACGTTTGTCAAAAATTCAACACCCATTAATGATAAAACTCTCACTAAACTAGAACTGAAATATTGAACTGAAGCAACAACAAACCAAGGGATTATGAATTCTTTATAGTCACTATAAAATTCTGATAAATAGTGTTATCATCCTGACACTGTACTCTGTATAGACTGAGATACGTTGTTGAAACTAAATGAAAGAACACAGAGCTTGGAGCCAGAACACCTGAAGATTAAAAAAAAAAAAACATTAAAAAAGCGCCTATAGTTATTATATATTTAATGGTGAGAACCCAAATTCTTTCCCCCCAAGATCAGCAACAATCAAACGATACCTATTCTCATCTGTTCTGTTAAACATTGTACTGAAAGTCCTTGTCAGGGAAATAAAGTAAAAGAAAGAAATAAAAGATATATACATATAAAAGAAAGAGGCAAAATTGTCTTCATTCGCAAGTAACATAATTGAGTATACAGAAATTTATATGGAATCAACAAAGGAAACTATGAGAATTAACAAATGAATTTAGTAAGGCTGTAGGATACAAATGATATGAAAAAATGTAACAATACACAAAATCAGTTGTATGAGGATACACTTTCAAAAAACAATTGGATATTCAAAATTATAAAATACCATTTACAGTAGTAGCATAACTATAAAATACTTAGGGATAAGGTTATCAAGATATATAAACTACCTGGCCCTGAAAATTACAAACTACTGTTAAGAGAAATTAAAGACATGTGAAATAAATGGACTGGAATACCATATTTATTGATAAGAATACTCGCTATTGTTAAAATGTCGATTCTGCCCAATTGATCTATTGATTCAATGTCATCTCAAGCAAAATATGGCAAGCTTTTTGTAAAAATTGACATGCTGATTCTAAGATACTTATGAAAGTATAAAGGAACAAGTAGAGCCAAAACAATTTTTAAGAAGATGAACAAAGTTAGAAGATTTATACCACTTGATTTCTATACTTCCTATAAAATCCCAATATTACAGATTAACATACAGATCAATGAAACAGAAGAATCTAGTTTTAGTGCCAAGGCAATGCAATTCAGAAAGGGTAATCTTTTCAACAAATGGTACTGGAACAATAGAATAGCCATATTATTATTTAAAAAAAAAAGAACTCAGTTCTTGACTCTTACCTCATTCAATATGTGAAATTAATTTGCAATGTATCAGAGGCCTAATATAAGAGCTGAAGCTATATAACTTTTAGTAAAAAACAGAAGAAAATATGGGACGCCTGGGTGGCTCCGTCGGGTAAGTATCCAACTCTTGATTTTAGCTCAGGTCATGAGCTCAAGGTGGTGATGGGCATGGAACCTACTCAGGATTTCTTCTCTCCATTTCCTTCTGCCCCTCTCCGTGCATGCACAGACTCCCTCTCAAACAAAATGCTTAAAAAATAAGAAAAGAAGAAAATCTGCTATATTGGAATAGGCAAAGATCTCTTAAATTGCATGCAAAAAGTGTAACTATATGATTAAAATATTGATAAATTAGACTTTATCAAAATTTTAAACTCCTGCTCTTTGAAAAACATTGCTAAAAAAATGAAAAGCCAAACCACAGAATAGGAAAAATTCACAGTACATACATCTGATGAAGGGTTTATATCCACAATACCTAAAGACTTCTGGGGCATCTGGGTGGCTCAGTCAGTTAAGAATTCAACTCTTAATTTTGGGTTCAGGTCATGATTTCACAGTTGTGAGATCAAGTCCCACATGCTTGGGATTCTCTGTCTCTCTTGTTCTCTTTGCCCATTCCTCACTCCTGTGCATGCACTCTCTCTCAAAATAAATAAACATTAAAAAAAAGACTTTTTACAATTCAATAAGAAAACAAACTGAAGTAAAAATGGACAAAATACTTGAACAAATATTTTGCAAATCAGAAAAATAGCCAATATGCATACAAAACAATGCCTACCACCTTTATTGCTCAGTGACTGCCTGAAGGCAGGGCTGGGGTGTTGATTGCAAAGATAGAAAAGAGAATTTGAGGCAGAACTGGATATGATTTATGACTTCAATTAGAATAGGGGTTAAACAGCAAGTATTTGTCAGAACCATCCAACTATACACTTAAAATGGTTACATTTTATTTATGTGAATTATACCACAAAATTTGATTTAAAAAAACATTATAATACAAGGAGGCCAAATGTGAAGAGAGAGAGAGACAGTAGCCAAGAAGGTAAGAAAAAATCCCAGAGAATGTATGTATTAGATACCTCTTGAACACTACCTAAAATACTCTTGACCACACCTTTTATTACAGCGATGCAGCAGTGACGTTCTATGCTATCTTCGACTACATTTGCAGAGTTGCAAGCTGACAGTTTCCCACCTCAGCCTGTGCTCTGGTTCTATCAATTCTTGCCTTCTCTGATACACTGTACCAGCTCAGCACTAAAAAGTTCTCAACCTAAAAGTATAGGGAAATTAATGTTCATGTAGCTTTCCTAACCAACAGGGCATTAGAGACAATGAACAAATGTAGTCAGTTTCAAAATGCATTACATAAGCTCCCATAGAGATGACCATAAACTTATGTTGGCTCTTCCTCCTTCCTTGTTTTATTCTTTTGGTTCATTACTTCTTCCCTGGGATCATTTCACAATAAACCACTTTCACACCAGCTTTGATTTCAGACTCTGCTTTCAGGGAATGCAGAGTAGGGCATGGAAGGAAGGCAAATAATAATAAAATAATAATAGCCAGGAAGTATTATGTGCTTACAATGTGCTAGACACTACTTTAAGATTTCTACATGTACTAAACAATTTAAATCTAACAACCCAATTTATATGTGACAAAACAGAGGCAGGAAAAAGGTTAGTCATAGGTAGGAAAGTAGTCAACAATGACACATACTACTAAAAATATTATGAAATTCAATGGATTTTATAAGTAGGCTATTACTGATGAATTTCATGCAAGCAACTTCAGTGAAGTAATGAAAGTAGAATCTAGATTTGAGAAGATTTTTTTTACCCTCAATGAAAATCAAAACCTGACTGTGCAGAAACATATAACATATAAACATATAATCCTTGGAGAAATAATGAGAAATACTGTGTTGATAAGCTTAACAAAGCCTTTATATTCACTCAGATTCTAAATGTTTCTAAATTTCTTCCATACATTAAATTTGATATTGACTTGAGGATATGGAGTAAAGAAATTTTTTTCTAGGATTTTCAAATATATGGATAATGTAGTGAGTAAAGTAAAACAATAATAGAATGTGTTGCTGATGTAAGAGAAGAACTAAGGTTGAATAGTGGTAAGAAGAAGCCCAAATATATTCAAGGCCAACTCTGATGGCCTTTACTCATTTATCATGTTAGAACTTTGGTATCCCAGAGTGAATTAACAAAAATAATACATTTCATATTTTAGTTTTCTTTGTGTCAATGCTGGATTGCATATTATCATTTCTCCATAAATGCTAAATTAAAAAAAAGACAAGAGAAGTATGGACATGAAGTCCAACAAAGGACTATTGATTTGAAAGTCTATTTAACATTTGTTGTACTTTTGCTATTTTCAGGCCAAATTGTTGTTAAGTAAACCTTAAGACTTCAAATTTATGGTAAATGAATGTGTGTCATGTTTCTAATGCACTTTCAAGGTCATGATTGCTAATCATCTGTTTCTGTTATGTTACTCAATACAGTAACAAAATGCAACAAGTTCTAAGAATCCAGCCTCAAAATCCTGGCTTCTTGTTTTGAATCTAATCAATGAAAAGTTAAGATTTGAAAGTTAGCCAGTATGTTCAAGTATAAATCCCAATATAAGACAGCTGATATTCTTAGTAGACTCATGGCAATCGGTGTCTATCTGCCATCTCTTGTTGGCACATCATTCCATCTAGTATTTTCATAATTGTGTCAAATGCTATCATTTATCAGGTGTTCATCACTTTAAAATGAAACTAAACTTGAAAAAAACTGAAAGCAAAACTTCATAGGATGTCTGTACACACCAGAAACAAGAAGATGTGTTGCGGAAATAAATATGTGCTGGCAACACAACTCTTCTCATATTTCAAGGACAAAATTGAAACCATATTTCCATGGGGTGCAAACATTGATTGCTATGTGTTCTTATAAACAGAGAACTACAAACAGTACTGTAGTATTCTCTTGATCCTCCTTTACTTTTATGTGAAGTCCAAAAATATATCAGTTAAAGGAGCTTCTGAATTCAATTCAGAAAGCAGGGATTCATATGTCAAGAATAGAAGCAGAGCGTACTCCAGGTAAGAGTAAAATCAAACAAAACCTCAGTCCTGTTCAACTTGAAAGATTTAAAACTATTATTCACTAACAGGTATAAAATAAGTGAGCACAAATCAAAGATTATCTCAAAGCTTCATTTAATTGTGAATTTTTTCCTTTCCTTTCCCTTCCTCCCTACACTGCCTATAGGTGTGGTCATTCAGTCCCATGCAGCCAAAGCACTTAATGCCTTTCCACCTAATTCCCATCATGAGCTTACCATCACTCACAAGGCACTGCATTTAGCTCCTGCCATCCTTTGGAGTGTCATCTTTGTCCACTCTTTTTTTTTGTTTTTTTTTTTTTTCTCTAGTAAGCCCCAGTAACACTGAATATCTTTCAGTTCCTCCAATTCCTGCCCCCCGACACCACCCCAGGTCTTTCTGCCTAGGACATTAGCACATTATTCCCTCTGCCTGAAAAACCACTTCCCATCAGAGTTCTTGTGATTAACTTAACATGAATTTCTCCGATTCCAACTTTAATGTCACTTACTCCAGGAAGATGACTGTCCACCCCGTCCTATCATATTATTTCATTTCATCCTTTCCTTCTTCATAGCACTTACAATTTAAGCCAAATCATTAATTTTGAAACTATGTATTTATTTAGTGTTTGAGGGTACGTTTCTTAAAGGCTGATATCTTGTCTGTCTTCTTGGTCATTGAGTCTGAATCACCAAAATTAGTGCTCTTAACACTTAAGTGCATGAATAGTTATTTGGGAGGGAAAGAAGGCAGGCAGACAAAGGAGAAAGGAATAAAGAAAGGAGGAGATGGGGAAGAGAAGAATGGGAGGAGGAAAAAAGGGGGAAAGAAAGAAAGGGAGGAAGAAGAAATGGAGGAAAAATTAAATGCTTATTACCCAAGTTCTGTTGTATAAAACCAGAAGGCAATTATCCAGTGTTATGTATAAGGATACAGTGATCAGTTAGAAAATTATGTTTAAAATCTGTCTCAAGAAAGTGTCAAGATTCAAAGGGAAAAAATCAGAGAAGTGAGCTCAAATAGCAAGTGGGAGCATAGAGTGTGATGATTAATCTTATATGTCAACCTGACAGGGCGATGGGGGGTAGGGAAGATCTAGATTAAACATTATTTCTGGGTGTGTCTGTGAGGGTATTTCAGGATAGATTAGAATTTAAGTCAGTGGACTCATTAAGGCAGATTGACCTTCCTAATGTGGGTGGACATCATCCAATACATTCAGGGCCTGAATAGAAAGAATCTGCCCCCTTTTTGCTTCCTGCCTGCTTACTTGAGTTGGGACATCATAATTCATCTTGTCTGGCCTTAGACTGGAATATAAACCATTGGGCTCCCCCGTTTTTTAAGCCTTTAGATTAGACTGAATTACACCATTGACATTCCTGGTCTTTAGCTTGCAGACAGAAGACTGTGCGACTTCTCAGGATACATAATCACATAAGCCACTTACTCATAATAAGTGAATGAATGAATGAATGAATGAATACACACAGAAACACACACACATTCTACTGGTTTTGTTTCTCTGGAGAATCTTGACTAAGGTAGAGTCCAGAGATGAGGAGCTCAAGGAAGGGTAAGTGACTGCAAAGAAGTTTTACATACTGTCTCAGATTTTGTTTGTATGATAAGCCTGGTCCATAAAGGGACCTCCATAAAGTAACTTTAGGCCATTTGTTTCCACCTGGATTTTGATTATGGCCAATCTTGACAAGTTGGTCAACATATACTTCTACCTGATTGTCAAGTACTAGGCATATGAAGTTTAACTTTCAGTAAAGAAAAGAAGTTTTTAAATGAAATCCTATATACCCAGAAATATGTTCAATGAGGTTCTATTCCCTTTATTTAGTAAGTAGGTGTTACACAGATAATCTTATGCTTAATTTTTGAAAAAAAAGTGAATTGAGTTGAAATGTAATATTATTTCCAGTTACTTTTTATGGAATTAATACATATATTTAACATATATCCACCACTATTTTCAAACCATTTCCTTATTTTAATGAACTATATTTCTCAATCGCTGAGTAGGATTTGAGAAATTCAAATAGGAAGATTCAAAATAAACATTTTGACTTATTAGAAGTTAGTCACAAATATTACTAAAGAATTCAGTGAGAACGTGTACAATCTTAGACCCCAGGCCAGGTTACAAAAACAAAGGCATTGCGCTTTCCTGAATTTGCCTATTCTGGTTGCTAGAGAATTGTGTGTTAAATTAGACAGCCTACACAATGTTTCTGGTATAATAAAACCTGACCATGTTTTGAAGTCACAATTTTATGAAAATAAAGAATTCTTTTTTTTAATGTTTATTTATTTTTGAGAGAGAGAGAGAGAGACAGAGCATGAGCAGGGGAGGGCAGAGAGAGAGGAAGACACAGAATCCAAAGCAGGCTCCAGTCTTCAAGCTGTCAGCACAGAGCCTGACACGGGGCTAAAACTTACGAACTGCAAGATCATGACCTGAGCTGAAGTTGGACCCTTAACCAGGTGAGCAACCCAGGTGCCCCCAAAATAAAGGTTTCTTAAGAATGATTGCACTCCATAGTTTCTAGTCTCCAAAGATGGCTGCTATCAATTCTTTCCTTCCCTATTTGTGTATGCCACTCCCCTATGGAGAGGTAGAGTTTATTTCCCCTTCATTTGAATCTGGGCTAGCTATGTACTGCTCTGATCAACAGAAGGCAGTAGAAGTGATATTCTGGGTCTTTTGACCTAGGACTGGCAGCTTCTGCTTCCTTACTCTTGGAATTCTTGCTGTTGAGAAACTCTTCTCCCTCCACCCCATGGACCCAATCAACATGCTACATGAAGCCAAAGACAAAAGGAAAATCCATATTGAGGAGAATGGAGGCACTCAGATTGATAGTCCCGCCCGAGTCTCCCTCCAACAGTTAACCTCCACAGCCAACCGTGTGAGTGAGCATCTTGTGTGTCCTAGCTCAGTTGAACTCTAAGATAACTTCAGCATCACATCAGAAGAACAAACCAGCTGAGACCAGTCAATCCAAACAACAATGTTTTGAGCAACTAAGCTTGGGGATCATTGGTTTCACAGCAGTGAGATAACCAAAGATTCGCAACCATGGCATTTGTTTTACTCCAAGTAACCATCACAGAAATACATGCTACAAACTTTGAAAATTGTATAGAGAAGTTCTGATTTGCATTTCTAGTTCCTCTTATTGACTATAAATATCTTCAAAGATTCTGTTTGGGTTTCTTCTGGATTTTTCTTCACATATTCTTCATCTTTTGCATTCCTTTCTCTACATGGTCCATGCTTTACTTATACTAAAGTGTCCACTTTAGGCTTCTTTTACTTACTTAATAGTACTATTTATGGATTTTTTAAGTATTTTCATAAGCAAAAGCTCAAAAATTGCCTTAAATGCCAAGTCTTTTTCAATGTAATGCAAAAAAATTATGATTTCCTTTAATACATTCTCCAAACTGATGTACTCAGTGAACACACTGTACTCAGTAGAAGACAAACAAAAAGCAACTACATTTTTTTCTTAAAACTTCGTGTTAAACTCACTTCAACAAATAGTTCTTTCCCTACCCTTGAGCAAAATCTTGGAGGAATTCCTGTAGTTTTAATAATAGCTCATAAATAATTTATGAATATTCTACTTTTTAAGTATGATAAAGTCCAGTCCAGTGTAATATTAGAACTCCAATCTAGCTTAAAGCTTCTCCCTTCCTGCAGCTTGGGACTACACTGGGCTTGGAAGACTCATAGAGGTAAGGGAAGAGGGGAATGGAAGGCAGAGTGACAGTTTTGTCACAGCACACTGGCTTCATCTCCCATCCTCCTCACTTAACCGGTGCATTTGAAATCTGGTGTTAGTGTATGTTAGGTGCAAAAGTTTTTGTCCTTTCTCTCACTAGGGACAATTGTGGTTAATGCATGATCTGCCTGCTGGGTAACTCTGGCTTTATTTCCTTGATACTGGAGATGTCTCCTTTGGATGCCACTATTGAGTCTTCCCTCAGCTCTTGGTTTATAGTAATTCATTTTTCTGTTAGGATACCTTCTCACCTATATGTCCTAGTCAGTGGTATCTGTAGGACAATCCCAGACCAGCTCTGTTTTGTGGGATCCACAATGGTTCTGGAAACAACCAATTTCCCTTTCCCCTACTATAAATACACCTTGTTCTCAATATGGTCAGGTTGTTCACTATAACACTTAGGCGTCATAGGCAAGAGTCACATATCAGTCATTATGCCCTTCTAATCACCAAATGGGGACATATCAAGGTCTCAAATGATAGTCTTCAAGAATCCTGTGGTTGGTCTGAACTGAAAGGAATATTCCCTATTACTCCTCCCCCCAGCAGGACAGAAGGAATACATAGCACACTACCAATGCTCTCTCAAGAAAGAAATTCATAACCACATCTTCATTCTCTAATAAAAGGAGAACACTGTCTCCTTTTATGTAGGCTAGAATCAGATGATGGAGTGAAAATTCATGCCCTCCACTAATGTTTGAAAGGCCTGCTCAAGAGTACAAACGGAGGCCCACCTAACATTCATATAAATATTTAGAAGTTCAAATCAAGCTAATAAACAGTTAAAATTTGTCCTATCCTCCAACCTTGACAAATATACCTTTCTGAAAACAAAACTGAAAACTATGTGATTGCTCTGGTTTGCATGTGAATTAAAATTGAAGAAGACTACTTCTGACTTTAATTATTACTGGGTACTTTCTGAGCATGCTTTTGCCAAGCTAGCAACATCTGGGTAAGCAATAAAATAAAGACAAACTTTTCTTATTATTTATGCCATATAAGTTGTTTGCCTTGCCTTCAGTTTAACAAAATCACTGATTATGTTTATAATCAATAACATAATTTATGTTTTCTTGACAGTGATGCCAAATTAAGCAACCTTTCTTGAGCCAATGTAGTTCTTCAGTATGATTTTATAAATTGTAGTTTGTAGAAACTTTTTTCCTCTGACATAGTAGCAATAAAAATAATACAATTATTTAACGGGTGCTTCAGTGGGTCAGTCGGTTGAGTGACAGACTCTTGATCTCAGCTCATTGGCTTTGTCTCCCATGGGGTTGTGAGTTTGAACCCCATCTTGGGCTCTAGGCTGGGTATGAAGCCTACTTGAAAAAATATTTAAGAAATTCAAAGATTTGAAAATAAACCATAAATCTTACCTATTTTGTTCAATCATTAAAATGGGATCGGAAATACTTGTAATCACAGAAATGTGACAAGATATTTTAATTTCATTAAATAAATTACTATTGCTTTAGCAATCTTCACTTTTCTTTAGAGAGAGAGAGAGAGAGCGAGCAAGAGAGAGCATGAGCAGAGGAGAGGGGCAGAGGGAGAGAGAAAAGAGAATCTCACGCAGGTGCCACAGTTAGCACAGAGCCTGAGGTGGGGCTCAATCCCATGATCCCAGGATCACGACCTGAGCCAAAATCAAGAGCTGGATGCTCAACTCATTGAGCCACCCAAGAACCTCTCTTCACATATCTTTTAAAGCAATATCTGGATCCACACAGTAATATAAACTCGCTATTTTACTTCACTTATGCTATGTCTATATATATGGACTTAAGCATAATATAAATTATTCAATACTGCTGTTTTCATATTGCTAAGTGTTTCTCAACCACCATATACAATAATTAAAAATAACCATCCAAATCTATGATTACTTCTGAAACCATAAATAGAATATGAAAAGGAGGAAATAGACACCGAGCATTACCATGACACCATATTTCGTTATGTAAGACTCTATTATGTCAGTGCTAAGAGGATTTGAGAAGCTAATTAATTTGTCTTTTCTCTTTACACCTTAAGCCCCTTTGCTTCTCAAACCCTCTCTCTACTTCAAAGCTGTGTCTACCACCAATACTGGCAGTTGCATAACCCACACATTTTCAAGGTTATTCAGAAGAGTCATCTTTTGGTTCAGAAAGGTAAGTCAAGAGATATGAAGCAGCATTTCCTTGGAGTTGAACAGTTATAATTATAAGAGTGGATGTTTAAGATTTTGAGGTTGCCATGCCAGTGCTGAACATTGGACCCCTAAGTAAGAAAAATGTCCATTTGTGTTTTTTTAAATATTTATTTGTTAATCTATTTTAAAATGAAAATAAATACATTCCTTTTTAGTATATATAAATTTTTTAAGAAAAGTAACTTTATTTTCTTTTAAACAAAAAATGTTACTGAGAAAAATGGAGTTGTTTTATGTTTTTGCAAATCTCATTTATGTCTGACTTAATGGAAGGCAGGTGAATTTTTATATCTGTTTCTGTATTTAATCTGTCGCCATATGTTATTTATGAAATATTTAAAGAAAACCTAGCCACATGCATATACGTAATGAGAAAAGAGAGGATTATTGTAATAAACTTTTCAGGTCATTCTGGAAATTCTTCTTTCATAGTACACCAAAACTCAACAAGTGTTAGTTTCTTAAAGGTTAGCTGCAGTGTCGATGAACTTAACGTCCTCTGTCACATTAAACGTTATTGGTTCCTCTTGTACTTTAAGTGGATCATTTATTCATATGCCATTTTGTAGCATCCTTGTTGATTATTTAGAAATTATTGGTTCACTGAGTATGTAGGTCTTCTCTACATACTCTCTACATACAAATCTGACATATTTTATTATATCATCTTTAAAAAATTATATTTGGTTTTAGAAATCATTTGGTTTATTTTGATACAATGTCTACCAAACACCCAAATCTAAACAACCATAGTTTCGTCTGTCAGTCATTCTTTCAAGTGAAAATGTTCCGTGAAAAAAGTGGCCATTTCAGTTCACAACTCAAACTGTTGCATGAATGCTACCCTTCTTGAGAAACATACTTCCATTTGCAGTAGACATGCTTTATGGATATTTCCCATTTTATCATGCAGAATATTGAAAGACATGTACTTAAGGCTAAGATTTAATTAAAAAATATTTTTGCACTTGCAAGGACATTCTTAAATAAAACTTGTGCCTTCTTTTTTTCTGCCAATGTGTAGTGGTGAAGAAACTAATGGCCACTAATATGTTTTGAGGTCATGGCTTAGACTTGTGTTAACACTTTTATTCCCCAATTGCCTTGCACTATAGGAACAAATGTTAACGGTTGTTTCAGAGGAAACCATATGATTCAAAAGAAGGTATTAAGTCCTTTGAATATTTCAGCATCATTTGTAATATTTATTTATTAAGGCCAAACATTCACATAGAAGACCTTTGATTATTAATTTGTGCTGATATTGGAATATAAGTAAACAGCTGATATTAGAATATAAGTAAATATATTTATAAGTATAATATAAACATAAGTAAAATGGTAAGCCCAGCCATATCTGTAGGTACTTCCATTTTTAAGGAAAAGGTATAATTTTATAGAGAAGATATTGATTTGATCTTCATGTTAGCAGCTCAGTTTTTAATTTGATGAATTAAATTAAATTAAATTACCTTTGGAAAGTGGCAGTTCCATCGTTGCTTTTTACCAATTTTTTTCATCAAGCAGGCATTCAGCAATGTCAGTGTACAAGGCAAACAGCCCATGCTTCTCCAGGCAGTGCCATATGATAACTTACGCTGAGTGAAGATCCTAAAATAACTTTTTAGTTTCTAAGTTTCTAGTTTGAAAAATTGAAACAAATTTTGTCTTCTAAAATGTTCATCATGTCTACATTTAAAGATTAAATTACTTAAAAAAACATTAAATTATTAGTCTCAAAATGCCATTGTGATGTAACTGGCACCATATATCTATTAAAAATGTCCTATGGAATAAGACACACTAAAGTAAGTTATTAACCTCTCTAAAGCATTAAAAAGAACAGCTTTCATGATATATGTTTTTTTCATTTTTGGTTTCACACCATTTTTTTCTTTTTATTAGATTCCTCCTTTCCATGAATCAAGCTCTATCATAGGTCATTTCTTCTTTTACTTGGTAATATTAGACAGAGGTGAAGCACCTGTGAATTGTGACAGCAAGCCTTTTAATTTCCTTGTTAAAAGCTGAAGTTATCTTTCTGATATAGCCATTCTGAGATGCTACAAATTGGGAGATGGAGGCTTGGTGCCATACAAGGCCACAGTCATACCACTAAAAACAGAAGAAAGGGCTTCATTTGTTCTTTAAGTAACTTATTTTTGTTCATCGGGGATAAGCAGAACACACTGGAGTATGGCGCTCAAGGAAGATCCTTCGTATCTCTGGGTCTGAGGTGAGGATACCACGGTAGGCCAGTATAGATGCTCTAAGAACTTCTCATATATCCCCTTCTGACAACTTGCTTGGTCAGGAATGCTCTGGGAGGTTGATGCTGAACTGGGGTTCATTATCATATAAATTTGAACCAAATGTATTTTTCTGAAGGAAATCAATTTATCAATCTCCCAAATATATGGAGTTCTTATGGTTTTTTTATGCAATCAAGTCTTCAAGATGCCTATTAAAAACCATGTCATTTTAGGGGCACCTGGGTGGCTCAGTTGGTTAAGTGGCTGACTTCAGCTCGGGTCATGATCTCACAGTTCATGGGGTCAAGCCCCACATCTGGCTCTCTGCTGACAGCTCAGAGCCTGGACCTGCTTTGGATTCTGTGTCTCCCTCTCTCTCTGCCCCTCCCCTGCTCTCTTTTTTTTTTTATCTTTCTTTTTCTCTCTCTCCCTCTCTCTCTCTCTCTCAAAAATAAACATTAAAAAATAAAAATAATAAAATAATTTTAAAAAATTTCATTTTACTTAAAAACAAAGGATAATGAACAGCAAAATTCTTAAAATTCTGGGATGGAAATGCCTAAATTATAAACCGAACATTTTTCCATTTTAATGAATTCTTAATCTGGATCAACATCTCATTTGTACTTTATAATAACATCTATGTTCTGACTTAAGGAGGTTCGGGTCCAGGGCTTTCCCAGGTTATAGATCAATGTCAAATCAGGATATGTATGGATGAACCATTCAACTCCTAAGTTCTCAGATTTTTGGCTTTTGCAGACTCAGTGAATGCTCCCTCCCCCATTCCCTCCCCTGCCACACAAACATCATTTCAAGCAGCATACCCATAGCTACTTCTTGGACCTTGGCTACCGTTCAGAACTGCTCCATCCCTTAATTTTAACCTCCCACATTTGCCTTTATTTTGTCCAAAGTTTAACTAGTGATTGTAAGGTCTATTTTGTTTTCCATTGTATTATATACAATTTATCTTTCAGAGCCTCACTTCTTGATATTATATTCTATATTTTATATTTGTTTATCATCTCTCATTCCCCTTATACTATAAAATCCATGGGGGCCTAAACCTTGTTTTAATCACTGCTGTGTCCCCAGCATCTAGTAAAGTACCCAAATTAATCATATGTACTCAGTATTAGTTGAATGCATAAATAAATGGGTGCCGTGTCAAAACAGCACCCTGAACATGACCTGTGGTTAACAAATATGCATCGAATAAGTGAATAATGAATAATAATAGCCAATACTTATTGAGTATTTAAACTATGCTAGCTAATTTTATTTGCTATAACTGGATCGATCTCATTTTATTTTCAAAAAGCCCTGTGGAGTTTTTGGTATTATTATTGCCATTTTACGGATGAACAAATTTAATTATGCAAACATACAAATAAGCCAAAATAAACTTAGACACTGTGTAATTTCAACTAAGGCATAAAGAAAAGAGGGGGGAAAACCTTAAGATTCCCACAGCTTCCCATAATGTAGGAGTGGGCTATGTCTACCCAGGACAGTGGAATTTGGGTACCTTAATTCCATCCTCAGCAAAAAAAATTCTGTACCTCCATCTTTTAAAATAATACTAATTGTAATGTATCCAAGCCTTGTTTGAGAAGCAGTTAGGACAAATGCATAGTCTGTTTCCATGGCTAAATATCTCCAGCACGGTTGGATGCCACTCACAAAGAAGAAAGGACGAAGATTCACAGTTCTGAGGTATTCTGTCCTTTAACCCATTCCTTTTCCCCAAAGTAAAAGTGCATTTAATGCTTCAGACCACCAGAACTAGTCAATGAGAACTAATGTCAACTAGTAAAACCTCTAAGCGGTGAACTATTTCTGAGAGGATTGGGCCCCATTCACATACTTCTTGTAAGACTACATTTAACACTTTCTTTTTAAAGCATCTCATACTTATTGAGAAGAGGATCTTTGTCATCTACAGTAGTACAGTTTTAATCCATATTGAGGATTTTTCCTAGGACTTTCTCTTTAGTATTTTAGTTGGGGATAGTTTATGCTAATGATAAAAGAAATGAAAGGTTCTTTTTTGGCTTTGTCTTCACTCACCACTGGAAAAGTAATCACTGACATTCAATAGCTTAGAGGAAAATTAACCTTACCACTGAATTAAACTTTATGATGTGTGAATTTTAATTAGGTGAGTTTTTCAATTGCTCTTATAACAAGCTAAGTTGTCAAATAAAAATAAACTGAATTGTGGAGTAAGGAATTGATGTCAAAGATCTCATTAAAAAGGTAAAACAAAGTAAACCACATTGTAGCTGGAATGATTAGGACTTGAGTGGTTGACAGCACAGAAGTGGCAGTGTATTTTGAAACTTTTATAGTTAAACTTACAAGAGTCATAGAGACTCCAGTTTGTATAGGAAGAAGGTCAGGGAGAATATAATGTCACTGCAGCGTGTAGTCAAATTTTATCTCTCCAGGACCATCTATCAACAAGGAAAGATATTAGTCATAAGCCATACAAAAGTCAAAAAGAAAATTAATTTAGGCATTTTGGGGATAAAACACTCACAACACATCATTCACTTTTTAACTCCATAGAAAACATAAAGTTCTACTCAACAAGAAATAATATATATGCATCAATCCCATGCTTTTGATTGATAGGGTGACAAGGACAAGTCTGAAGACATATGTTGCCTTACTTGACAAAGGTCCCTCTTTCCCCCTACCATCTATTATCCTCTTCTCCTATTGTATTGTTTGTTAGTCAATTCATTAGGTGATAGGTGTCTACATAATTGATGGCTCCTTCTCTTCTAATTGCAAAAAAACAAAAACAAAAACAAAACGCATGCATGAAACAAAACCTTCCTTTGACCATATGGCTCCCACTAGACTACATTTTAGCTCTGTCATTTCCTTTTCAACTATGCTCCTTGGAAATAAAACTAACCCTCATTCTATCTTCAAAACACTGTAATCCATTTTCTGTCCCTGTAACTTCTTCCTAACTACTCCCAAAATACCACTAATGACCTCTGTCTGCAAATCCAAGAGCAATTTTTGGTTTCTATCAATTTGATTTTCTTTGCAACATTAGTCATCATCTCCTACTCATTCCCTAGGTTTTTGATAGACTGATTTCCCACTCACATTTCTATCCACTTCTCCTCCATCTCTTCCATTGACTCCTCTTCTTCCATAACACACTGAAACAGTATGCAATCAAGGATTCTATCCTTTGCTCTTTGAAGCCTGATTCCCAGATCTTTACACACCAGGTCCCAGAAATCTATATCCAGCAGCCCAATGAACATGACCCATTGTGATTTTCCATAGACTTTCAAATTTAGCATGTGTCAAAAAGAATTTATCAACCCCTCTACAAATATTTCCTCCTCCTTCATCTCTACCTACGTGAATGATCCTGCAATGCACTCAGGCACCAAAGTCAGAAGTCTGGGAGGAGTCTGCTCCCTTATAGTCTTTCACATTCTCATGTCAGTTCAGCATAGCTTTTTTTTCTTTCTATATCTCATAAATACTCTTCAGTATATTCCCACATCTCAATACCATCTACCTTAGTTTTGACTTTTATAACTTCCCTTTTGAATTGTATCAGTAGACTCTATAAATGTCCTCCTATCACCAGCCTAATCTTTCTCCTATCTCCTATCTCTCTGCTTCCACATTGCTGTTTCTCACAAAGCACACCTAAGCATTTCTTCCATTTGGATTTCTGGAACATCTAAATATCTTTCCTTTAACATCCAAAGTCTTTACCAGAGTCCTGTTGGTTAAGGTAAAGCAATTAGACTGTATTTTAAGTGCAATGAAAGTCACTGAGAAGTTTCATTCAGGTGGGTGTAATAATTTGATTGACATTTTGATAAAATCACTGTAGTTGTAGGGAGTGAATTATAACGTGGAAAGATTAGAAATGGGGACACCATTTAAGGAGGCTAGCAGTCAAGGTGATGGTGGCATGCACTAATATATGAATTGTTGAGATGGAGAGGTGAACAAATTTAAGGAATTCTATGGAGACGAAGGCAAAGGGTCTTGTTTTTGGGTTTTACATACAGAGTAAGAAAATGAGAAGACTCGGGAATAAATGGCTCCAAGTTTTATGCTAAAGCAAGTTGTCAGATAATTGTGCTGATTACTCAATTTGAGAAAAAGACTGTGACAGGAAGTTTTGGCAGATGAGGGTGTGGGGATTGGAGAGAATCAAGTGATCTGTTTTAAGACATTAAAACTTGAAATTCCTGCTAGACATTTCTATGGACTGAACTATGTCCTCCCGCCCTATCCATATGGTGAAGGCCTGACTCCCAATAAGACTATACTGGATATAGGGACTTTCAGAAGACAATTAAGATTAAAGAATGTCATAAAGGTGGAGGTGATCTATAAAACTGGTGTTCTTTTAAATTCTCTTTCTCCCTCCCTCTTCCCCTCTCCCTCCTCTCTCTCCTCTCTTCCCTCCCTCCTTCTCTATAGCAAGGCCTCCTGAAGACAGCAAGCCAGAAAGAGAATTCTCACCTGAAACTGAACTTTGATCTTTGACTTTTCAGCTTCCAGAACCGTAAGAAAATAAATTTCTGTTGTTTAAACTGCCTAGTCCATAATATTTTGTTATAGCAGCCTGAGCTGACTAAAGAGACATCTTGGTGAGATAATAGTTTGATATATTTCCTAATGTTTACTTTCCTCCTCTCCCAAGCTCTATTCACACAGCCATGCTATTCAGTTCTCAACTGAGTTAAAGTAAGGATCTAACTATAAATCTAGAGAAAAGAGGGAGACTTCTTGGCTTTGGATTCTTTTACAACATAAGATTCCTAGCATGTATAAAAATGATTGGGAGAGACATAATTAGTCAGATCAGTCCTTTGCTTTACCATGCCTTCACCCACTGCTGCAATCCTATTCCCTTTCCCTGCACCCAGAAAAAAAGAGATTCTCTGAGATGAAGAACAAAGAGAGAGCAGTGATAAGAGTAGAGAAGTTGGTAGTGGCCAAATGGGCCTAATGGCCTTAAATGGGCCACATGGACAAGAAAGGGGACTAGCTTAGCAACTGGCCACACTGAGGAGCATTGCTAAAGTACCTAGGAATCATGTGGAAATCATCATCTGATGACTACCCTGGCCTACTTTTAATGCAATCACTGTCCATCCCCTTGTGCCCAGAGGTTATGCAAGCTGCTCTTTTCATCAATGTCTAATAAAGGCATCTCTTCAATAGCTTCTGGCACGTCTCCCAGCCACTGCTCAGCAGGAGTGACACCTGTTGGTGCTTCAGATTTTGCTTAATTCTTCTCTGACTTACCCCATATGGACAAGTACACAAATCACTTCTCAATATCCCAGTGACTCAGAGTACTTGAGAAAGCCCTAGATAGTTAGTGGGGAGATGGTGGTCTGGAAGGGAGACTTCCCACACCTGTAGTGAGTGGAGTAGAATGCCAAATGAGGCCATCTCATGATACTTCCCAAAGTGAGACAGTGATTAAATATGTCCAAGTAGGTAGTTGGATATGATTCTGAAGCTCAAAGGAGTCACAACACAACAGAGAAATATAAAACTGTGGATATGGATGAGATCACATAATGAGAAAGTTCAGCCAAATAAAAAGGGAGAGCCAAGTCCTGAACAATAACAATCATTAGAGAGAGCACCAAAGAAGAATGAAAGAAGGAATGGCCAGTGTGGTAGAAAAATAATCAGGAGAACAGATACAGAAGCCAAGGCCAAGGAGGGCTCTGATAAGAGCCGAGATGTCATATTGTAGGTTGCTGACAGCTCTAGTAAGATGAGGACAGAAAAAGAGTTTATTGGCTTCCATGACATAAAGATCAGCATCAATGAAGATATGGGAACAGAGCCAGATTGGAGGATATTGGAAAGTGAAGAAGAGTTGAGGAGGTATAGGCAGAGTGTGTAGATAGTTGTTTACCAAACAACTGGGACAAAAAAAAAAAAAAAAGGGTTAGTAGACAGAGTGCTTAAGAAACAAGCTTGCTTTTTTTTTCTCCTCCATCTTTTGGTTTTTCAACATGAGAGATATTGGAAGATGTTTAAGCTGGTGGAAATGCCCCAGGAGAGATGGAGAGATTAATTAAGTAGAAGATAGAAACAATAGTAGAGATAAATTTCTACATAAGGCAAAAGTGGAGGCACTGACCTTTGATTAAAGGAGGGACACTTCTTCCAACATAGCAGGAAGGAGGAAGGCAGAGAGTGCAGATGCAGGTAGCTGGTAAATTTGGTGGTGAGAAGATGAGGAAATTATTCTAAAGTCTTCTATTTGTTAAAAAAAAAAGTGAGGTAAGATTATCAACTAAGAATGCATATTTAAATGGTGGGAGAAGAGGGAGGTTTAAGGGGAGAAGAGAAACTGGTAAGAGTTGTCTTAAAGAATTCCAAATTGAGACTAAAGAAAGATGGATTTTTTTTTCAGGTATGTGGTGGAGGGAGAAATGCAAAGAATCTGAGGATATTTTGACTATACTGAGGAGATTACACTGCCTCCTGTGCATGCTTTGAGCATATTTATTATCACCTGGAATTGTGATAGTTGGTTATGCGCATGCTTTGTTATTAAGCCATGAGAACATGTTGAATAGTCTATATTCCACCTCTATAGTTTCAAAAATCAGTTGGCACTAAAATGTTTACTGAAGGAGTTCATAGAAAAACCTTAGGAGATAACATCGATATAGAAAAAGTCATTAGATTCTTTTAAGTTTCACAAGATATAGACTGGACTTCAGTGCCTGGGTTGCCATGGAGATGGGAAGCATAACCTTAAACCCAGAATGATCAAGCCCTAAGTGAAGAAATGTCATCAGAGCAGAGAATGCTGAAAAAATCTGAGGCCAAGGAAGAGCAGTGAGCCCTGAAGACTAATGCCTTCTTCAACGTGGGCAGAGGTAATGTAACATTGAGAAAACAATCCTCTGATGGTTAATGGCTACATGATGTATTTCAACATGCTAGGGTTTCAGGGCTAAGGGGTGTTTTACAACCACCAAAAGAAGCTCCTTGTTGTAACACAAGTTAAAATATGCTGTACACAGGGGTTTCGTTACAAGGGATCTTAATAATTTACTTAGCTTGTCTGACCACAGGCAAAAATAGCTTCAGGGAGTGTTATAGAAAATTGGCCTTTGGAGGGGAACTGGGGGTAGGGAGAGTGAACTACATAATAAAAACAGATCACTTCAGTAGACATTTATTTAGTACCTACTGTGTTCCAGGCATGGTGTTCAGTTATAAAAGCTCAAAGTATACAGCTTATGTCAAGACAACCTGCTCCAGTTCATCAGGAGCAATGTGTTATGTTTATTGTATGCACCTCTGTGTATGTAATATATTATATTTACTTATACTCTATGTCAACTTTTCCCAGAAAAATGTTCCTTAGAATACTAGAGTCCCATGAGATACTAATAAACATTCTGAGGAGAGGAGAGTTTCCAAACACAAATAAGTTTTGGAAGCACTAGGTTAAACAATGAGTTTCCTATGGCAGGACATCTAGGAGAATTTAAAGGGCTAATAAGTGTAAATGTTTTCTACAAAAGGGGGAGGAAAATAATAATTCGGTGTTGCAAGACTTACTCGATTACAGACTTTTTCCACGAAGCAACTTTTAACACCCCACCTCAAAGGATTAGTGTTTCATTGCTTGTGGAATTCTAAATTGTCTAATGCAGGTTTTATGTTAAATATATATAATAGTGTGAATTATATGTTCATATGTGTTAATTATCTTCTTTTCCTATTAGAGCCCCAATTTTGAACAAATTGTGTAGATATTTTATTCGTCACCATGAACCATCAGTTTATTTTGAAAAGATGTTTTCATTCTAATTAAATTTAGATAGTCTTACATCGACAGCAAATAGTTATAATTATATAATATATATAATTATTCTTAAGAAGTTCATAAAAAGGACAATGGAGTAAGAAAAAAAGGCCTGAGATATTTTATCTCAAACTAGAGCACCAAGTAAATCTTCAAGTCTCAGGAGAGATACATTTCAAAATATCAACTAATCCAAGTATTTTACAATACTTGTAAATGTATTTTTTACAAGTATTTTACAAGCAAGAATGTTAAGATTATTTCAAAGCCTTAGACACTCAGTAAAATGATACTTGATGCCTTACCTAGAAACTTTTATCCAAAAATATCATAGTATTCTAAAAATGTTTAAGTCAGTTTTATAAATAATTTTCAAAATTCCTTATGCCCACAGAAACTCAGTTTGACTAAATATGGACCTGTCTATATTTATTAATTTTCAGATTCTATCCTCCTAGGTGTTCCTTGGTTTCATGTGATATTAGCCATCGTCAGCTGCCTGGAGCCAGATGAAGTGACTGAAGGTCAAGTGTGGCAATTACACAGTTAATATAAATGCATGACTCTCAAACCAAATGATTCAGGCATATACATTACATTTCATGACTGAGTTCTCTTTGGGGATCACATTAACCATATCTTTTCACTTTGGCACAATTGGCACAGACCTGAAGGCAGTTTATAATGGAAGTAATCTAGAATCAAGAAAGGGTAAATGAGGCCCTGAAGAGTATAAAAATAGTGATACTCTGAGGACTCCAATAGAATTCCATTTAAACAAAATTAAGAAAGGATAGAAAGAGATTATGTACCATATATTAAATGCAGGGTGTTTTTAAAAAATCATAGTGCTTAAACACTTGTAATGGTTCCCCATTATCTGCAGCTTCAAGTCCAGACTTTCTCATCTGGCAAACAAAATCTTTCATCATATATTTCTTTCATTTTCTGCCCTCATCGTACTATCCTTCTCCTTACTTTCCCTTTCCCCAGGTTATGCTGTTTCTCATTGTTCCTCAAGCACACACCCATTTTCCCCAAACCTTTGCCCATTGTTCCTTCAGCCTGGGATTCTGTTCCTTCTCCCTGCCCCTGAAGATTCAGGGCAGATCTTGCCTTTGCCTCTCCTCTGGGCATTTTCCTGACTCTCTTTGGCAGTTTATTTCTTTGTTCTTTTTCACCCACAACACTTCAAACATTTCTCATCTATAGACCTATTTTTATTCCCACTAGACTGAATTTCTCAGAAACAGGCAGAAATGACTTACTCATTTTTGTACCTCTACCACCTGGCACAGGACCTGGCCCATAGAGGAAATTCGAGAAATGTTTAATATGCAAATGTTGAATAAATGTTTAAATGAACAACTTGAACTGAAAAATGGTCCTGATACTTTGTATTATTTAACTCTCATTTTTATTTCTTTTGAGAGAGAGAGAGAGAGGGTGAGGGAGAGGCAGAGGGAGAGAGAGAATCTTAAGCAGTCTTAAGGTTTTTACAATTTGCCAGCAACTATACCATAATTAGATTTTGGCTTTGGCACAAATTACAACTGAATATACCATGGGGTTTGGTTCACTAGAGGTAGCCTAACCTGCTAGCAATTTTCAATGCAGTTAATTATTTTCTCATTTTGACTGTACATGGGGAAACTTCTGAGATCATGAAATCTATTTCTTGGAAAAATACCCTTGCAAATAAAATCAACCCTTTCTTCTTATGATGGAATGAAGTCACTGCCCAAGCATGATATTGAGTAAACCAGTTAGATATGAGAAAGCATATCCTGGTAAGACAGGGGAAGGAGTTCAGAATACTGCTAGCCTGTGTTCTTCTACACACGCACACTTCACTAATTCCTTTTTGCTGCACTATACTGTTAGTGATTATGGATGAAATATATGTTTTAGATAAATTATTAGGATAAATAAATTATTAGGATAAATAGCAAATTTGCTGATGCCTCTATGACGTGAATGACTCTACCCTGTTTTCTATTAGAAATAAGAACAAATAATTTGTAAAATTATGTCAAAAGGTGCTTTAGCTTGTGTAAAATTATGAGTGGAAAAATAGTAAATATTGTAAAGATGTGAAAATATCAGAACATATCCCAAAAATGCGTGGGACTCAGCATAAATTTTATTTAGGAAAAGTCAAGAGGCTGTAGAAACATATCTCTAAAGCAATAATTGGTATATTACTAGTTCAGTTACAGAAATAATTTTTATCATGCGGCAATATTTTTTTTAATTTGGACCATATAACTTTACATAATGTGAAGTAAACTGGAAAGGCAGCATCTTTAGACCATAACCTCATACATATGTTATCCTCCCAAGCTAAAGAAACACATAAAGAAGGTTAAAATAACATTCTTCCCCAAATGAAACTGGTTTGAAGAAATTGCCTTAGTGAGAATACCTAAGGGAGAGAGTGCACAAGTTTTCAGGTGGCCCAAACCAAACTGACCTCAACTTAGGGCCGTGCAGTTGACAGGGTATTAAACCAGGCTTATTTACCATTCCACAAAATGCAGGGTACCAAGAGGCCATATTTCTTTGGCAGACATATATGAAAGTGTAGATCGTGGTAGATCTCTTTTGAGACTGCTTTAATAAATGTTTTAGCCAAAAGTATAAAAATATATTGCTTCCCATAACTGTGAATTTAAGGTTCTGCCAACAATATACCAAATATGCACAACCTTTTCCATTTTTATGATAGAGTGTCAGCTAATATGGTTTTGCCTTCCCCTAATATGACTCTTAGCCTTCCAAACCAAGGTACAATGACATAAACACTATGGAAAAAATTTAAGCACTGATGCCCATGTTTGGAAGAATGAAAACATTTTTCTATTACCACATTGCTAAATGATTGATGAACATTAAGTCATTAGAGGGTGAGGTGAAATCTAAAAAGAGAATTTTTTAGAAAGCTATGTGGTTAGAGGTGAAGTTCCAGCCACAGATGATAGTGGCATGCCCATTATGAGAGTTGCATGGAAAGAGAATGGTAAAGATTCTGTGGACTTTAATGTAAGTCATGAAGAACTAGTGCAGAAAACCAAGAAACTGGTTTCAAAGTGGCAACAATTACAATAATAAAGAATTAGAGAAAGCTATTTTGGATCTTTGAAAATATACTGAGGCTTTCTAATATGCAAATTGAGGTTGTTAACCCATAAATGTATTAGTCATAATTAATAAATATTCCAAGAAATGCAAAAATAATTGCAAAGGGCAAAATGATAACTGTCATTCATAACATTCCTTAATAATCAATCATTTCACAAGCCATCTCCCTCCTTCCATAAAGCACTTTTCCATTTCATTCCTCCTATTCTCTTTATCCTTAGATAGAAGCTCCACTTATATTTTTGTTTGCTTTTTGTTTGTTTTTTGATATCCCTCCTATGGGTCACTGCACAGAGAGTGAAGTTTTTGGCAAGAGTGTGTCTTTGCTCCTCCTACCTGTCTCAGTGTGGTTCTTTGATCCTTTGTTGATCAGGTGTCCAACTAGTTCTCAGGTTCCTTTCAGAGGGACTTGTTCCAGATGTAGCTGTATTTGTTGGGTTTGTAGAAGGAAGTGAGTTGAAGATCTCCCTACACCGCCATCTTGAACCATGTCTCCTAGGAAGTATTTTAACAGCATGTGTCAATATGACTACATCACCTTTAACTAAAAGTTGCATTTATTTATAGCATATTTATTCTGCATTCTGATTAATCAGCATTGAAATTAAGACATTAAAAAATGTAATTCTCACTTGCAGCCATGATTTGCTCTCATTTACATCAACAGTGGCTGTCAATCAGAATTGTGTACATGAACTGAAGAACAAATCATGGCCTCATGAATTTCTAAATACTTGGAAAATAAATTATGTTGATGTAAAATCATTTAAAAAGTGTAAACTCCCAGTTTGATAAATATAAAATGTTAATTAAAAAAAACAGTAGCTATTTTTGAGAACTTACCTTGTGCTAGCCACAGATCTAAGTGCTGTGTATACTTTATCTTCATTTAACCCTCTCAACAACACATTTTGATTGTATTTTACAGATGAGGAAATGGATACATAGAGGGGAGAAACCTCACCCAAAGTCACAGTGGGTAGGAACAGAGTCAAGAATTAAGGCAGTTAACTGACTATTTAACCGGTACTATCCTGCATGAATGTTGATTTCTAAGAATTGTTTAAAATAAAATCTACTCCTATATACGGATCTATGGAAACATGTTATTATGTCCATGTCAAAAACAATATTTGATATGGCTACAGGCAATATTAAAATATAATATAATCATTTTTAAAATCGAATACTGTGCCAGTTAATACCTCTCTACTCCAATTCATTTTTTATGCTTGCTCTGTGAAAGTGGATCAGGACCCTGAACATATTTTTTTCCTGCCAGCTGACACTGCAGCTCTCTCAGTAGAGGACACTGGAGAGACATTGTGAATGGAAAAAAATTCCATTTCTGGGTTTACACATTCTCACCAGGCAGGCTCTCACAGCACAGGCAGCTTCTCCAGCACCGGCCTCCTACAGTGCAGAGTGGCCAGTGCTTCCGGCAGCCATCAGCTTTCCTAGGCTGATGGTACTTCAGCTTACCCCTCGTGTGGTACTTCAGAGTACTTCTGATGAGAAACCTCCCTGTGAACAGCTTCCCTCAGCACACCGCAGGGTGCATTTCTAGCACATTGCACCAGTGTAGCAATCACGGTGACTTTTTCACCGTCCAGTGAGCTATGTCTATGCTGTCTCCAACAAGACCTGGATCACAGCCTTAGGAGAATGGGGACTCCTCACTGAGTGGTTTATCTCACACTTAGGAGTAGTGACTACTTCTTATGTCTTCTATTCATGTATTCATTATAGTTCTCTTTATTACTTATTAGCCAATCCCACACTTTACCAATCCCTGATATAGTTAATAATATGTTACATTAGATCTTCTCAAATTACTATGTGGTTTTTTTTCCCACTTAATTGAGTTCTGATGGCATGAGATGCTTATCTCAAATGAGAAATTTTATCAACAGTACTCTTATGAGAAGTAATTACCTACATGTATTTTATTAAACTGAAAAAAATGAACTTACTAGGAAATACACATATAAAACATTGTTTACAAAGGTGCATTTTATTTATAATTATTAATTTACTTGAAAACTTAAATGCAATAATCATCAGTTCAACTTAAAATTTGTAATATCTTTATTTTATGAAAAGGAATTATTTCATTTACTGTTTTATTTCCTATTTATTACAATATTTATTGTAGAGTAAAATAAGGAAAGTTAGCCTACTGATCATGACTAAATATTGTAAGGTATTTAAGTTCATAATTATTAATTATTTAAATTTATTCAAATAAAACCCAAATATACCAAATACAATAGGTATATGCTGTAATCATTATCAGACTCTCCAACTTAATATATATTTAAATGCTTTTTTGAAACCATTAACCATTAGACCATTAAACATAGCCTGAACCCATATTTCACAAAGTCTTGGGAATGTTACAAGCCAAAAAGAAAAATATATATATTAGTTGAGTTTAATTCTTTTCAGCCAGTTATGCCTAGGGAAATACATACTGGAATGTAGAAAGTCAGTTCTCATGTGTTTGAAGTGAAAAATTAATCAGAAAGCAGCAAGTTTGTGGAACTTGGTAATACAGCTATTAGTAACTTCTTATATCCATAAAAGTTAAATCTAAGAAAAAGTTGGCAGAGAGCAACTGATTTTCAAACACAGTGAGTTTCATCACTGGTCTGACCTCTTCAGTTACCATTACTGAAAGGCAAATGACCAAGAGGCCTTACTGAGGAGTTCACTGTCCATTGAAAACATATGACTCTTAAAACTTTTGTTTAAGCACAGAAGTGTGACTTTAAGGTTTGGAAAAATCTATTTTAACAAAAACTAAACTTTTCTGAAACTTAAGACCACCTTGTGCTGTGACTTTCTCAGTTCTCATAAAACAAACTAGGCTTTACTTTATCGTTACTTAAAAGGAAGACCACCAAAGAAAATCCAAGGTGCGACTACACACAGTGATTCAATAAATAGCCCTTTTTGTGGAATCAACATTTAATATTGCCTTCAAAATGGTGTTCAAAGCTGTCTCAACCACACACATAGTCTACGTGGACTGCTCTGGTTCCCTGATTTCCAATTCAGACATTGACCCCTTGGAAATTATGGAGAAGTCAAGGAGTAAAAGTGGAAATGTAAGATTGATTCAACTAAAGGTGTTGGAAAAGTAGCAGGGTTTGGTATACAATAGCATACGTATTCAGATCAGAAATATATTCAGATCATTTCTGGATGAAATCTTAGCTTTCTCCCTTGGCACTGTTAACCCTTGGACAATTAACTTAACATGATCCTTGGTTTCTTCATCTATAAAAGAGACATAGTAATTCGAACCTCAGAGTTCCCGTATGGAATAAATGAAATAATCTATGTAAAGTCTCCTTCACACAGTAAATGTTAGCTTCTTTTTATCCTCATTCCTGGGAACCTGTTTTTGCCAAACACCAGTTCAAATGTTCTGGCAAGGGCTAGGTAATGATGAAAAGGAGGTGGAAAAGAAGATACAGAAGTCATGAAAATTAGGACTAAAAAATGGGGAGACAAGCTGAGGAAAGTAGAGGACAATTTAGACAGTAAATTAAATTTTTTGCTGTTCTGCTCAGACTATTTTTTTCAATTTTATACTCTAAGCTTTCTGCCATTGCATTATTTGATATTCAATCATTTTCAAGGAAAAGCAAATGGAATATACTTCACCACACAGTCAAAGCACAGTTTACCCAAGAAACCATAGGCTCCTGGTGTTTTTTTGTTATTTATATAATAGGGGCACCTTCTAGGTTAATAAGCAAAGAAATTCCTCTGTGATGTGAAAGATTCTAATTATTAGGATGCCTTTATTCTTTTTTAAATTATATGGCAAAGATCAGTCACGCTTTTTGTCAACACACACACGAATTTGTATTATTTTGGTCATTCCTTTTTCATAAAGCATTTAACACCAAAAAGCCTTCACTAGTCCACTATCAACAGATAATTTTAAGGCAATACAAAAAAAATAACTTTTATTTTAAAGTCAAGTCTTAGAGAACAACATGTCATATGTAGAAATTATAAAAAGAAAGAAGCCACTAGAACATAGAATTCTGAAAAGGGGTCATTTACTTGGTTTGAGTTACTTTCAACACCAGAATTTTGTCTATAAAGTATGTTTCACCTAGTTCAAGCATCTACGTATAATATTTACATGGGCTTTTAAGTAGAAAATTCATGAGAATGACTTAAGAATTTACTCATGACCAACCCATCTTCTGTAAGAGTCATGTTTCTATTTTGCACTTCTATATAAACTAACTATATGATAGTCAATATTCTGATATTTATCTTTAGTTTCTCCTCATTAAGGAACTGGTGATAAGTCCTATCCAGTGGTGAGTCTGGAGACAGTCCTTCTCCTGTCCAGATCATCTTTTGTATGCCTTGTGTTCTTGTCCAACACAGTCTGGCCTTTTCTGATACTTCTCCTTTTCAGTTCTCTTAGCAGTGTTCACAGACAGACTTATTAACCTAGTCTGGTTTTTCTTTGCCTCTCAAAAAAACTAACTGTTCTGAAACTGCATTCTCTTTAAAAGATCAGCATTCTACAGCTCTGCTCCTTATAACTTCTTAGAGATCTTTTCCTTTCTTCTTTTTTTAAGTTGTAAGACTTTGGTTGGAGAATTTTAAGCCCCTCTTGCTAGGTAAAATAAAATTATGGCCTTCCACTCAACCTCTTGACACTTCATGTACAATCCATTCTATACAACATTCTTTGACAACAGTGTCAGTCCGTAAAGGTCCAATGTTGTAATGAATGACGTATGTAAGATCTTAAGCCCAATATTTTGGTAAATGGCTATAAATTTTATTTTAGGTAGATTTGAATATGACACATTTTAACCATATTTATCAAAAATACATTTTTACCTGTGATTCCTTTCGACACATTTTTTAAATTTTTTAAATGTTTTTATTTATTTTTTAAGAAAGAAAGAGAGAGACAGAGTATGAACGGGGGAGGAGAAGAGAGAGGGAGACACAGAATCCACAGCAGGCTGCAGGCTCTGAGCTGCCAGCACAGATCCCAATGAGGGGATCAAACTCATGAACAGTGAGATCATGACCTCAGCCAAAGTCAGATGCTCAACCGACTGAGCCACCCATGTGCCCCATCCTTTTGATATATATTTTTAATGGCCATTAGCATTCTATAAGACGTTTTAAATTTCAAGTGGGATAGGAGCAGAGAGAGAGAGGGAGACACAGAATCCGAAGCAGGCTCCAGGCTCTGAGCTGTCAGCACAGAACCTGACGTGGGGCTCGAACACAAACTGCGAGATCATGACCTGAGCCAAAGTTGGATGCTTAAACAACTGAGCCACCCAGGCGCCCCTCTATTAAAAGTTTTAAACATGGGTTATCTATAAGTAAACAATTTGAGAAATAAGGAAACAAAATGATGGGAAGTAGAAATTATTAAAATAATACATAGGTCAGCTTTGCTCTAAAATTTTACTAAAATGGCTGAAATTACTGTCTCAAACCAAATCCATATGATTTACTTTCTATCAAAAGGAACTAACTCTATCTCTTTAAATATATGTGTGATGAAAGCATGTTTGGAGCAATTAAGAGACTACTTCAAAAACACTTGCTTTACGTGTATGCAGAATTAAATCAATAAATATTTGAAAAATGCAACCATAAAAATCGAAAGATGACAAGCAACAAAAAGTAAGAACACATGAATATTTTTCAAGTATTCAAAAAATCATAGAGAGGATAAAGGTTAAGAAACATGGAAGAATAACTCAGTGACATAATAACACAGAGATGCCTTTTATTTTTATTAGCAAACAAGAAATCAAGGAATAAATTCAGAATGTTACGCATGACTTTTTCTTTGGCTTATTATTTGAAATAATTTCAAACCTACAAAAATGTTTAAAGTTAATTAAAGAATATATGGGTGGCTCAGTTGGCTCACATCCAACTCTTGATTTCAACTCAGGTCATGATCCCAGGGTCATGACAAGCCCCATGTCAGGTCCATGCTGAGCATGGAAACGGCTTAATATTCTCCCTCTCTCCCTCAGCCCCTCTCCCCTCCTCGTGTTCCTTCTCTCTCTCTCTCTCTCTCTCTCTAAAAAAAACGAAAAAAACAAAAAAACTATTTAAAAACGTCCAATTTATTAGTCTTTTACAAAATTTGTCTTATCATTCTCTCTCTGAGAATGTATGTCCTAAGAACAAGAATATTTGCTCACATAAGCACAGTACAAGTCAGGTTCAGTAAGTGTAACATTGATAAAAAATACTTTTATCTAATTTGATTTAATCTATATGCAAATTGTTCCAAAATACTTTGTAATATTTTTTTTTCCTTTGGTCCATGATCCTGTCTAGGATCAACTATTACATTTAGAAGTCATGTTCCTTTAGTCTCTTTTAATCTGGAAAAGTAGCTCTGCTTTTCTTTGTCATTCATGACTTGGACATTTTTGGAAAAGATATATATTAGAAACCATGAGGTCATTCTGATACCACCAATTTCTTGACATCCTGTTCTATATTTGTGTCTCCACAGTAAAAACCATGGCTCCCACCATAAGCATACTTACCTTTTGCCAGCTTCTATAATAAACAACAGTTCTAGAATTCCTACATTTATACAGCTAGAAAAAAGAAAACTATATCTTAGAGAAAAATTACTGTATTCAAATTATTTGGATTAGTTCTTTTTATCCCTTCAATATAGTCATGTCATTTATTTGAAATACAATTACAGTTGGCCCTTGAACAACAAAGCGGTTAAGGGTACCAACCCCCCATACAATTGAAAATCTGCATATAATTTTTGAGTTCCCCCAAAGCTTAACTACTAGCTGCTTACTGTTTACCAGAAGCCCTACCAATAACAGTCTATTAACACATAGTTTGTACGTATATATGTTATATATCATAATCTTACAATAAAATAAGCTAGAGAAGATATTATTAAAAGAATCATAGAAAAACTACATTTGTACTCTGTGCTCTATTTATCCAAAAGCACCATGTAAAAGTGGAGCTGTGCAGGTCAAACCCATGCTGTTCAAGGGTCAACTGTGCTTGAAATACTGTTTGCAATCAGATTGTTTTTTTTTTCCTCCATCCTTTTTTATTTATTTTTATTTTTATATATGTAGAATATTAATATGCTTCCAAATGCCAACATGGTACATAAAAGTCTACCCAGAGACCCATCTTTCCTCCCACATCCCTTTCACCCCATTCCTTCCTTACAGGGAACCACTTTTCAAAGTTTCCTGACTTATCCTTTTATGTTTCTTTTTGAAAAAGTAAACAGATACATATTTGTTTCCTTATACCCCATATTTCTTATATAATAGGTAACTTAATATACAGATTCTTTTATATTTTGCTTTTTTCATGTAACAATGTATCCTACAAATCACTTCCTATCAGTTCATAGAGCTTCTCCTCTTTTTTTTTTTAACAGCTGGGTAGTATTCCACTGTGCGTGTTCATTTTTTTCAATAAATCTCCTATACTTATGCATATAATAATTTGCAATTACAAGTACTGCTGTAATTAACAACTATATGCTATAGTTGGGTATAGTTGGAAGTGTACTTTCAGAGGCCCCAGTGCCTCCTAGAAGTGGGATTTGGGGACCAAAAGTTAAGAGTGTACAGTATATAGTTTTGATCAGTTCTACTTTATCTGACATCAAGATCTAACCTTCCGTTAATCTCTCTTTATGTACCTGCTATATCTTCTCCTGTACTTTTACTTCTAGCCTTTTTGAATCTCTTGTATATTTGGCATGTCTCCTATAAATGTATCAAGTTGTGTTTTATCAACCAATTTGAAAATCTTTCTCCTTTTTTTGAAAAAAAATTTTTAACGTTTATTTATACTCGAGGGAGACACAAAGTGTGAGTGGGGGAGGAGCAAAGAGAGAAAGAGACACAGAAACCAAAGTAGTCTCCAGGCTCTGAGCTGTCAGCACAGAGCCCGACACAGGGCTTGAACTCACAAGCCATGAGATGATGACCTGAGCTGAAGTTGGACACTTAGCCGACTGAGCCACCCAGTACGCCAAAAATCTTTGTCTTTTAATAGATGATTTAGACCCATTCACAATTCACAATAACTAATGTTTTGTACCAGCTCTATCATATTATTTTATGTTATAATTTTTTGGTTTACTATGGTTTATTTGCTATTTTTGTTTCTCCTTATGGTATGATTCTTTGCTACCTTTAAAATTTTGTTTGGTCTGGGAAGGTTTCTATCTTTGTCCTATACACCCAATTTTGGGTTTCAACACCCAATTTTCTTTCATAAAAAGTTAATAGCTATAAATAAAAAATAATTTGATTTAAATAAAAATGTTTCTGAACACAAGCACTTTTATCACACATTACAGACTTAGTTTTATTTATTTATTTATTTAATGTTTGTTTATTTTTGAGAGACAGAGAGACAGAGCACGAGTGGGGGAGGGGCAAAGAGAGAGGGAGACACAGAATCTGAAGCAGGCTCTAGGCTCCAAGCTGTCAGCAGAGAGCCCGACTCGAGGCTTGAACTCACAAACTATGAGATCATGATCTGAGCTGGTCAGACACTTAACCGACTAAGCCACGCAGGCACTCCCTAACTTAGTTTTAATAGGTCTTGGGAGTGTAGACCACTGTGGCAGAATATCTCAACTAAGAAACAATGTGGCTCAAGTCTTGCCCAGAAGATTTAAACCATGACACGCATGGACCAAATTCTTCTTGAGCTCAGTTTCCAAATAAATGACCTTGAAGGATAAGGGTTCAGGACACCTCACGTAGCCTGTTTGTATAGGTAGGGTTATAATGGCTACACCTCCTTATTTCAGCCTCTACTTTGCTCCCACACTGTTATTTTGATACAACTAAAAGTTCAACTCCCCAGCTCAGCTCCAGTCCCTCCTAATGAGGGAAGCGTAACACTATCCAGGCGTCTCCCAGCACAGTGATCCAAATGTCGTTGCTCCACACAGTCTGATTTATAACAGCTTGGTTAAAAATCACCCACATGTTGGAAACCCCCTGTGGAGAGGTGTGCACTGGCCCCAGGCCATAGCTTGCTTCTTCTTCTTATTTTCTTCTCTCTGCCCAAAATATGTGGTTGGAGGGACCTGCTGTGTATTTGTGAAATTATCCTCATAGGGGCTCAGAGGAGAACTTTGGCCTCCTTGAAATAATTTACACCTAATTTAGTTAAAGGAGCATAAATGATGGGCCTGCTTTCTACCATCAATAAGAAGCATCACTTACAAGATTTTTCATGCAAGCTCTGAGCACATGGGGCAAACACTTTCTATCTTCTGGGGCTAGAAAAATCTCTCAGAGTAAGAGATTATTTTTGACAATATGGTTCTAAATCCTTGGGAGGAAAAAAAAAAAGTCAGGGCAGATGGCCGGGGGCCAGTCAGGAAACCCTTAATCACCCAGAAAAACAAGAAATGGGAGAGGTCATTACTCTTAGTGGGCCAGACGGTAAAACAATGTTTTTAAGTCTTCAGATTTATAGCAAAGCACCTTGAAATATCTCAAGCAATTATGAAGAACAAGACTGCTCCAAAAGGCATTACGAAAAATTTTCTTGCTTATTTTCCTTAAACAAACAAAACTGCCTAACTATCTTCTAACCTCACTCCACAGCTTTCCCTGTTGTATCTATCACTGATTTTTTTCACCATGGTAGATTTAGCACAATGACTAAATTCACCCTGAACCTCTTAATTTAATGGAAGGAGAAATTAATTGTGGACAAGACGCACGCACTTATTCCTTTTCAAGCATATAATCTGCATGTAATATCTTCTACCTGCAAGAGTAAAAAAAGACTATAAGAGATTGACCAGAAGGCCTTCAGGTGGGTGGGCTATACTGGACCAGTAGTAATAAATCTGAAATTAAAGGCAGGAGTAGAGATTAAGAAGAAAATGAAATTAGTACCTGTTGAGCCCTACCATGTGCCAAGGTTTCTCCTAAACCCTTTCATTATAATCATTATATCATATATCATATATCATATAATCATATATCATATAATATAATGATATTATAATCATTATAATACTTACTTACTGTAAGTATTAAATTATTTACTTACAACCAACTGTAAAACAAAAGCTTATTATCAGTGTTTTATAAATAAAGAAATTGTGACACTAATGCGGTTAAGAGACCCACCCAACCTCACACAGCTGGCATGTGGCAAAGTGAAGATCCATTCCCAAAGTTCATGCTCATTCTAGAATTCTAAACTAGCAGTGGCAGGTCCATGTGGAAACAGGGCCTAAAACATGATATAACAAAATATGCAATAACAGTTTACCATAACAAAAATTAATAATAATGGCCTATCCCCATGTCACTCTTACTTCCAGTACATTTTCACCACCACACTCATAATACTGTTTTATGTATACATGTAAAGGAGGGAGGTTGAGAAGAAGAAAATCTATAATCTTGAACTGTTATCCAGTGCTGTCATGAATCTAACTCAGACTCTAAAGAAACTATGATCATGCATGAAAGGAAGTCATTGTACAAGAACAGTTCCCTTATAGAAATAGAACGAGGCCAGGAAAAATTGTTGAAATCTCTAGAATCAGTTGACTACTATCGTAATGAAAATAAAATTTTATTCTGTTTGAGGTGATATTAATATGAAGTTTAGAACAATAATAGAACACGAGAGGAAGAAACCCTGCACCTTATTTTTATTATCACCTAGAAGATAAAAAAGAAAGATGGACAGGTTTTAAAAAAAGCAAACCACACACAGAGAACAGTCCTGCAATAAAAAATTGATGTTGAAAACAACAACAGAATATAGGGATTTTGCATCTAGCACATAAATAGAGAACCCAAGTTCATAATATCTTAAAAAGCTTAAAACCACATGAAAAAAGCTGCTACTCACTGTTAAACTGGATATTAAATTAGTTGTTAAAAATAAAAGACTTACAGTGAGCATACCTAAGCGGTTAGAAAGTTCTGATGCTGAATGGGAATATGGTAAGAAAAGACTCAGGTCATAGATCAATAGTTTATTATTCACATTCTAAGTGGTCCAAATAGTATTTCTGATTTTGGAATTTCTTTAGGGCTCTTTTCATATTAAAGGCATCATACTTTCTTGAATAAATACCATACACTTAGAAGTCAGGCAAACTGTCTAAGTCCAACCGAGTCACCTACATAGGTCACTTAACCTACCTGAACCACAGTTTCTTCATCTATAAAATATAAAGAAATACTGGGGTGCCTGCGTGGCTCATTTGGTTAAATGTGCAACTCTTCTTGACTTCTGCTTAGGTCATGATCTCATGTCATGAGATCAAGCCCATGTCAGGCTCCACGTTGAGCATGGAGCCTGTTTGGGATTCTCACTCCCTCTCCCTCCACCTCTCCCCTACTCACATTCTTTCTTTCTCTCTCAGAGATAAAAATTTTTTAAATTAAAAAAAAAGAAATACTATCTAGATTGTTATTTATATCAGATTATTATTATTATTAAAATTAGATTCAAGATCATCTAAGGTCATTTTCAAGGGTAAAATTCTGATTTTGAGCTTTATTTTATCAATAAAGAATTATTGTTTAAAAGATTGGCTCATAATCCTGAGTTCCTTAGACTCTTCTCCCTGAAAAGAAATCAGGCTAAGGGTTTATGGGAACATGGATGGGAGATCACACTCCAACAAATTATAGACATATATTCCTCCTGACCTCAATATTTACTTAGTTATGTCCTCCTGATATGACTTAAAAAAGAATGATATATACTGTTTCTGGTACATAGTTCTTTTTTCACAGCTATCATACAAAGGTGAATATCATTAATGCTAAGATCAAGTTTCCTGGCTCTCAGCAAGAATCATTCCATTTGTGTTAATAACCACTGGAAACCTGGTAAATGTTTGTCCAAATGAGTAAGTAGCTGCTATTCAAAAGAAATAGAATATTAAATGTATTAAATGCCCACAAATGGAATAGTATGGTAACCAGAATTCCAAGGTATCTCCCAAGATTTCCTGCTCCCTGATGTGCATGCTCTTAGAGTGGGAATGTGATGAACTTCACTCCCATAATTAAATTATGTTATATGACACAGTTGATCCTAAATAGGGAAATTATCTAGGCAGGTCTAAAATAATCACATGAACCCTTTCAAAGCAGAGAGTTTTCTCCAGCTGGTAGAAGAGAAGTCAGAGATCTGAAGCACTGGAAAAATTTAATGTACGATTTCTGGTTTGAAAATGAAGGGGGCCACTTGGCAGCCTCTAGGAGCTGTGAGCAGCCCTGAGTTGATAGCTCAAAAGGAAACAAGGACCTCAGTCTTAGAAACACAAGGAACTGCATCATGCCAACATGAGTAAACTTGGAAGCAGCTTTTTCTCCAGAGCCTTCAGACAAGAACTAAGTCTTAAACCTTGATTTCAGCCTTGAGAACCCAGCAACACTGTTCACATTACTGACACACAGATTGGTGGGTTAATTAATGGGTGATGGTTTAAGCCTCTAAGCTTATGATAATTGTTATGCAGCAACAGAAAACTGATATACAGAGGAATGTATTTTAAACTCTATTAAAGATTGAAATGAAGCCATTAGATATTAAACAAGACAAAAAGGCATCTTTTTACAAAAACAATGCAATTCACAATGAATATATAAAGCAAGTATGAGCAGATAAACACAAAATAACATGGCTCAACACACTGAGAAAACTACAGTAAACACAAAGATAAATATATATAAACACATTAGTAGAAGCAAACTTTTTAAAAAATATATTTTTAATGTTTTTAAATTTATTTTTGAGAGAGAGAGAGATGAAGGGGGACAGTGTGAGCAGGGGAAGGTCAGAGAGAGAGGGTCAGAGAATCCGAAGACAGGCTCCAGTCTCTGAGCTAGCTGTCAGCACATAGCCTGACGCGGGGCTCGAACTCAGGAACCGCGAAATCATGACCTGAGCCAAAGCCGGAAGCTCAACCTACTGAGCTGTCCAGGAGCCCCAGTAGAAGCAAACTTTAATTCACTTATTTCAGTCTATACTGGATCAAGTGAACAAACATTAAGTAAAGATGATAGAAGATCTAATAATATAATTAGTGGGATAGCTCTAATTGAAATACTTGAACTTGGTTTCCTTAAAAAAGTTAATACAATTTGCTTTTTAAGTCATAGTGAATGTGGTTTCCATTTTAATTTATAGTTTTAATGATTCATTACCAGAAAATTTGATCTGAGGTGGAATAATATACGGCCAATTTTTTTTTTATCACAGTTCAGGAATACTATTCCCATTGTAGGTGTACAAATGTTAATTAAAGTCAATAACAGAGATAACCTACAGAGAATAGAAAATGAGAAAAGGATCTAGTCCATGAGGAGTCCCAGTATTTGAACAAAGGAAGAAATGAGTGGCTGAGAAGGAATTTCCAGAGAGATAGAAGGGAAATTAAGAATTTAAATTTCTTACACATAGGAAAGTTTTTAGGAACAAGATTGTATGGATAATGTTGAGTGCTGCTGAAATTTCAAAAAAGATAAGGAATAAAACAAGTTCTATTGGATTTGTTGACAGGTTTATTGATGACCTTAGCAGGGGGCATTTCAATGGAAAATGTGAGAAAATGGATTAAGCAACTTTTCCCCCCAGAAATGTGATAACTAAGGATTAAGAGTAGCTAGAGGGGAAAGTGATATTGAAGAATTATTTTTAAATAGACGGGGATGATCTGGGCATATTAAATGCCTCTGAGAAGGATTTTGCAACGAGAGAGAGAGAGAGAGAGAGAGAGAGAGAGAGAGAGAGAGATGGAGAGGGAGATTCATGAAAGGGAAGGGCTAATGGAAGGGTTTCTGGAGGTAGAACACCATTTTCATTCAAAGGTCCCTCAGTGTCTAGATGTAAAAGAAATAAACAAGGCTGAAGTTTAGAATGAGTACTTATGACCAATTTTTTTTTTAAAAAGTCTTTGAAGGTGATAGATTCAGTTTATTCCAAGGGCCATTTTGGAATATATAAGCGGAAGGGTTTTTTGTGGCATTATTCTTCAGTGGCATACCTGTCCTTACCATGGAATAGTTAGAAAACTGAATTTAGAATTAGTTTGTATTCTCCTACACCGTGTGCTGGATATTTAATGTTAGACAAACCTTTCTGAACCTCAAGTCTCTCATCTTTAAAATGTGGATGGTAGGGGTGCTGACTGGCCCAGTCAGTGGAGCATGTGAACTCTTGATCTCAGGGTTGTAAGTATTAGCCTCAAGTTGAGTGTAGAGATTACTTAAACATAAAATTTTAAACATTAATAAATAAAAATAAAATGTGGATGGTAATTTCTATCCACAGAACTGCAATTGGGTAAATAAGGTGATGAACATAAGGTATATAAGACAGTGGCTGTCATATGAAAGATGTCGAACAAATACTAGATACCACTAATCCCCTCCACTGTGCACACACAGAAACTCATTAGCTATGTTCATGCACACTAGTTTTGACCACTATGCCTCACACAAATTGTATTTCCAAGTATATTTCTATGTGGAACTGATATAACAATGAGGACCATGATACACACACACACAAACACACACACACACACATAAACAGCTACATACCTACTAGCAAGATGGATTAATAGCTACAGGTAATATTACTACAAATTCTCCTTATCTAGGTAATTTTTAGAAGGCCTTTAAAAATAGTATGTCAGAGTTTTCTATAACATTTTGCTATTGTTTTATGTCATAGTTTTCTATAAATTTTTTGTTTTAGATGTTTCATTTTCATAGATATAAGAGTAAATGAGGACTGATGAGTCAGATGGAATTATGATTATTTTAACAGTGAAAATTAGAAAAATATTTTCCATGAAGCCAAAATTATGGGGAAATTTAGGAAAAGGTGTTCAATTATAAGGATTTAAGGCATAAACACTAGATTTTAGTGATAAAGTTAGTCAATCATAATATCACAGGGGAGGAAATATTATGCAATAATTAGTATGGTGAAGTGAGTCTATCTTCACAAGATTACTAACATGTTGAGAACAAGATTCATCATTCTTTTTGTTTTGTTTTGTTTTTCAATCATTCTCTTTGATTAAGGATTTCCACAGCAAAAGCCAAAACTTTACAACTCATATAAACAAGGCCACATAGCATTCAATAACTAGATATTGACACATATACAGGTGTATATGTGTGTATATGAATATAAATGTGAACATATAGTAAAACATTGAACTATAAACTCAGTAAGCAGGAGAAGAAGTGCTTATATAAAATAAAATAAGATTTGATGTAATGCTCTGAAAGTCAACAGACCTAAGTCTGAACCTTGGCTTCCACACTTATCCTCTGTATTAGTTA
>CM053577.1:36610184-36620939 GCA_028646485.1 Cryptoprocta ferox
CTGGCCACCTTGGTCCAGCCAAGTTGATGCATAAAATTAACCATTACACTAGCTGTTCAAGCTTAAGCAAATAAATAGTTGTCTCTGAACTCTGTCTGTGTAAAATAAGGTTAATAATATTTACCTCTTACAGTTCTAAGATTATATACATGTAGTTAGCAAATAGGAGCCAATTAACAAATATTAGTGTTCATCTAAATATTTACATGTTCAACAACACTCAATTGTTATTGATGTATTTAAAATGAGACAAAACTAAAAATGGAAAGAAAAAACAAAAAAGAGTGTTTTGAATATGGGTACTTCTCACAGAGTAATAAAGCACAGTGCAAAGGAGAATAGTTTATTCATGTTTATTCTCTGTGATTACAGTGAATTATATTTTATGATGTTGCTACAACTTGATTTAAGGCTCCATTTGGTGCAATGCCCCAAACCAAACCTAGGTATGTGTTAATGATCACTGATATGCCCCTTGCCATTCTGGAGCAATCCTCTACTGTCAAATTCTTGTGATGTGTAAAACCAACAGAGTTTAACTGTTTTAAAAGATGTTTCACTATATTGCCCATCCAAAAACAAAGAAATATTAATGACCTTTCATTGTAAAAACATTTTTAAGGATGGCTGAATGCAGCCAGTTAAAATAGAAGCTGTTCATAATCCCTGACCTTTACTCCAAACTTTTCTAAAGCCTCTTTTTGAGGTTTGAGGAAATTCAACATTTCCCCCCAATTATTCTTCATTTTTGCCTCTCTCTGCAGTTTTGGGTTCCAGCTGGAATCAGACATACCCAAATGCCCCAGATGAGGCTGTTCTCATAAGATGTCCAACCCAGTTTTCAAGAATTGAGAGGTTCAGATAGTTCAGATAAGGTTTGGGATCAGTAGCCAAGCACTTGAATACTTATCAAAACCAAATCTTCCAAGTTTTGCCCAATATTAGCTCCTATAACTGGAAATAAAAATTACCTCTAATAATCTCTCCATATCTTATACACATCTGGATCTCACACAATGTTAAGATATTACACACGACATTTTGCATGTTTTTGTGTGGATATTTTTGTTTTTGCATATTTTAATAAATTAAATTACAGTCAACAGAGGAAATAAAGTGTTTGCTGAGTTATTTATATTTTTCCCAATTAAAAATATTATTTTATACTTAAAGATGTACAAGTTTTAGGCTTAGAAATGGGGATCACTTAATTCTATGGCAGATGAGGCATGTGGTACACAACTACGATTCACTATTTTCTTCCAAGATAAATAGCATAAATAATAGGTAAATATTTCAGAATCTAAATAGAAAACCAAGCACAGTAAATTAATTTTGATTTAAAAGAAAACAGAGCTCAAAATGGCAACCAAGCTGAACACAACTCTCCCCTCACACTGGAAATCCCAATAAAATGATAATAGAGAATAAACCTTTGACACTGAAGACAACAGGAAAGGGAAAATAGCAGGTAGGAGACTGTAAGAAATTTATGCAAATCAGAAATAGGGGTGTTGATGTGGTTAAAACAGAGCAAGAAAGGAGCATTCCCGAATGTACAGGAGGGAATTACAGCAGAAAGAAAGCTGACCTTCCACCCAAATGCAAAATGGTTGGAAGCACAGGATCTGCTAAGGCAGTGGTAAGATTGAGAAGGGAGGCCAAAAATATGGGCAATGTGAGTGTTGTGATCTGCAGCAATTATTGTTTACATTATCAATGACCTCATTTCCTATCAATGCACGATAGATCCTGGATCATCCCTGTGATGGTCTCTCCTCCAACTAGTGTGTTTTATTCAACATCTAGGTATGATGTTTCCTGTGAGGAAAATCTCTGCCCCTATTATAGAAGAAAAGGAAATGCAGAAGACCAAGGCCAAGGCAGGAATCAAAAAAGTAAATCATCTAGAGGAACATTCCATAGTTCAAGAGATGAGTAGCATTATCAGATTACTGAAGAAGAGAAACAGTCCTTCCCCTGGTAACTTCACTGTAATATTTTTGGTAACTTATGAGGATTTCCTGAGAAAGTCATTGGCTCTTGCTTTGAATGAACTACAGCAGTATGACACAGTGAGAGACACAGGAGATAGGTTCTTGCACTGAAGAAGCCAATTAATTAATTAATTAATTATACCCATGCAGACATCTCTGGGCCTGAGTGTTCTCCTCTTCAAAATGGGGAAGCAGGGGGCACCTGGGTGGCTCAGTCAGTTAAGTGTCTGACTCTTGGTTACGGCTCAGGTCATGGTCTCACGATTTGTGGGTTTGAGCCACACATCAGGCTCTGTGCTGATTCTGTCTCTCCCTCTCTCTCTCTGCCCTTCCCCTGCTTGCTTTCTCTCTCTCTCTCTCTTTCTCTCTCAAAAATAAATAAACATTAAAAAATAATAAAATAAAAAATAAAATGGGGAAGGGAGATTGGTAGGTGAATTTTGTCTCTAAGATTTCTGCAGCTTTAACAATCAATTGTGCTGAGAATGATGAAAAACTAACATGTTTTTAAAATGAAGAGAAAAAGTCATTAGAAACTTAAGGCTATTGAGCTATTAAAGGTTACTGAGCATGATTATAAGACTCTTTCAGGAATCTTGCTCAAAAGAAAAGTCCAGCAAGATGAAAAGAGGGCTTAGAGAAAAAAAAATTATACAGAGGCATAAATAACCAGAGAACTTAAATATAATAATATTTATTAAGTATTCAGCACATGCATGTATTTTGTTAATGCTGGCAATATAGCAAAAACAAGGTATATTCCCTACATTTCTGGTGCCTACCAATAAATGTTAGAAGAAAAGAAAAGAAAAGAAAAGAAAAGAAAAGAAAAGAAAAGATGCACATGATATGTGATCAGGGCTGGGATGGGTTAGTGTGGGGTGCTGTGGAAGCATACAGGGAGAGTATCTAACCTAAGCTTAAAGTGTCAGAAGAGGCTTCCCAGAGAAAATTTTGTAGAAGGTGAGACAATAGTGCAAATAGTAGAAAAGATTATTGGAAAAAAAAGTTAAGACTGATTAATTTCTTGCATGCTGTATCTCTATATGACAGCCATCAAAGGTAGACATTTTAACGGCCTATTCCATGGATTTAAGTCGAACCAAACTTACAAAAAAGCAACCCACACTTACTTTACCTTTACTGCAGAGAAGTGTCATCCTGTATGACAAGGCAATTCAAAATTGCCTTACTGTGTGCTCTACACTGAATGTTTGTTTCCCCACAAAATTCATTTGTTGAAACTTAATCCACAATGTGAAGGTATTTGGAGGTAGGTCTTTGGGAAGTGATTAGGTCATAAGGGTAGAGACCTCACGAATTAATGCCCTTATAAAGGAGACCCCAGAGAGCTCTCTTTCTCCTTCCACCACGTGAGGATACAGTTAGGGGTGGGCATCTATGAACCATGAAGTGAGGCCTCGCCAAACATAGGATCTGCTAGCCTTGATCTACCAGCCTCTAGAACTATAAGAAATTAATTTCTATTGCTTATAAGCCACTCAGCCTATAATAGTTTGCTATAGCAGCTCACACTGCCTAAGACACACTGTAATATTCTGGAGAATTAATTTTTCAAGGGAGAAAGATAATAATAGGGTGGAGTGCTGAAGGGGCAGAGAGAGATTTGTCAGAAATCAAATTCTTCCTGCTCTGTTAAAAACTAGATGAGAGAGTTTTCCAATAAGACAAAATATTTCATTACAAGAAACAGGAATACCTAAGAAGATCTGTTTAAGAAAAACCAAACTTAAATAAAAAAGACCAAAATCTGAAAGCCAGAATTGCATTTTGTCAAGATGTCAATATATGAAAACCTTGATATTTATAAAGTAAAAATTGGTGGACTTAAAGGAACAACAACTAAAAATATTCAAACCTTACAAAATATTAAAAGAGGTCAGAGACCATACTTGATCTCTGCCATGGCCAGAAGCTTTGAAGGTCAAAGTTCTAAACACTAGACAGGAAAGAGCACAAAAGCTTCAAACAGGTTTGCATGGGGGTTATTAAATAGAAGAGAGAAATTGATGAAACAAGATACACTGATTAGGACTTAAAGATCTCTTTAACTGGCATGGAAAAATTCCCATAGACATATCAAAAGCATTGACACAAGGAAGATCAAAAGGGGTAAAATATATTAGAAAACTCAAGAGTTTAAGTCATGGATGGGGGAAAAATTAATTCTGAGTTTAGAAGAAATGCATATACAACATTTCCAGAAATCTTTTCACTTCTTTGATGGTAAGAGAGGAATTGCCAATAAACGAACATAGGCAATATGTGAAAAAAAAAACAACCCACGGTTTATAAATAAAATATTTTAGAAGATAAATGGAGTAATAAATATGAAAACATTTTGCAGGGTATTAACTATAACACAGATGTAGAACATTGTCATTAGAATACAGGCTGTTTGATTCTTAGGTATTTACAATTTATAAGTAAAAACTTATTATGTGCTGTGTGACAGTGGATGGTGGATAGAAATGAAAAAGAAGGAAAGTAAGAAGGTTATAGCTTGTAAACATCAGCACAATGATCAATTATCAAATTACAGTCAAACAACAGAGCACATCTGCAATCACTCAAAAGGCCAAGCTTCATCAGATTAACAGTTGTAAGATATTGCCGGTGGTAAGACACTTACTTGTTTATTAAAATAAACCTTCCTTTCAATAATTTTTTTTTTTGGTAGCCTAAAATCGTTTTCAAGTTAAAGTCTAACCAATGGAAACTTTCTTAGATAAAACATAGTCATGACATCTTTGTCTTTCTTCCCCATTCCACTTTTCCTAGCCTCTCTGTACCAGTCTATTTCCCCCCTATCCAAGAATAAAGACAGAAAGTGGGGAATTGGGAGCCATGCAATTTGATTCATTCAACAATACCTTTAAGCTGCTAATTATGCCAAGCACTAGTCTAAGTGCAGGAGAAAGTAGTGAATAAGAAGAAAGGCAAGTTCCCTTTGTAGAATATCCTACATGTTAGTGGGAGAAATAATAAATGAATATGGAAAGATTGGTAGGTAGGTAGATAGATATAAATGAGAAGGATATTAGAGGTAAATACTATGCAAAGAAAATAACCAGGTGACTACTATAAACAGGATAATCAGGGAAAGTCTGTGAAAAAGGGCCAAATCTAACATGTAAGAAGGATCCAGCCATGTAAAAATTAGGATGAAATCAGGTAGAAAGAAAAGGCCCTGAGATGGGAGAAAATGTACCACTTTTAGGAAGTGCACAGTAGGACTGAAATGCTTCTGGAAGAATAGTGGATGAGTGGGAAGATGGGATGCTGCAGGCATGTGGTTATGGAAAGATCATGTAGGAGTTTGTAAGCCTGAGAAAGGCATTTGGATTTTATTCTAGGAGTGATGGAAAGCATTGCTGGGTTTTTATCAAGCAAATGGCAGGGTTGATTTAAGTTTGAAAAAAATGACCCAGGCTGCTCTGTGGGACAGAGGAGGAAGCCTGAAGACAAAGAAGGAGCTACCATCTACATTCAGGTGAGAGATAGTAAGAGACTAGGCAGTTAGTAGAGCAGGTAGAGAAAGGGGACAGACTGAGTTCTAAAAAGGTGCTTATTAGGAAATATATCATTTAGTGTAATATGTTGAACTGAGATACTCCAGAAAGGAAATAAAATCTAAAATATGTTCCCACATCATTTGTCCTTAGAGTTTTCAGACACAGAACATCTTGTAGAATTTGGATTTAACACAGAACTATTAAAAAACAAAGAAACTATACTTACCTAACTAACTAACTAACTAACTAACATATGCAACAATGGACCAAATTTCCAGTTTTCTCACAGTGGCAGGAATTATCTGATTTTGAAGATGTAATGTTTTAGATTATCCTTCTGCATCCAATTTGGTTGCCCTAGGATCAGATATATTATCATGAAAATCAGTAAGTATAATGGAAGGAAGGCTGATGTACATTCATGATTACCTGCCTTTGCCAGAGACTATATTCTCTATTTTTCCATGTATTTCTAAGAATAACCTTGGGAGGCATTATTACTCCCATTTAATAAGTGAGGTATAGGGAAGTCAAATAGCTTACCCAGATTCATCACTATTAACAGAGCCAAGATTTTAAATTCTGTCTAAATCCAGAGGCCAAGCCCTTTCCAACTGTGTTACCCCTTGTCTTCTTTTAGCAGAAAATATCTAATTTCGATTAAACATTCCTAATAGTTTATGTCCATGGTTCCAAAGTATTCAGTAAAAAAAAGGAATAATCTAGTATTCAAGTGTCAATGTCTCAATGATAAAACCATATCAATCTAGTGAATATTTTATCAAACTGTATTTAATTACTATTTTTTCAGTCAATTTTTCAAAGGTTTCAGCCTTATTAGTTAGCCAGTTCCTTAAGAGGTATCAAAACAAATGCTGACCCAGCTATTTTTCCCTCCTTTTCAACCATAAAATCAGTAACCTATAAAATCCTGACCTTTTCTACCAAATCCTCATCACCTTCTTCCTTCCCTCATGAGCTCCCAAAACTACAATGAGATATCACGTCACACCTGTCAGAATGGCTAAAATCAACAACATAAGAAATAACGGGTGTTGGTGAGGATGTGGAGAAAAGGGAACCCTCTTGTACTGTTGGTGGGAATGCAACTCTGGAAAACAGTATGGAGGTTCCTTAAAAAGTTAAAAATAGAACTAATCTAACAATCCAGCAATTGCATTACTAGGTATTTGCCCAAAGGAATCAAAAATACTAATTCAAAAGGATACATACATCCCAATGTTTATAGCACCATTATATGGAAAGAGCCCAAATGTCCATCAAGCCATGAATAGATAAATAAGATGTGATACACACACACACACACACACACACACACACACACACACACACAATGGACTATTACTCAACCATAAAAGAAGAAGAGAAGATGTGATATATATATAATGGAATATTACTCAACCATAAGAGAATGAACTCTCGCCATTTGCAATGAGATGGATGTAACTAGAGTATTACAGTAAGCAAAATAAGTCAGCCAGAGAAAGAAAAATACCATATGATTTCACTCATGTGTGGAATTTAAGAAATGAAACAAATGAAGAAAGGGGAAGACAGAGGAAGACAAACCAAGAAACAGACTTAACTATAGAAAAAATACTGATAGTTATCAGAGGGGAGGTAGGTGGGGTGACGGGTGAAATAGGTAATAGGGATTAAGGAGTGTATTTATTGTGATGAACACTGGATGTTGTATAGAAGTGTTGAATCACTATATTATACACCTGAATCTAATATTACACTGTATGTTAATGGAAATTTATATAAAAATTTAAAAAGAAAAAAAAGTAGCCTTCCTTGAACCTAAAATATTTGATCTCCAAAATTGTTGCTCTGTCCCCCTTTAATATGATGTCATGTCCACTTCAGCCAGGACTTCTAATCTTTGAGAAAATATGCAAAGAGTGAAGATTGTCACTTAGGGTAAACATAGCTATGGTTCTTGTCTCCATAAATAACATAAAGTAATGAACATCAGATAGTGATAGTAACTTCCTTTTTTTTCCTTTTCAGGTTTGAAAGAGCCAACAGAGCTCCTGTGTGCAGAGATACTATGCAAATATTTACTTTTAAGAAAAAGCTGAAGGAATCTTGTTAAAAATGTTTGTTCAGATTCAAATGTCTTGTTATGCTCCATTTTCTTAATCCATAAATATTGGAACCACATTTGTCTTCCCTACCTGATTCATTTCCAAAACTTTTGCCCCTAAACTTCACTTTTACAAAACTTTTACAAAACTGGGAGACCAAAGGTTGAAGCTAACTATTTTTCAAAGAAAAGGTTTAAAAAAATAAACTCTGATTTTATGCACTCCCCCTTTCCAAATAAAAAGAAACAAAGAAAAATGACCTTTGTTCCTGGATTTTAAAAAAACTATAAAAGATATTTGGTAAGATTTGAATATAGAATGGATATTATACAGATATCAGGCAATTACTACTAATTTATCAGGCATGATAATGGTATTAAGACTAGGAAAAAAATATCTTTGTTCTTAGAAGTATGATAAAATATTGATAGTGAATATTTAACATGTCCCCAAATCACTTTTAAATAATTCAGAAAAAAGGTGTTACATACAGAAAGTTAAAGAAAACATGGCAAAATTTTTACTGTTGAATCTAGAGAGCCAGCATACAGTCTTTTTTTTTTTTTTGGTAATGTTTATTTATTTACTTGTTGTGGGAGAGAGAGAGAGAGAGAAGAGAGGGAGGGGCAGAGAGAGTGGGACAGAGAGAATCTCAGGCAGGCTCCGTGCTATCAGCACACAGCCCAACACAGGGCCCTCCCAGTCCCACAAACCGTGAGATCATGACCTGAGCTGAACAAAGAGTCAGACACTTAACCAACTGGGCTACCCATGCAACCCATGGAGCCAGTATATGGTCCTAGTGGCTGGCTAGAGCAAGAGGCAATAGTGAGATGACTGCACAGAACTGTCTGTAACTCCCTAAAATCAGTAGCAATAGCAGTAAAATCAGCACACTATTGTACAATTGTTTAAACTTTTCTGTAAGTTTGAATTTTTCATATTAAGCACTTGAAAACATAAACTAAAATGTATAATTTCAAACAATCACCTTTGGGAAGAACGTCTAGAGTGAACGGTTCATTTTGAAAGTGGAGGAGGCAACATCTCCTAATGTTAATTATTTGTTTGCCAGCCTTGCCAATGTCTTGTCTATATGATAGAGAAGTAAAAAGAAAGTGAAAAATGGTTTGGTCAAAAAATACTGTTGAGTTAGAAAACTTTTGTTTCCTGTGGCCACGTGGCAAATCAAAAGTCTTAAAACACACAGGAGAACTACCTTATCAAATCATAATATGGTTAGGATGCCTGGATGGCTCAGTCGATTAAGCAACTGACTCTTGATTTCAGCTCAGGCCGTAATCTCATGGTTTGTGAGTTTGAGCCCCACATCAGGCTCTGTGCTGACAGTGTGGAGCCTGCTTGGGATTCTCTGTCTGTCTCTGTCTTTCTGCCCCTTCCCCTGCTTATGATCTCTCTCTCTCAAAATAAATAAATAAACTTAAAAAATTATTGTAAGGTCAATTCATAAGCAAATTTGCATACCCATCTTGAAATTTGAAAATATTCATGATAAAAATGTTCAGGTGCTTCTCAGTGTACTTATTAGTCAGCATGGGATCTTATGAAAATGCAGATTATGGTTAGTGGTTCCAGAGGGACCTAATAGTCTTCATTCCTAAAAAGCTCCAGTGGTGCTATTATTGCTGGTTCACAGACCACCTTATGGATTATAAGGGCTTACATTACAGACCAAATATAGTTCCAAATAATCAGTGAAAGTCAAAATGCAAAAAAGATCTATCTACCACAACATTGTATATGTATGATACAGTCTTTCCCATGCAGAGACTTATGGATACTCTATATATCTATATACTTAGAATCTTGGAACCAATACGCACAAATTGCTGAGATTTCCCTTTTTATGCAAACGTGCATCAAAATAGACTTATATTCTATTTGGTCCTCTCTTTTGGTTAATTATATACTGTGAAAATGTATGTATAAAACAAAAATTCAGCTTTAATATAATTTTATATGTTCTAAATGGAAGATAAACATTTGTATTATTCTGATTATTCGGTAAAATTCTTCTAAAAAATTCAAGACTCTTTTTTTAAAGTTTATTTATTTTTAGAAAGAGAGTGCACATGCACACAAGTACACAGGGGGTCGGGGAGGGGCAGAGAGAAAGGGAGAGAGAGCATCCCAAGCGGGCTCCCAGCTGTCAGTGTGGAACCCGTAGCAGCGCTTCATCCCACAAACTGTGAGATCATGACCTGACCTGAAATCAAGAATTGGACACAACTGACTGAGCCACCCAGGCACCCAAAATACAATACTTTTAAAGCAAGTCTTTAATATTCACTCTTATACTCTTACAGTTTGGAATTCTATTAAATTAAATGTTATTATTGATTATAATAACAAATTATATTTATATTTTATTAAGTTACCTTCAGTTATTTGTCATTATTATATTCATGATCTAATTTTTTCAGCAAAATTATAATTTCAGATGTTACCTTTAAAATAAAGTAATTAAATATATATATATGATATTGTGAGTAAACTGGAAGCATATGATATATTGTTTGATGTGCCTGAGAGTGTTTTCATTCCTTTTTTTATTTTACAGTTTATTGTCAAGTTGGTTTCCATATAACACCCAGTGCTCTTCCCCACAAGTGTCCTCCACCATGACCATCAACTCCCTTCCACTTTCCCCCTCCCCCTTCTTGCCCTCAGTTTGTTTTCAGTATTCAAGAATCTCTCGTGCTTTGTCTCCCTCCCTCTTCCTACCTCTTTTTCCTCCTTCCCCTCCCCATGGTCCTCTGTTAGGTTTCTCCTGTTAGACCCATGAGTGAAAACATATGGTATCTGTACTTCTCCGCCTTACTTATTTTGCTTAGCATGACACCCTCGAGGTCCATCCACTTTTCTACAAATGGCCAGATTTCATTCTTTCTCATTGCCATGTAGTATTCCATTGTATATATAAACCACATCTTCTTGATCCATTTATCAGTTGACGGACATTTAGGCTCTTTCCATGATTTGGCTATTGTTGAAAGTGCCGCTATGAACATTGGGGTACATGTGCCCCTATGCATCAGCACTTCTGTATCCCTTAGGTAGATCCCCAGCAGTGCTGTTGCTGGGTCATAC